>CM028224.1:2944355-4144355 GCA_016432845.1 Psidium guajava
CTTTTTAACCCTAGGCCCGCCAAAACCCCAAACCCCAGACCCTAAACCCTTGACCCTTTTTAACCCTAGCCCCTAAACCCTAGACCCTAAACCCCTAGACCCCGAACCCCAAACGCCAAGCCCCAAGCTCTGAACCCTCAACCCTAGTCCCTAAGCCTTAGGCCCTTAAGCCCTAAAGCCCTAAGCCCAAACCCCGAAGCTCGAGCCCCTAACCCCGATGCCCGTAGCCCTAAGCCCTAAGTCCTAAGCCCCGAACCCCAAACCCGAACCCTGAACCCGTAACCCCGTACCACGAACCCCGAACCCTCAACTTCGAACCCCGAACCCAGGACCCCGGAGCTCGAAACCCCGAAACCCCGGAGCTCCGCACCCCGAAGCTCCCAACCCCGAGAGGGCTTTTACGAAAATAGGTTTAAAATTTATCATTTTTACCGATTTAGGTTTTTCCGTAAAAAAAATTACGGATTAGGGGTTGGTTCGGCACTGGAAGTGCCGAACAACAGCCCCCCCACCGGGATTCCCTCTCCCTTGCCCTAGCCCCCCCGTGTCACTTCGCCTCGCCCGACCCCCCTCCCTCCTTCTCTCCCCAGTTTGTCCTTTTTTTTCTTTAGATGGCGACCCCTACCTATTATTTCACCGTCCCCCTTGTCTTTTCTCATGGCCCCCTCTCTTCCCCTTCTTTTAAACACGATACGTCTCCTCTTTTCACGCATTTTACGCAAAAAAAAAGGCTGTCGAATCAACGAAAAAGAAATTCGTCTCAAAGATTCGTCTCAATAGTGAAAAAAAATTTCATATAAGAGATAGAGCAGAATGTGAAGGAGTTAGAGTTTGAAGAAGTTCCGAAGAAAGAGATAAAGAGAGAAAACAGAGAGAATCGAAACTAGAGTCTGAAGAAGTTCTGAAGAATTGGAACGAAAAAACGTATCGAGAGACATCGAGTGAGAAAAATTTAAGAGGTCGTTCGTCCATTTTCGTCGTGTTTGTATTCACGTTCACTAATTTTGTCAATATTTCCTCGCCATCGATTTAGGTGATATTTCACTTTATGATCTGTTTTATTTCGCTATTTGCGTTTTTGTTTCATTGCATGTAATATTATTTTTTTTTTGTAGACGGTAGAGAAGTTAGAACAATCGAAGTATCATTTTCTCCAATCTCAACACACACACACTTTTGGAGTTAAGGTAATGCTTATATCCTTGTTAAAATATGCTATTTTAGTACTATGTAATAACTGTTATATTGTGATGTTTTATATGTTGTTTAGTCAGAAAAATATGTTTTTTTGTGCTATATATATACGTCTGTTTTGCATTGAAAAATAGCTTATTTTTACGCTACATATATGTCAATTTTATACTGAGAAATAGCTTAATTTTGTGCTACTCATATATCTATTTTCCATGTCACTATATGTATCATGAAATATTTTGTACATATTAAACCCGTATTTCATCATGAAATTTGAAATTATAGAGGGTTAATGGGAAACTCTTATTAGATGTAGACCGTATGAACTGATAATTAGATCGGACAATGTTGATTTTAGTTGCGTAATGTAGAACATGACCATATAATTAGTTTATAATAATAATAATAATAAAAATCCCAAAGAATATAAAATTTTGTTAAAAAATTGGAAAAAAAATAATTAAAAAATAATAAGAAAATTCCTAAAATTCTGTCATTGTAGTCCCAATTGAAAGCCGAGCGGGTTTTGGCCGGCTCTTTTCATTTAGGAGTTGGGTTGAATTGACTCGGTCAAAAAAAAGAGTAACAAAAAAATAAAAAAGAAAATTAAGATATAATAATAATAATAATAATAATAATATTATTATTATTATTATTATTATAAGATTATTATTATTATTATTATTATTATTATTATTATTATTATTATTATAAGAAATGAGAGAGGCGCTGTTATTTGGGTCAATTCCTGGACCTGGCCTGATTAAGAAAAAAATTTAAATTTAAATTTAAAAAAAAAGATAAACTAGAAAATCAGGAAAAAATGAAAAAACATAAAAGAAATTTCTTAAAAATTTGAGAAAATTTCACGACCTTTCGTAAAAAAAGCTAAGAAGAATGTAAAAAATTAAATTAGGATTTATGTTCTTTTTTTCGTTCATTCCATTGTAAATGACGATTGTACCCCTGATGGGTAAAGTATCTCAGAAACATTATGCAATACTTATGAAATTTATTGGTTCCATTTGTAAATATGGCACAAAGGAACTATATTCGGCCAGGACCTGAGAATAATTTACTACTAACAGAGCAGGCTGAACATAAATCATAGGCCATTCGGGAGGCTAAGGTCAGTAATTAAAATTGTTATTAGCTGAGCTGTCATTTGTAACAGTTATATCATAATGAAATTGTTAGTAATAATTAATGTAACATTTCACAGAATGATAATAATAAAGTTATTCGGTGTCAACGAGATGGAGCAATACTACACGAAGCTGAGGAGCTTGATCATCGATTAGAACCATATCTTCGAGCTTCATGATTTTATGGACTTTTGAGAATGGGATTCTGGCAAGTTGATCACCATCTGATCACAGCATTAGTTGAGAGATGGAGGCCTGAGACTCACACCTTCCACATGCCAGAAGGTGAATGTACTATTACCCTACAGGATATCGAGATTCTTACAGGACTTCTCATAAATGGAAATTCAGTTATTTGCCTCACTAATAGAAATTGGGGCGATGTTTGTGAGGATTTACTGGGCCACCGACCCCCACCCAGTCAATTACGTGGTTCGATGTTGAAGATTACCTAGTTGAAAGGAGTCTTTGATGAAATTTCAGACGATGCAGATGATGGTACGATAATACAATATGCGAAGGCATTCATTTTGCAGTTGGCTGGAGGCTCCATATTTTCGGATAAATCGGGATCGAGGGTAAGTTTAATTTTTTTTCCATTATTGGAGAACCTCACTGATTGTACGCCGTACAGTTGGGGTTCGGCAGCGCTTGCATGGTTATATAGGGAGCTATGCAATGCCACTAAGCTATCAGCGCGACAAATGAGTGGTCCCCTATATGTATTACAAATTTGGGCATGGGATCGATTCAGCTCTATATCACCATCCATTGGAACCAGTAATCCTTTTGAAGATGCGCCTCTTGGTAGTCAGTATGTGATATATATACTTTTGTAGTTCGCGAGTGATAATTTTTTTTCAGTTCATGTAATATATATAACTGTATTTTTTTTCACCATTACACTGTAGAGATAAATTATATATAGTGCGTATGACAATATATCTAAATATTTTTTTAATTTTTTCAGATGGTTTCAATCCCTACGGACAACTAGAGAGCCCACACACACTTTACCACATCAACGCTATCAATTAGATAGAATGACATTCAGCGATGTAAGTCATGATAGAAATTAATAAATTCAATGTAATGTTAGCTTTTAAAATAATTCTTTATTTAATTTGATATATTTCAATATTTTTAACAGATTGTTTGGGAGTCATATACTGATGACATTCTCGAGGCTCTACCGAAATATTGTACAAATGGAAAAGAAATTTGGACAGCTCGTGTTCCACTCATCTATTTTCACATAGTTGAGTGGCATTACCCGGACCGAGTGGCCCATCAATTTGGCATGAAGCAACCAATACCGATTCCTCCGAATGATCATAAATCATTTCATGCCATTGAACTCAAGCCAGTTAACCATAATTGGATGGAACAGCACATGGAGTGGATTCAAATGTGGAACAATCGTGCTAACTTCATAGTTCAATTTGATCCTGCAACGGAGCCACTTCATTTCCATTCAGAATACATGGAGTGGTACCGTGCATGCACACGCCAGTGGATTTCTTACACGGGAGGCGCAATAGGTTCAATGGTTAGTACAAAAACTTGTAATTTAATTCAGATATTTTTTTAGCCATATAATTTGTTAGCATTTGATTACTTCTATTGACTATGATTTCATGAACAGGCTGATGGTGCAGAGCAAATTTTAACATTATGCAGAGCTACTTCTCGGGATCGGGATCGGGATAACATGCGAGAGACCGTACGGCAGATAGGCAAGATAGCCACAAGAATGCTACATGCATTCAATGAAGAGAGATGGTTGGTGTCGATTCCACGACCCCAATCGGCACCTACCACAGCACCATTTGAATCGCATGAAGATGCCCCGCCTCTGACTAGTCAATCAATCAGGAGGACTAGTAGTGTGACAGTCTGAAAATTCGACCCAGTTATCGGGACTTCTAAATGAATGGATAGACGAATGTCTAAGACAGTCACCATTGAGAATTTGAAATTAGTTTCGGAAGTGTTACCCGTCGGGCCGACAGCCAGTGCGCGTCGCGAAGCAAGACGTGAGTGAGGAAATTACCGAAATGCCCCCGGTTGATGCTCAGTCCTTGGATTAGAATAATTAGAAATTTTCTGAAAGTAAACGCGTTAGAATAATTTCAAATCCAGTCTGAAATTCGTTCGCGCTCGGGACCGATCAGTGCATTTGGCACGCAAATCGAGGTAGTCAAATCAAATGTCGCATCAGTCATGTGTCAAATCAATCAATCATTCATGGCACAATTTCCAAGGCATGTCAATCAAGTACACTTATCACATCATGGGTCAAATACCCCACCAACAACTCCCACTAAGACTTTATTTGAATTTTCCCTTATAATAATAATCTTTCTCTCTCCTCACCTCCCCTCCATGTTCGGCCAAACCACCCCCCTTCCCCATTCTTTTTTCATTTTCCCCATCTTCTTCCTCCCTTCTTTTTACGCTGTGAACACCGCTCGAAACCACCACCGTCCGCCGCCGTTGGAGCACACCACCGCCACCGTCGGCCACCCACCTTTGCCCATACCTCTTGGTAAGTCTTCCAAGCTTCCTCCCTTCCATTTTCGTGACTTGAGGCCCCCCAAGGAAGCCCCGACCAGCCTCATTTCCCTTGCTTCTTCACTTGCCATTTTCGCACCATTGGAGCCTCGACCCTCATAACTTACTTCGCTTCATTCCTTACCTTCTCTTGCTTGTAAAGTCCTCATTTTTAGGTCTCGGGAGTCTCTTGGAAGAGCCAAATCAGCCCCCACGCCACCTCCTCTCTCCTTTGAGCCGTGAGCTCCAAACGGCCATTCTTGAGCCCCGCTCCTTCCGTCGCCGTTCCGGCCAACCGTGGGTAAGCAATCCACTAATTAAAGCATGGGAATATGGTATGTATATGTGGCTGCTGGTTTGGGCACGGTTTAGGTGGAAAATGAGGAGTAATGGGTGATTATGGTTAAGTTTAATTAAACTAATTGGGTAATTAGAATGTTGGGTTGAACTATGGGCTTGAGGAATTTAAATTGGGCTGGAAAATGTCTTCATTGGGCTGCGAAATGATGATGGGGCGCCTAAAATGATGGGCCATGATGTGTGGATAGGTTTAGGGTTCATGTTGGGCCAAACTAGTCAAATTTGGGTTCGTGGGCCTAAGCTAATCTAAGGGGCTGCCAAATGGATGAAATTTGGGGATTATTTGGGCTGTAATTGTGGACTTGGATGTAGTAATTTAAGGCCTAAGAATATACGTGGGCTTAATGAATCATTTTAGGCCAAAATACTCAAGAATGGGCTTGATAGGCATGGTAGATTATTGGGCCTTAGGCTTTAGGCGAAAATTAAAACTTAAGTGGACTACAATTGTGGGCTTGAGCATGTGAACTTATGACCCAAGATGTTAGGTGGACTTAAGGGACTTGAATTGGGCCTAATTTAGCACAATTGGGCTTAATAAGCTTAATTAAAATATGGGCCTAGGGCCTTGCACGAATTTAATAATCAAATGGGCCAATTTAGAATATATCCTTATTAATTACTAATGGGCCAAGGATAAGTAATGGACCGAAATAAAATTTAGGCCAGGTTTAATTAATCAACCTCAAATGGGCTTCGGGTCCGGACCGAATTAATCCAAGAATGAGCTAACCCTGGGATATCTAATGAGTCACGTGATTAAGCGTTATAAACTAGATTATCAGGATTCTTGACTGACTGCTTATACTGCATACGTGAGGCAATTAGTTGCTGCCTGGTCTTCTTGATTCGGTTACCGTGGCAAGGTTTCTGTGCTGATTAAAATGTTTGACAAGTCTGTATTATTGAGAGGCGAAATTGAGCGTGTCAACCTGAGGCGTACCACACGCGGGTTGAGACACGAGCCTGATGCGTAAGAGACGCGGGCCGGACCAGTCTTGGTCATGGATTGATTTGGCTTTGGGTACTTGACGTTCTGAGGTTCCATTGAGCCCTCGCAATTGTCTGACTGCTGATTTTCTATTTTGTGGATTATTTTTTGCTCTGCTCTACGTTATCTGTTAAACTGACTTTTGCCTCGTGACCGTCGCCCTACCTTTTTAGAGAGAGAGAGAGCCCTGTGAGGAGATACTGAAACTTTAGGCAGTTGGCTAGGACCAGACCCGCTAGTATACTCTATCCCACGCTAGGATTAGTGGTTAGCTTGCTGAGTCCCCGACTCATTGGCGTTGGTTGCCAATCTTTTTCAGATTTCAAACCCCAGTGATGGCCACGCCGCCTCCAGTATTTTTTGGACTCCCAGTAGACATCGTGGTCGAGATCACTCATCATGTGGACGATGACGCCAGGCTTTGGCACCGACACCTGACCACCATCTGGGTAGATCAGGGTAATCCCCAGTTCGTCCCCTATAGGTTCGAGGCCTGGATAGCCGAGGGAGATTTTGGTTTTGAGGGACCCGTTCGCGCTTTTGATGTCCCGGTACCAGAGGAGGACGATTCCGGTCTTCTCCGACCCGTCATCTATGAGGGAGAGGTGATAGATCCGGAGCCGATGCAGGAGTTACCGTCACCAGGGCGGACCGTCATAGATGGACACAAGGAGGGCGACCCTATGGACACCGATCCTGACGCGGAGCTCGACCCCTATGCAGACTACGACCCCGAGGAGCCAGGGGACCTAGAGGAGTGACTTCGCCAGGAGTTTAGGTCTAGGCCCCGAGTTGGGAGACGAGCATAGAACTTTTGGACTGTAGCGCGTTTTCCTTTTTGGCAGTCTGTATCTAACGCTCCCGTTTTGAGTATGTATATATATATGTATGTGTGTTTGTTAATGTTTTCCCCCCTCTGCTGGCCACTACCCCATTTCTGTATGCATGTATATATGGATAGGAGGCACGTTTTCGCAGGTTGTCAGATTCACTTGGTAGTTTACATTGGACACGCCGTCTGGTTTCGACGAAGTAAAATTCTTGGGCCGTTGAGTATCGTAAACCAAGCGAGCGCAATGAGATTCTATGTATAAGAACGGGATGTTGCAAGCTCGATTGGGGATCCGGGGCATGACAAGTAGAGCTCTTCAAGATGTAGATGCCGTCCCTTATCCTGGGGTCTATAATATGGAAGATTTCACTCCAGGGTTCGGCCAAATGGATTTTACTTCAGGGTTCAGCCAGTTCGCTAGCTCATCTCATGCGGGATTCCGTCCGTACACTCCCACAATTCCTCCGATGATTGGAGGATTTGATCTCCCTCCTTTTTCCCAATATGCTTCTACTCCATATGTATCGTCTGAGCATGACATGCTTGCTCAATTTGATGATGCATCACAAGCAGGGTTATCAGAAGAGGATATTCCTTCATCATCTACACAACCCAGACAAGCGGAATCTCGTCGTCGATACAATACTAGACCTGCCGAACACCGGAGACGACCCCCTTGCGGAATAGGAAGCCACGTAGGAAGACGACATCATCATTGAATGTAATCGGGGTTGACATTTGTTATGTATTATTATAAGTTTCATGTACTAGAATTTTTTTTAATGTAATCGGGGTTTACTTTTAAATACGTTTTTATGTTGGACCATTAAAATTCGAAAAATCCAATCAGAAATTGTGCAATGCTTCAAAAACGCAATTTCCACATCAAGCTTCTTTTTAATTCACTACAAAAAAAGAAGGTTTTAGCAATGGAATTAGCGACAAAAATTTTGACAAAATTCGTCGCTAAATTAAATTGCGATGACATTTGCGACGAAAAAATTTTCGTTGCTAATTAGGCGTATGTCGCGACCCTCTAAAAAAATTTAAAATTTTAAAGGAGTTAACGAATTATTAGGTTAATTAGATTTGACTAACCTAACGCGGACCCTCCCAAGCCCTACCGAATCGCAACTTTGGTTTTTGTTTAAATGATTTTGAAATTTGGAGTCGCCACTAATCGTTCTTGGTAGGTCGATTAGAAACCTAAATAAATTAGCGGGAGAACTAATTTATTCCTGCGAACCAGAGATTATGAGCTCGGGGACTTGGTTACACTAGTTAATTAAAACTAATGCCCTTTCGGTACCTTAATTTCATGGATATCCTAATTCGGCAACTCAGGCTTGATTTATTCCTAAGGCTCTAGTAGGGTATTCTCTTTTGTGTTTTCACTTTTTAAATAGGATGCATGGATGGTATATATTTTTATT
Source organism: Psidium guajava (assembly GCA_016432845.1). Taxonomy (NCBI): domain Eukaryota; kingdom Viridiplantae; phylum Streptophyta; class Magnoliopsida; order Myrtales; family Myrtaceae; genus Psidium; species Psidium guajava. The sequence goes on from CM028224.1 coordinate 2,952,864, forward strand.
TGTCATATTTTTTTAAGTGTTAAAGATTCCCTGAAGCTGAAAGAGGGAGTGTGTTAACGACTTCTGTGCAGTATTACGACCTACTCATCTTTTGGGTCTGATGATTCAAAAATTAAATTATAGGAAGTACATGACAGTGAATAAACACCTCCAATGGGAGGCCTAGCATTGGCTTGGCTCTTCCCTTTGGGATTTAAGGTACAGGTATTTAAGTTGCAGGTATTTAACTACTGTAAGTAAAAACCTCCAATGAGAGGCTAAGCATTGGCTTGGCTCTTCCCTTTGGGATTTAAGGTACAGGTATTTAAGTTGCAAGTATTTAACTACTGTAAGTAAAAACCTCCAATGGGAGGCTAAGCATTGGCTTGGCTCTTCCCTTTGGGATTTTAAGGTACAGGTATTTAAGTTGCAGGTATTTAACTACTGTAAGTAAAAACCTCCATTGGAAGGCTAAGCATTAGCTTGGCTCTTCCCTTTGGGATTTATGGTGCAGGTATTTAAATTGCGGATGGACTTTGTCCTCTCCATTCTGGGGTATGAATTCTTTAAAATGAAATACAACGAATTGATTCAACAATTTGAAATTTGTGCGCGCTTGAGGACTCCTCCAAGTCGATTTTGTGCTTCCATAGGGTTGACCATTGATATAGAGCTGCGGCTTCCTGACATAAAATAGAGTGAAGTGTCAGTATACAAAATATGTGCTAATCTGCACCTAAAACCAGAAGAGTGGAAAGAGTACTTATCTTCCTTTTTTTTTTTAGGGATTTCTATAATTGATTTTCGCTCTCTATGTTCCCAATATATAGAGTTTCTTTTGAATTAAGAGGGACTTTTAATCACACATCAGTTGAGAAATCGGTGGACAGCTTAGGAGCTTGTCTGGGCCGATTTTTGTATCTCTATGAGATTTTTGCTGTTGATGTAGAGATATCCTTCTCCTGACATAAAATATGGGGAAAATGGGAGATGGAGAAAGTGTATACAATTTGTGCTAATTTGCGAGTAAAACCGTAAATAAATGAATAAATAAAAACACTTAGCTCGAATTTGCTTGCTCGTTGACGAGGATGAACTCTTGATTTATATTGATCGATGAAGGAATTTGTGATGATAACCCCTAGCTTTAAACTCCCATCATCTTCAAAATTCTCTCTCTTTTGGTATTTTCTTTCTCTCAAATTTTTCTTCAATCTCCCAAAACTCTCTCAAACATCCAAAATTTTCTCTCCAAAAAAGTTCCTCTCTCAAGCTCACTTCTTCCTCCTTTTATAATCTACTCATCTATCTCCCATTCTAATTTTTCCACTAACTCTATCTCCCATTCTAATTTCTCCACTAACTCTTCTTCATTTTCATCTTCCATTCTCCATCTCTATCTCGCATTCTAATCTCTCCATTAACTCTTCTTCATCTTCATCTTCCATTCTCCATATTTATCTCCCATTCTAATTTCTCCACTAACTCTTCTTCATCTCCATCTTCCATTCTCTATTCTTATCTTCCATTCTAATTTCTCTACTAACTCTTCTTCATCTCCATCTTCCATTCTCTATTCTTATCTTATTTTCTCCATCCATTCTTCTCCAACTTCTCTTCTTCATCTCCTCTTCTCCATCTTCCCTTCTCTATTCTAATTTATCCACTAACTCTTCTTTTTGTTATTTGTAAAATAATCCTTCAAGAGTTATGTATTTGCACTCTACTCCTTGAATTTTAAGTATTTACAATTCAGTCCCTGAAAAAATATATTTCTTTAAGTCCAAATCTCCTTACAATTTTTGACACACCAAAATTTACCACATGTCAAATATAAGCTCATTTCTTGCCGCTGAAAATAATGCAGAATTTAATTAAAGCCCTTTTGCAAAATTGAGTCATTCTTGGTATAATTGGGCCAAGATGAAAATTTAAAATATTAGAAGACAATGTCACAACTCATAAAAAGTGAAAATTAAAAATAAGTTGACTCAAATTAAATTTTTTTAGGCCCAATTCGAGATTATACTCGTGAAGGAACACGTGACTCGAATTGGATTTTTCTGAATTTGCGATGGCCAATATGAAAATAGATTTAAAATAAAAATATTAACTATCTTTGTGTATTTTTTTGGGCCTCAAATGTTATTTTTCCAAAATTTTCAAGTATTTTTGTATTTTTTTAAAACAATTAAAACAATATATAAAAAATATGAAAATTTATTTTTGTTCAAAAATGGTTGCCTAGGCTTGGCCAAGGCTTCCAAAGTTGATTTTGCAATTTTCTCATTTTTTTTCTTCATTTTTCATGAATTTTCGAAAATAAAAATACTAAAAAATACTGAAAATATGAAAAATCATTTTTTGGTCAAAATTAGTTCTCTAAGCTTGGCCAAGGTCCCCAAAGTAAATTTTTCAATTTTATGAATTTTTATGGATTTTTCAAAAAATAAAAATGCCGAAAAATACTGAAAATTTTTAAAAGAGAAAAGATGATTAAAAATCAGGTGTCAACAGCGTAGCAAAATTGAGTGACGAAACATTTCAACTTTCGTCGCTAAATTGTGACGAAATTCTAATTTTTGTGACAAAATTCGTCACTAATTTGCGACGAAAATTATTCGTGGCAAAATTCGTCGCTAATTTGCGACGAAAGTTTAGCAACACATTTGCCACGAAATTTGCGACGAAAATAGGAATGAAAATAATTTCGTCGCCAACTCGGGTCACAAAATTTAGCTACGAACTATACTTGTGGGAAAATTCGTCGCTAATTAGTGACCACAATTTTTTTTGAAAAGCCACGAAATTCATATATTCGCAGGGAGCCTCTTTGACGATAAAGCGAGCGAGAATTCTTGTTATACTTGCCCAACCACAATTTTATCTTTTCTCACCAAAAAATGTACATAATTATATAAATTAGCGACGAAAATCAATGTCGTCATTGTTTTTGGTGAGGACTTTCCAAAGAAAAGTCATGTATCAACCGAGTCAATCAGGTCGTGCAGCTTTGATTCCATTTTTTTTATGCTTCACCGTCAGTATTAATTGCCGTTCCATTGGGCCAACTCGATCAAGATAATAATAAGAACATATATAAGAATTTCGATTCATTAACAAATTTCAAGGAAATTATAAAAACTCCAGATAATCAGCAAAAAAAAAACACATACAAATGGGACACAAATATTTTCGAGCCATACATAGCTTCTTTTAAGGTTTGAAGAAGAAAACCATCTATCACCATTTGCCTCAATCCTTTCTTGAAAATGAATAGATAATCAATTAAAATTCTACGAATGTCGATTATGATCGACGAAAGGTGAAAATAATATACTTTTTGAGATGAAAAAAATTTATTGAATAGGCAGGAGAATTTAGAAGGGTAAAAAACCTTAAACCGATTTGTATGCACAAGTTTGACTGTTATGTCCTGATTTTTCACAATAGCTGCAATGGTTAGTCAAAGCAATACTTCTCGGGGTACTCCAGTCCATCTCAGTACGTATGTGTGATGCACGGGATCTTCCTTTCTTTCTAATACGGTTCGGGTTTGGCACTAATGGGAGCTCGTCAAGTTCAGGCTAGTAATCTGGATCACCCAATGGATGAAACATGTACCGATAACACTGAAGTGTTCTATCTAAAGTGTAGAATTCATCTACCATTGTATTGTGATCAATTGCATATTTCTGACAAAATGCGATCACATGTGAACATGGGATTTTTATCTCTTGAAATTTCTCATATGTGCATCTTTGTAGGTTTAACTCGACCTTGTGTTTGTGGCCCCCCATTCTTCTGAATCTATCATATCCAGTTTTAACTTCGAAGATTTCGGAATCAGAGTCGAACCGAGTAACCTCATGCCTATTTGCAGCTTCAATGTTTTTTTGGAGAATGATGCCCGCATATTGAGTATATATCCATCCCTCCATCTTTTGTCCCCTATATGTAGTTCTTCTCGTATCAAAATAGTTGACTAATTGAAAAATATCTTATTCACCATAGCTCTTATAGGCAGCGCACGAAATTCCTTCAGCATCCCGTTAACTGATTCCGCTAAGTTTGTCGTCATCACTCCATACCTCTTTCCTTCATCATAAGCTTTTGTCCATTTATCCCAAGGAATCTGTTCACACCATTCAGCTGTTTGTGGATGCAATTCCCTCATTCGGTTCATGATGTGTAGAAACTTTTTCTTTTGGTTCTCGTAAGTTGTACATTACAATAATAATAAGTATTTATTACACAAATTTATAAGTAAGCAATTTCCTCAAATTACTTAATTTAGAAATTTTACTTGCCATCTGAATAACTCTTTTCCCTTCGGCATCTTTGAAGTGTTTATTGTAATTGCTGACAATATGTCGAATGCAAAATCTATGATGGCCATGTGGAGGATGACACCCATCTGTCTCCATTGCTCTTTGAATCCCGATATGTCTGTCCGATATTATGCAAATATCGTCTCGGCCATTAGTGACATATATCCTCAGCAGATCCATAAACCAAGACCAATCATCAACAGTCTCCCGATCGACCACTGCAAATGCCAATGGAAATATATGATTATTCCCATCAAATGAGGCTGCACATAGGAGCGTTCCTCAATATTTGCCGTATAAAAAAGTTCCATCAACAAAAATCACAGGACGACAGCTTTTGAAGCCTTCAATCGTCTGTTTGTAAGTCCAGAACATTTGGTTGAAAATCTTGCAACTCTGATCTTGGTCCATGGAATCCTCGATCACGAAATGAAAACCTGGATTCACTAGTTTCGTCATATTCATGTACTTTCTCAACTTACCGTACGAGTCATCTCATCCTCCAAAAGTTTTAGCAATCGCCATTTGTTTCGCTAACCAAATTTTACGATAACTAGGTTGGAAGTCCACTTTATCTTTAACCATCGCCATTAGTGGCTTGATTTTTATATCTGGTTGGGCGGCAACCATTGCTTCTACCTGGCTGGAGAGGTATTTCTGATCAAGTTGCCGATGATCTGTTGACATTTGCGGATTACGACATGTATGTGGCCCAATGTATTTAGTTATTTTCCAAAACAGATCACCCGCTTTATTAAATGCACGAAGCCTCCAATGACACGGTTCGTTTGGATTACCGCATTTGATAACATATTTTCTTTTCTTTGTTTCTTCACTATGAAAGTGATGATTTCTCAACAGAGAATATTCATTCGCAGCCAACTGCACTGCATCTCGTGATGGAAATAACATTCCAACACGAAATTCATTGGCTGGATCAAACAACATATGACTCGGCTTGGTTCTTGTATCCACTTGCATCATATCATAGTCAATCTCTGAATAGGGCGGTGGATATACCAACGGCAAAATGGGATTACTACAATGGCTGTTGTAGTAAGTATCCATATCGCCACTTTCGTCATTTTCTTCATCGCCATCGTCACTACCCAACCATGAATCATCTTCGTCGTCATCATTATCCACACCAGTATCATCATGATGCACATCCTGATTATCGATATTTAGCTCATCTTCACCGACATTGGAACCTTGCCCAATTGAATCATTTATTGGTTGGTGTTCATCTACAGTAGCATAAAACTGAAGAAACCCCATATAACCGTTCGAATGTGCAAACTGTTGGATTCTCTGAACGATTATATCATTATCCACATTCACAATGTTAAACATAGCACATTGTCTAGTTTAGACAATCGGTTGTCTAAACATCAGACTGGCAATAAACTGATTCTTTGTTACATTCAACTTGTGCTCAATCGTATCACATAACTCATCAAATGTCGGTATATTTCCAAACTCAAACATAGCAAATTGTCCACCTTCGTAATCATATCCAAATTGATTTCGTACTATTGTACCTCCCCATTGTATAGTCGCAAAAGATGTAGACATTCTGCTAAACAAATAATTTACAAATTATTTTACATGTAAAATTTTATAATTTTTTTTCTTTACACATTAAGAAATGAAAATTTTAACTATCAATATAATAAATGAAATAAATATGGTCAACAAAAATATTTACGAATTCAGAAATAAATGAAGGAACATAATAATCAACAATCAATTAATTGACGAAATTCTAATTTTACAGATTTTCAAAATTTTCTTTGTGGAATGTTTCCTGTTTTTTAGACAATTTTATGATTTGGATCATCATTCTTAATTTTCTTAATTTTTATTTTTTGTGATTTCATATTTTTTATATATATTCTAATAATCATATTTAATTAACCCTATAAAATTTAAAATATATGAAAAAAATACGAATTAATACGCATAAAATTTTTCCTCAGACATGTCTCGACATGCAAAATAAAGATATTTTAGGAATAAATCAACAAAATTTTTTGAATATTTTTATCTTTTAGATTATTTTTTTCCCAATTTCATTTTCAATTTTTCTATTCTTTGGTATAACTTTTATTATTATAAATAATTTATATGGTCAAGGATTGTCCACGTTCGTTGCATTAGGTAACAAATTACAATGACTCATATTTAACCGAAGATCAAATCTATATTGTCCGATCTAATTACCAGCTCCTACAGTACTAACGTTTTCCCATAAATTTTTTCTTTGAACATGTACATTCAGTTATTATTTCAATATCTTGAAAATTAAATCCAATTAACCCTCCAAATTTAAAAAATCATGATAAAATACGGGCATAATACGCACAAAATCTTTCGTGACACATACATCGGCATGCAAAACAGAGATATGAATAGCACAAAAATAAGATATTTTTTAGTGCAAAATAGATATATATATGTAGACCAAAAAATAAGATATTTTTCGGACTAAACAACATGTACACATCGCAATATAACAGCGAAATAGTGTATGCACGATACTAAAATATATCATGTTTTAACAAGAATATAGGCATTACCTTAACACAAATATCGTGCGTGTGTCGAGATTCTTGAAGTTAATACTTCCACTCTTCTATTTTCTCTGTCATATAAAAAAAATTAAACATTACATGCAACGAAACAAAAAACGCAAATGCCAAAAGAAAACATATCATAAAGTTAAATCTTACCTGATTCGATTGCGAGAAAATTTGAAAGGAATAAATGACTGCAAATATGGAGACGCTCGAAATTGACGACTAATTTCAAATCGTTTTTTTCTATCGCTTTTCTCTCGATTCTTTCTCAGCTTTCTCTCTATTTGCTCTCTGTTCTCTCTCTTTGCCTTTGTAAAATGGCCAAAGAGTTTCTCTCCCTTTCCTTCTTTAATAGAACTAAAGGATTCATAAGTCTCATTTACTTTTGAACCTTCACGTGAAGTTTCTGAATCTATATTCTGAAACTTCACGTGGCTTCTGAAACTTCACGTGGAGTTTCAGAAATTTGATTCTGAAAAGAGAGACGTCGCGTGAACTTTCCGAACAAGATTCTAAAATTCAACCAAAATTAAGGGAAAAAGATACATCGGAAAGAGTGCGAGATGAGAAAGGGGAGCCGGCTGTTAGATTGTTCTGAGACAACAATAAATTATTAAAAAAAAATTTAGCGCTGAAGAAGGGGTTCGGCAATTAAACTTCCAAACACCCTTCTGTTCGGCTGTTCTACTACCGAACAAGCCCTTAATTCGTAATTTTTTTACGGGAAAACCTAAATCGGTAAAAACGTTAAATTTTTAACCTATTTTGGTCAAAAGCCCACCCCGAGACCCCGACCCCCGAGACCCCGACCCCTGAGCCCTAAAACCCTAAACCCCTAAAACCCTAAACCCTAAACCCCAAACCCCTTACCCCAAACCCTAGACCCTAAACCCCATACCGTAAATGCCAAACCCCCATACCTCAAACCACCAAAACCCCCAAACCCCCTAAACCCCTAAATTCTAAAGCCCTAAAGCCCTGAATCCTAAAGCCCCTAAGCCCTAAACCCCCTAAGCCCTAAGTCCTAAGGCCCTAATCCTTAAGCCCTAAAAACCCTAAAGCCCTTAAGACCTAGGCCCTATGCTGTAAGTCCTTAAGCCCTAAGCCGTGAGCCCTTAATTCTTGAGCCTTAGACCCTAAGCCCTGGACCCAAAAGCCATCAAGCCCCTCGATCCCCCTAAACCTCCGAACCCCCCAAACCCCAAATCCTTAGAACCCTCAACCCTAGTACCCTAGAACCCTAAAACCCTAGAGCCCTCAACCCCCAAACCCTAAACCCTATAAAACCTTAACACCTGATCTCCTAAAACCTTAACCCTTAAAAACCTAAACCCTAGATCAAAAGGCACTATTTAGGCTGCGTATGGTAACCATTCTCATTCTCTGATTCTGTTCCCTGGAACAGTAAAGAATAAGAATCATGTTTGATAATTCAAATAATTCTGATTCTGAATCTGTTCCCAGAATCAGTTTTAGAGAATCATAATCAGTTTTAGAGTAAAATCCAGAACCAAAAAAAAGTTAGTTCTGAAAAAAGAATCACTTTTGACAATCACAAAACAGAATGAAATCTCACATCTTTCACTTTTCCCTTTTATTTTTCTCATCACTTTCTTCTCAACCTAATAAAAATAAAAATAAAAAATTTAAAAAAAGTTGGAAAATTTTTAAAAAATCACAAAAAATTTAGAAATTTCCTAAAAATAGAAAAAGCTTAGATTATGCTAGTTTGACCTCATTTTCATAAATTGGGACTTCAATTGAACTTCAGACATCACGTATTAAAATTTGTGTTTCATTTATGACATGCTAAAAAAATAAATGTATTTTAAATTATTTTAGTGTGCATTGGAAATTAACCTTCATTTAGGATGAAATTTTACAAAATAACTACATAGTTATTTGACTTAAATTAAAAAAATTTGAAAGAGAAACAGTTTTTCGAAATATAAATTTTGTGCAGTTATCAAACGCGTTTCTGGTTCTCCAAAATTCATTCAGGAACAGATCAGAAAAAGTCATTTTAATCCAAATCAGTTTTGGGAATCAGAATCGTTACCATACGCAGCCTTAGCATGTCTTGGACGATAGGGAGGGGAAGTTATTTCATGAGTTTCTTTGTGGAGAATAAAAGAATGACTCAACTTAGTTGTGCTAACGCAATCTCTAGTTCGAGATTAACCCACTACCAAATTGAATTTGTTAAACATCAAGTTTGGAGTCTAGCGAATCATTATGTACACGTACAAGCTTGAAGCTACATCAAAAGGACCGTCACTTCAATCATGGTATATTCTTCCCCTTGAGAAAAAATAAATTTGGAAACGCATCTCTCAAAATTTTTATTGATTTGTTTGCCAAATCGACATGCCCGCCACAGTCCTTCCGTTCTTCCCCTAATGATAAAGTCCCTTTATAGGACGACATGACCGACCCTAGGCACAGCCTTTGGCATCTCTCAGTATTTTACTCAAAAAAATGCAATTAATTCTCTGGCATGTAGTCTTTGGCGAAGTTGGAGACAAGAATCCACACTAACTTGACAAGCTTGTTTTCAGCTAAGGAGCTCCTCCAGGGGACCTTGATGACGAGGTAGCGCAAGCCCTCGATAAACTCCGCATGGAGCTTCTCGTCCCAGTGAAGGTAGTTGTCCCCCCAGCATTCGGTGTTGGTTCAGTCGTACAACATGGTGAGCTACAACAGTCAGCATTAACGGTGACGAAGGCCTTATTAGTGATGGGTTTGTTGTTGATGCAAATGTTTTTGCCGGAGATGATGGCTTCTAATCTAGGATTGTGAGTATTGGCCATGTCTAACATTTCCTGAAACCGGTGGCTGTGTGTATAGTGTTATCAAACAATCTACTTCAATTGAGATGGGGATATTAGTATTTGAGAAAGACTAGGACTAGAGGACGTATACCCCTTTTTTCAAATGCCTATGCATAGAAGACGTTGTGATCTCGAACGATGGTCATATATACATAAGGTCTTTGTGTTTCCCCCGAAATGACCACTAGAGTTCTTAATTTCTATGCTTATAATTACCATACTTGATTCAAAATACAACAACAATGTATCTAGGTAGTTTCCTTAAAATCATGTCAAAAATTTTAGTTTTGAAAATTGTTCGGTTCCAACCCGATAATTTCGCAATTCCCTTGAAACCACCTTAGAGATTATTACTTTGATAATTACTTAAATTAGTTGGCACATGCATAATGATGCTTTCCCAATTTTGGACTCGTGATGTTGTCTATCAAGTATCAACTAATCGAGTAATCTATGGGCCAGAGGAATGCAATTTGATAATATCATTATTAGCCAACTTCCTCCCTGGGTAACTATTATTTTATTTTTATTACTTCAAGGAGCTTGTTATTCAATAAAAATAGTTTTTATACCATGAATATAAGGAATTATATCTACATTTATCCCACTTCCCCTACAAGATATTCTTGTCCAGTTTATACATCTCCTACATCCAACCTTAACCTGTCCTTAGCAATGACCGAACACAAGATATGATGATTTTTCTCATATCTTGACTTCTGTCCTGCCTACCAAACGTAACCTCAGAGGTTTGGCATTATATTATTGGTTTTTGCAATTTAGATGTCTTTTCATGCTTTGTTGAGTGTCGAATAGTTGTTTTATGCTATCTTCAAGGATTATTTTGCAATTTAGATGTCTTTCCAGGCTTTGTTGGCGTTATATCGCTGGTTTTCTGAGTAAGTTCTGTGTAGAACATTTATTAAAGGTTCGGGGTTATAATGGAAGTTATTTGGGCCTCACTTAGATTTTAGGAGCTATGTTCGATTTTGGGGTTATTTCAAGTTAGAGGTTATTCTTAGGTTTTCGGCATATCTAGGCTTACATTGCTTCTGATATCAATAAAACTATCTAGAATCAATTGGCTAGATGCCAATGATTACGTGAATTGCTTAACAATCCCAATTAGCCCCTCTCGCAATGAAAGAACAGGTAATGACTATCTATATGGGAGTAAATGGTTATCTTGATCTATTAGAAATTGGATAAGTAAGGAAATTTCTCATTGAGTTACGCACTTACGTAAAAACAAATAAACCTCAATTGCATTTCGGCTTTTCGCAGTTTAGATGTCATTTAAGGACTACGTCATTTAAAATGTTTGGGTTATCTAATAGTGATTTTTGTTGTAGAGATTTCATATATTCTTTAAGAATGTATGGGTCATCTAATAGTGTTTCCAATATAAATTTTTTTATCATATACATGCACTAGAAGTCCTAAAATTTATGACGAAAATGCAATTAAGTCATAAAACTTATAAAAGGTGCAATCGAATCCTACAACTTGTCAAATTGATAAAATCAAGTCCTTCCCTTGTCCCTATCAACTTATAACGAAAAATGCCGACGTTGCATTTTAAAATTAATTTCTCTCCGCCTACTTGGCATTCTATTTATTATTTTCCTTTTCAAATCTTATGTAAATTAATTAAAAAAATAAAGAAACGGCTAAAAATTAATTTTAGAAAGAAAAAACCTAAAGAAAAATAAAAATGGAGGTGGAAGAGCAGATGGCAAGACCTTGTTGGTGAGGCTACGCCATCACTGCCGCCCATTGTCACAGGAGCTGGCAGAGGTCGCCTATCCTAGCTATGGGTGGCCGGCCATCGCCAACCCTTGGCGAGACCTCGCCTGCCTGACTAGCCCAAATCTGGGTTGAGGTAATCCAGAATAGGGCTATGCCGCCCTTGCCCATCAAACTAGATTATCTCATCACTCGTTCTTGTTTGAAAAGCCCCAATAATTAGAGGAGCATCCACAACCCAGGTCTAGAGAATTATTGCGCAACAGTACATTTTATCCAGAAGCAAGAACACTTGATTCTATGTCCAATCACGAACGAGGCCAAATTTGCCAACACGGAATCGCAATCGTCAACATCTTCTTCGCATGCAAGAAGGGCTTCAGAAACGGACAGCCCGTGCCGATCAACACTATCACAGTAAACAACACCACGCGAATGACGTAGAACGACACATCCCAACACCTCGTGGTATCGCCCAGGCATTCACATATCATTGATATGTATATATATGACCACAGCAATGTCAATGAACATCAATTCCTACAACTTATCCGATTAGTGCAATTAAGTGCTTCCCTTAACGCCGTTAAGAACTCAAATGCACTTTTGCTACAAACTTTAAGACTTCTAGTGCAGTCTTTTTTTTTTTGTTAATGAAAGTTTTATTTAGGATTGGGGATGAAAGAGTTTTAAGACTTTCCGCAACGTGCTTATTTTCTTGCAGCTAATTGCCGTAATGAACTTATCTGTATCCAAAATCACCTCATCAAGCGTGAAGGGTCCAACCCCCACGATTACATGACAATGTCCATTGACTGACGAGGTTGCTGCCCAATTACACGTCCACAAAATTCATAGGCTACAAAGCTCCTTTAATTATAAGAATATAAACTTCCAAATCATGCGCCAATCCAGGGGTATACCAATTAAGTTATTAAAATATATGGATACCCCTTCTGTCACTCAACTTTCACCAGTCACAGGACGAGGCGAGGTAATGCATCAAGCATGAATCAAAATTCTCCACGACGTCTGCATGACAGACATGGACGGAAGTTTCATTCCGAAATCACGAGGTGATCTTATGGATACCAATATTCAAGTCAGAAGAGATGGATATGAGAAGAGGAAGATATTGGTGCCATGCAGCAGTAAACACACGTTTTTGGTGAGCTTTAATGGACTGCGATGGTCTGCATCCATTGTACCTGATATCAAAGACATGTATGATGGGATCAGCCGAGCCAGATGTTATGAGAAAACCATCAGGAGACCAAGCTTGATTTATTAAAGCAGATTGTGTTTCGCTAGTCTCTTGCTTCCATCCGAATGAATGCAGCTCAGTCTGCCTCAATCTCACGTCAAACAGCCGTAGCTGCCTCCCAGGAGCCCTGTGGACAAGTAATGAGATGTGAAACTTCTTCGGCTAGTACCATCCAATTCACGTGGACTAATAGAGGAATAAATCTCCTACCCGGTTTGAACCATAAACAAATTAAAGTCACATGGGTTTGGCAGGACGCTCATGCACTTGCTTTCTATTTGATGCTTAAATTGCGGCCTCCCAGTTTGCACATCAAACCCAATAATTTTCTTGTCAGCCCCAGCTGATAGTACAACTTGCTTTTGCTGCATTCCAGCAACGCCCATTACAGCAGAGGAGTGCAGATTCCTATGTAATGCCTTTGGTTTCCACTTGTTATCGTCGTCGTTGTCATTGTCATCATCCTCATTCCAGAGTACGACAGCATGATCACAGCCACCAGTGACAAAGTAATTATCTACCCAAGGCATAAAGCGAATGCTATTGATAATTCCCTTCTGGTGTGGCTTAGCTTCCAAAAAAGATACACGAGCTCTCTGGACACACGCATAGTCAAATTAGTGACATCAACTATTTATCCAACTTTGATAATATATACATACAGTAAAGGGTGCTATAGGTAGGCTCAAAACACTCAGTTTTGGGTCAAAGAGTATTACGAAGCCAACATTATCCAGCATCAATTTCATGGAAATCCATACCTTTTGGCTAACACAACACAAATCAATAAACAAATAACCAAATGAGGTCGTTTACTTGGTTTTGGTCACTCATTGCACATTGCATTTTGTTTTATTCAAGAGGCACAAGTGCTTACACAACAAAAGGTTTCAACTTTTAATAGCGGATAGGTCCTTTGAACTATCTGCAGATTCTTTGGCAATGAGTGTCATCTTGAGATGAAAGGAGCAGAAGAAACTAAAGCTAGTATTTTCCCACTTACAGTGTCTGCATCTGAGAGAGAGAGAGAGAGAATGTTTGGACTTCATTCAACCAGTAAACCAGTGATTTAGTAATCCTAGATGGACCGTTTTGGACTCTCATGAACACAAAGAGGAAATTGAACCCCTTCCCAGGAAAGCTGTGATATCAGATCTCGCTCATGCCCAAAACTGTTTAGCTATGTAAAGGCAAAAATTAAAAGCATTGCTCAAATTCTGGAGTTTTCCCTTTTCATCAAGCAACACAAGTCCGATAGAATTAGAAACCTGGACATTGATCCCCAGACTCCTCTTAAGAACAGATACGCAATGCCCTCCACCTATGAGCACATTGTCTTTAATGGTTCATATAATAGTTCATTGGATACAATAGTGGTACCTTCTATGCCCCCCCCCCCACCAACAAAAGTTATAATAGATAGCCCTGGTATATGTTCCAATGTAAGGATAATCCTCCTTGTTAGATTTATCCATCCCACATCTGATAGCATTAGAAAGGGACAATGCTCCTCCGGTAACTTTCACAGCAGGCTAATTTAAAAGCTAAAAAAAAAAATTAAAAGCTATGTGCCGAAGAGCACAGGATCATGAGGAACTACTAGGACTTCCATACATGACCTTGCATACGTAAAGTTGGTCACATGGACAATTGTCAAGCACTTGAGATCTCTCTCTCTCTCACTCATATCCTCATTAGATTTATCCATCTGTGGACAATGCTCCTCCAGTGACTTTTACAACAGGCCAATTTAAAAGCTATGAGCTGAAGAGCACAAGATCATGAGAAATCTACTCAGAACTTCCATGTATGACCATGAATAAGTAAAGTTGGTCACAGGGACCATCGTCAGGCACTTGAGATCTCTATCTATCTATCTACTATATATCTATAAGGTTCAAGCTTGGGTGCAGATTTAATTTCTCTTAAAAAGAAAACGATGGTTCACCGGACCACAAATTTACATGATTTCAGCCCCTTCCAGGTGCACATGTAAGAAAAAGAATATAAGAAAAAGAGGAATGTGAAAATCTTTTACCTGACAAGATAGCTCTGTGTGAAAATTAGACCCAGTCACTCACCTCTTTTGTTCTATTCAGATTTAGGATTGAGATTTGAGAGTCCCCGCCATCAGCAGTATATGCACAAAACAGTCTGTCTCCCTGAGGATGCCAAGCTACATCTTCAGGCCATCTCCTCTCCCGTAGTGAAGCACAATCAGAAGTACTGAGCAGAGAGGCAGAATGTCTACAGTTACAAAAGTGAAAAGACGACTGATTAGAAGTGCAGATTATCTGCAAAGACAAGCACAGACTTGTTGTAAGCCTACATACCATCAAATACATTATCTACATTTAGATTTTCATCACATGTTACCCAGCACTTCCTCTCATGTAAACAATCAGATGTTAACAGTAGTTACAGTAGTTCTTTGTGCTTGCAAGCATTGGGAGCTCTGCTGGAACATATTCTATTTTCCTGCTTTCTCCAAATGCTAAGAAACGTGAAATATTTTGGGATGGAAACCATAGCAAGCTCAAATAGAGAGATGAAGGCTGGAACTATACTGTAAGTATGCAAAATCTAGTATGTGGGCAAAAGGAATACAGGAGGGCATAAGTAAATCAGTAAGAAGAGGTTCTGATCAGAAATTTATCCGAACCAATGCAGCAATCTCCATACAGATGTATAGGTACGCTATTCCAAATTAATGACTTGTGCATTGCAATCCACACGGAGTCCCTTTGCAACTTTTTTCTGGTTTTTGACATAAATGAAGGGATGAGAACATCATTAGCGTTAGAAAGGTCAATTTTTGTCGCCTTTGATAAAGAACCCAACCCTACATCCAAAAGCTTCAGCAAGAACATTCGCATCTCCGACATCAACCTCCTTGGTTAACAATAACTTAACATTAAATTGAACCTGGTAAGGCTCAAGTGCATAACCTATTCAGGCAATAGACCATATGCGATCAGCATAAGGTATAAGCAAAATCAACCCCTGTTCCCTCGTTTTGCTGAGTTTTACAACTCAACAGGCAGTCTGCGACAGTGTCCTTTTCCACATATTGGCTAAGGGCCTCCAATTAAAGAATCGTGGGAATCTGGAAAAAGGGTACTTGCTCAAACCCCTTACTCAAGAAAAGTAAAACCCGTTGCAACCAGTCAAAGCTTTACAGTACAAGCACAAAACTAATTGTTTTCACCACCTCTACCACAAATTAATGGGGCATACAGAAGTAAATACCCCTTGACATTGTCCTTTTCCAAGATCTAGGTAACACAATAAAGCATGAATCACAACTTCGACTATGCTGTCCAGCCATTGGCTATTAACCTTTAAAACAGCATCTGACAAATTTGTGCCCCAATAAAAAGGCAATGTGAGAAGGAGAGACCCTTAGATATGGGACCTCTGCATTTCACACTTGACTTTGATACCTGAGCCTCACATGCAACTTCTATAGAAGTAAACCTTTAGAGAGGAATCTCGAGACAGATCTACCATCATTGGGAACATAAAGCCACACTTACCAGATCATACGATCAACCAGGATTTTTTACACTAAAATCCTATTATAAGCCTTGTGGATCAAGTGGCAAGACATGGGGTCCAGCTGAGTGGTATGGAACCCAAGCTTTCTTAGTTTCTTACTCGTGTATCCATCTCCAAGGGGGGTTTCAATGATATTCCATAAAGTGGTCAACAGACACTATAGAGGCAAATTTAAAAGCAAGAGCTAGCCATTGAAGTAGTGTCGTCCAGGTGTTGAACTCACGCCATGACAAAAAGCCTACTTGGGTCATGGAAATATTGCACATGATAGCTGACAGCCTTTTGGGGCTCCGTAGATAGAGAAACCTTAAAGCCGTTAAAGGAATGAATCAATCAGAGACAAACATCATCGCGTTGATCTACAGGATATGCTACTTTCATCTTGATTGGGGAAGGAGTCGGGCTCTACTTGAACCTTGTCAAATGACTTTCAGTTGTCAAATTCCCAAGTAATCTAGACACAATTGATACATATGTGATTACAAAAAGATTTCTTGACACCACATTTACCAGATCATACAATCAAAAACATCATCGTATTAAAATGACAATCTCATCCTAGGAAGGAGGAGGCAAGGATTCTACAGTTTACCCGTTAGCCTGAATTTGCCACAAGTTGACAACCCCATCCAAAGCACTGTAAATCAAAAATGAAAACCTGATTAAAAACATTCCAAACAAACAAATGTGGCATATAGACACCCCTTCACAGATTACAATATGAGAAAAGCAAAATATTGAAAAGCTAAGGAACAGACAATAAGCTGGCCAAATCTGTCTCCACTCATGCATCGAATATAACCCATCCCCAGCATAATATAATCAGCAAAGGAAAATAATGGAACAAACTCCTAAAATGCAACCTTCCTTTGACAGTGAGAAAGAGGTGGGAGAAATTATTAGTTTATAACTGCCATCTTCAAATATCAAATCTCAGAAATTAATGCATGCAAAGAGTTTGGCATTGCTGTTTTAAAACTCAAAAAAAACCATCTCCATCTGCAAGATAGCTAAAACATCCTACTATCCTTTAGCTCTGACACCAAAAGTATTAAACTCTAAAAGACACAAATTACAGAGGTCATGCGAAATGCATAATTGTCCCAAAATGAGTTTCTCTTCCTATCAATAAGAGCCACTATTCTTAATTCTTCCTGAGTACTTGCTGAAGCCCTCTTCTGCATTAAGATGAAACGGAATTAATTGATCCAAGGTCCCCATTGCAAGATATTACATAAACAGGGATTTCTAAGTTTAACTAAGAAATACGTGTGATTCATCCTAGCGTAACAAGAGATGGCTAGTAACAAAATTCTTACACATTTTCTCCCTCCATCCTCCTCAGTTATTTCTTTTTGTTAGGTTCTTTTAACTGTCATCATTCTGCTAGTTGATGAGCTCTACTTTATTAAATCGGCTTCCAAACTTCAAATTCATTGAATTATTTGTGATGATGCTCTGAGAAACTTCGTAACACGAGTGCCATGGGCACTATAATGATATCGAGACTAAAGCATGCCCATACAAAAAACTTTATCAGCAGAAAAGGGAGGTCGGCTAGGACAGATGAACAACAAAGCACACGACCCTTATCCATGAAAAGGACAACGTGAACACCTGGTTGCAAAAAGCAGATCTTTCGCTGGACTCAAGGCGAGACTCCTTAGCTTTCTCTTGTGTTGACTGGGAACCTGACTGCTTGTGTGGCACTGAATGGTGAATGGAGAGGATGTGCTGCGTATCAAAGGGATCAGTTCTCTGTGTTCTTGATGTTCTGGAAAAAAAAAAAGTGTGAGCAAGGAACAGAAAAGGCAGGCCTTAGAGTCTGAATGCAGTTTTAAAGACATGAAAATAGTTGAAAAGGAAGGGTATATGGTATGCATGTGAGCGTTACCAAACTTTCTTTTGGTGCCCCTATCTTGAATAGCCTCGGAATCATGGAAAGAAGGACGTGCACGAGGTTTCTCCTCCTTAACAGTCCTCACACTTGGGGATTGATTGAGGATCGAAGAAGTAGGAGGGGCACTGGAGCCAGCCGATGGCTTTGATCCAGAGCCTGAAAAGTAGGAAGGCTGAGTGTCGTGGAGCATGGGGGCAGAAATGTATAGTTTTGGTTTTGGGGGCAGCGAATGCAAGAAAAGGTCCTCACTTGTACCGACAGGACTGATTGATCGTCGCTCCGCCTTAGCTTTTGCAGTCCCATTAGTGAAGCCAGCTTCAGAAGACGCCGCCAAGTCTTTGCTTCGTAGCAAAGCTAATTTAGATTTGGAATCATGGAGCCTCTTCTCTGCCTCTCGGAGCTGCAAAGAAGGAGAAGTGAAACGAGTGGGGAGTTGGACAGACCCTTGTGCTCCATTACACTTATAGAAGGGTTTCATTCTGCTGCAATTAGCTATCCATCGTCTCACAAGCGAATACAAAAGATATAGAGAGAGAGAGACCTGGGAGGTGTAATAAGAGACGCGATGACGGAGGTGATCGACTTCCTTGGTGCGATGCTCAATCAGAGCAACTAATACGGACTCTTCCTCTTCCTCGTCCTCGTCCTCGTCCTCGTCCCTCTTCTCAGCTGGTTTGGGCTTCTTCCTCGAAGACGAAGGTGGCGGCGAATGCATTTCCTTCTTCCCTGGCCAAGAGAGAGAGAGAACAGGGACAAACAATGTGGGGATCCCGCCAGCGAAAAGGAAGGGGAGGGGGTGGGGCTCTCTCCCCCTCTTTATGGGAGCCTCTGAGCTGACAACGTGCTTGGGTTTGGGTCTTACGTTTGACATTTGCATCTCACGTTTGCCTTTAGAGACGTGATCGGATCGAATTTGAATCAGACTCGGGTCAAAAACCGATCCTTTGAACTATTTATATGCAATGTAAATTTGTTTCCGTGTTCCATCCAACTCATACCTAAATCATATTATTAAATCATATAGATATTTGAAAACAATAACTTTTATGTATGTAATATGTAAACGCCGCCGACTCCAACTGATTTGGGATAAAGGTGATGTTGATGTTGATGTTGATGTTGATGTAATATGTAAACGAGAAAATCTTTTCTTGATTGCAAACTTTTTGAGTTTCATAATGAAGAATTATATATATATATGTATATCTTAAAATTGATAAGCCAATGAAAATCGACACTAACAATGATATGTTAATTTTCACAATTTTCAAAGCTTGAAAGATCATAAATATTTTATCATATTCCACTTTTACAAAAAAAATTACAAATGAAAAATAAAACTAGAAAATAAATTGCAAGTGAAGAGGGACCGCTAATGAGTTGGCCTTTGGACCCATTAAAACCCAGCATTTTGTGGGACTTTATTATTCAAATCCATATCAATCTATTTAAAAGTTTTAACTAGCCCATTCATAACCCAGTCACACATCATATATAGGGAAAAAAATTTAAGGGCCCGAAATGCTCTATTTCTTCAAATAAAAGCTCAAAGTGAATCATGTTTCAAATAAAGGCCTAAAGTACCTTTTTTATATTTAAAAGTGAGCGTGATCAATAATCTTTTTGTCACTTCCTTTTTTGATTTTCTTTTCGTTTCTTTTTTCTGCTAGTTTACCCTCTCCTCGATTTGCCCGAGGAGGCCAGCAAGGGCCGCCCTCTGCTCACCGAGGTGAAGCCGCGCAAGGCCAACCCTTGGCTCACCGAGGCAAGCAATCAATCTCCCATTCCAGTATCCACCGATCTGATCTCCCCTTGAAGCAAGAAGACGAACCACGTAAAGATGCGTACGTGATGCGCTCTCGCTTTCCCAGTCCCCCTGGATTGTTAAAATTATTAGAGCTTTGCCTCGTCTTCATTGACCGGATCCCAACATAGGTCTTCTCCTACTTTCCGAACTCCCAACATGAACTCTCTCTCTAATCCATTTAATATGGGCTCTCTACCCCACAGTCCCCTAAGTCCTTAAGCTTCCCAGTTTCTCCCACTATTAGGGCTTCCTCTTCCTCCTCCTCCTTCCATCTTCTTCTTCTTCTTCTTCACATGGCATTTTGGTGAAGTGCAGGCAATGGCGACGAGTTTCAAGGGATTTGCGACTCAACTCGACTTCAAGCTCAAGTTTGTGCTCCCTCGGAGTAGCAAGCTAGAGCTGGGGAATAGGGCGAGGAGGAGACGATGAACAGTACCTAGGTGGGAGACGATGAACAGTGCTCGAAGAGGTAAACCGGCAAAAAAAAGAAAAGAAAAAAATCAAAAAAGGAAATGACAAAAAAAACACCCTTAATTAAGCTCTCTTTTGAAACAAAAAAGGCACTTCAAGTTTTTATTTGAAACGTAATTCACTTTGAATCCTTATCTGAAAAAACAAAAGCACTTCAGGTCCTTAAATAAAATTTTCCCTCATATATAAGTGTCGCGACCCACCCTCGAGAAGGGGGGGTTAATGGATTGTTAGGCCCATTTTGAAATCATTGGGCTTCGCTCGGGTCCTCCCAGGCCCATACCAAATCGCGTCAGGAAAAAAAATTTAAATCGAAGTCGACCTTAGTGTGGTCGGGTGACATGTGCTCAGTGTACATGCCATTGGAGTCGCCACCAATCATTCTTTAGAGGGTATGATTGGAAACCTTATCGAGCGATTGGGAGAAATCGTTCAATTCTGCGAAAACTAGAGATTTGGGTCCGGGGACTTAGTTACGCAAATATTGCTATTAGCGCCCTTTCGGTACTTAAGTTGAGTGATTTCCTGATCTAAGGAATTCATATAGGCGAGATTGGTTAAGGTAAGCTCTGGAAGTCTAAGGGGGTCATGCGAATGGGATTATCTGTCCTATCAATCACAATCATAAAAATAAATGCACAATCAGGAAATCAATATACACAGAAACACACATTAAAATCAAGTCAAGGCGGGCCTAGGGGAGTCTCAAGAGGACCTAGAAAACATGTCAATTGGGTTTAGGGGTGATTTGGAGTGATTTGAGTCAGATTAACCAGATGGGCAAAATGGTCATTTTGGAAGGTTTGGAAATTCAAAAATGCGAAAACCAGGTCAAACCAGTTGAATGTAGTTTTTTCTTGATTTCCACAATTTTTTGGGAATTTTTTGGATTTTTCTAAGTTTTTTTCTAAATTTTTTAGAAATTTTCTAAATTTTTAATTAATTTTTTTAATTTTTCTAGGATTTTCTAAGAATTTTCCTATTTTTTGAAATATTTTCTATATTTTCTAGAATTTTTACTTTTGATCTTCTATATTTTTCTATTTTTCCAAACATTTTTATATGTTCTAACAATTTTTTAAATTTTTTTAAGATTTCTACGAATTTTTATGATTTTTCTATTGATTTTTGTTTATTTATTTTCTTTATTATATTTTCTTATTTATTTTCCTAAAATTCCCGATTTTTTCTAAATTTTTACCAGATTTTCAATATTTTTTATTTTTTATTCTATTTTCGTATTTTTATTTTTTATTATTCATTTGTTTATTATTATTTCTTTTATTATTTATTTTTATTATTTTCTAATTTTTCGGACCGGGTCGGGTCGACCCGGCCCACAACCCAAAAGTCCAAACCTAAACGGACCCTAAACGACGTCGTATCAATTTTTGCTGATTTCCTATTCTTTTAATTTTTATTGATTTTCTAAGTTTTCTAATTTTTATTTAATTTTCTGAATTTTTTTATTTTTGTTATACGGACTGGGCCGTACTGACCCGGCCCACTATAGGACCCAGCCCGAAGCCCACTAATCTAACCCGATGTGAAACGACGTAGTTTTAGGAGACCTAATTTTTATTTTTGAATTTTCTGAATTTTTTATTCCATTTTCTTTTCTGACCTAGTTCTAATCCTGCGGTCATAGGTACGCCACGTGGCTAAAATCCTAACGTCCAATTTTTAAAACCAAACCTACGGTCTAGATCGAACTTATATAAAATCCTAATCGTCCATTTATTTCATTATCCATTCTATTTATTTTACAATTTTGACAAAATAGCCGTGCTGACTAAGCGCCTACATGGCCTTTGACTCGGTCAAGATGTTGACGTGGCATGCTGACTGTGCATCGTCTTTTTCCTCGGGCCGACGCTAGACGAACGGCTGAGGCCTTCCGGCGACGATCCAATGGCGGAAACAGCTCCGATCAAGTCGATTCCGCCACCAATCGATTCCCGTTCGACTCCAGGTTAATATATCTAAGATCTAAACAAATCTATCGGTCCAATCGAAGTATTCAAAACACCCACGGAGGATAGCCATGGCAAATTCAATCGAGCAAATCAAAGCATAACCATCCAATTAAATCTACAGGAAGCATTGCGATGAGGTCGGAAGACTTACCTGGGGTTTTGATTAGGCTCTAGATCACCAAATTAGCCTAATTAAGTCGGGACATCATGAGCTAGGGTTTGGGATTTCGACTCGGGTTTACGCACAGAATTGATGCAAAATGAAGACATGAACGTGAGCAGAAGGGCATGAGGAGTAAAACGTACATGAAAAAGGTGAGAATTATAGTCAAATCGAAGATTTGCCATTAGAGGACATGACTCAAGCTCGAGCTTTTGACTTACGGTTTTAGCAGTCGGCGAGCTCTGGAAGTGGTGTCGGTCGCTTCCTCTGAACTTGGGTGAACTTCTTGAAGTGGTTCTTCCCCTTGGCTTGCTCCCAATTGCTCTAATTTTGAAATTGCAGTCAACCCCCTTTTTCCGAAAAAAATCCCCATTCTGCCTCCTTTTAAACTCGACTTCAGCTGCCTAAACTTCCCCCGAAATCGTCTCCGTTCAGTTTCTTTCGAATCTTGGCCTAACCCCCCCCAAAAAAAAATCTCTCATAATCCATATCAAATCTTCCAGTTAGGATCCCCCAATTTTGAGTTGTTTTCTCGCGAAAGGGGAAGAACCAAACCTGGTTCTATTGACTTCAGGTCGGTTGACCAGGTCATCGGGTCGGATCCGAACCAACCCGACTGACCCGGGTGACCAAATTTTCTCAAATTGACCCTTCAAAAGTCAAAATTGGGCGAATTAAACCCCAAAATTGAATTCTATGGCATCAAATACATTAGGAAAATGACGTTTCATGTCGATTAACCCAAAGATTTATATAAAAACCCAATTTACAATTTCGACTCGAATACCCATTTCGCAAAATCCAAACTCTTAGTGGCCTCTTTTTGCAAAAATTGATGCCGCCAATGGATTCAGGAGGTCAAAATCTAGGG
Source organism: Psidium guajava (assembly GCA_016432845.1). NCBI lineage: Eukaryota > Viridiplantae > Streptophyta > Magnoliopsida > Myrtales > Myrtaceae > Psidium > Psidium guajava. Next base: position 2,976,340 of record CM028224.1, read on the forward strand.
GGTGACGTCGCCCTTTTTCCAATTCAGTACCTAGAAAATTTTTAATTTCATTTTTAGTGATTTTAGGGACTAAATTGAAAAATCAGAAATTGCATTTTGGTCCTTTTTAGCGAAATTGGGCAATCCTGAGGGCTTTTGGACTTGATTTTAATTTTAAAAAATAGAGGAGGATGAAACGACTCTAAAAATACAAAAATGGAAAATTAAAAAGTTAAAATGTAATTTCTAGGATTATTTAAATAATCTGAAAAATGAAATTAACAAATAAACCCTCAATTCCAGACTTGATTTTTCAAAATTTATTCATCCTAAATGAAGAGAAAATTAAATTAAAAATATTGACTATTTTTTGGTAATTTTCTGACTTCAAATACTATTTTTTATTAATTTTTCATTATTTTCCTAATTTCTGAAAATATAAAAAATGAAAAAAAAAATAAGGAAAATTATTTTTTGTTCAAAATTAGTTCCCTAGGCTATGCTAAGGTCCCCAAAGTTAATTTTTTAATTTTCTCATTTTTTATTTATTTTTTTATGAATTTTTGAAAATAAAATACAGAAAAATACAAAAAATAAGGAAAATTATTTTTGGTTCAAAATTGGTTCTCTAGGTTTTTTTGAGGTCCCCAAAGTTGATTTTGCAATTTTCTCATTTTTTATTTATTTTTTTTTATGAATTTTTGAAAATAAAATGCAGAAAAATAAGGAAAATTATTTTTTGCTCAAAATTGGTTCCCCAGGCCAAACCAAGGTCCCCAAAGTTGATTTTTTAATTTTATGAATTTCTGTGAATTTTCTGAAAATTTATGAAAATAAAATTGGCCAAAAATCAAGTGTCAACAATAAGTAAGTAAATGGGTTTTTAACCTATTTTGACACCCCAATTTGTCATTTAAGTGTCTTTCTACCATATTCTGAATATCTAATATTTTAGTATATTTCTACATATTTAAGTCGAAACACTCAATTGTCTCTATTTCCACTTCCCAAAATTATCATTCCTTTCTTAGCTCCTACCAATCATTTCTTCAATAATCTTGCACTTTCTTTTTCACTTATCTCTTTAAACTTGCAAAACTACCCTTATGTTTTATTTTTATCTTGTATGCACATATTGTAACTGTGATTAATACCACAAAAAATATCAAATTTATACACATGTGATAATTTTACTCCAAACTACTTTTTTACCACAAAAAATGTAAATCAATACACATGTGACAATTTTACCTCCAAATTATTTTTTGAGCATCAAAAACCCAAGCTGGTATGCATGTAATAAATTTACCTCAAAATCTTACACTTGTGATAAATTTATCAATTTTACCATTAGATTGCTTTTTTTTTTGTAAAGGTAAGAATTGGATTAGACTAATCAAAAGCGCTTACAAAAACGAAGCACAACCCATACAAGACGACCCTCCACCCAATGTGACACAAATGTTGCATGGGGTGCAGGGTTGACGGGGAATTGCGCAACAAAGAGAGGGGTGAACCCCAACAAAATATACAGCCAAAGACCAACGAGCAAATATACACAGCGAGATACACAGCAAAAGACCAACGAGCAACGGCCCGCAACAACAAACCGGCTCAAGAGAGTATCAAAAGGGAGCATCCCCAAGACGATAAAATGCGTCTATTCCTGGGAGTGTCTTCGGCTCCTTGCACAGTAATGGCTTTATCTTGGACAACTTTTAGGAGGTGCAGCTTAAGCGCTGCCACATCACGAGCCTCGTTCCGGAAGATAATATTGTTGCGTTCAGTCCAAATAAAGTGACATAAAGCAGCAAATGAAAACCGAGTTATGCACTGATGGAGATGGCGACCGCTGAAGTGGTTTATGGTCCATTGGATAATAAGTGACAATTTACTAGTGTATGAGTTTAGAATTTTTACCTTCTACTTAACATAGATGCATATGTTTAGGATTTTTCTTGATAGTAACTCGATTTAATGGAAACTAACAATGAACAAATTTAATTTGGGGTAAATGGTCACATGTGTACCTTTTTAGAGTTTTTAGTGATAAAAAAATAATTTGCTATAAATTTGACACACGTGTACCAGTTCGGGACTTATTGTAATTAAACAATTAATTTGGATAAATTTATTAGAAGTGTACAAATTTGAGATTTGTCGTGGCATACTTTTATTTGGGGTCGGCATATTGCCCTCCATTATTCCTTCCTTCTTTGGCTAATTACTCTAAACAGGTTACCCACACAAGTATTATTGTCGAACTATCGTCGTATTGCCAAAGGCGTCTGCCCCTTTTGCCGATATAGACCGGATTTTATTGATCACGTCTTCTTTGAATGTAATGTTACGGCTTCTCTGGGTTCGGTTTTGGGCAGCCAAATGCAGCCTCCCTTGGGCTAACAAAACTTGGATGGAAACGTAACTTTCATTGGGCCATCAAATACTGCGGTGGCCAGCAACTCCATCAATGCATTGCTAGTTTTTCTTTTGCAGCTCTTTGCCATCTGATTTGGACAGAACGCAACTACATTATCTTCAGAAACAATACTCGGGATATCTCTGCGATGAAGAAGCATCTCACGAAAGCTGTCCATGACAAAGCACTTACCATGCAAGGTGTTGATGACAACAGAAACCGGCGTATACTATCCTCTTGGGAGTGTTCTATGTCGGTTCTTGTTTAAGCTGTCTTACTCGGTCTATATTGTTGTTAGCTTTTGTTTGGCCATTGCTCGGTCTATTGTTGGCTTCTTTGTGGCTTGCCCGGTTTCCCGTTTGCGCGATTCCCCATCAACCTTGCACCCCCTGCAACATTAGTGTCGTTTGTGGTGGAGGGTTGGTTTTATACGGGTCTACCTTTACCAAAAAAAAAATTATACCTAACCTATTCATCGTCTTTATATACATAATTACGTAAATATGCACATGGGTGCCATGTATTTTAGCCATACTAAATAAAAAAGGGACGTTTTGCACAATACAATTGGTTTGGCCCTTCGCGAGATGCAGTTAATAAGTTATTAGTAATTATTATCATAAGCCACTTTCAATTAACGAGCCCACTTGGAGAGGGGGGCGTAATTTGGCCTACGAACCCCTTCCGCCACATTAAAAAAGGTCACCCGTTCGGCCACATTAAAAGAAAATTAACTTCCATAATCCTCCTCCTCCTTGCTTTGTTATATCCAATCCAAACACTACACGAGAGAAAGCTCTATGATCACGCAATACTTCAAATAACTTTCTAAATCGGTCTAACTCGTTGCAACAACGCATGCATTTTTTCTTTTTTTTTTTCACAGAAACAACACATGCAGTTTTATAACGTATATACTCTGGACTCCGTTCCCCAACGGCGTGTAGATTTTCCAGACTTCACAGAAAATAATATCAGGGAAGTTCATTACAGAAAGAAAGACCCGTCAAAATAAGATCACATATAATGCTTTGGCATAATAGTGACCTTCCCTTCACTTGCGATCTCTCTTGTCCCTCATGTCACTTTCAGTTTTTCACCTTCATATGAATCAGCAAAATACACACAGAGATCATAGAGGAGGGCACAGATAGGAGTTCCGAACGTGTCGTGCCAAACATAGGTGTGCGACTCCCACAGAAGATGAAGGAAGCAATTGATGAGCATCCTATTGTGATGTGCTAGATAAAAGAATTAGCCTCCAGACAACACGTACAGAATGGTAGAGAATGTCAAGTCGTGGCAGCAGCTACCCCTTACTCTTCCAAAAGGAAACCTCGCATGGCCCAAAACCAATCACTCATAACCTTCTTTTATGTACAATCCTCGAAAAATTAATAGCTTGGTTTTATGTCTCTACTCCGCATGTACGTTAAAAATTGTGTGGGTAGTTCCGCTAGGAGTTCTTGAACCACAGATATTTCTCCACCTGCATGGGTCGAGAGTAAATGAATAACTAACCAAATAACTTGTATTAAGGTTCATAGTCGAACCAATCACTCACTTTGTACATCTCGAAATGGAACAAATTGGACGATGTCACGGGTAGCAACACGTCCATTGGAACTCTCTAGCCTTTCTCCTTTATCCGCATCTAAAACCTGCCATCAGAATAGGTCGTAGACAAACTCTTAGAAAGGTACAATATAAGCATAAAAGCTCCACCTAATATAATTACCTCCATTTCCTTAAAATCAGCTCCACCAACCCCAACAATGAGGATTGACAACGGCAAGTCGGATGCTTTCACCAACGCATCTTTGGTTTCTTGAAGATCCGTCACGACACCATCCTAATAAGTAGGCCAAGGTAAATGCAACATCTAGGTGTTTCCATGAATTGCAGATATGACTGATACACACACACACGCACGTTCTACTCTGCAAGAATTCAACATGGGAGACTACAGAAGATTAAAACGAAATTCTCAGAGAGAGGTTGTTACCATGAATGAAACGCCCCTCGTTTTTCAGATTTTCCTAAGCTTAGCATGATTTGAAAGGAAATTATTTATATTGACTACAATGATGGAAATAAAAACCACAATCACCATTTTCTTTTAGAGATGAACATGACATGATGCACGTAGTCAATCATATAGTGATACAGGCTAGGAAGCATTGACACTATCGACATGTCGTGTCATGTCGTGTCGTGTCTAACACTTTTCGACATGTGACCAACAAGTGGTCAACACTCCAGACATGCCACAAACATGCGAGTCCAGCATCCTGACACGTCATTTCAACACTCAAAGATCAATTCTAAGCATTTTCAATCAATTAGGAGTCAAAAATATATGTACTTAAGTTATATACCCGACCACCTCAAAATTTATATACCAAGCCGGCCCAAAAAAGAAAAATTAATAATCGTGAATTCCTAACAGATTTATCATGTATATATAAAAATGTGCATTTAATATACAACGTGTCCTAGCGTGTCGCAATTCTCTATTTTTTTAGCAATAACGTGTCGGCGTATTATGTCACGTCGTGTGTCAGTGCTACTTTGGATATAGGCAACTGCGCAAGAAGTCAAGAGGCATTAGCTGAGATCCAATGCAATGGTGATGGTTAATGTTGTAAGATGGTCACAATGATTTAATCGCAAAAAATGATAGTACAGTGCATTGATTGATTGCAATTAACATTTAATAACTCAAGTACATAATGCACCAAGCTAAATGACCAGCAGTGAAAATTACCCAAGGTTTGAAGTCTAAATGGTTGAATGCTTGCCTAACAGCAAATTAGCCCCTAAAATTACTCCTCTGGCACTATCCACCATTTCCTCGTAGTGATACCCTTACTGCAATAACCAATATTTTCCTGCTATCCCAAAGCCGGAGCACGAATCTCTTCCACTGAAGAAGACAAGCTTCCAGAGGCAGTTATATCAAGCCCCATCCATTTATGGCCCAACGTCATGTCTCTTTAAATTTCATTCTCTTTTTGTTTCCAAGAATTTACAATAACTCATCATTTCTTTGAATTGGCTAATTGAACAGGCAAAACTGGGAATCGCCTCACAAGTGGTTCACTTCCTGGACAATTTTAAATCTTTCTTGGCAGTTCTTGTCGTAAGACCAATTGACATGCTGCAACATTGATAGTCACTAGTACTTAAGACGTAAGTACAGGCAGGAGTGCTTGCAATAATGAAGAGAAGCGGCAGTGATCACAAAACTTATGACTGTAGAACACTTGACAATGGTCATAAGACACTTAGTAATGTTCGTAAGTCATACCAGTTCAGAATACACTGCATTTGATACAACGGTAATTTCTTTTATAGCGTCTCATACCATCATACATTTTTAGTGCAGCCAAAATGAAGAGTCATGGACTAAAACATGTACTATGATCCTTTTAACCCTTTAAAGCACCAAAAGCGAGGAAAAACTGGAAGAGGAGAAAGATCAACATAAAAAAGCATCAATGCTATAGTATCTGCGACTTGTAGGCACAATCTATATGGACAATGAACATCAATCACAAAACACACAGTTTAGTGCATACCGTGATAATTAACAGCACGAAGTATCTATGCCGACCATTTGCAAGAGATTGGCCAGCAATTTGTGCCGCATTGTTAATGACAGGTCCAAAAAGAGTTGGACCTGCAAGAGAAACGTTTAGGAGTGCACTTGCATAGGCCATCATGATCCCTTGAATTCCTTCAACCTGTAATACACCAAAATTACTACCTTAACTGGAATTATGCATATTATGAGATACAGAAATAAAGATGAAAAAATATCTGGGAAACATTTCACCTCGCAATATGTACTGCTTCCGTTCAAGTTAAAACAATGAGAGACTGGACCATCAATTGGCCGGGCTCCAAAACCCCAAGCAGGAAACCGCTTGTCTGAATCATAAAACTGCAGTACTTCTCCAACCTCTAAGATTGCCTGTCAGTGTCATCCAAACGTGTGTCAATTTACAGTCCTTGTGATTTGTATGCCATTAATATCCTTCGTTGTGTGAACTAGTACCTCCAAGAAACAGAAAATTTATGTAATGTCCCATGTTTTCTCTCATGCAGGTTCAAACAGAACTTTCAGCATTGGGAATATCATTGACCGTAATTATGGATAATATATTGAGAAAACGAAATCGAAGAGAAGCATCTCTTACTCTCTGATACGCATTCGGCCGTCCTGAGGGATCAATATAATGCAGGGAATCAGGGAGGCGAGGATTTCCATTTGAAGCTGATGGAAAAGGAACCAGAGTAACAATTGAAGTAAGTACCAGTCCCTGTCTAATTTCAAGTTCAGTCTCGGTACATAAATGGCATAGAGCAAAATGAATTTTCACTTGGAACTAATAAAAACCACCAAACCAATGAGCCAGAATTAATTCAGGGATAATGCTAATGCACGTCCAAGTATCATAGGCTGCTCGTAGATGCATGATAATCATGTCAGCAAGTTAACTAATTCCACGCGTCAACATCTTGAGGAATTCTCAAAAGACAGTCCCCTGATTTACATAAAAATTCCAAGAAACAAGGAAATCTCTTCTTGGCTAAAAGAAAAAATGAGTCAACAGATTCATGAAGTTATTGAAGATTTAAAAGTATCAGTATAATATACGCATATACTTGTCTATATTAGCAAAGAAAGAGAAAGCACATTGAAACTATGTGCGCTTTTAATAAGAGTCATAAACTGCAGGTTACTTCAGCCAACCAAAATTACACAATTCTCACCAAACCACTCAACTGCATATTCTATTTCTAGCACACAAGCTGAAGTTACAAGTGAAGACGAATATAGCTCCCCCCCCCCCCCCCCCCACAACAAAACCCCCCTTCTATTCCTACCGCGAAATTTACAAATCTAAAGCGAGAATTCCCCAATACAGGAACACATGGTGGAAGAGCAGACCATTACCTGTGAAATCAACAGCCAACATGAAGTTTACTTCAAATCCCCCAGCCAAGTAATCTAGAAAAGTATGTTGGGTACTCTCAGAAAACGTATCCACAAATAGCTGGCTCTTCAGGACCTTATTTCCAGCAGCAGTTGGTAAAACTAAAGTTTCTCCCTTCATGCTAGAATGAAGCTTTTCCAAGTCCAATAGTGACTTCTGCAGCTTCCTAATAGAGTAATGTACAATGAGCATTGTCAACATATTCATATACAAGAATGAGGAGATACGAGAATCAAATGTCAACAAGTATTCCATTTACCCAATCAAATCATGTTTTCCACTGCTATTAAAGTTGAAGCATTCTATTACCAAAGGACTGTCCTGCACAACAATTTAGATATCAACATATGGATGTGGACATATTCTTCAAAGAAAACATACATAGCTGAAATATGGATTAAGCATCTCAAAAAGGAAATGGAAATTGCACCAGGAGCGAGCTGTCTTCTACTGCAGAGGGAGCAAAAGTTGACTAGGGAGTCAAAATTCTACTCTCTGATTAGAAAAATGCTTATACCTTGCTTCCAACTTGTTGGATATTTAAAAATACTGGCTTCCATGTAGGTTTGAGATCATTCCTGATGACCTCCGTTTTGCAGATTGGAATGGATATCCCACTCTCCACAATCTTTGAAATGACCAGAAAAGGATCCTACATTATTGTAATTCAAAAAATACAAAGAAAATTAGATTGCTGTTTCTCGGAGTCTTGACATTAGGGGGGATAAAACTGAAGCTTAGTTGCTACATACAGCCCTTGAGAAGAGATTTTTGTGCTCTAACTCTGAACACCTCAAAATCATCTCATTTGTAGTCTTAGAGCTAATGCATTCTTCAGCATGTACAGCAAGTGTTCCGCAATTTTGAGGACGACTTAATCCTGTATATTCTTCGCCATATGTCAGATCTAAGGTCAATGACCTGTTTGATTTGGTAATGATCTGAAAAGCAAAATGATGGAGTCGAGTAAAGAGTTTCTATAAACAGCAGTTGCAAAAATCCAATCTCCTCTAAAATAAATATTTTGGGCATTAATTGATGTTAGTATTTTTTTCCAACCAGCAGACAAGAAAGCGAATGCCGAATGCTTTCGGTCACATCATGTTTTGGGAAAGTGCTCAGACAAAATCCAGTATAGAGAAGATAAAAATTTTCTCATTGCATGCCATACCTCAGAAAGAGCACAGGAGGCCTCACCAAGAAACTGCTGCTCCTCAAGCTTAAGCATCTGTGCGAGTCAAAAATGCTCTTTATAAGTAGTGCTTGTATTCACTGGAAATAATTTTCGCTAAAGCATTTTTGCAAAACACTTCAGGTAGTAATACGAATATCTTATATATGAAGCTTAATAACTTGTGAGAATTCCATGACATGTCAGATACTCTCAAAGCATGCACAAGAACAAACACCTGCGTCATATATCAGTCAGTCCTTAATATGTGAATGGTCAATTTTACTCCATAGCTGCCTTCAAGAAATCTTCAGTTCACACCCCCTCATTTCTTGTCAACAATGTAACACATAACCACCAATTGTCAAAGCATTTTACTCTCATAAAAAATATCAGTCCATAGATTTAATATAGATAAGATCAAGTAACGTATAGGGTCTAATAGTACGCTAAGTAATGTATACCCTATATTGCTATCAAAATCTATTTTGCTACTGGGCTCTTCTGAATACCAGACGTAGCAAATAACCAACAATTAACATCCAGATCAATCATCCTAGTTATACATATTTGACTCTTGACCACGTCCGAGAACTCTTTTCCATCAACACAGACCAGATAAAATAGGTACATTTCTCTCCTAAACACATGATCCGAGGCAGTTGTTAAGTACATAGAAAGCCCAAGAAGATAATAGGGCCAAACAGGAGGCGGGAGGATAAAAAACCAAGGGCACATCGACCAAATAGAAGATCATGTATAATACAAGAAGTCCAGTAGATCAACGGTGCAATATATGTCTGTTAAATAACAGATCCTAAACATGAAGACTGAGGTCAAATATCCTGTAGGTTCATAAGATATACAAAACATGTGGATTGGATATGGATCTTTACATTGTGTTGTATTTCTTTGCACAGAGGGCAGCAGACCAACATGCAAACCCTTGGTGCCTCATAAGGAAATTTCTTTGTCGTTAATTCATAAAAGATATCCCAAAAAGAAAGTGCCTTTGGCAGTCCTAACATCCATAGAAATGTACCTTTACTTCCATCTGGTGAAACTGGGTGTCCACATCATACAGACGAAACCTACAAAGGCATTGGTAAAGAATCTTAAAGCCAGAATATCGAATAATAATTAATTTAGTAAAGCAGATGAGGATTCCATGAAGATGGAAAAGTATATACTTACAACATTGTCTGCACAATTTCAAACTGGAAAGTGACATTAAGGGTATTGATCCACTTGGGATTCAATGAATTGAGCACAACCTCTGTCCGTCCCACCTCCTTAAGTACTCCATCTCTTCCTCTTGTGTGGACAACCAACATAGGATCGCTCTAAAGCAAGAAAATAAAAAAATTTAAAAAAAAAAGGAAAAAGTGAGTAGACCATGTCACACGTTTTATCTAAAAGTATCGTAGATAACACAAACATAAAATCCGACGCAAGAAACTAAATCTAGCAAAAGAATTCTTGAAGTTGAGTGCCCAACAATCTCCTCTAAAAGCTAATTCTTCATCTTTGCTAGAAGCTTAAATTACAGTAAACAGAAAGTTCGAGAAAGATTGCTAATAGATGCAGCCATTAGCTTGTGGGATGGACTAGTGTATCATTAGAGCACTGAGGTAGGCAACACTTGATCCAAATCTTATACTGCAAACACCGATTCCCTCAGTTCCAGGGGAGCAATTCATCCCGCCTGTGGGTTGTATGCCGGAAAGAAAATAGATATTGTGGCACCAGAGACATGGGATGCATACAGTTAAGGAAATGTACAACTTAAATGAGACAGTATGATCAACGGATCACAGCTGACACTCTGCAAAAGTTCGAGGGTCGAGAAACAAACCTTAGAGAGGACGTCCCTATCTCGCAGGCCCGAGGCAGAGAAAGACAGCTGCAGAAACAGAGGTGTTTAAGCAAAGATGAAATGGTAGAGGTAGAAAAAAGGGCTGCTTTTCAGATGGGGTATAATATGATATTGGGTTGTAAGAAGTGAAGCCAAAATCAAGGCCGAAGGTGCAAGGTAGAATGCTTAAATTGGAGAAGAGGGAACTGGTAGACTCTTATTGACTTGGAGTTTGGGATCTATAAGAATTTGAATAGAGTCTGCTGCAGCATATGAAAAAGAACAAGAGAAATGGGAAAGAAAGCGTAAGCAGACCTGGATCTGAGAGAAAAGGCCGTGGTAGCCGCGAGAACGGAGGAAGAGGTGGACGGCGTCGTTGGGGGCGTCGTTGCCGTTGCCGAGGCCAATATTAACCGGAGTGCCGCCGATGGCCGCCCTGCCGCCGCGGTCGTCAGAGCAGCAATTCCCCATTCTCTCCCTTTCGCAGTCCACGAAAAACGGGGCAGAGTCAGTATGTGTGCTTTCTTCACTTTAGAGAGAAGCACCACCAACAAAACCGGCCCCCCACAGAGGAAATCTATCAAACACGGAGCAGACGGGGGAATCAATCGCAAGTTCTTGCCTTTGTTTAAGAGTCGCAGGATAGGAATAGGAATGGAGAAGCGAGCGAGGTGAGGAAGAGAGCGGGGCTGACTAGAGTCAGGACATTGGCCCCCACTTGGGCTTTTGCCTGTCGTGCCTCAAAGCCGCGTTCCTTCCCTCCCTTTTTCTTCTTCTTTTCTTTTTCTTTTTCTTTCCGTCACAATTCCTCCAATCAAAATGGCCGGGCTGAGCTGAGCTGTCTGTAAAATCGCAAAATTTTGTCATCCAAAAGGAAAAGACAGGAGGCCGATCGAAATCATTTTCATCGCCTGCTTTGCTAGTCAACTGGAAAAGCGCACGACATTAACGTGAAGGCGGCGCACGACAAAATTTCTATTCCCCGAAATAAAACTCGTTTGATGACATCATAAAATTTCTACGGTTGGATGACGGCAGCAAGCAGATCGAAGACTAGCAAATTGGCGACTAACGGACTAGAAATCGATGAATGGTGATCGGTGCATGGAGAATGGCGATCGGCGAATGGGGAACAGCAATTAGGGACCGGCAGTCGGCGAACAGCAATTGCCAAAAGTCGAGCCGTCGGTAAATGAACGGTAGTCGAAGACTAGCAATCGACTGGCAGCAAACTGCGATTGGCGAACACAGTTGACAAATAATATCCGTCGAGGCCTGGAGACCAACTGCCGTGTGGACAACAATAGGGACTCAAGAGAGGCAACTGATGGTAGGGACACAAGAGAGGTGATCGATAGTAGAGACGCAAAAGAGGCAACCAATAAATGGAGACTAAAGACCAACGATCGAAGACAGGAGACCGGCGATCGATGACCAATAGATGTTGATCGACGATAGAGATGCGAGAAAGAGGGACACCGCACAAGAGAAAGCAGGAAGTAAACAATGTGAAGAATTTTCATTTCTGTTCCAAATCTACTTTTAGGCAAAAAAATTTATTCCATAATAGAAAAATGAAATTGCGCTGCCAAATAACTTTTTATTCCATATCCGTTCTCTATAATAGAAAAATAAAAATCGAATTGTTGTCATCTTGACTACCATCATCAATGAAGAAACCAGGATTTATTGGCGACTGACAACCGCATCAATGATTTCGTTAGGTTTTAAAATAGGGTTTGATTAACATTTCCTAGCTTTCTACTCACTAAATGTTTTTCATGAATTTTCATAATCTCGAGACATGAATATCTCAAAAGTAGTAAGTGCAATAGCATTTATTACGTTCCCCTGTTATATCTTATTGTCAATCGGTTCATACGGTGAATAAAAGGAGTGACATTTTTAACAAATTATTTTTCCTTAACAGGATGACATTTTTCTCCATCCTTAAGTGGACGAAACCTCTTTCGCTTGATATTTTATTGAGGGTTTATACACGTGGACATGTGGAGGATGTCAATAATTCGTAACCCACCATTTAGATATATGAATAAAGGACACACATAGTTCTTCAATAAAGAAAACATAAGCACTGAAGGATAAAAAAATCGAAGTTATCATACGAAGATAGTAAATTTACTTGCAATTTGATGATTTATAAGGGCATGTTTGTTAATGCTTAAGTATAAGCAAGAAGCCATTTTTTAAAATATCCCACCAAAGTTTAAGATAATATTCGAATTTTAAAAAAATTATGAGAAAAATTACCTAAAAACCTATGCGTCGATATCAGAGTGCTACGAAAGTTTCGAGGGTTTCAAATTTAAAAGAAATCTAAGCGCATTAATCCAGGCAAATCCATGAATTATAAAGGCCCTACAGTAAAAAGAATTGAAGAAAATGTACTATGATGATAGGCTAAGTCAATGCACAGAATAGAGAGCGAGAGTGGAAAAATTCTAAGGACAATAATGGTTTATTTGACAACGATTTGGATCTAAAAAAATAATTTTGATTATAATCATATTTTTTAATTTTGTTCATCGAATGATTTTTAAAGAATTAAAACACATTTGGTAATAATATAAAATTTCTTTTTTTCAAGAATAACCGGGCGGTGAGAATTTTTTTTTTTTATTTTCATCTTTTTAAATTGTTAAATTTTACTTTTTAAATTTCTCCCCATTTTTTTATATATTTTTTTTAAATTTCCCCTTTTTAAAAATTTTTAGTCAAATTTTAAATCTTATTTTTTAAATTTAATTTTAAAAAAATTATTTAAAAATTAGTTGTTAGTAAAATTTCAGATTTCATTTTAATTTTCTTTAAAAGTTCAAAAGTCGATGTGGAAGCCCACGGAGTTATAATCTTTATAAAAAATTGATATTTTATTCTATTGTAAATTTTAAAAGTGATTTTTTTTTAGAATAAGCTTTTTTTTTATATTTTTTTATTCAAACTTATTCTCGAAAATAACATCAAAATCAAAATTATTTACATTACTAAATATATTTTTAAGCATACGCAACTCCCTCCGTGAAAATCATTTTCCCGACAGCCGCGAGCCCGGGGTCTGGAAACAATTAAAGGCAGAAACCTGGACGGGGGGCTTCTTTTTGGCTGCATTGGGCGAGAGAAGATCCCAAGCGGAAGTGGAATGCAGATCTGATCAAAAGATGGGTTGGGGATGGGCGATGTGGGAGGGGTTGGTGGCGGTGGGATCGTTGGTACTGCTCGGCTGGGCGGGGCTCTGGTTCTTGAACCGGCGGCTGTACAAGGAGTACGAAGAGAAGAGGGCCCTCGTCCAGATCATCTTCAGCGTCGTCTTCGCCTTCTCTTGCAATCTCCTACAGCTCGTCCTCTTCGAGATCATCCCTCTTCTCTCCCGAGAGTGAGTCCGTTTGCCATTCCCCCCTTCCTTTGTTCCCATTCGAATTTTGAATTCGGAATCCTACGTCGCCTTTTTCCCTCTAGGGCTCGATGGCTCAACTGGAAGGTGGACTTGTTCTGTCTGATACTGCTCTTGGTCTTCTTGTTGCCTTACTATCACTGCTACCTCATGCTCTGCAACAGTGGTACCTCCTCATTCCGATCCCACCCCGCTCCTAGGTGTTTGCTTCCATGAGCATCCCACTCACCCCCAATGTCGATCAGGTGTAAGGAGAGAACGTGCTGCCACTGGAGCCATTCTGTTCTTGCTTGCATTTCTCTATGCCTTTTGGCGCATGGGTATCCACTTCCCCATGCCTTCCCCGGATAAAGGTCTGATTCTCGCTATTTGCCGCTATGGCCTTTTCTCTTTGCCCAGCTCCACTTTCCATCGTGCATTGCCTGGTGTCTTCACCACACACACCTGATGTTGAATGTACATGTCAGGCTCTGCCTCATGGTTTTTGCTTGTATCTCGGAGTCTGGATAGTCTCACTAGGGGTTTGTGCGTGGTTTCTCATCTTTGTTGTTCTTGTCAGGTTTCTTTACCATTCCTCAGTTGGTCAGTAGAATTGGAGTTATTGGCGTGACTGTTATGGCTATCTTGTCTGGTTTTGGAGCTGTAAATTTGCCCTACAGTTATTTGTCTCTCTTCATCAGGTAATTTACATTACAGTGTCTTTCTCCACATGATGATAGTATGCCTTCCTACTTCTGTCTTTGTAATACGCAAACACTAGTCTCGACTGCAGACTGGTCACTTATTCTGGTACAACCAATCTTGTGCCAGATTATAAAAAAATAGTAGCAAAAACAAATGAAGCGATTAATTCTGTGAGTTTTGGACATTGAAATTAACTGCCTCACCTTCTTTTCTTGGTTTGAGATTGAAAATTGAGTTCGCAAACTATGAGCACTTATTTGCAGCACTTTCCCCATTAGTTGATATGTCTGGGCTTATTTGGAATAAAAATATGGGCTTCTTTTCACTGATAACTGAGTTCTTCAAGAGTGATCTCTTTTTCTTGTATTCTTTAAATGTTGTAGAGAGATTGAGGAAGCAGAGATTAAAGCGTTAGAGAGACAACTGATGCAATCGATGGAGACTTGTATCCTCAAGAAAAAGAAAATTATTCTTTGCCAGATGGAAATGGCACGGGTGCAAGGATCAGAAGAGGTTTCCTCTATCTCTCTCCCCCTCCTCTATGGTCTCATACCCTTACATCTTGTGTTTGGAATCTGTCTTTCTCTGAAAGAAGATCAAGATAGTAGTATTATTTGTTAACTCTTATTGGATTGGAGCACTTGCTATTTATGGAACTTTAGTTAACCTAAGTCTTTGTGTCTTGTGCGCCTCTTTTTGTTGTATCTCCCACTGCAAAGGCTAGTATAGATCATGTACTGTTGGACATAGCTCAAGCTTACCCATTGAGGATATGCAGAAACTTCCAAATTTACCTGGAAACTCTCTTTTCTATTGTATGAGTTAATTCCAAGGGAGTGAATGTTTGAACCTTTTTTAGTTTAAAAAAAAAATAACTATGAAGTTTGCAGCACCTTCAATTGATTTTAACGCAAAGTACACAAGATACGTGGCTGTTCTGTTTTAAAATCTGTGTTAAAATATGAGTGCCTTAGTAAGTATCAACTTTCAAGTAAAGAAATTTCGAACCACAAAATTAGCGAATGATTGTGATGCAAGTTTCAATGAGCCGCCACATAATACGATAGGGCATTTAAATGCTTAAAAATTTTAACTGGTTTAATGCTGAGCAGAGGGTTCTGTATTTTCCTTTTATCAATATCAAAAGAGCTGATGTTTTTCCAGTGCCTTGTTGCAGCTTCTACTAAATCTAATATCTTCTCTGATAAAGAAATTTTCATGTTGCAGAAGTTGAAGGCTAGGTCTTTGTTCAAACGGATTGTTGGCACAATGGTAAGAACAGTGCAAGAGGACCAAACAGAGCAAGGTCAGCAGATGCTTTCAAACTTCTTTCTGTTCCTTTGAAGAGGGAGGAAATGCAAATTATGCAATTAAGAAAGCATGTAGTAAGCTTGCATTTTATGCTCAGAGATATCACTAAACACGTAGCCCATGAGATTGGTGAGGCTAAGGAAAAGAAAGAATACCTATTGATTCTAACAACTGATCGCAGAGCCACCGGTTTGATTCCTCACAATGCAAACAGTCCTTTATTTGAACATCTCATCAGGCTTTGGTCGTGTTTCATTAGCCTGGAATTTACCCATCTATTGTGGGCTTCTTATTAGAAAAGAATCTGCATTATGCACTTATATTCCTTGTTAGGTCTCCATGCTGGCATATCCTTTTATGCTCTGACATGTGACCGACCTACCGTTTGTATTGTCATGCCATTACTGTTCCTCAAGAGGTTCTCCTCCCTTTACTCAGCCTATACTGTATCCATCTTGTAGAGACTTATTGCAATTTTCTGTTTGAAGTTAGTTGAAAATCTTTTTCGTAACTTATATCTGTTTACCAATTTGCTGCATAAAAATTAGCCTGGAAGTGGAGTTCCAATTGGCACAGATGAAAGATAAACCCTACTGATCCATCGGTCATACATAAGAAAATCTGAATGGATAATAGAACTGAAAACACGAGTGCATGATATGGTTGAAAATTAGATGACCTGGTATTCTCATGGTTTAAAGTGATCAAATGTCAGTTGCCAAATAAGCCAACTTAAGTCTTCACATTTCCCTAAAGTTCTTTTCATTGTTGGAATTCCACTGCCAATAAGTTTTTTGCTATTCTTTGCACAAGAGTCATTTTATACTGTGACAATGCCTCATACTGCTTTTGCTTCCTGTTAAGAAATTAAGAACATGGAAGCGGAGGTACAAGCTTTGGAAGAGCTCTCAAAGCAATTGTTTTTGGAAATTTATGAGCTTCGCCAAGCCAAGGTTTCTTTACTTGCAATTTTTGCTATAAATTTTCACAGTAGGTTTTTTTCTGTTGTGATCTCTTTATGATGCTTTAAGTGTTCTTCAGGCTGTTTTTCACATATATGCGGTATAGCTATATGTAAGGCTACTACCTTGCTGTTGGCTACTTGGAATTAGCCTAGGAATGTGGGATGCTCTGTAGGACAGATTAAAACCTACTTCTCTCTTTTTGGTCAATATCAGATGCATATTGAGACACATTTCAGTTTAGGCAGCTCCTACTTGTTTGAAATTTTTGGCTTCCAGACTACTACGATGGCATTGTGATGGTTGTAATACTAAAATGGCTGGACGAAAACATGTCTTAGACCCTAGGTGGCATATTGCAGCTTGCGACCATTTTTGGCTTTTTGAACATATATTGCCATAAGCATATGCCTTTCCACCTTAGCGTTTGTCTTCATAGGTTCTCATATGGCCATTTCGTCTAATGCAGGAGGCAGCTGCTTATTCTCGAACATGGAGAGGTCATATGCAGAATCTACTTGGTTATGCTTGTTCAGTCTACTGTGTATACAAAATGATTAAGGTATGGTTATACTTTGACGAAATACGCTGCGGTATGTGAAAGATCCATTATTGGAAGAGGACGCTAATAGGACTTAAAACAGGGAAAGATAAACTAAAAAAGTAGACACTGTTTCCACTTCCATCCTAGAAAATTTTCTTCCATGGTGGCAGAGGCAATTCTTTCTCTTCCTCTTGCTTTGTAATTCTCTCCATCTATAAGGCCCACGTAATGCAATAGTTGCGAACAATCATGACAGATTTAATATCTGCAGAAATGTTCAACCAATCTGTGTGATCTATAGGAACTCTCATTTTGACAAAATTGACTCGTTGTAGTTGATAAAAAATAATAATAATAATTCCTTGTGGAATTTGGTAACTGCATGGTTATGATAGTTTCAGATACTTCTAATTCCTTAAGAATATGCTTTTCTCTAATGTTGCTGTTAGAATCTACTGCATTCAGATGTTTCAGTGTTGCGCTGTTGTTCAAAATGTATTCAGCGGTAAATTCTGAGTAGAGGGTGCTTTAAGTGATATATAGAGTTATCTTTGACGCAATCATCTTCCTTGTGCTGCCTGTCTTCCTAGTTAATTCTTTTTAATCTTTTTCTGCCTGCAAGTATTGCAAAAATTGCCACGTGTCATGCCAAAGCATTGCCAGGAACCTTCAAAATGCTATGCAAAGGACTTCCTGGATTAGTCTGGTGCTTAACATTATCATTTTAGCTAACTGCTATTTCGCAATCAATTATTGATTGAGAAGTCGGTATGCGTAAAGATTGCAAGATACCTTGGAATGTTATTTATAAGTGTGGATTTTAGAGAGCAGATTAGATTAGAAAGACTTGATTAACCTTAAGCAAAGGATTACAGAGATATAGTTATCTAAGTCTCTCAAGAACAAAAGACTAATATGCCCTTATCTTAACACTCCCACTCAAGTTGGGATGTAAATATCAAATAATCCCAACTTGTTACATAAAAAACTCACTCTACTCCCCCTTAGAGATTTAGTAAAGACATCTGCAAGCTGATTTTCTGTCCTTGTATGTTGAAGAATAATCTCCCCTTTTTGAACTTTCTCTCGTACAAAGTGGCAGTCAATCTCAATGTGTTTAGTTTGCTCATGGAAGACAGGATTACTTGCAATGTGAATAGCTGATAAGTTATCACAATATAGCACTGATGGATCTGATGTTGGGAAACCAATTTCTGATAATAACATCCTCAACTAGAGCAATTCACTCGTCACATGTGCCATAGCTCTATACTCTGCTTCAGCACTTGACCGAGAAACCACATGTTGTTTCTTGCTTTTCCAAGCAACTAAATTACCTCCAAGGAACACACAGTAACCCGATGTAGATCTCCTATCAGTAGGACTTCCAGCCCAGTCTGCATCAGAGAAACCTATAGTATTCAAATGTCCGTGATTCTTGAACAGTAACCCTTTACCTGGCGCTCCCTTCAAGTACTTGACAACTCTAAGTACAGCATCCCAATGTGTGGTACGGGGAGAACTCATGAATTGACTAACTACACTGACTGCAAATGAAATATCGGGCCTAGTGACAGTAAGATAGTTCAATTTTCCCACTAATCTTCTCTACTTCCCTGGATCATGTAACAATTCTCCATCTTCTGCATCAAGTTTCACATTGGGTTCCATAGGTGTATCTATTGGCTTTACCCCAAGGAATCCAACCTCATCAAGAATGTCAAGTACATACTTTCGCTGTGATAAATTGATACCTGCATGTGAATATGCAACCTCAATACCAAGAAAATATCGTAGACGTCCCAGATCCTTGGTATTAAATTCTATTTACAAAAACTGCTTAAGCTGTTGAATACCATCTGAATCACTGCCAGTAATAATGATATCATCCACATATACCACTAGAAGAATACAACCAACTGAGGAGACAGAACTAAATACAGAATGGTCCACTTGACACCGTTTTAATCCAAACCTGATGACAGCATCACTAAATCTGCCAAACCAAGCACGAGGAGATTGTTTGAGTCCATACAATGCTTTATGTAAGCGGCATACCAAATTCTCCCCCTGAGCAACAAACCCGGGTGGTTGCTCCATGTACACTTCCTCAGTCAAGTCACCATGAAGGAAGGCATTTTTTACATCTAACTGATGAAGATGCCAACCAAAACGTGCTGCAAGGGAAATAAAGACACGAACAGATGGAATTTTAGCAATAGGTGAAAAAGTATCGTCATAATCAATACCGTATGTCTGAGTATATCCCTTGGCAACTAGTCGGCCCTTCAATCGATCAAGAGTGCCATCAGGATGAACCTTGACAGTAAATACCCAACGACAACCAACA
Organism: Psidium guajava; assembly: GCA_016432845.1. Taxonomy (NCBI): domain Eukaryota; kingdom Viridiplantae; phylum Streptophyta; class Magnoliopsida; order Myrtales; family Myrtaceae; genus Psidium; species Psidium guajava. The sequence goes on from CM028224.1 coordinate 2,996,030, forward strand.
GTTTGTTTCTCTGCAGGTAATGAAGTGAGTTCCCAAGTACGGTTCTCAATAAGGGCCTTCATTTCATCTTCCATTGCTTGCCGCCATCTAGGATGGGTAAGAGCTTCAGCAACACTGCTAGGCACAGAAATAGAGGACAAGGACGAGACAAATATGGAGAAACTAGGAGATATACGGTCATATGCCAAGAAATTGGAAATAGGATGACGGGCGTGAAGACAGTGAGAAAGACCAGAGTAAGGGGCAAAACGGTTCATAGGACGACCAACACAAGAACGTGTACCTTTTCGAGTAGCGATGGGCACGTCAGGATCAGAGGATGGTGCAGCAGCTGATGAGGGAACAGATAAATCATGTGTTGGTGAAGTTTGTATCACTTCAATGGGAGGTGCACCACGCCAATGATATGTGTGGTCAGAAAACTGAAATTCTTTAGATGGTGCTGAGAGTGATGGAAAAGTTGGCAAGACACATTCGCTACTTTCAGAAGTCACTAAAGGTTCCATCTGAATATTATAATATGGCTGATCCTCAAAGAATGTTACATCAGCTGACACGAGCACACGACGACGTTTAGGACTATAACACTTGTATCCCTTTTGAGTTCGAGAGTATCCTACAAAAATACATTTCTCTGCACGAGGATCCAATTTATCGAGACCTGGAGTAAAATTGTGCACAAAACAAACACAGCGAAAGACCCGTAGAGGTAAATCAAAGAGAGAACGATTTGGATGTAATATAGAGAATGGTGTCTCCCCCTGAAGTACAGAAGTAGGAAGCCAATTAATTAAAAAACAGGCTGTAAGAATAGCATAGCCCCAAAAGGTTTTAGGTAGATGCATGTGAAACATGAGGCAACGGGCAACATCAAGAAGATGGCGATTTTTACGTTCTGCAACACCTTTTTGCTAAGGCGTGTATGCACAAGAAGTCTGATAGATAATACCATGAGAATCAAGAAACGACTGAAACCCTGACGTGACAGCAAGATACTCTTTGGCATTATCTGAACGCAAAGTTTTAACAGAAGCATGGTATTGATTCAGTACTTCAAAATAAAAGAGACGAAAGCAATAAAAAATCTCAGTACGATCTTTTATTAAGAATAACCAAGTCATTCGGGAAAAATCATCCACAAATGTAACAAAATATCTGAAACCAGACATCAGAAACGCGAGATGGACCCCAAACATCTGAGTGAACCAACTCAAAAGGACTTGACACACGACTTTGAATACGAGAAGGAAAAGAAGCCCTATGATGCTTACCAAACTGACAAGCCTCACATTGAAGAGAACTCACAAACTTAGATTCAGGAAATAAATGTCGAAGAGTGTTCAGTGGTGGATGACCAGCACGACAATGCATCCTAAACACATCAGAGGATGTGTGTTTCACAGCTGCAGCAGCTAGTACCTTCTTGTCAAGGTAATATAAACCATTGGATTCATGTCCCCCACCAATCATCTGTCCATTCCTTAGATCCTGAAAGACACAATGAGAAGGGAAAAAGGTTACAGAACAGTTTAGTTCTTTAGTCAATGAACTAATAGAAATTAAATTATATGAAGATTTGAGATGAAGGACAGATGACAATGAAAGAGATGGGCTCAAATGAGTAACTCCCGTACCAGTAATCTGAGATCGTGAGCCATCAGCTGATGTAACAAAATTTGACAATTCACGAGATTTAGAACAAAATGAAGACAACTTAGAATTACCAGTCATATGATGAGTAGCTCCAGAGTCTATGACCCAAGAGTTGGACACTGCTGATAGTAAACAGGATGAACTACCTTTTGATGTTTGTGCTAGAGTCGCAGTAGGAGCTGAGGGACTTGTCACCTGTTGGTTTCGAACCCATGTATCATACTCAGCACCTGTTAATGTAATTGAACCACTCGTATTCCGTATACTAGTAGTATTTGTGGGAGTCTGTTTGGGGGTAAAAACAGAATCTGGTGTAGTTTGTTCCACCTCTGCATAAGCAGTAAAGGTAGGTCGGAGTTCTGGATGAAGTGTATAACAATAGGCCTTAGTATGTCCAGCCCTTTGACAATGATTACAATAGCGAGAGCCACGACCACCGCTAGAGATAGAGGCATTACGAGCTCCAATACCTCCATCACGACCTCCACGACTTCCATACTGAGTAAAACCACGTCCACGACTCCTATAACTACGACCATGAACTCCACGTGTGTTAGTACCATGAGAAATCATAGCACTCGTCTCCATAACTGGGGTAGAGGTCTTTTCAATGGGGGTCGAACGAAGAGCTCGAGAGAAAACTTCATCCATTGTAGGAAGGGAACTTTGAGATGTAATCTGTTGACGAAGTGAGGAATACTTAGGCCCTAATGCCTTGAGATACAGGATAACCCGAAGATCCTCCTGTCGTTTGATAACTGTCGTTTGATAAGGACAGTTGGATCATTTGAAGCTGGAAGGTAGGTATCCAATTGTCTGCAAAGTGTCGTGAAACGGGCGTAATGCTCGGATAAAGATTGATTCCCACGATGAAGATCAAATAGGGTCTTCCATGTGTCACACACTCGTGTCATGTCATTCTCTCCAGAATAAAGTAAAGCACATTTTTCCCAGACTTCCTTAGCAGATTTGCATTGAATGAAGTGAGGACTAATTTTAGGATCCATACTATTCCATAAAAGAGTACGGATCATTGCATCTCCAGCAAGCCAATCAGGTACCTTACTCTGTTATGAAGGGACTGTAGATTTAAGATAATCACTTTGTTTAGTGGCAGTGAGATAAACTTCAACAGCAGTGGACCAAGATGGATAATTAGTTCCATCCAACTTTATTGAGGTCATTTGCAAGTGTGGTAAAGTATTTGAGGTTCCAAAAGCCGCCATCAGTGAATTACGGACAATATTGAACCCAAGAACAACTTCACAGCAATCAATTACGTAACTCCAATATGCCTCTCTTCCACACCATATACCAGCTACTATATCACAAGATAACCATAAATCAACAGATTACACCTCTCTTCTACACTATAGACCTCATTTCCTCACTTCCACAGATTATATCAAACTGGAGACAACCATGGATCACAAAGAGAATTCCTTAACTTCAGCAAATAGTTGTTCAGAATACCTCTAGCAAGACATACAGTGATACACTGAGGAGATGGCGATGACGAGGGCTGCAATGGCGGCCATCACTCCGTGCGAGAACTTATACACCTCCATTTCTTCTCTTTCGACCCGGTGGAGCCACTACCACAGATGGGAACTTGCAGAAAACGATGAACAAAAGAACCGCAGAATACCGGGCAAGAAAAGAGATCTCGGCTTGGGCTCAGAATGCCGGGCGAGAAAGAAGATCTCGACTCGGGCTCTCTCTCTCTGCGACCGCCTATTCTCAGCGATTGAGATCTAGCTCGCCGGAGGACTTCGCAGCTCTCGGCGACTAAGGTCAGGCTCGCTGGAGTTGGAGGAGGTCGGGCTGAGGTCTCGGCGACCTCAGATCTGGCTCGCCGGGGCTACCGGCGCTGTGCAATGTGGATCTGAGGTCCCGGCGACCTCAGATCTGGCTCGCCGGGGCTACTGGTCCTGTGCGACGCCGGCCTGAGGTCCCGGCGACCTTAGATCTGGCTCGCCGGGGCTGCTGGTCCTGTGCGACGTCGGCCTGAGGTCCCAACAACCTCAGATCTGGTTTGCTGGGGCTAGACGACGTCCGCTGGAGCTGGAATCTACAGATTGATGTCGCCGGAGCTGGAATCTACAGTATTAGTTCCAGCGACAGCAGATCTGCCCTCGAAGGGCTCTAATACCATGTTACAGAGATATAGATATCTAAGTCTCTCAAGAACAAAAGACTAATATGCCCTTATCTTAACAATAAGTATGGTCCACGCCCACCTTGTGTGATTACTCAGAGCATTCCTTTTGGGGGTTTGGCCATGAACTTGTCACATCGGGTGTGGGCATAGTCTGTACATGAACCGTACACCACTGGAGGGAGTCCTACTTTGATATCATGTGTGACGTTCGAGCCCGATTCATGTGAGCCAAGCGCTCAATAGGAATACCCTGGAGTAATTTCACAAGGTAACGATTGCCTAGGGTGGATGCTTACTTATGAGGCGCTCAATTGTTTGTCTCATCCAATATGAGAATTGGGGTATCACATGAGTATTTACACATACACTTCCTTTTGATTTTTTGTGACTTGGTTGATCAACTTTTCTTGCACCTTGAACTCTGTGTGAACTCTTCTGCATATTAATTCACAAATACAGTAGCTTCAAAATGCTATAGCAGTCGCCTGAACGAAAACTAGTCTCAGTTTCATATAGTTGTGAAACATATTTATCAAATTAGGCTGTGAACATCTCTCTCTCTCTCTCTCTCTCTCTCTCTCTCTCTCTCTCTTGTGCGTGTCATTTATGTACGTGCGCAGACTCATTCATTCTACCTTGAAATTTTTGTGAATGTTATTTTATTGCATTTTTTTTCCTTTTCTTTGGCAAGTGATCCTTCTTTTTTAAAAATTTTGCTTTTTTATTTATCGGAAACATTTTAGCTTCTCAGTTTCTTTGTATGAATATTAAATTTAAGGATGTGTCTCATCCCTCTAACTAGAGTCAGCAGAACATATATGTTTGCAATATATCAAACTCCTGTCCCCTGTGACAAAGATGCTGAATATTGGGTTAGACATCGCTCCTTCCGGCAATGAGTTACCGACTCATTTGGTTATGTGAGTTTGAGTATTTTTACTGCCCATGAGCTTGTGCATTGTACAGAGACCAATTGTATTGATCCCTGAATGCAAGATGCCTAATTGATTTAATTATATTTTTCTCTGCAGTCTTTACAAAGTGTGGTGTTTAAGGAGGTATGTACTTCAAGCGGACATCTCATGTTGGTTTATCTGTCTACTTTACTGAATTCATCATTACCCATTTTTTCTTTCAAGCATAGTTTAAAGCGGTAATTTTTCTTGTTTTTGAAGTATTAACCAATTTTGGCTTCCACAGGCTGGTTCAGTAGATCCTGTGACAAGGACAATCAGCATATTTTTGCGGTTATTTGATATTGGTATCGATGTCTCTTTGTTGTCTCAGGTTAGTTTTATAGATTGGTTTCTGCGATATTTCTGCATTTGTTTGAACACATTTCTTCTAGTATTTTGGTGTGTTGTCATCATACCTCTGTTTGCACATGGTATAACAATGGTCATCCTGGCAATACCGTGATTTTAAGTATTGGAAATTTCACAAAGATTCTTTTCTTAATTGATTAGCTGGTTGCCTATAGAAAAATATTTAGCTCCTCTTTTGATGTTATATATTACGGTTTTATGTGAATATTCTGATAAAAATTACCCTTGTGAGATTTTAAGCTAAATAGGAAAACTCATCATTTTTGGATTCAGTAAGGTGAAAGACCATTAGCTTACAAATATTGATTAAAGAAGAAAGCAATACCATAGTTTGATGAATCATTTTGTGGAGCAACATATGTCATTTTGCTCAAGGAGGAAAGTTAGGAACATGAAGGTCAGATCTGGTGGCACCAGTATCTATAGTTGATTTATTCAGTCACGTGAACTCTAGACAGAGAAATTGAGAGTCATAGCCCTGGACATCAAAAAGGTAAGTTTTGGAGGTAGTCTCACCATGTTTGGAACATGGAGGGATTTTTCCTACGACCATGTTTAATGAGAATAATGACTTGTTATTATCAAAAGAGATTAGAGCAACCCCTACAGCCATAGAATTACTATCCTGCCCTCACTTAAATATTTCCTAACACCCCCTTCAAGTTGGGATGTAAATATCAAATAATCCCAACTTGTTACATAGAAAACTCACTCAACTCCCTCTTAGTGATTTAGTAAAGTTATCTGCAAATTGATCTTCCATCTTTGTATGTTGAAGTATAATCTCCCCTTTTGAACTTTTTTCTTGTATAAAGTGATAATCAACCTTGTCAGCAGAACTAATCATTTTTATTTGATGAAAGAATGATTATATACGACTCATAGACCCACAAAAACTATTCTACCATTCTACCCTTTAACACTCCCCCTCAAGTTGGAGAATGAATATCAAGCATGCCGAGCTTGTTACAGATATACTCAACTCTACTACTCCCTAGAGATTTGATGAAAATATCAACTAGTTGTTTACCGGTTCTAATATAACTAGTAGAGGTAACTCTAGCTTGAAGCTTCTCACGATCAAGATGGCAATCAACTTTAATATGCTTGGTATGCTCATGGAATACTGGATTAGAGGCAACATGGACAGCCGCTTGATTGTCACACCACAACTCCATTGGTGCAGGATCTTTGAATTTGAGTTAAACTAATAGCTGACGCATCCAGATTAACTCACAAGTAACTTGAGCCATAGCTCTGTATTCTGATTCTGCACTTGATCTAGCCACAACACTTTACTTTTTACTCTTTCAAGATACTAGGTTTCCTCCCAAACTTGATGTGAATCTCCTATCTGGAGGAGATCCTGCTTAGTAAGCATCTGAAAAGGCTTCCACCCTTCTGTGGTCATCATATCGGACTTTCCAAACTTGATCCTCGATCTCTTAAATGTATTTTTGTAGGGTATTCTCGCACACATAAGGGTTATCATTGCTACTATCCTTCTTTGCATAAGCATTTTACTACTGTAAATGTTTCCTTTTTTGAGTCTACCGTTTATTTTGCTACTCCAATGGAGCTTCCAACAGTGGATGATGATTCCTTGGCATATATTATGATGGAATCAACACCCACTTCAGAGTCTCTAGCTATTCTTCCACCTATTCAATTTGTTTACAGTAGACGTCCTCATCAGCATGTAGAGCGCCCTGTAGATGTATCTCGGCCTATCTCGTCTCCTTTGTCTTTTGAATCTAAGGTAAGTCAGTCACATATTGATCTTGATATTCCTATTGCACATTGCAAAGGAGTTGGTAGTTGTACGGAACACCTTATTGCATAGTTTGTTTCTTATTCTGCTTTATTTGTCTCTTGTCGGGCTAGTCTAATGACCATTGATACACATTCTATCCCTAAAACTGTTGTTGAAGCATTATCTAGTCTAGGCTAGAGGATAGCTGTGGAAGAGGAACTATTGGAATTGGACCAAAACCAAACTTGGGATCTTATTCCTTTAACTGCAAGGAAGATGACCATTGGATGTAAGTGGGTATTTACAGTCAAGGTTAACCCTCATGGTTCTCTTGCTTACCCTAAGGGCAAATTGGCTGCTAAAGGGTTTGCACATGTTTATGGAGTAGATTATGGTGATATCTTTTCTTTGGTGGCTAAGATGACCTTTGTTCAACTTTTACTTCCTTTGGTTGCTTCTGCTAGTCGAACTTTGTTTCAGCTTTGATGTTAAGAATGCCTTTTTTCATGGAGATTTACAGGAAGAGGTGAAAATAGAGCAATCACTTGTGTTTGTTGCTTAGGGAGAGTCTGTCCGTGTCTGTCACTTAAAAAAAAAATCTTTACACGATTTGAAACACTCTAGGTTCATGAAGTTTACGGACACTGTACTCCAATTTAGGCTATGTAGATGTATTGGAGATTATTGTATATTTTACCGGGTTTTTGAAACTGGTCGGATATTTCTGGTAGTTTATGTGGATATATTGTAATAACTGGAGATGATTCTACATGGATTAAAGAGTTGAAACTTTATTTGCAATAGCAATTTCATACAAAGGATTTGGGATCACTTAGATATTTCTTGGGTATCGAAGTGGCATGAGCAAAGAAAGGTATTTATCTCTCTCAACGGAAGTATGTTGTGGATATATTGTAATAACTCAACACAACTTTTCATTAGATATAGACAAGTGGCTCTTGAATAGTCATCTACAAAAGTAACAAAGTAATTGAAACTCAGCTTTGACGTACTAGGACACGGACCCCAAACATTAGAATGAACTAAAACAAATGGTGGAGAGGCCTGTTTATTGACTCTTGGTCCATAACTAATACAATGCAATTTTCCAAACTGATACAACTCACTCAATACTAGATAAAGAATGAAATCGAGAATTTGGCTCCTTCAAACTTCCAAAGAGGGATGTCCCATGCGACAATGAACTTGATGTGGGAAAACTGCTGAACAAGCAACACTGGTAGTATCATCAAACACATATAGCCTCCTTGGCATGTCATTTACCGATTGTCATCTTCATCTTCAAATCCTGGAAACAACATGAATCGAGATAGAAGGTTACAGAACAGTTATATTCTTTTGGTAAGATAATCGATAAAGATAAGATTAAATGGAAAATTTGGAAGGTAAATGACAGAAGACAAAGATATGGAGGATGTCAGAGGAACTGTGCCTATCCCTTTTATTGTGGATGAAGCCACTAGCTAATGTAACATTGGACATAGACTAACAAAAGGCATAAAAGATACTTGAAGATCTGGTCATATGATCGGTATCACCTGAATCAATGACTTGAGGGTGAGAGGTAGATAAACACGCTATTGCATTACTTGTCTAAGCAAAAGTAGTAGAGGAGGAAACTGGTTGAGAAATCTGGAATTGAATGTACCTATCTAATCAGTATGCCCTCTTCAGAGGACTGTGAAGAAACACTCTACTGCATTGGCTACATTAGCTGCAGTCGAATGTGTCTAGGAGCACCACAGACTGTGGTCCACAGTAATGACGTGTAGTGCGAAACTGGTATTACTCCTTGTGTCATCAAAGGTACTACTGTATGAATGTGGTTGGCCTCTGCCAAATCCACTACCATCGCCACTGCTGCCACTACTAATGCCACGTCCACTACCACCATTGACCGCCACCATGACCTTGACCACCACCATAGTTCCCTTGGACTGCAAGGCTGAGTTCTCACCTATGGGATACCTATCCTTAGATGATTCACGTGAAACCCTTAAAACACAAGAAAAAGTGTCCGTTAGTGAAGCCATAGTGTTTCCTCCAAGAATTTGTGAACGAATTGCATCAAATTTTGGTCCTAGTGCTCCCAAAAAACCCATAATAGCCAATTGTTTTCGCTGCTCTTGCATCTGCTTAACATCAGAGATTAACATCAGAGGTAATTGGCAATAGATAGTTAAGCTTATCATACATTTGTTTAAAATCAGCAAAATATTGAGTGAGGCCGATCCTTTTTGTCAGCTCTAAAGAAATCCTACGGAACTTCATAAATTCTTGAGAGGTTATTTTGTTTGGAATAAATGACATTCAAGTAATCCCACAAATCATTAACTATATAGTAACATGTGCAACCAAGGCAGCCCCATGAGATTCCGTAGAGTTCCACATTTGCCCAATAATTCTAGCATCAATGGTATCCCGTTTTGTATCAACAGCAGATTTTTTTACCTGTTAGATAGTGATACAGCTCTCCCAGTCAATATCACCACTACAATTCTCCTCCATTGCTAGAAATTGGCGACACCAGCTAACTTTTCCTCTGTTAAATGACTAGAGGATTGAGACACAACCTCAGTCACTACTCCTTTGCCCTCCGCTATAATCCAAGCTTTAGAATAATCTTAGGACTAGTAAATTAGAAATCAAAGGACTCCCACCAAATAAAACTCCACAAACTATTACAACGCCACTAATTAGCTTCATCCTCACATAAATCAGAATAGCCAACACCAACAACCAATAGCAAGGACTCCAGAATTGATAACCAAGTCCTGGCAATCCAATACTCGCAACAAACATCAACAAAAGAGCACCAACAGACGCTAGGATTACAAAAAAATCACAACCAACAGTGATGAATCACCACATTCTCAACCACAAATCAGCACCAACGTAGGTAACATCATATGCAATATTACTCTGCCTTTGTCAAAGAGACCATTAGGGTTGATCGTGCCTTGACCAGCTTCATATAGTTACCATTAGAGTTGTGTGACCACCAATGCAGGGTCGCATCTCAATTAGCAACCACAAAAAGAAGTCATTCCTTGACCAATGACGACCGAGGACACCGAAAATGGGTCGTCGGGCCTAGGCAACGTCAAATGATGCTTGACGGGCTTGTTGGGCCTAGCGACCTCTGGCGATGCGTGACAGTGGGTCACCGAGGTTGTACAACCCTAGATCTAGGTTCATTTGATAGTGGGTTGCTTGGAATAGGGATTTGGATCTGGTGAATTTTGGTGGTCCTCGGTGATTCTAGAATTCAGATTTGTTGAGTTTTGGTGGTCGTCGATAATTCTAAAGTTTAGATCTTAGTTTGGCTTTGATATCATGTTAGCAGCACTAATCATTTTTATTTGATGAAAGAGCGACTTATGTACAACTCATAGACCCATAGACTATTCTACCCTTCTACTATCTAACCAACCTCAATGTGTTTGGTTTGCTCATGGAAGACGGGATTATTTGCAATGTGAAGAGTTGATTGATTATCATAATATAATACAAATGGACCTGATGTTGACAACCCAATGTCTGATAATAACATTCTCAACCAGAGCAATAGATATGTCACATGTGCCATAGTTCTATATTCTACTTTAACACTTGATCGGGAAATCACATGTTGTTTCTTGTTTTTTTAGGCAATCAAATTACCTCCAAGGAATACACAATAACTTGACGTAGATCTTCTCTCTGTAGGACATCCAGCCCAATCTGCATTAAAGAAACTCGTAGTATTCAAATGTCCATAGTTCTTGAAAAGTAGTCCTTTACTTGGCTCTCACTTCAAGTACTTGATAATCCGAAGCATAGCATCCTCAATGGGTAGTACGAGGAGAACTCATGAACTGACTGGCTACACTAACGACAAAGGATATGTCAGGTCTTGTGACAGTAAGATTGTTTAACTTTTTCACTAATTCCCAATATTTCCTTGCATCATGTAATAATTCTCCATGTTCTGCATCAAGTTTCACGTTGGATTCAATCGGCATTTCTACTGGCTTTGCTCCAAGAAATTCCTCATCAAGAATATTAAGTACGTATTTTTGTCGTGATAAATTGATACTTGCATGTGAATAGGCAACTTCAATACTTGGAAAATGTAGTAGATGTCCTAGATCCTTAGTACTGAATTTTGTATGCAAAAGCTGCCTAAACTGTTGACCACCATCTAAATCAATAGTAGTGATGATGATATCATCCACATATATCACCAAAAGAATATAACCAGCCAAGGAGACGAAACTAAAACCTGAATAATTTACTTGACACCATTTCAATCTAAACTTGATAATAGCATCACTGAGTCTACCAAACCAAGCGCGAGGAGATTGCTTGACTCCATATAGGGCTTTATTTAAGTGGCACACCAAATTTCTTCTCCCAAGCAACAAACTTGGGTGGTTGCTCCATGTACACTTCATCGATTAAATCACTACGGAGAAGGCATTTTTCACATCTAACTGATTAAGAAGCCAACCAAAGTTAGCCACTTGGGAAATAAAGATACGAACAGATGGCAACAAGTGAAAAAGTATCATCATAATGAACATTGTATATCTAAGTATAGCCCTTTGCAACCAATCAAGCCGTCAATCGATCAAAGAGTGCCATCAAGAAACGACAACCAACAGTTTGCTTCTTGAGGAAGTGAGTTACCAAGTAAGATTCTCAATGAATGCCTTCATTTCGTCTTCTATGGCTTGTTGCCATCCAGAATGAGTAAGAGCTTCAACAACATTACTGGGCACAGAAATAGAGGACAAGGATGACACAAAGAGAGAAATTAGGAGATAAACGGTCTCGTGACAAGAAATTTGAAGTAGGATGATGAGTACGAAGTCAATCAGAAAGACCAGAATAAGGAGCATAACAATCCATAGAATGACCAACATGAACATGTTCCTTTCTGAGTAGCAATGGGCTGATCAGGATCAGAGGATGGTGTAGCAACTGATGAGTGAATAAATGAATCATGCATTGGTGAAGTATGTACCACTGTAGTGGGAGCCGTACCACGTCGATGATTAGAAAATAAGAAATAGAAGTAACTACTTTTCTTCTTTGAAATCCGTACTTCGATATTTAATTCTTGGGTCCCATCGTATTCTTTGTTCAATTATGGCTGCTACGGGGATCCTCTATTGGTTTACCACACTTGCAAACATTACATATAGAAAGAAAATAAAAGTAGAAAAAAAAAGATTTCCTACTTGCTAATTTTGATGATTTACCTCCTAATTTTGAGAATTCAGAAATAAAAGTAAATGGAAGCAATTAATATCATATCCTAAGATTTGCTCTTGATTCCCCAAGATCTTCTCCCTATTCTTCAACACCTCCCCTCTTAAGTTGGTGCGTAAATATCTATCTTGCACATCTTGTTGATGAGGGACTCGAAGTTAGGTCTGAATAGTCCCTTCATAAGAATGTCAACTATTTGTTGTGTGGTTGGCAGAATTGGCATACAAATATCTCAACATGCTTAGTTCTATCAAGTTGCATTGGATTATGTGCAACATTGATTGCAGCCTTGTTGTCACGGTACAACTTCATAGATATTTACATTGGCACTGGAAGTTCTTCTAGTACTTGTGTTAGCCACAACATCTCACAGAGTCCATGGGCCATTGCTCTGTATTCAACTTCTGCACTGCTTCATGCCACCACATTTTGCTTCTTACTTCGCCAAGTAACCAAGTTCCCCCCAGACATATGTACAATATCCTAAAGTCGATCTTCTGTCAATATTGACCTACCTAGTTTGTATACATTTATGCTTCAATTTCCTATTAAGTAGACTCTTTGGGTAGCAAACATTTTCCAAATGTGTCTTTAGGTATCTCAAGATTCTATACATAGCCTTAAGATGTTTTTCATGGGGAGAATGCATAAATTGGCTTACCATAATCACAGTAAAGGCAATATCTTGTCAAGTGCTCGATAAATGGATTCGTTTCTCTACAAGCTTCTAATATCTTGATGTATCAATAGGAACCTCATCTTTGTCATCTCCAAGTTTTTGATTAGGATTTATTGGAGTTTCTGCCTATCTACAACCACTCATTCCAACCTTTTCTAGAAGATCCAGGATATGTCTCCTTTGTGAAACTAGAATTCCCTTTTTCAATCGAGCCACCTCCATTCCAAGGAAATACCTTGGAGTTTTCAAGTTCTTGATCTCAAATTCAAAAGCTAAACATTCTTACAATTCTGATACTGTACCGAATATTGTCGTCCACATATACTATTGGAATTGCAATCTTCCCATCAACAAAAATGCTTTGCAAACATGGTATGATCAGCTTGTCCTTGAACATACCCTTGTTTTTTTACAGACTGAGTGAACTTCTCAAACCAGGCCCTCGGTGACAGTTTCAGTCCATATAGCGACTTCTTCAATCTGCAAGCCTTTCGTCCAAATCTTCTATCAAAGCTCGGGAGGAAATCCATGTATGCTTCTTCCTCCAAATCTCCATTTGAAAACGTATTCTTCACATCTAGTTGCTGTAGAGGCTAGTCAAGGTTAGCTGCAAGTGATAGGAGCACTCTAATAGTGTTCAATTTTGCAACTGTAGCAAAGGTTTCAAGGTAATCATTGCCATAAGTCCGGATGAATCATTTAGCAACCAACCGAGCTTTATACCTTTCAAGGGACCCATGAGCTCTATGCTCCAACTTGGAATTTCCCTCGTGTAGATTCACCATATACCATGTTCCATTTTTTTTTTTTCTGGAGCTTTCATCTCCTCAAGGATTGCTTCCTTCCGCTCAGGAACTTGTAGAGTATCCTGCACAGTTTTTGGAATCTCCACACAAGACAAGGTTGAGGTGAAGGCATGGAAATTGGATGAGAGGTTTTTGTAAAACACATGATGAGACATTTTTCGGATAGCTATAGATATGTCAAGTTCATTCGTACTCATTTTAGTCAAATCAGGTTGGATAGATTAAGCTAGAGCATTACTTGATGATTGTATGGAGTTTTGGTCATGTCTTGGCTCAGTATTCTTGGTACTAGTTTCTTGCCTGTTATGCTCACAAGTAGGATGAGATGCCAAACTAGGTGACTCGAGTAGACTTGAGAGTATGATGGGAGCTCAGTATTCTTGGTACTAGTTTCGCATCTGTTATGCTCACAAGTAGGATGAGATGCCAAACTAGGTGACTCGAACTTTCATCATTTAAAAACGTGGTTCAAAATCATGTGTAGGAGTTCAAGTTTCCCTTGATTTCTATCATGGATGTGGACAAAGGAAGTATAACCAAATACTTTTAAGGGTAAGGTTGAAGCGAGTCTAGAGGCTGGATAAGTCTTCTGAAGGGCTCTCAAGGGTGTTTGAAACTTTTAACACTTTGGAAGGAATCGATTGCTAGTTTCACTGATTGAGCCCACTCTAAATAATTTTGGCTATTCAATCGGTGGATTGTTAATAGCAGGTTGGTTTTCTTGGAGAATTGCTCCCCACTATTGATTGATTGTCCAAAGAGATCACTCCAATTTCTCTTTGGTACGACACCTGAATTGGTGTCTCTATGAGCTCCGATCATCGCCGTTTTCACCATAGTAGGAGCTGGATTCAAAACTTCAGCGCTGATACCGTGCAGATTTCAAAGAAGAAAAGTAGTTTTTTCTATTTCTTATTTTCTAATCTTTCTTACAGCAAACATTACATGTAGATAAGAGTTTAGGACAGTTATACAATAGAAAGAAAAAAGAAATAGAAAAGGAAAAGATTTCCTACTTCCTAATCCTGATGATCTACCTCATATCTTGAGCATTTGGAAATAAAAATAAATGGAAACAAAATAATATCATATTACAAAGATTTTCTCCTGATTCCCCGGGATCTTCTCGTGATTTGTTGACACAAACTAATCCAATGCTTAACTTCAGTATCAAAATCATCCACAAATATAATTACCACAGGCTGCACAATTTCATCTCTCTCCTCTAAAACGAAGCAAAATCAATTCCCCACAACCAATTGGTAGCACATCAGAATAACCACAATCAGTAGCACGACAGAATGACCACAATCAGTAACATCAAGTAGACCAACTAACTGTTTATGACCCGTTAAGAGAGAAACACCAAGGGCCGAACTGATTGGAAGCTTCTATGAACTCCATTCCACGAAACAGAACCTGAATGACTCAATAACAGATGAAGAGCAAGTGTCTGAGCTCTAGATTCATGATCATAGGGAACTTCAAGGCTGCAACTCGACGGAAAATGAAATTGGCGATATCTGCAAGTCACATGGATTTCCTGGTAGTAACTTGTTTGAAGAGATACATCTATGGCATCCTCTCCTCTTGAACATGAGTTGCTGTTGGCTGGATTTTCAGAAGCACAAAATCTTCAAATTAAATCAGTGGTAAGTTTTGAGGGTGTCTGGCAATTTATCAATTGCTAGTAGCTTCTTTTGTGCACTTTGTCGAGAGGTGGGGGGGAGGGGTCGAGAGTGAGAGGGACACGATGCACAAGTGACTCAGGCAAGAGGGTCGAGCAAGAAGATCTGTGAAGAGCGATTAGGGCTTTGAGGCGAGATGCAAGTGGATTTGGGTGGGTGTGGGGGAGTCGTGGGGTGATCTGGGTTGCTGTGGGAAGGGTTGCTAGTGGATCGGCAGTGGAGGAGAGTCACGATTGGAGCAAGGAGGAGTTGCAAGGCATTTCATTGACAGCAGGACTAATGGTGGTTGCTCTAGTAACCTCGAAAAAGAAAAATAAAATAGGCTTCGATACCATCAACATCACATTTTTTTCAAATCAGTTGGGATATCTAAGACATGGGGCTACCGAGAGATATAAGATCTTGTCCCAATTCTAAATAATTGTTGATGTTGCACCCACGAAGTATGGAAAGTGCCAAACATTGGGAACAGTAGCCAACTTTGAAGAACGAGCAGAATCTTTGAAATTTGCATTTCTTCACCAGGCTTGTCTCGCCGGCCTGCCGGCCCGATCTGAAGAATTCATGGGCTGGCAGGCCAGGAAGATCATTTTGAGATTTTCGAACAGATTAGAAGATTCTATGTGACTATATGATTGGGGGATATATATAATAATAAATATAGGGAAAAAGGGCTAAAAAGGGCAGTCTGGAACATAGGAAATTTGCCCTTCTATCATGCAAATAGCTTTCCTCCACTCCATTCTAAAACAGACCGTACACCAATCTAGGGATTTATAAAGAATATGTCCAAACCATATCAATCTATGATCTCTCATCTTCCCTACCACCGTACCACCGGTACTATTCCAACTTTTCAAGGCTTTGGTTCCATGTTTAATGAAAATAATGACTTCTTGTTATTATCAAAAGAGATATACGCAAACAAAATGAGCAAACCCTATATACACAAAATGACTATTCTGCCCTCACTTAATTATTTCCTAACGTAAAGGACCTGCTGTCATGAAGGTTAAAGTGCTCATATACAAATGCACATTTTTCCCCATTTGCCTAGTCATGATTATCTTGTCTCTTTGGAAGTCATGATATTATTTAAAGAGAGTAGCAGTGGAAAATGGATCATTGAATATAAATTTTACCAAGTAATTGAGCACTGAATCATCAACTTTGATTTCCCATCTTATCGTTATAACTGATTAACGATTATATGGAGGGCTTGTCTTGTGTGATTTGTTGCTCATAAGTTGTCAGACACTAGTGATTTATAAGTGCCTTATCTGTGATGCCCTATATGATGTTGTAGACATAGATGGTTCTGAGTTTCATCTTCTATACAAATGTTTAGGCAGTCATTTGACTAAATGACTACCTCATGCAAATAATGAGAACCCAACAGAGAGCGTGCTCGATCATTATTGGATGGCAAAATCCTGATCATTGCTACTATCCCTCTCACAATTTTCTGGCTTGGGAGATATTTGAAGGCTTTTGGGAGTAGCGTCTAATTTTTTCATGATGTAAAGAATTGATCATCACAGGCTTTTAGTATTTTTGGATTACTGAAAATTCACTTTTGACAGTTTACAATTTGTTAGTGTTAGTTGACTCTTTCTTTGTAAGCTTGGATGGGGGTGGTAAACCCTTTGTACCTCTTCCATAAAAATTTTCTTATTTAGCTTTCAAAGAAAATTCTGAGTTCTGTTTGAACTTCATTATTTTAGACGAGGCTAATGTCTATTTTCTCTTTGTCAATTGTGCAGTACATTTCTTTGATGTTCATTGGAATGTTGATTGTTATATCAGTTCGTGGATTCTTAACAAATTTAATGAAGGTAACTCCTGATTTTTGCGAAGCTGTACTCAATATAGGGTGGAATTTAGAGAGTTTTCTTTTATTGTCCATTTAGCGAGTACATCTGGTTAATACAAGGGATGTTGGCGCATCTGGTTAAGGTGTTGCCGTGTGACCTGGAGGTCACGGGTTCGAGCCTTGGACGCAGCCTCTTGCAAATGCAGGGTAAGGCTTGCCTCCATTCACCTTTGTGGTGGGGCCCTTCCCCGGACCCCCGCCTCGCGGGGATGCTATCGTGCACCGGGCTGCCCTTTTTTTTTTTTTTAGCGAGTACATTAGTCAATACAAGGGATGGAATTGTCTCAGGATTTACTGGCGGCTCCATCTTTAGCAAAGTTGAGCTTTAACTGATAATTTTGGTTTTCCGTACAGTTCTTCTTTGCAGTTTCCAGAGTCGGAAGCGGATCTTCTAGCAATGTTGTACTTTTCCTGTCCGAAATAATGGGGATGTATTTTGTCTCTTCTATTCTCCTGATACGAAAAAGTTTGGCCAATGATTACAGGTAAGTATCATTCTCCAATAGAAGTATAGTTTTTTTCTTTTTGTGGATATGCCCTACATTTTAGTGTTCCTCATTCGAAACAACACATGAGAGAATTGTGTTAAATTTTCATCAGTCCGAAATTTGTGTATGAAGTTGCTTAGTGGATAGCAGAAACCATAAACTAGAGAACAAAGAACTATTGCAGTGGAGTGTGGTTTATAAGTAATATTTATTTCAGGCACTCAATGCACTCGTAAGGTAGCATACTCCTGGTTTTTAACAAGAAGTTAGATTTATTCATAGAGAGACTCTTCTAGTACATCAGCAAAATAAAAGAAGAGAGAAGGAAAGGACAAATTAAACCAAGCATCAGTAATACTAACTTAGACTAGAGGATGCATCCGACAGAAGTTTAGAAATAGTAAAGACTGAAGAAGATGAAGACTCTGCATATCTTGGTCGTCTTGCAAAATGTCAGATGCAAGTGAGATGATTAAATTGCAAATTGTCTGAGATGCAAGTTAGATGATTAAACAGACTTTCTTCTGCATTGTTGTATCTTCTGTGCCACTGTATTTGACTTTTGCATATTAGACATTAGCTTCTGAAAACTGATATATTACTCAAACCCATAAGGGATTAGTGTTTTGTTGTCAGACCTGGCAGTCATCATCCCATGGCATGCAAAATTTGAATAGGCTTCCTGAAGAGCATTCCTGTTTGTCTTGGCAGGATGATCATTACTGATGTGTTAGGTGGAGATATCCAATTTGATTTCTACCACCGGTGGTTTGATGCAATTTTTGTAGCAAGTGCTTTCCTTTCAGTTCTTTTACTTTCTGCACATTATACCTCACGCCAGGCCGACAAACATCCTATTGATTAATTTCATGCGTTGGTAAGTACTTTAATTGTAGCAAGAACCTATTCATTGGGGAACTTCAATAATCGAGTTTGATACCCTTTGTTATTGATGCTGCAAAGTGTTAGATGTTTCCTTTTGGGTAAGTCTTATTTTGGCCTGCTAATTGTGGTTTCTTGATTT
This sequence comes from Psidium guajava, assembly GCA_016432845.1. Lineage (NCBI taxonomy): Eukaryota > Viridiplantae > Streptophyta > Magnoliopsida > Myrtales > Myrtaceae > Psidium > Psidium guajava. The sequence continues at coordinate 3,014,757 of CM028224.1, forward strand.
AATTCTCTACTTTTTCTTCATGCAATCGGTTACTCGTTTGATATGTGCGATCAAGTCTTTTGATCGATTTTCACTACGCCAGCAATGCCGGGGTAACAATTTTGTAAGATAAGGGTAGTTGACATGCACTTGATTGCACAAATCAAGTGAGCTAGAAACTTCATTGTCCTTGTTGGCAGCCAAATTTGAAAAAAGAACACTACAAATTAGATACCAAAATTAGACTTTTGACTGTTTAATGGCATTAGCCTGTGTCATTGTTTGTAACCTCACATTTTTATTGGCCAGACACGTCATGTAAATTCTATGCATTGCTTTTTAAGTTGAGTTGATTTCTGTTGATTGTCTGGAGGAAATTTTAGTTAGATTTATGTTGTGAAATATTGAATCAATATCACCCGAAAGTTGGCTGATAAACCAGCTGTTACTGTATATAAAAAGTCAAAAATTCAAATTTCCTTCCTCCTATTATAGCTGTAGTCAGAAATTCCACTCTTGCATCGACAAATTATGATGTTACATATCTTGTGGCTAAACTGGAGAGAGACTTCCTTTTGAAATTGCTACCATTGTGGGGTCCATTGCAGACTTTTGGAGTGGTTTAATACTTTATACGGAGAGTAAGACTGTTAACACATATGATCGGGAAACTTGGGTTTGCTCTATGGAATTCCTTTTGAGGAAGAATTTGCCTCTTAGGACTTCTAAAATTGAAATATATCGGTCATCCTCAGTCACTAGTATTTAATATGCAAGCTGTGGTGATGTTTTTATGTGTGTCTAATCTATTGAAGTTGATCACAAATGTTTCTTCAATGTTTTAGGCATTGCAAGGGATGAGGAGCATGGCTTGTTTGTATTAGTGGAAGTTGTAGTACCGTCTTCACTCTTCTCCTCCTATGAATGCAGGAGAAAGAATTGGTGGCAGTCGTGAAGTTGGATAATGGTGGGAAACACGGTGGTTTGAAGCTTGCTCTCATATGTCTGTGATGTTTGGAACCAGAACTTTCGTTATCTTGTAGATAGCGGAACCCACGGGCCGGGAAGCTGTAAGCTGGGGTTGAATTCTCACGCTCTCTTGTATATCAAATTTAGGCCTTGGTATTCTGCGCCATCTGAATTTAGAACTTGACTATATTGGAACGGAAAAAAAAAAATATTTCGCCCTTTTCAAATTCATTAGAACCAAGGTATTGAAAAGTTACTCTTCGTGTCAGCAAGGATTTATACATATTTTGGCTCTGAACAAATACAGGATGCATACGGGTCCGGATAAACTGATAAATAAGAGAGAGAGAGAGAGAGAGAGAGAGAGAGAGAGAGAGAGAGAGAGAGAGAGAGAGACCTTGCTCTTTGCGTATAGGAGATTCATATGTATTTCGCATTATCCTTGATTACAATGCATCACACGCTTTGTGCGCCGGACTTTTTTATGAATAAAAGATTGTTACATTAAGTATTGTAATAAAGTTATGGATTCGTAACAAATACCGGCTTGCCTTAGATATAACAAACTTAGTTTACATAGAGTTTGCGTTAGTTATAATGAGACATGTCAAACGGATGGTTTGGAATGGGTAAAAAATTATCTGAACTAAATAGATTTATTTACTTCATTTTGATTCATTTTTATGCAATGTAACTCATTTTTGACCCAACTAGTACTTGACCTAATACATATTCCTGAAATAATTCCATTTACAACCCAAGTGGGAAAACTCATATCCAAAACTAAGGTGAGAGTGTGAAGTAGGAGAGCGCAAAATCAAGTGAAGGTGAGAAAGTATGAAGAAAAAGTTATAGTGGCAAGTTGGGTCTAAGTAAGCTGTAAATTTATTTAATGCACATATTATGTTTAATTCATTTATGATATATGTATCGAATATGATTAACTCATATAATAACCTAGCCATCATATATGGGATAAAAAATGTATTTATGATTCATTTTGATAGGTTTAAATATAGTTATATAATGTTAAAATATGTGCAATAGGATAATATTATTTGTAAGTAATCTTCAATCTAATTTATAATTATGATTGATAATATTTTTCACAATATCGGTTGGATATTTTTTGATAATGAGAGGAGCGAAGCCCAAATGTGATTAGATTAGTTTATTTGAAGAATGGAAAGCTTCAAGGGGTACTATACAAGACAGAGAAATGCAGGGCAGAGGGATAATGACTCCTAGTAGAATTGGAATATGGGCATCCCACCGCCTCTTTTCCGGCCCTAACATGCTATAAGAAGTTAAAAGTTTCAAGAGCGTTTGGTAACTCTTTATAATGGAAAGTCATAAATTTATTAGTTTTGCCTATTTAGTTTTAAACTTTTTCATGTTTTATCAATTGAGTCTATAGGTCAAGTTCGACCATACATTACTACCATGGGTGCCAGCCATCTTACGTAGGCTAGTGCTGGCGTAGATAATTCTTAATAATATTTCTATTATTTTTTAATTTTTTTTTAATTTATTCCTTTTTAAAAATTTTACTTTCCTTTTTTTTATTTTCCCTCCATCAACATTAGATGAGGGCTGTTCTCACTAGCCTTGAGCGAGGGACTCTCTTGTCAGCCTAATGCGAGGGATGCCTGGCCTTGGGCTAGCGAGGGCAACCATTGCTTGGTCGGCAACCTTTGTCAGGCATTTGTGAGGCCTGATAGAGGGGAAAAGACAAAAAGAATAGGAAATCAAAGGAAACAATAAATAAATAATTTTAAAATATATTGAAGTATTAATGAAAATTATTTATGTTAGTATTGGCTCTGGCATATAGGATGCAAGCGTTCACATCAGCGATTTTTGGTCAAAATTGACGGAATGGACTCATTTGGCAAAGCATGAAAGGTTTAGAAATCAATTAACAAAATTAAAAGATTTATGAATAAAATTGGCAAAAGTACAATATATTTAGGATTTTTTGGACAATTTTTCTTTTGGCAATCCAGGAGGGAAGCATCTTCAATTATGAGAGTTTAGTAGCACGTTAGTAAAGTTCTTTATGTATTGTGCAGCTTCATACAAACTCATCGAAATCCATGTGATCTACTAGCATAAGTGAATAGGCTTTTTGTAGCTAACATTAAAATACGACTACAAACCTAATGATTTGGTTAAAGACCTGCATGACAACGATTCTGATTTGAAAAAAGTGATTCTAATTAGAATTGATTTTATCTAATTTTGTTCTTTAAATAAGTTTTAGAGAATCAAAATGTGTTTGATAACTGCACAAAATTTCTATTCTTGGAACATAAATGAGTTTGGTAAGCATAAAATTTTTGTTCCCAAGAATAATTTCTTTTTTCAATTTTTGTCATTTAAGTCAAATAATTACGTAATTACTTCATAAAATTTCATCATACGTTTCAAATTAATTGAAGATTAAGTCATATTGATTCTCTTATATAACAAATTGCATATATATATTTTTTTGTATTGTTTCATCTAATTGTCATATCATAATGAGTTATTTTAAGCTTAAAAAAGGACTATGTTGGATTAATGTGTGATTTTAGATTATCTCGGGCTCCCCCAGACATATACTAAATCGCAACGACAAAATATTGGATTCGATCTTAATGTGATCGGTGGCATATTTTTGTGTACATGCAAATAGAGTTACCATCAGTTTTTGAGAAGGTAGACTAAAAACTTTATCGAGCGATCGGGAGAAACTGTTCAATTCTACGGAATCAAAAAAATCTTAGGTTCGAGAACTTAGTTACGTCAATGTTTCACCAATACTCTTTCGATACCAAAGTTGAGTATTTTCTAAACATATTTCATGCAAAATTTGCAATTCACTTGTAAACTTATGAGGTAAGCCAATGCGAAGTCTTCATGCATACTTTTTATTTATCTTTTTCTAATTTTTCTAAAGCTAGACTAAATCTAAAGTATCTAAACTTAGGTAAATCATGACCAACGAAATCAAGCACACAATCAAGGAATCATATCATGGATAAATCGCAAAATAAAATCTTAATGAAGCCCTAATAACTTATATACCGAAGAATAATATGACAAATATGTGATCAAAATCGACATAAAATACCTTTTTTGATTGGAGAAAATATGTTATTTATCATCTATGCAAACCAATTTGGGATGTATATGTTACCCTCTGTAGGTACATATGATCTACTAGCATAAGTGAATAGGTTTTTTGTAGCTAACATTAAAATACGATTGCAAACCTAATGATTTGGTTAAAGACCTACATGACAACGATTCTGATTTGAAAAAAAGTGATTTTAATTAGAATTGATTTTATCTAATTCTGTTCTTTAAATAAGTTTTAGAGAATCAAAATGTGTTTGATAACTGCACAAAATTTTTATTCTTGGAACATAAATGAGTTTGGTAAGCACAAAATTTTTGTTCCCAAGAATAATTTCTTTTTTCAATTTTTGTCATTTAAGTCAAATAATTACGTAATTACTTCATAAAATTTCATCATACATTTCAAATTAATTGAAGATTAATTCATATTGATTCTCTTATATAACAAATTGCATATAATATTTTTTTGTACTATTTCGTATAATTGTCATGTTATAATGAGTTATTTTAAGCTTAAAAAAAGACTATGTTGGATTAATGTGTGATTTTAGATTATCTCGGGCTCCCCTAAAACTATACTAAATCGCAACGAAAAAAAAATTGGATTCGATCTTAATGTGATCGGTGGCATGTTTTTGTGTACATGCAAATAGAGTCACCATCAGTTTTTGAGAAGGTAGACCAAAAACTTTATCGAGCGGTCGGGAGAAACTGTTCAATTCTATGGAACCAAAGAAATCTTAGGTTCGGAAACTTAGTTACGTCAATGTTTCACCGATACTCTTTCGGTACCAAAGTTGAATATTTTATAAACATATTTCATGCAAAATTTGCAGTTCACTTTTAAACTTATGAGGTAAGCCAATGCAAAGTCTTCATGCATACTTTTTATTTTTAATTTTAATTTATCTTTTTCCAATTTTTCTAAAACTAGACTAAATCTAAAGTATTTAAACTTAGGTAAATCATGACCAATGAAATCAAGCACACAATCAAGGAATCATATCATGGATAAATAGAAAAATAAAATCTTAACGAAGCCCTAATGGCTTAGAAAAAATGTGGTTCTAACTTAATTTAAAGGCGTTTATGATTTTCTTTAAAAATAAAATAAAACCTATGAAATCTAGACCCAAGTTTATGAAAATAAAGTTAAATTAGCATTATCTAAGCTTCTTTTATTTTTAAGGATTTTTTTGGAAATTTTCTGATTTTTTAGTTTTATTTTCAATTATTATTATATATTTTTACTATTTTATATATTTTTCTAGAAAATAACACCTCGTTCTATTTTAGGTCGAGAGAAAGGTGATGAGATGCGTGACTTCATTCTATTTTATGATTCTCAAAAGTGATTCTTTTTTTTAATCAACTTTTTTTTATTTTTGCTCCAAAATTATTTTTCGGAACAAAATCAAAATTAGAATTATTTATATTGCCAAACATGATTCTTATCCTTTTTTATTTTAAGTGTGAATCAGAATCATTGTCATGCAGATCTTAAGTTGCAGAATCATAATAGTCCAAAGACATTAACCGCAATGATGCTCGAACCAAATTAGTCTTCCAATCAAGGCTCCGCGTTGTATAATGTGTATTGACAAAGCATATTACTCAGTTGCCTCCTCGTTGAAGTTGGCTCAGACAACCATAATTTCATTTTTTATTGGGAACATTTGTTATTTTTATCCATCTTTTCATAATTTCATAAAGAGACACACTTTTTCTATTCTCTATTTGATTTAGACACTCCATATAATATTATTTTGACCGTACCATCCCATTTGCGAGCCACGGTTAGTGTTATTCTCCTCTTTCTATTCAGCCAAATGTATTGTTCCCTATTTATTTATTTGCTTACTCTTTTCTTTTCTTTTAGGTCCCACTTTTCTTCTTATCTTTCCCTCGCTATTTCCCCTTTTATCGTTTGCTAGCTCCTATAAACACATAACCGAAGAAATGGCCGCCGAAGTAGCTTGCAAGCACATGTTCAATGACCATGAGGGAGATCGAAGTCGCTAGTTATCGATGCGCGTCCTCGAACAAGAAGACGTCTACAATTGGTTCACCAGTTGTCACCTTAATTACTGGATCCTGGCTCTAGGACCCCTCCCTTGTCCTCTCTATGTGGCTCTCCATTGAAGCTCACTTCCACTTGTTCCTTCTCAAAGGCAAGAACATCACCGAAATTGGCACCAGATCCGCTAGCCTCACAAGGCTTATGGCAGCTTAGCTCAAGGCCAGTCGTGCTGATATCCCAAGGCTAAGGAGAAATGTAGAAGTGAACGGCACAGGGAAACGAGTGGAGGTGAGGGACCTGGTCCGGGGATCGGAGGAGTCAGCGAGGAGAAGTCCCAACGCAATGTTGATGAGCATGTTTTCTTAGCATTGCATTTGAGCATTTTATAAGAGGAAATGGGAGAGAACGAGATACCAAAGGCGTGTCCGAAGCGAAAAATTGGGAAAAAGGGCACAGAGGGGGCACTATTGCTAGTAGGACGACGTTGTTAGATAAGAAGAGAAGAAAAGTGGGAACTGGGATGAAAGCAGAGGAGAGAGGAAAAAAAGAAAGAAGGGTGATATCATATTTGAGCAAATAAAAAGATGAGAATAATGCTAAAAGGTGGGCCATATAAGGGACATTACGTTCAAAATATTATTATATGGAGTGTCTAAGCCAAATGAAGAGCGAAGAAAAGCGACTCAATATCATTTTTAGCTAATTATAAAAAGTCATAAGCATATTATATTGGTATCAATTTAATTTTAAATTTTTTTATTAAATCAATTTAGTCTTAAATATTTTTGCATTTATCCCAGTTGAGACTATACGCATAATTTTAGTTGAAAATCGTTGATGTGCACGTCATTCATTTTACGTGGCACGATCAATGCTGGTGGATATCCTTTAACAATATATATATTTTATTTATTTTTTATTATCTGTTCTTTACTCTCTTTTTTATCATTTGTTGCGAGGCCCTCTCCCTGGCCCCGTAAGGGCGGCGACGCCCTCAGAAAAAAGAAAAAAAAACAAGAAGTATGAATTCTACGGTTTGGTTGGAAAGCTCTTTCAAATTGACAGACGGTTGGCTTTTGGGAGAGACATGGCGGCAGCATCGAAAAAGCAAACCGAATTTGTATGAAAACCCTCACTGCCAACTCCACATTCATAGGTCATGTACCATGGAAACATCATTTGTAAGGCCGACAAGTACGCTGACAACACCTTACGAAAACACCCCTCGATTTGAAAAGCGAGAAATACGTGCGTTGTTTGGATTCGCGTATGGAATGGAAACAAAAGAAGAGAAAGTGCCCTTTTGATGATGATGTTGCCACCTGTCGTGCAGTGTAGGGACAAAATAGTGGAAGTCTCTTTTGAAGTTTCGATGGTTAAGATAGAGGTAGATGACCATTCGACCTCTCCGTTTGTTTTAACGTTTGATTTCGAAATAATAAAAGCCTTGGAAAACTCGAAAAAAGAACTACAAGTTGCTGCTTTTTTTGTCGTTGTTTGCTGTTGTTATCGCCGTCGTCGTCGTTGTTGAGGAATCCTCTTGTTGGAGAGTACAAATCACAAGTGTTGTTTTTCCATTTCGTTGCATAATATAAAATGGTATAAGACGTCTGGATGTTTGCACTCAAAACTTGGTTACTTCTATATTATAATAAGAGGTTGAACCTTCCGAATAAAGTTAAATGGAGGAAACGTGAGAACTGCTCCATCCATCCATCCATCATATCATCTGTGAGTGGCGGGGAAGACGAGACTGGAGAGCGGAGAGAGTTTGAGACGGCTGACTGGGTGACGCAGCCCAAAGTCATGGGCACGTCTCGCCCGCTTTCCCAATTCTGATGAAAAAAAAAAAGGGAAAAATTAATGCAGAGAGAGATCCTCCCGCCGCCCAAACCTGAAGCCACCATCCCCACGCCAACCCCCCAAAAACCCGCGTCCTCCTTTGTTGTATACAGTGCAACTCACTCACCCCATCAATGACCTCACTCCGCATCCCTGTTCCCTCCGCCTCCCTCCCCTCTCCCCCACCTCCGCCCTCCCTCCACCGCCTCGGCCTCCGCCTCAGCGTCTTCTCCTCCTCCTCCCGCACTCCCCTACTACTGGCAATGGCATCCTCTTCTCCCCCGCAACTACCGGAGCTGAGACAGGGGATTGCTGACTTCTACGACCAATCCTCCGGCTTGTGGGAGCAGATATGGGGCGACCACATGCACCACGGCTTCTACGACTCCGACGCCGACGACGTCTCCCTCTCCCTCTCCAATCACCGCTCCGCCCAGATCCGCATGATTGAAGAATCCCTCCGCTTCGCCTCCCTCCTCGATCCTGGTGAGTCTCCAAGACCGCTTCTTTATCTTTCCTAGACGAGTGCCCACGTTTTCAATTACCTTGGCTCATCTCCCCATCGCAGCATCAAACTAACACTAGCAGAATTGATTGATTCAGTGTGGTAAAGCACGCTTCGCTGCTGTTTTCCGGCCACGTAATTAACGCGGCCACCGTTTCCCTGGGCTTGATGTCCCTTATAAAGTTCTTTCCGACTCTGAATCTGTGTGTACGCTCTCCGCGATGATGAGGACGAGATTATGTGAATGGGATACCCGAGGTTTTGATCCCTCTTCCTTTGCCTTTGGTGCTAGAATCCAAGAGACCGAAGCAAATCGTGGATGTGGGATGTGGAATAGGAGGGAGCTCCAGATACCTGGCTGGGAAATTCGGAGCCCAATGCCGCGGCATCACCTTGAGTCCTGTCCAGGCCCAAAGGGCCAACGCTCTCGCCGAGTCCCAGGGACTCTCCAACCAGGTGTCCTTCCTTCCTTCCTTCCCTTCCTTTCCTTTCCTTTCTCCGATCAGTATTCTCTCTTGCGAATCTCACTGGAAAGCAGCGGAGTAGTAGCCCTTACAAGCCTATATCCATCCAATCCAGGTTTCTTTCCAGGTTGCAGATGCTTTGCAGCAGCCCTTTCCCGATGGCGAGTTCGACCTCATTTGGTCCATGGAGAGCGGTGAACACATGCCTGACAAACCTAAGGTCCTTCCTTCTTCTCTTTCGTCCGTTCCTCCTGTATCCCATCCTATCCTATCCTATCCAATCTGATATTTCCCTTCACTCTACTTGTATATTTAAAATTTGCAGTTTGTGAAAGAGCTGGCTCGAGTTGCGGCCCCAGGAGCCACAATCATCATCGTCACCTGGTGTCACAGGGATCTCTCTCCCTCTGAAGACTCGCTGAACCCCTGGGAGAATGAGCTCCTCCAAAAGATCTGTGATGCTTATTTTCTTCCCTCTTGGTGTTCGGCTGCTGACTATGTCTGCCTGTTGCGCTCCCTCTCCCTCCAGGTAACTTTAGTGGCTCGACTATCTCCGTAATCTCTCATTCTGATCGGCAGCCGAAACTAGACGAGGGAAGGAAGGACTTAAGGTGATTAACATAAGAGTTCCTCCGCCATGCAGGACATTAAGGTAGCAGACTGGTCCCCAAACGTTGCGCCTTTCTGGCCAGCAGTGCTGCGCTCGGCATTGACGTGGAAAGGCCTCACGTCGCTGCTCTTCAGTGGTGAGTCTCTTGCTTCCCCACAATTCACCAGTCATTGTCCTGGTCTTATTATGCATGGAATGGAGGAGGCATCTCGTCCCATTAAGGGGTTGTAATTCTCGAAACGATGCAGAGAACATTCAAAGTAACATATCTATTTTAGGGGCTTCCATGTGCCGTCGCATCATTTTACCACGTTTAAGAAAAGGTTTTCCACCTTTTTTGCTAGCTCAGCAGAACAATTTTGAAGCCCTCTTCTTATTCTGGTAGAGAGAGGGGGCCAAACAGTGGAACTGAGGGCATTGTGCATAAATTTGAACAGGAATCAAGGCCATCAAGGGAGCACTGGCAGTGCCACTGATGATTGAGGGATACAAGAAGGGGCTCATCAAGTTCACCATCATTACATGTCGAAAGCCCGAACAAGCTCCCGACGCATAGGCGGAATAAATGCAGAGGATTAGCCTTCTGAATCTTGCATCATGATCATCGCGCCGCTGCTGGCTTACTGAAACTCTGTCGTTGTAGATATCTTGTGCTGAATAAAAGATCAGGTGCCCCCTCTCTCTCTTTGTTTTTTTTTTTTTGGTCGCACCTGGTTGTCTATACATTGGTGCCTCTCTAGTGGTGTGTAGTAGGCAACCGTCAGCGTGGATCCAGGTGCAGGATAGAATTCGCTTCCCCCCTGGGGGGAGAGGGGAGTTGTTTCTCATTCTTTAACTTGAAAGACTGGGGGTAAAGTTTTATTTGCAATTGCTTCTCACTTGGATTTCTACTTTTAACTTCCTTTTACAAAGTTCCTTCAAATATTCACTTTGAAAAAAACTAACGTGAATGCAATTATTCAAATTTGTTGCGATTGTAGAGATTCACATCTCTCCCAGCATGTTCGATATTTCCTTTTGGTTGTCGTATAAGCGCATGTCCTTCTGATGTCGTTGCCAAAAAGAGACGGGGTAAAGTCAAAACGGAAAATTTGTCCCACATTGGCGATAAATTTGCTACACAACGATGAAGAAAACCCAAGAGAAAAAGAGGATAGATGGACACAAAAAGATGACCACTAAGCCAGAATTCACGATGCTTGACATGGGGGTGGCAATTGCCTAAGTTCATAAAATGAGCATCCAATCCATCGATCTTCTTGGGTTTTGTCCATCTCTCAATTGATTAATCACACGTACTAATAAAAGAGTCTTTCGGTGGCATGTTTCGGCTCTCTTTTCCTTTACTTAGAAAAAGTGAGCCATTGATTCAAATACAAGATATTATCATTACTACCCGGACTATTAGATATTTAACCTGTAATTGCAACGATCCAATTGCAAAAGCAAAGCTCTACCAATTGAGCTATATCTTTTCAAGAATTTTGGCTCCAATTATTCTGCGAAAATAAATGAAGAAAAGATATTTTATTGTCCATAAAAATATATAGATATAAATTATTGTTAATTACGAAAATATTTTTATTAGCCAATTATTTTTAAAAAAATATTTTTTAAATTATTTATTTTTCGTAAAATAAACAGAGCCTTTGTCTTGCTTAATAGGTGACTACCCCCAAATGCATTGTATTTGAATTTGATTAATATGTATGGCATATAGCGTGCAAATGTGACAGAATTGGGGAACCACGGCCTTCTTTCTGCTAGGCCTAATTCCTAGACCCCAATTCTCTAAAAAAAAAAGATCAATATTGTCTGAAATTTTTTTTTGTCTAAAATAAATCCAAACTTTATGTCTGTCTCAGACTTTTTTTTTATTTTAAAAAAGTTCACCAACATTAATTCTAGTCGCAAGTCCACCCCGAATTTTTTTTAATAAAAAAACCACAAAGTTTCAATTTAATTTCAAATTTGGCTCTTTAATTCTCCATCTATCCAAAAAGTATTTTTACATCATTAAGAAATCCATATCAATAAGGTGATGTGAAAAATTATTTTCAATCTAAATCACTATTTAAAATGATTTTTTTTAAGAAAATAGGGACGACTAATAATGCGAAGGGCTGACGGGACTGATTTTGGGACTAGATTAAAGTTGAGTTTTTTTAGATAAAAAAAAGTCGGACAAATTTGGACTAGACCTAAAGTGGATTTTTTTTTACACTTAAAAAGGTTGGGATAGAATTAGAATTGGACCTAAAATTGATTTTTTTTTCTTTTTAGGAAATTAAGCTTTTTTGGGATTTAAAGTGTTACCCAACTTTCTCTTAAATTCTTTTATCGCTCAAGAAATTGTCGCATTTTTTTTTTTGCCGATCACCAACGCATTGAAAAACAAGCAGGGCATAGGGTGACGTCAACATTAGCAATAGGCCGAAATCTACGATGAATACTTTCATGGTTTTGAAAGACTACTTATCCTCGGCCATCTTCTTGATGTTAAAAATCACAAATCTCTAGCCTTCACTTCCCCTCTATAAGGGGAAGGCCGCACACCGGGGGAAGACGATCGTGTGGGGGGCGCGGTAAGACGAGGAGAACAGAACAGAACAGGAAAAAAAAATACAAAAAACAAAAGAGAATATTGAAGCTGAAAATGAATAAATAAAATAGCAAAATAGTGGCACTATTATTTTATTGGGAAGTTTTTGGGGGAAAAAATAGGGGAGAGAAGGGTGGCTGTCCCAGTCCTCTCTGACCCGATTTCGTTTCACCTTTCACCTCTGTTGCTCTGCTCTGCTTCATCCTCTCTCTCTCTTGCTTCCATTTCTTCAACAATTCGCGTCACCGGTTCGTCTCTCCGCTTTCTCCTTCAATCCATCTCCTCTGATCCTTCACTAGATGCTGCCGTAGATTGATCGTCGATCGCGATTTAGAAATGCCGTGATTGAGTATGGGATTAGATTCCGTTGGCAGAGGTTTCTGCTCCCGTCGCTCTGCCTCCTTTCCACGGGGGCCTTACCTTCTTTGATTGATCGATCGCGGTCCCTCTCTCTTTCTTTCCATCCTGTTGTTATCAGTCGATAATATGAGATAAAGGTATTTCATGGATGAGGTCAATTCGTGCTTTGGGGAGTAAAGAAAAGCCTTTGTAATGGATGAGGTCAGCCCTAATAATGACGCTGAACCTCAAGCCCGCGACCTGGGCCGTGCCAGCGATTCGGCCGAGCCATCGTCGTCATTGGGAAGGTGGCATCCCAGGCAGCTCGCCTTCAGAGGTTATGCCTCGCAGCCCGAGACTGCTCCCACGTCCCCAAGTTTGCGGGTCATTGTTAGAAGGCCTGTGAGTGTTCTCTCCTGTTTTTCCTTCTGATTCAGCTAGTTGAATGCCTTAGTCTTTTCCGGTTTGTCTTCCGATCAAGAGTTTTCCTCCGTAATGGTAGACATGCTATTCTGTGGTGCCAATGATGCATGGTGCTGGAAATGAAAGCAAAACCATAAATCTGAATTTGTATTAACCTCTAGACTGAGCATGAAGGATTTTGCTCGTTCGAGACTTGATCATCCTGGTAATTCCAGTTCCTCCCACACGACATTCTTTGGTAATGGTTAGGATGATTACTCTTTCTTTTTCTCTGTAATGTGCGACTTTTTCCTCTCATCTTTGAGAACATGATCGAATTACTGGCGTGAAGCCTTTTCAGCGAAAGAATTTCTTGGAGTTCGATGCAGCTCCGAAAGTCCAAAATCTTGAGTTTTATTGCGACAAGAGAATGCTAGTTAGTTTTAAAATCTCGATTATCTGAAAATATAACTTATACCAAGGTAGCATAAGGAATAATAGGCAGGTTTTCCTGGTAGAATGTGATACCGTTCAACTCTTTCTTTTTGTGCTTCCAAATGGGTCTTTTTCATCCTACTTATTTTTTAGGCAGAGTTTTTTTTTTTTTTTAACCCCTCTCCAGGTGTTAATTCTTTGATGTAGATTACCTAAGCGTGGTCTCCTTCAACAAAGTAGACGTTTCAGGTTAATGGACTAGGTCAGTATAATGATTGTCTTTAAAAGGTCAATTTCTTCTACTCTGTGAATGAGCCATCCATATGCTTGGAGAGAAATCAAGGAGTTTTCAGAGATGCAGTATGCGATGTTTGCTCAGAAATCTACTTGGTGTTTTCGTGAAACATTTTCTTTAGAAAGTAGTATCACATGCCTAACTCATTATCATTCCATTGTGAAAGTTCATTTTGGGAGATTCAATCGATAGTAGCCCTCTGGAAGAATGCTGCGAAAAAAGATACGCAGTACCTGATTCCCAGTAAATGGGAATTCATTTATCTAGTTTGCCGCAGAACTAAAAAATTTTGTTGTTCATTGGAAAAATTGAGGCTCGAATGTATATCCATTAGCTCTTTCTTTTTGGGGGGGGGTCAGAATGCATTAGCTCTTGAAAGAGTTGATTCTGAGGTAAATATTTTCAGTAATTGAACAGTCAATGAACTACATCAGAGTACTCGATTTGGATTTTGAGTGTGGTTAATCAACTTGATATTGAGCAAAAAAACTCAACATTTATGCCAACTTCTCCTTCAATTTTTAGAATTCCCAATTGTTTCTAGCAATCGCCTGGCTTTTCTCCCATTTTATTGTAGGAATGGCCTCCAATATTAGTAGAGTCTCGTAACTTCTTTGTCCTGCATTGTTTCTTGATGATATCGAGTCTCGTGTTCCATCAGTAATGGTGACTTTGGATCTGCTGTCTGTTTTGTGGGTCTGTTAGACTGGTTACTTTACTTTATTTGTGCTTGCAAATTTTGGTAAACCATGTTGGCCCCTGGACAGTAGTTTAGGCTTTAGTCATGTGTGAGGCACTTGGTGCTGTCTAACAGGTTGGGGTTGTGATTAGACAATGTCCATTAATGCATAAAACAACAGCTTTCCTTTTCTTCTGTAACCTTTACTGACACAACAGCGTTTTCTACCGTTTCGTGTCCCTTAGTTGCATCTGCCTTTACTATTGAGTTTAACCTCAGGTCAATGGTTGCATGACAACTGCAATGCAGCATACTCGTATCTTGACAAATGATTTTATGTATGTGATAGAACTGAATACTAAGCATTTCAATAGACCTTAATACCACTAATTTCACTGTTGCAGTTGGTGGTGAGACTAACCAAGGAGATAGTGGAGACATATCGAATATGCAACCCTCATTTCAGCTATTCTGAAGAATTGAACCCAAAGCGGTATTTGACCAGTCCATCAATTGGAGTTCTTAATGATGGCTATGACAATGCAAACTCGGACCTTATTTTGACAGTAAACTTCGTCTTGGTTAATCCAGATACGAAACGAAGGTGTGTGATTGTTGAGTCAGTGAAGATATAGTTGTTGCAAGTGCTGCCGACTCTCTCTCTCTCTCTCTCTCTCTCTCTCTCTCTCTCTCGTGATTAATGAGTTTGGGCCATCTCACAACTTCAGTCTTCTGTGTGTCAAACTTCCTATCACTGACTCTGCTCATTAGCACAACTAATTGCGATGCTCTGGGACCATTTTTTTCCCCCTTTATTGAATTATTTTGACCAGTCTGTGTGTTCCAACAATACGCTTCTGATTCCACCAGAGGGCGTATAATTTATATATACCATTTTTTCCCCTTTTATTGGATTCCTTTGACAAGTTTGTGATATAGATATTCTCTATTTGTTTCTTAGAATTTAAGTGGAATTAGGTTTTCCCGGGGAGGGAATCGTAAGTGACATTCTGGATGTGGAGATGCTTTTAGAAGTCTGATTTTCTAGTTGGCAATGGTGACGAACAAGTTTGGTTATTTTTCCAGTTTTTCGTCTTCTTGCTTCACCAGAATGCCTAAGAAGCTAATTCTGCAGGAGTAGTTGATTTTTCTCTGTGACCTTCATGAAGGCGTTTGCTGCACTTGAACCTAAATTGAAGTTCCTTAAGTAGTTTGTTTCACTATTGAATTGGTATGCATGGCAAATAGGATCCCAACCTATTCTAACCTCATCATGGGCCTGTTAGTTTCTCAAAGTTGTACATCCATCATCAGCACAATTGCTTGAAGTTATGTGGGTAAACAAGCCCTTACCAGGGTATAATTCATGTGATTAGAATCAAGTGTACTTTAACTTGATAAGACAACTGAGGTCATTAGTGTCTACTTTTATTGTAATGAAATCATCGGTTGCTGTTCTCACCTGAATGCTGTCTTGCAGATATATTGTCAAAGATGTCCTAGGCCATGGTACCTTTGGTCAGGTTGCTAAATGCTGGGTTCCTGAAACTTGCAGTTTTCTTGCTGTGAAAATTATAAAGAATCAACCTGCATACTCCCAACAAGCACTCGTTGAAGTTTCTATTCTGACAACGGTAGTTCAATACGATATTCTTCAGTATGTAGTTTCCGTAGTACTTGTTTTGATTGCTCAGCTTGCCTTTGTTTTTCCATTTGCAGTTAAATAAGAAGTATGATCCCGAGGATAAGCATCACATTGTCCGTATCTATGACTACTTCGTATGTCATCAGCACTTATGCATCTGTTTCGAGCTGCTTGATACAAATCTGTAAGTTATTTTGAACAACTCATTTGTGCTTAGGTTTTTTTTTCCTCTTGTTAGAAAGCCCAACAAAAATATTAAGTTATTCAATGGAGGGGGGACCACATGTACATAAAAAGCATATGGACCTCATACACAAGCAAGTGGATACTTAACAAACTCCTGCAAACAACTTATTGAGACGGAATGTGGAATTGGTAAATGGGGAGCCTCACACATGAAATAAATATGAGGTGGAACCTGGTTCTCATACCTTGTTTGGAAGTCCTACTAAAACATTTAAGCCATTAGGGGGAGGCCAAATGTCGATAAATAACATAGGAACCTTATAGACAAGTGATGTGGGATACGGTAACAACCCTTATGTATCGCTGTGTAGGGACTTGGAATAACGTTACATTTTCTCTCCTCCTTTTTGCCCTCTAATATGTATGTCCGTACTAGTATTATAATTCTCTCCTAATCATGCAGGTATGAGCTTATTAAGATTAACCACTTTAGGGGATTGTCGTTGAGCATAGTGCAGCTGTTCTCCAAACAAGTATAGCAGACTTTTCTAAACAATTTAGCTATTCTTTCTCATTTTACTCTGCTGAAAATTTACGCTTCTCTACTTGATTATATAGATTTTACGTGGACTGGCTCTTTTAAAAGATGCTGGTATCATTCATTGTGATCTGAAGCCAGAGAACATACTCCTATGCACAAGGTGAACTATTTTTCTTCATGCCTTTTATATCGTTCAATAAATTATGAAGTGATCTCAGCTGTTGTAAGTGATTGTTGTGGCTTGTAATTGCCAGCATGAAGCCAGCAGAAATAAAGATTATCGACTTTGGATCTGCATGCATGGAAGAACGAACTGTCTACTCATACATTCAGGTTTTCTTCCATGCTTGACGTCGACTTATTTTCTCTGATCATTCTTTTGAAACCTAACATACGAATCACTTCTCTCCTCTTGCAGAGCCGCTACTATAGATCGCCTGAAGTTCTACTTGGCTATCAGTATCCTTGTAAATGAATATTTAGCTTTGAATAGTCTATTTATCTTGCGACAGCTTGGTTGAGATTTTTCGTCCTTTATATTTCGTTTATGTTTTAGTTTATTTGTTGCGGAGTTCTTTGTCATTTCCTCTCGTCAGCCTGAAGCTTGCTTGAAGTTTGCAGAGTAAAGTTCCATCAACATGGAAGCCAGCTTAATTCAAATGTCCTTTGGACCATTAAATCATCTATTGTGAACAATTTACTTTGACAATGGTTGTGATTGCGTGCACTTAAAGTGATCGTTAAAGCTTTGCAACCAGTTCCAGCTGTTTACATTGAGTTAATTTTATTTTTTTGGCACAAGAATTGTTTTATTGAAATCCAGTCCGTGACCACCCTGACATAATTAATTCTGATATAACCCATCAACATTTTGCTTGACTTGGGTTGAAAAATTATTGAAGCAGCGGGTTTACTATTTCAAAGAGCAAAAGACATAGATCAGGTTGTAGGACTTCTACAGGGAGTTCATGTGAGAGATTAATACTGTCAGCAGCCAGCTATCTGAATTATTGAGTATGCTAGTGCCGAATTTATGTCACTTGTGCTACTGGCACAAGGCAAATTACCAAAGAAAGGCATCTTCATAGCTGAACTGAAGTTTATTTCGTTGATCTTTCATTTGCTTGACTTGATTGAAACCTTTGATTGGACATACACAGCTATTGAACTTATTGACATGATTCAACATTGCCTGTAATGTACTAAGGATTTTTTAACAGATAGAGCTAGCCCTTTGACAAAGAGTGTGACTACTTAAGTGCAAATCCCCCCCCGCCTTCTCTCTCTCTCTCTCTCTCTCTCTCTCTCGTACACATGCAAGTGTGGGAATCAGGTCGCACCTTGACCCTTCTTAGATACACAACTGCTATTGACATGTGGTCTTTTGGCTGCATAGTGGCGGAACTGTTCCTGGGATTGCCTTTGTTTCCAGGAGCTTCAGAATTTGATCTTCTGCAGAGAATGATCAAAATACTTGGGTACTTTTCCTTCTTTATTATTTCGTTGTTCTCAACGTCCTTTGTTAATTGGGTTGCTTCCATCCTGAACACCTTGTTGAAGACAGTTATAATTGTTGGCTACTTAATTCTGTATCTCATGCTGTTTCCTTTAATTATTCTTCCATCATTTCCTTTCCTCCCTGTCCGCATTAAATGGGGAATGGTGTGAAGAAGGAGAGATTTTGTTTTCCTTTTATGTGAGAAGTTTCTCATGCAGCAAAATGAATCTCATCATTATTTGTATACAATTTGCATGCTGTCGTTTTCCTTTTATGTGAGATGCTCATCATGCAGCAAGATGAATCTCATCATTATTTGTATACAATTTGCATGCTGTCCTTTACGCCTCCTCAAAGGAAGAAAAGAACGAATTAAGAGCAAGTGAGAAGTTTGTCCTTCATTTTTTATTGCTTCTGCTCTACGTTAAATGATAGGGGTCTAGTTACCATCAAATCCTTGGGGATATGTGTTCGTCTGTTAAGTGCCATCACCTAAAACTTTTTTCAAAACCTATTTTGTTGCAATATTTAAAACTTTAAATATTTTAGTTTCCATTTTTAAAATTTGTTAAATACTTTTTAAGCCCAAACAATTGGACCCTCGAGATTTTGTGGTAGTGGTCCATGTGAAATGATGTAAAGTGGGAAACACGTAGAAATTCTGAAGAGGGCCGAGTAACTGGATGCAAAGGAAACACTCCAAGATAGAACATACTTATGTTATTGTAAAAGTATCCAATGTATGTCCATCACCAATCTGTTATTGAAAACATTTGGTTGTACCATTATTTAAGGGCTATATTGAATAATTTTACATGGTATGTTAGTCATTCAGAGTCAATGTGAATACTTACACATGAGAAAGCATATAGCATAGTGATTCTTAATTTCGACTGGACATTTGTTTCCTGTTGAGAATCTTGAGATTTCACGTTACTTGTCATGTAAAAAGGTGAAGAGGAAAATGTGAGAAGATAAAATAAAAAACTCTAAGTATGCGCCCAAGTAACTGGAGATAAAGGAAATGCTACAAGATAGAATGTACTGAGGTATAAGTAACTGCACATATATCTGGCGAATTGTTATCAAAAGCATTCTGTTGCACCCTTAATGAAGGATTAGATTGAAAGATACTTAATCATATCTTAGTCATTCAGATCAAATTCTTATACACGACATAGTAAATTTAGGGATTCATATGGACACTCGCTAGCATCTTATGCAAGAGACTCCATCTATCTCGAAAGGCCATAAAGCTTTATGGCTTCTAGTAAATTAATGGGGAGTGATGACGCTGTTAACTTGTTTCCTGGATTGAGTAAATCATCCAAAAAATATTTGGTATATTTTCCTAAAGTTTCTAATGGCTGATGTAAGTGCTCTAATTTGGTTTCCTGCACGTGTGGAAATATTGCAGAGGACAACCCCCTGATTATGTACTTAAGGAGTCAAAAAATACGAGCAAGTTTTTCAAATGCATTGGAAATGTCCATGATATGGAGAATTTTCAGGCTTCCATTTATCAGAGAAGCGTTTATCAAGTTTTATCAGAAGAAGAATACGAAGCTGTAAGTTATCCAGCTTGGACGATGCTCTTGTTCTTTTTTTTTCTTTTTTTGGCCTTTTGTTCCCATTTTGGCTTTCTAAATTGATCCTTTTCCGTATCCTCTGTTTTAAATAGAGAGAGCTGAAGAAACCTTCGATTGGGAAAGAGTATTTCAATTTTATGAATCTTGAAGCAATCGTAAAAAACTACCCGTACCGAAAGAACTTGCCTAAAGAAGATATCATCAAAGGTTAGCATCCCTGATACCAAATGAACACGATGTTGATACGACAACCATGTTGGGAAGATTGCTAAACTCCGCAGTTCCTAAGATGTCTCGTTTCTCTTTTCCTTTGGCAGAGTCTCAAGTAAGGTTAGCTCTAATTGACTTCTTAAGAGGACTTGTTGAGTTTGATCCTGCAAAACGGTGGTCACCATTTCAGGTCATTATTTGATCATCTTAAAGTTATTGCAGCAACCTCATCTAGCAAGTTTGCTGCCATTACATTATTTTGTATTTCATTTTGGACTTCTATTGGTAAATCTGGCTCGGTGCTTTGTTTTTCAGGCTTCAGGACACCCATTTGTCACTGGGGAACCTTTTACATGCCCTTATCAACCGCCTCTGGAGACCCCTCGCATGGTAAGATACTAAGAACATGTTAGCTGGATTTCTTACTCACTATTAGAAGCCTACCAACCCATCATTATATTGTGAGAAGTGAAACTATCAAGACATTGGAGGATTACTATGAAAGAACATGGGTCTGTGATATTATATGAATTTATATGATGCTTATTTCATAGAATTTGAGCAAAAATGGTTGTTTGAGATTTTCTTAGCTTTTATCTTCTAACTTATTAGCGGGAAATATAGATTTTTTGTGTCAGAGAATTATAGACATTTGGGTGTCCTATTGGTTTACAAGTGGTTTAATAAAGCAAACTGAACATAGATGAATGCTAGTACTATTAGTGAGAAGACTTGCCAATGAGCTGGCGAGGCTGTCTATTTTCTGAGCATCTTACAGTTTTCACCATGCCATTGCTTTATGTTAAAGCTAGAGGTATAATTGAGTCGAGTAGATACAGGCTTGAGAGTTGACTCAACCTCGACCTTTCAAACTTGATTCAGATAATTGTCAAATAAGCTCGTACTCAAATCGATTAGTCAATAAATCTCACTTGAAACTTGACTTAAGCTCGAGTATTAATTATTTTCATCTATAAATTCTATATATAAAAGCTTAATAGATGGTTTGATCAGCATATATATAATTACAATACACGATAACACAAGTATTTGATTAGGTTACGAGCAACTTGTGTCAAGTGTTTTTAAGCTCGAGCTAACTCGTTTAAATACTGGAGCTACACAAACGCGAAAAAAAATCGAGAGTTGGACTTATCTGTGAGTTGAACTTGAGCAGCTCACGGTTAGCTTGACTTGCTTGCCCATCTAGGCTGAGATTTGAATTAAAGAGGTTCATAAGGGAAAAATATAAGTTGAAGCACCCAAAAGGATGACATAGGGAGGCTGTTTGACCTGTTCCTGGTTTCAATCGCCTGGCTCAACTTTCTGAACTTAGTTAACTTGTTGCAGTGGGTTCTTGGACTGGACTAGTGGCCAAATCCTACAGACCTGTTGCAATGCAGTTCGTTTTTAAGGGTGAAGTCATAAGTTGCCTTGGAAACTTTTAAAGAAAATAATTCTAACTGCAGGTTCAGATTGTTTAGAGTCATCAGCATACTTCACAGAAATCTGCTTTGCGGCCAACAGTATGGTCCAATGTAGCTTTCTTGTGGACATTGCACTTTCAGCGAGAAATGCTTATGGTGCATCTCTTAATTTCCTCAATTGAAAGAAGAAGGAGAGAGAGAAGGATGAAAGATGAGGAGGGCGGGAAAGGGAAGCAGGATATACATTTTGGAAAATTTGACCAAACCGTGTATACATGGCAGTCAAACGACAACGCGTGTTTGCTCGGGGAATTAAGTCTACATGCCATCGATTTTCTTTCTGTCTTTTCTTGAGTATCATATCTTTTCTTACCTCACCCGTCATGTTATCCTATATGGCCTGTGTTAGAAATATCAACATGAAACGTCGTAGTTCCAACTGTTTCTCCTGTTGTTTCCTTTTTCTGTCAGGAATAGTTTGATTTTTTATGCTCATCTTTTTCTTTTCTTTCTTTTATTGTAGCTGGTTGCTCAAAATATAAAGGTAGATCATCACCCAGGCGGAGGACATTGGTTTGCTGCTGGTTTGTCTCCTAATGTGAGATTTTTGCCCCCTTAAAGTACCATTGTTTTTCTAGTTTGAAGTCAAAGTTTTTCTTTTCAATTTCTTTGAATTTAACTTGATTGAATACATTCTCCCCTCACAGAGATCTCTTGTGTAGGTAGTTGGCAGGAACAGGGTGCCCCTGCATAGCAGCCCTAATTTTCAGGCGGTGCCATATGCTCATGCAAGTAGTTATGGCAGTTTAGGAAGTCATGGAAGCTATAACGATGGTGCTGGGCTTAGCAGCAGCTATGGAAGTTATGGTGATAATGCAAATCTTTTCGCATATTATTCACCTGTCGGTCCATCTGCTATGAACATTAGTTCTCAGGGCAATGGGAAAATGCTTGGAAGCAGCCCTGATGCAAGATGGAGGAATCTTCAATTTTCCCATGCAAATGGACTTGGTATGAGTCCATCAGCAGGGAACATCGCCTCCTTGCCCCTTGGCACTAGTCCTTCGCAATTTACTCCGCCGAACTCCTATGGCCAATTTTCAGTTGGTTCTCCTGGACAATTTGGCCCACCGTCTCCAGCAAGAGGTAGTCTTCAGGGATCACCACTGGGAAAGCCAGCTGCAGCAGGACAGTTTAACAGAAGAAAGGGTCGGACATATTCTGGAAGCTCACAGTTTCAGGAAAGTTCATCTTCAATGCATTGGCAAGGGCATCATAATGAAGGAGGCAACTCTGGCCAAGCTGAGGGTAGCCCACACCTGCCTAATGAATTACCCCTGCATTTACCATCAAATCTTAATGCTGTAAGCAGGAAACAGCAGCAAGTGGTCGGTGGAATTTCTTCCGGATTTCCTGCCATGCAAAATTTGTCTGGATCCTTTGCTCATGGTTCCAATAGGCAGCGGCACCAAACTCTAGGAGCCACTGATGACTTGCATGAGCCCGGTTCATCATTGCCCAATCCTGGAGATTGGGATCCTAACTACAGGTTAGTTTGTTAACAGATCAGTTGAATCTGCATAAGCCAGTCTGTTGGATGAAATGCAGTGCTATTCCTTGCATGCATTAGCATAGTCAACGTCTTGCTATATAGTCGAAACTAAAATTAAATTAATTCAGGGGCAATTGATTCTAGTAATGTCAACTGTTTGGAATATATTTTTCCCTTGGTTGTTTTGGAGAGAATACGGGTTCATATATGCCTACTGGCAGAGTAAGTGTGTATATGAAGCGACTCTTTCGGTTTGCTTCTTTGTAGTTTATGTACTTAATCGAATTTTTTTATGTTGATGTTGGACTGATTATCCATCTGTTTGGCAACTAGCTTAGACTTTAGAGAGAGAATATCCTAGTCTAGCGTTTGCTACAAAATGAGCCCTAGAAACCCTAGTAGGGTGTCATAAAAAAAAAAAACTTTATCATATTCCTTTCATGCTTGCCCTCCAGCAAGCTGGGCTTTTCATTTGAAACAAATTAAACAGACAATGGGAAGTACCAATTATAGAAATAAAATAGGCAGGCGTTTGGTTCACCGGGTTGTAATCTATTTTAATAGTATTTTTCGATTTAAAAAATCTAAAAGATACGGCTTTTTTAGAAATAGCTATTTCCATTAATCAAACATGATCATTGCTTGCTGCCTTTAGAAATAGTACTTCCACGGAATTGTCCCAACAGTTATTGTAGAAACTATTATTTATTCTCAATGTCAATAAAATCATTAGATATTAGAGTAGTGTTATTTATTAAAAAACTAAACGATCATGATTTATTGTAAATTAGTTGCATTTTGTACTGTTAGATCATTATATGTATTTAATTTATAGTATATCTAGAATTACCTCTAATTAAGTTCTGAATAACATATTATACTTTCAATATCTGTTATAACTTGTTATAATCTATTTTTACATTTACAAATTGTCATAACTTTAATTTAATGTGTAATCTTATATAGTGAGAAGCCTTTTATAAATCAACATCAACATCAACGTCACCTTTATCCCAAATTAGTTGGGGTTGGCGGTTGATGAACTCGAAGTGAAAAGCTTAAAATATACTAAAAAAGCAAAAATAACGGTACCAAAAAGAAAATAATAATAATAGTAATAATGAAAAATACAATAAAAGAATAATAAAAAAATATAAATAAGAAATAAATATAAATATAAATATAAATATAAATATAAATATGCTTGATTATTGTTATAATATCTGTAATATGATGTAAACTTTGATGAGCAAATGTGTGAATTGATAACAAACTCATATGATCACGATTGTTTGAAATAACAATAGTTGTAATGTATAAAACAAATTATTATAATTTATAATACCAAACATTTGTGTGTGACCCACCAGCTGGCAGCCGCGCTGGTCTGCGCTTAGTTCCTTTCACGAGAGGTCCTAGGTTCAAAACTTCGTAGTGCCAGTGTCTTACCTGGGCACTGTGATGGTGGGGTCCTGCAGTTGCCCTCGAGGACTAGTGGTGCTTTACCACTAGTTTGAGCGCAAGCTCGTCAGCCGCGCGGACACCTCGGTTATAAAAAAAAAACATTTGTGTGTGTGTGTGTGTGTGTTTGTGTGTTAAATCGTAGTTTGATTCATAATTATAAATTTTTATTGAAAGGCAATTCATAATAAAAGAAAAAACTTTGACAATTAAGTACTTTTGTTTTTAATTCATAATCGTTATTATTTGATAGATAGGCATCATGCCACTGGCAGAGATAATTGAGCTATAATTGTCATAGAGAATAAAGTTGATGAATGGATATTGGGGTACTTTGATGCTCTCTCTCTCTCTCTCTCTCTCTCTCTCCCTCTCTCATTTGGGGATAAATAGGGGATACTATGTTGTTCATATGCTATTCTCAATTTATGGGGAGACAGAAGAAGATAGCGATTCCATTCTGCAGCCAAACTAAGAAATATTGATCATATTGCTATTGTTATGCTAATAATTTTCATGCTATTCTATTACTGGCATGTATAAAACTGCAAAGATAACGAACTGTTATGATGACATCACTAATATCGATCATATTGCTATTGTTACGCTATTAATTTTCATGCTATTCTGTTACTGTCATGTATAAAACTGCAAAGATAACGAACTGTTATGATGACATCAAAGGAGTGTCTGGACCCCCCTGCTCATCGATATCACGATAGATATAGAATCCGATCTAAATTAGCAAATCTTTCTGAACTCGAAAGATTAATCTTGCTTTTCTGGGTCACAAACTTGAAATGGGAGAAAAAGGAAAATAACATGTGATGCAGGTGCTAGATATGAGTAGTTATTCATATGGCTAGAAGGAGGATGTATGATATGTCAAAAGTTGGGCTCTAGAAAAGCAAGGGTGAGAAGGGAGAATGATGTGGAGAATGTTTTAGTTATTTGTGTTTCATTAAAAGACCTTGGACTTACCGAATTCTGGTTGTGAATCCGTGAGTGAAATGATATAATGCAATTAATGGACTTATTTATTTATTTATTTATTTTGGCTGTGAAACATGATCGAGTTAAGACCATAGCTATCTAAAATGTATGCCTTGTCTTATAAAAAAGTAATTTAATCGTGATTTCTAGATCACATAACCTAAACTAATGACCAGTTTCATAGAATGAAAACAGCAAACCTTTTCTTGACCAAAATCCAAATTAACTAGAATTTTGGTTTTATTTTAATTTTCCTTACTCGTCCACTAGTTATTTCAGTTTATTAGTTACAGAGCCATTGATGATTTTAGTAGCTTATCCTCTTTGCTCTGGCCCGTAGATGGTAGTCTCTTTCTCACAAAATTTTAGATTTTAGTTCTTAGTGCCTGCTCATGACTCTTGAATTGCCTGACATTCCTTAAGTGGGAACTCTTTTCCCATTGCACACGAGGATACACGCCTGCATTTCTTGAGTTACGTTTAATTGGCTATATCTGGCCTCAGTGATGAACTCTTTTCCCATTGCACACGAGGCTACACGCCTGCATTTCTTGAGTTTCATTTAATTGGCTATCTCTGGCCTCAGCGATGAACTACTACTGGAAGAAGTGGAGGAAGAATCCTCAGATAAAAGTTGCCTAGCCACTGAGTTTGGGAAAGTGATGCATCTCAGTTCTGCAGAGTCATTAGTAGGTGTCAGGAGGTCCACCAACGTCCCCACATCTAGTACAAGTTCATTCATAAGGTAGCCAAATCTCTTTCCTTGCTAATGGAATGTTATCTGCATTTAATCTATTACATGGGAAGTTTGTGTTTCCGCTTATAGTGTTGGTTTAACCTATGGAAAAAGAATACATTCCGTTCTTTTATTCGTGGACACCTGCATTCACACATGCAAGAAACATTTGCTTACTTATGCTTCTGTGTACTCCAGACAACATGGTCCTGCTCAATCATTTACACATGTAGAGCCAGGCAAACCTCCATCTCATCATGATCAGTCTTTTGGACAAATACGTGGCTTGTCAAACCCTTCCCATTTTGTCCCGCAGCCCTCTCATAATTCTTTAAGCCGTTTGGGGCAGCAACCTGCACAGCGACTATATTATGGAAGAGCAACCTCTGGGCGTGGGAATGAGTGGAATTATAACCAGATACCACATCCTCATGGAAACAGCTCTTTCATCAATGGCATGTCATGGGGTACTCTCTGAATTTAATACTATAAAGTTATTGCCATTGCTCTTAAGTGGCAGAATCAAATAGTTTTATGTCTTTGTGGGGGAAATGAAGGGGTTAAATTAATCCTTTCTTATGAAGACCGGAATGTTGATGTAGGGCGAAGGGCCAGTGATGCTTTCACAAGCATACCTCCAGCAAGTCGTGGAAGAAAAGACTATGGAAGAATTGCCTAATAGCAAAAGATTGATTAAATTTTTACAATGAGGAATCACTGCTTTGGTTTGCCAAGAAAATCAGATTGATAGTTCACATGTCTCGTGGGCTTGCGCAAAGAGATTCACAATCATACGATGCTCATTGTTATGGCCGTGGTGAATATAATTTATGGTCCAGGTTTGCGAGCTTTTGTGACGTATCTGCTGAATGATGCTTCCCAATTTGTGGCCATTTAATCAATTTATCTGCCTTTGAGGTGCCAAATCCTATTTGATTCTTGTGTAACACTGATACTGCACTGGTATAGCATCTTATTTTATTTGTCCTGGTAATTGAAGAAAGAAATGCAGATTGCTTGTGCTCGAAGGCAACTGCCATGAATTTTGGTGAATGGAAATTTGGAGGGGATTGTAATTAGGGTCACAGAGGATTTCCCTCAGCTTCTGTGAAACTCAGTTGTCACATTTTCAAATGTGTAGTCTGTTAATCTGCGGAATGTCTGATGACATCAGTCTGATGAACTCAATGAGCAGCGTGCAGCAAAAAGTCGGCGAACTGGAAAACTTGATCCAGGATGGATGTTGTTAGTTTTGGGATTACCATTTAGCGGACTAAGATTACTCCTCATTGAACTTCAAGATAAGTTGGATTCATTGTGATGGGGTTGGTTATCTTCTGGTTTCTGTGGCTGTGGGGGTGTGATTCGAATTGATCAAGGTTCTACTGTTATAGCTTGAACTTGAAGTCGTACTTGACTCTCAGGCTTCGGGTTTGCTGCATTTGATTAGAATACCCTGGTAACTTCTCAAAGATTCTTTTGATTGCAAGTTTCAGAAGATGCACCTTTCAAAGAACGGGTAAACATTTAGTGAACTCTTGGAGGTTGACTAAGAGAAACTAATGTAAGGTGCGCGGCAAACTGGAAGATGATTGAGAGTGTAGTGTAAGTTGTTTAAACATCATATTTCATGACGTAGCATGCTCAAAGGTTGGGGTAGGGAAATAAGTTGGGTAGAGTTTCGGCTTTTTTAAAATTAGGGTACCGTGGACTTTTCTGTAAATTTTTCATGACGCAGCAAACCGGAACATGCTCCTGCGAATTTTTATGTACCATCAGTTAAAAAGTCTTATGGAATTCAAAATCTGAGGGAATCAACACCTAATTAAACGGAGATCAATGCTATTCATCTCGCTCTCTGCCAATGGGTCGTTTGTGAGGATCTCAAGGTGTTTGCTATTTCTTACCGCATAATGTTGAATACCAGGTTCAGTTAATGCCTTCACCGCATAAAATAGAGGTGAATGTGCGTCTGGTAGTCCATTGTCACAATCTGATGGCTCCATCGATTGATTACCCATTATTGGAATATCACAAGAGCAAAAGTACACAAAGCACTTACCCAAAAAAAAAAAAAAAGTACACAAAGCAAGGCCAATATCGTATTGGGGCGTTAAATCTTGATCAAAATCTTGACGCAATTTGGCTGCTTCAGTATTTCAACAGCTTTTGGTACGTCTTCCAATTTTATCTCGTGGGTTTGAAGCTCATCGAGGTGGATCTCCTGTGGAACAAAAGCAAGCAAATTCAGTGGTTGTCTGCGTCGAGTTTGAATGGATGTGGTATGAAAAGGCTGATCAAAACCTTAGTTTTGGATTTGTGGAGGAGGAGGGGGAGGTGGGTCTTGCTTTTGAGGCCTCCAAAAATGGTTCCCTTTAATGTTCTCCCCATCAACAGATTCAGGAAACTAATCTGCACAAAGTGGTCCAGCTCTGCACCCACCACCATTGCTCTGCCTTTTCCCTGACCACATGAAATATGTACATATGAGACTTGATAGATGGGAGTTCTGTTGTTGTGTGTGAGGGTGAACGCGAGCGCAGACGATATAGATTCATTACCACTTTAGTCGCTTCTAGTGCCTGGTTGATCAAGTCGGGTACTCCAGTGCATTCAAAGCAGTAGTCCACCCCAACTCCGCCCGTCAAGTCTTTGACCATTTCAGAGACGGATTTCGAATCCGCATTACCGGAGGACTGTTGATCATCTGGATTTACGAAATGAGTCATGCCGAAGGCTTCTCCCTTGTCCTTTTTCATCCCATTTTTGTCCACGCCGATTATGGTTGTCGCCCCTTGCACTCTTGCTCCTTCTATGGCCTGCACATCATCAAATCAACTGAACTATTACCGTGCGTTACTCTCTATCTTTCTAGTTAGTTCTCTCAAAGCAGCATTTATGTGGCGCACATGTAAGCTAGTAGCACAACCAACCAACAACATACCCCGAGTCCAACAGCGCCGAGGCCAATCACAGCCACAGAGGAGCCACTCTCGACCTTAAAGTCCATCCAAGAGGCCCCAAACCCGGTGGAGAATCCGCATGACAAGAAGCTAGCATGCGGAAGAGCTACGTCTGGGTCCACCTTCACAACAAAATTGGCATCGGACACTGTGTACTCGGACCAGGTGGAGCAAGAGAGAAGGTGGTACAGGGTCTGGCCTCGGATGGACATTCTCGATGTGCCATCTGGCAACACGCCACTGAAAGAGAGTGGATGCCGGAGGCATAGGTTTGTCTTCTCCGAGTTGCAGTTCTCACACTCTCCGCATTCTCCAACAAAGGCGGGAATAACCACATCTCCTATCTTCAACTCTTTTACTTCCTCTCCAGCACTTTCCACAATCCTGCAATTTTACCCTGTCAATCACGCGCGCGCGCGCACACAGACAGAGCACTGGATGCGCATACGTTGATAGCAACAGTACCTTATGCTGATGAAATGCTTTGATGGGTAACTCTATTCCCACTTAACTATCAAGGGGTGTATCTGTGAGGCTTAATTTACATGTTTTCCATCAAAGTTCGACTTTAATCTATTTCGAATGCCAGAAAATTCCTAGCCAGACATCCACGGGGATGGACGCAGGCAGTGGAGGCAGCTAAGAGCGGTGTTGGCTGGCTGCGGATGACGAGACACTTGTAGGATTTGTAGTTGACTATTCATTATCAAGACTGACCGGAGGAAAACATGGTCCTGATTATATCTAACTGAATAAAGTGCAGCTATCCAGGTGGGGTGATTGGTACAACAATTAAGACACGGGAGTACACTCATTGCAAAGCAGGTAGGTGTGGATGTCCAAAAACCGAGAGATATTAACTGCCTCGGCTAGCTATAGGCCAGAGGCATCCATCCATCCATCCATATTTGGATTATGACTATGAATAGGATGGATGCTACTCATGGGGAGAAGCACAACTTGGGAATGGATCCCGCTGGTTGTCTCGATGTGCATTAGGAGTTATAGTCGCAACTAAACATCATACATACAAAAAACTGACAGGGAGGAATTAGAAGACTTTACCCAACACCTTCATGGCCAAGAACTCGAGGGTAAAGCGGCTGCAAAGCCAACAAATTTTGCAGAAGAGTAAGGTATCATATGTGACAGAAAAAGAAAAAGGAAAGAAGAGAGCAGAGCAAAGACTAACGATAGGGAAACCCCGGGAGCGTATGACATCCGTGTGGCAAACGCTGGCGAACAACATCTTCATCCTCACTTCACTCCCCTTTGGGGGATCCACTTGTATCTCCTCCACTTTCCATTCCTCCTCTGCTCCCCAGCACACCATCCCTTTGCATCTTATCACTCCTGACCTGCTGCTCATCATCTCCTTCTCTGTTATGTGGTATTGATTTTCCCTCTCCCACAAAGTGTCAATATTGCCTTAATCTTGATGTATTTGCATTGCAATATGTAGAGGATCACCTACACCCCTTCCTTATGGATTCTCTGCTCTGCACGTGGGAGCGAGTCTTCTCTTCTCTCGGTGAAAAGAGAATTTTACAATGTTGGTCATGTGTGCCTGCTCATATTGAATCCTCCAACTGCTTTGGTGCCATCACCTGTTTATTTCAGTATCGTACCATACATACCAAACCTCGATGCCCCGGGGAGTAGCTGACTTTCATGGCGGATAGACTAGGGGATGCATATAAAAACAAGCGCGCAACTTGTTCGATCTGTCTCGTGGGCTCTACTATCAATATGTGGATGATATTTATGCTCGAGTCATGCGTCCCGCCGGCCAAACCTTAGCTTCGCTTCTTATTCAATCCAAGGCATCAGCATAAGTATTTAATGAGCCCGATTGTCATTGATATGAATAGGGATAGCTCGTCATGGAAAAAAACTATATAAATAGATAGATAAATAAAAAAAAAAGAACCATCGCAAGCAAGCTGTTGACGTGCCATGCTACCGACGGGAAAAGAGACAGGCTAAAAGTGAAGTTTGAGGTCATTATCCGACTTAGACTTTCTTGGAATTTAAGCCACACCATTTTATTCGTGGAAATCGATACGATTTCGACCTCCAGTTTTTTTTTTTTTGTCATTGAGTGAAGCTTTAATGACTTTTTACTCTCTCTTTTTTTTTTCCTCCATTGTTCTCGAATAATGTCCAAGCTTTGCAGTCCTGTGCGAAAAGAACATCAAGATGATTGCTCAATTATTATGGTAACAAGGAAAAAAGGTCGGTCTCCACTGAATTAACATGTTCTATTACTAAGTGCTCAATCACGACAAACTTGTGTAAAGTCCACTTCTGAGAATCAAACAGGTCATCAATTGTACTTATGTCGTCCAAATTATTTTGTTCTTTCAAGATTGGACGACTCGGTTTGTCCCCTTGCCATACCCACTCCTGGCGAGTTGTGAGATCCCTTCCGGCTAATTACAAGTATGGATGCGGCTCTGATCTTCTGGTCAAATCTCGCCAGCTTTTGTTCTGTGTCGGCTTGAAGATCTTGCAACGTCAGAAAGGTCCTTTTGAAAGCGCAGCCTTCTGTCAAACTTGGCAGTACTCAATCCATGCGGCTAAGCCAGAGGCCCTACCCGCAACAGCCATAAACTAGGAGAAAGATATACTTCTTACAGACAAATGAATCAAATTCAATATTGTCCAACAGGGTAATGTACAAAGCAAGAATAATTAGGGAATACATGTTGTGATCCCTCAAAGATCAGTGTATTGGTTGCCCGAGATTCACTGGGTTTCAATTGGACATTCCTCAGAATATCATTAGCTTATCACTCTTCCTCCATCGTGCAACATCTTTTGCAGTAATGGGATTCAAGCCTGCCTTCTGAACCGAAGCCTCTCGTGGCATGCAAACACATGCATTTTAACTGAAGAGAAATACTCATTCATCTGCAATGTTACCACCATTGATCAAGTGCTCTGCCCTGCATTTGTTCCAATGGTAAAAAAATGTAACAATGAAAAGTGATGGGTCGTGGCCTTAAAAGCCACCAGTCAGCATAAGTGGAACTTCGAAGCTTCCACAAACAACACCCGATGAAAATATACACTACTGTGAAAACAACTAGAAGAAATTACCCTTCTGATGGATGACCAATACCGAGCCCATTACAGGTCAATATCATTCCTTTGAATCTGGCAAGATACTCCTGCTCACAGTGACAGAACATGAGATCAAGGATGTTGAATGAAAAAGTTCCAGTTTAACCTGAAATTCAAAATAATGTAAAGTCTCACCCTCAAGGAATACTTTTCGATCTCAAAAATCCCAGTTAAGTCATAGTCAAAGCGTTTGACAGGATCGCTCAGCACTGCGAAAAGGATAATTTTAAAGGGAGAAATAGCAGAGCATAAATGCTATAAACCTAGCAGAAACTGATGTCTGCATCTAATGACTTTTCCTTTATAGTCACCTAAATCTCAGACGAGGTATAACTTCATTAGTGTGTAAAGCAAAATAGACTACTGAGAAAGGTATCCTATTGCCCAAGGCTCTATGTTGCGGGTGTCTGGACAAGTCATCGAATGTAAGCAACACTTCCCCTGCATTGCAGAGACAAATTCCTGTGCCATCACCAGTGTTTTTCATACTCATCCTGATTCACAACTATCATAGCAAAGAAGATCAACAGAAGCAGCTCAGCATCTATCTTTCTATTAGTTCCAAATTATCGGCACATGTGACTTGCACTGACCAAAACCTCTCATATTCTTGTGATGAACTTGCCAAGGATTTAGACTGCTTCTGTGTCATTGACAAGTTCCATCCACTGTTTAATTACCATGCCATTATCCTAAGGGATCCATTGATGAAGGCAATGAGAATAACAATTTTCATGTACTTGTGTAATTGGAGCAACTATCCTATTCTAGGGTTGAGTCAGTTGAAAGCAGTAGGCACCAGGTTCACATGTAAGCATTACCACTATAAGCTTCATTAATCTCTTGGAATTTTGAGGTCACAACACCATCACCCTTGTGTTTGTCAGGATGCCACTTCTACAAAAGAAAGTATGGTATAAAGTCAGCAAATTGTGCACTATAGAGATCCAATTATAGTAATCCATTGACCAGATACTGGTTCATAATAAAGAGTAAAAGGAAAACATTTAGGCCTTGCTGAGAGAGAAGTAGACACAGACCAATGCAAGTTTCCGATAGTTCAATCTGATTTTGTCGTCAGTTGCATCATAATCCACACCCAAAATTTTGTAGTAATCCTTCGTCGAAGCAAAGACCATTTGTCAGATCAAACAATGAAGTAGACCAACGTATTACAAAAGTAATGCTTACAATAATTGAAGCTATCACCATGCATTAATGTAAAAGACAGTTAACAGACAAGAGAGTCATTTCAGCGGAAGCTATAGTTTTTGAGCACATGGCAATTGAACCGAGAATTTGACGGCAACTCATTTGGCTGACATGAGACATATATCACAAACAAAATGTGAAGTCAAACGATGAAATAATTGACAGACAATAGGGTTAATGCCTGTATCTGTAGCTAGCGACTGATGTCTCCCATAATCCGTAACCTTAGTCAGCAGTATGTTGCCATCCCAGATCGTCATTCCCGTATATCTGTGTACTAGACTAGAACACACTTAAAGTAGCATGACCAATGACCAATGCTATGTTTTGACATGGCAAAAGCTAAATTTCTGAATTCGGCATAAAAAAGGTGTTACTTTTATCTAATTCTAGCCCACTCCATCCGTTTCCCCTTTTCCCTATCGAACGACTAATCACTTGCGTTAGAGAGCGAGAACCCAATCATGGGGACGGCGAAAGTCAGCACGAACCCCCAATTTTGCTTACTGAACAAATGCAGATGGCTAAAACAAAAGGCAACCAAGCCAAATCCACCAACACACGTCGAGTGGAAACTCAGATTGAGCTGTTTCGAGCAACAAAGCAGAGCCGAGAGAGAGTAAAATTGGCAGGGGTCAGAGGAAGAAGGGAAAGAAGGGGTCCAGTCAGACGTACCTTGGGAGGAGCGGGATCATGAGGTTCCATGGGACACGGCACAAGGACATTTAGCTACGACAACAGCAACCGAAGCGCGACACTTCATTTGACCTTGAAGTGGCTGAAATCAAGCGCTGTTGCTTGCTGCTAACTGGGTGAATCTCTCAGGTCGATCACAAAAATCACCTGCGGTGGAGGAAGAAGAGGAGGATGAAGGAATTAAGGCAATGAAGATGGATTGGATAATGGCGTCACGTGTTTGGGCCCCCAACGAAGGAATGCAAATCCAGGAACGTATTATTGTCGTTGTCTCCGTGTTTGGACAGTGTCAAAGGTTTAGAGGAGTTGGTCGTGGGTTGGGCTTTTGTTTCTCTTTTGCTTAGTTCCTAAGCTTTATACGGAGACGACCCACAACTTCATCTTCTTCTTCTCGGCATCCATCCATCCATGCGTATCGATTGAATTCAAAATCCTCCCCAACATTTCTATTCCCTTCTCTCTGCGTCAGCATGTGGGTGGAAATCGTATGTGGGTTGGTTATCTACAAACTTTTTCGCTGCTTCTTCTCCGGCGACGACGACCTTTTGGACTTCGAGTCCTCCGCTTCCAATGCCCTCTTCTCCGTCGCTTCCCGGTACTTCCTACTTTTCCTGCTGCTCCGTTTCCTCTTTTTTGTTGCTCATGTCATGTGATCGGAGATCCAGTTCCAGCTCCAGCCTCCGTTCATCGCTAAGTTAAGCTAAGCTGATCGTGAAAGTTTTAGTCGGTAGTTCGGTTGATTCGTAATTCTGTGTGATAGGCTTGAGAAGCTGTATGGTGGGAAGGCTTACGTTGGTCTCCGAATTCCTGACCCCGACACCGGTTCTAGGCAGCACATCGACTTGGTCCTCGTCGCTAAAG
Source organism: Psidium guajava (assembly GCA_016432845.1). Taxonomy (NCBI): domain Eukaryota; kingdom Viridiplantae; phylum Streptophyta; class Magnoliopsida; order Myrtales; family Myrtaceae; genus Psidium; species Psidium guajava. Next base: position 3,049,717 of record CM028224.1, read on the forward strand.
GGTCTCTCTCTCGACCACGTTGGATTTCTTGGAGTATTAATTTTTCCAATTTCCTCTATATATTCCTCAACAAATTTGCACCTCTTTTGTTTTTGTTTTTTGTTTTTTTTTTTTTTGCAATTACAGGGAAGTTTTGGTGGTTTCTGTTAAGAACTTTGCGGGCGTCATTTCCATTCGCGCAGATGGAAGCTGGGTCTGTATAGATGAATCTCATTACAAAGAGCACTCGCATCCTGACCCTGTACGTCCTATTTACTTCGCTCTCATCATCTACTTCTTCAGGTTTCACTTTAACTCGATGCTTCCTCTGTTTCTTAAATTCCAGGTTGCAGAGTCTAAGAAGGCAGCTTCGGTTCTTGAATCATATCTTGAGCAGAGAGGAGTTGCTTTACCTGATGGATACCTTTCTCACAAAGTTGTTCTCCCTAACCCAAAGTTCTGGTATGTCATTAGGGTTTCTACTGATGATGTCTACATGTCTATAGTGATTTCACTCATGCTTTCTGTACTTTTTACTTTTTCAAATATCAGAGGCATGTGTCGCATTGTCGAAATAACTGCTCATTTGCGAGAGTTTTTGTTGCATTGGATAATTATTTATGATTGACCAAGTTTAATGGCCCCAGGAATTGCAGCTTTTCAAGTAGTTTCGTTATGTCCGACCCACAAAAAAAAATAAGTACCTTCTTTATGAGCATTATTGCATTGCTCTGGGATAGATTAAGAGAATTTTAATTGACTGAGGCTTGACAGTTTTTTGAAAGCAAATAGTTTATCGGAGCAGTCCCTTTATTATAACCTTAGGCACGACTATTTGCCTTGATCTTCATCAACTGTCTTTGATTCTTTGATTGTTGGTGAGTGCAACTGCTACTGAATGAGAAGGAAACTTTAATAAGGTGCATCTCATGCAAATGCAAGTCTGACATCTGATTGATGTATTGAGGGCAGAGATTCTCATCCATCATAGAGTCTACTTGAGGGTTGACCACAAAAGTGATCGGAGTGATTGTGACTTAGTCTGACAATTGAATCTATAAATTGATTCTAAGCCACCAGTTTTTGGGACATCATGGTAGAGATTTCTTACTTCTCCGTTTCTTTTGTCAGTTCCCGTAATTTAGTGCCCTTGGACGATTTTCCACCAGAGGTCATTACATATGAACAATGGGGACAGTTGAAACCAGAATCAAAAAGTACGCTTTCTGGTTGGATCAAGGGAGCTTTCCGTGGTGCGAAGAAAGAGATGCAGGAAACCATGCATCAGCAACTTAATTTTGTTCTCGGCACTGCTCCGATGTGGGATAGGTTCGTTTCTTTTGTTTGATAAACATGCTTGTTGAATTTGGCCAATGTGTCAGTGCTGCATGTTTTGTACACTATGGTGATATTGGTATTGAGTGGCCTCATGCATTATGCTTGTAATCCGCAAATCAAAATGCAGACTAGACTGGCTGGTATATCTAGTTGAACCAGGAACTTGACTTTAGTCTGCTCTTCTTTTTCCATTTGGTTTTCTTGATGAAAGATGGGATGAATTGGGTTTGACCTGACTGAGCCAATAGTGCAATCGTGTCTGGCCGGTATAGGGCAGCTGCGGTGGTTAATTAGTTTTGGATTTTTAAATTCAAAATTGCAGGAACTTTCTTGTACTAATTTTTCCTGTTTACTCTTCATTCCTTGACAATTTACACCTGTTTAAGCCAATAGTGCAGTCATTTCTGGCTGGTATAGGTTTCTGTAAAATGATGGACCGTACGGAAAAAAAATCGACTTATATTTCCTTTTCTAATGTTTTGTGCATGGCAACCTGTGTTCTTTGTTCTAAAGGTACTAATGACCACTATCAGTATTTAAAGCTAACGAGTGTGGACAGCTTATAGAGATAGTAGAGAATCCCTCCTAGATTCAAGCAGCAGTAATGTGCATACTCTGCGAGGCCTTTCTTTGTTTATTACATCATCAACATCAACATGACCTTTATCCCAAACCAGTTGGGGTCGGCGTCTTTGTTTATTAGTTTGTGGAAAATAATTTTGCATTTAACACGAAAAACCAGCATTTCATATGCGTTAGGATATATTGAACTAATGGCTCTCTTCACTGGTTTATAGGGGTCTAGTGTTATAAGCTCTGCTTTTAACGTGGTAGCTAATACAGCACACATCATCACCTATCACAACTTCGATCATATGTTTAGGACATGGTCAACATCAACATCAACATCACCTTTATCTCAAACCAGTTGGGGTCGGCGGTCGAAGAACCCAAAGTGAAAAGTTTAAAATATGCTAAAATAAAAGTAAAAAAAAATAAAAATATAAAAAATATAAAAATAAAAATAAAAATAAAAAAAAGTAAAAATATGGCTACCCAAAAATAAATAACTAAATAAATAAATAAACATATAAATAAATAGAAAGTACTAAGCAGGGCACTCTGGGACATAGGGAATCCCCCATTCTACAATGCGGATAGCTTTCCTCCACTCCGTCCTAAGGCAGACCATACGCCAATCTATTTCCCACTCTATTAAATCTTGTTTCACTACCTTCCCCCAAGTAAGTTTCGGCCGACCTCGTCCTTTCTTCAAATCGTTTTCTCGGTAACACACTTCTGTTCTTATCGGAGCATCTAAGGGTCTACGAAGAATATGTCCAAACCATCTCAATCTATGTTCTCTCATCTTCTCTGCCACCGGAGCTATTCCAACTTTTCGTCGAATATCGTCATTTTTTATCTTATCCATCCTTGTATGACCACACATCCACCTTAACATTCTCATTTTCGCTACTCCCATTTTATGCTCATGTTGCTTTTGTACCGGCCAACATTCAGCTCCGTATAGCATTGCAGGTCTTATTGCTGTTCTATAAAATTTTCCCTTTAACCTAAGAGGGATTTTGCGATCACACAAAAATCCGGATGCACTGCGCCATTTCATCCAACCTGCTTTGATTCTATGGCTAACATCCTCGTCAATCTCTCCCCTCTTTTGCAAAATTGATCCAAAGTATCTGAAAGCATCTTTCTTAGGTACCTCCTGTCCAAGCATATTCACATTTTCTTGATCATCTCCTCTTGTCGTGGCGAACTCACACTTCATGTATTCCGTCTTACTCCGACTTAACATAAATCCTTTAGACTCTAACGTGTTTCTCCATAATTCTAATTTAGCATTGACTCCAGCCTTGGTCTCATCAATAAGGACAATATCATCTGCAAACAGCATACACCACGGCACCTCCTCTTGAATATCTTTTCTTAATTCATCCATAATTAGTGCAAAAAGATAAGGTCTTAGAGCGGAACCTTGATGTAAACCTACTGTGATCGGAAAATGACTTGATGTGCCATCACAAGCCTTCGCACATGTAGTAACACCATCATACATATCCTTGATTGCCTCTACATACTTTAATGATACTTTTTTCTTCTCAAGAATCCACCACAAAACTATTCTTGGGACCCTATCGTATGCCTTCTCGAGGTCAATAATTACCATATGCAGATCCTTCTTCTTTTCTCGATATCTCTCCATCAACTGTCGTATTAAGAAGATAGCCTCCATGGTAGATCTTTCTAGCATAAATCCAAATTGATTTACAGAGACCTTGGTTTCTACTCTCAAATGATGCTCAATAACTCTTTCCCACAATTTCATTGTATGGCTCATAAGCTTAACGCCTCTATAGTTGCTACAGTTCTGAATATCCCCCTTGTTCTTGTAGATAGGCACAATCATACTCTTCCTCCATTCATTAGGCATCTTATTAGCTTGGAGAATCTTGTTAAACAGTTTAGTCAACCAACTTATTGCCACATTCCCTAAGCATCGCCATACTTCAATCGGGACACCATCTGGTCCTAAGGCTTTACTAGTCTTCATCTTCTTTAAAGCATCCTGGACTTCTTGTGCTCTAATTCTACGCACAAACCTTCTGTTTAACTCATCAGAAGCGTCCACCAGATCCACCTCGTCTCGATCGCCCTCCCCATTATAAAGCGTGTTAAAATAGCTCACCCACCTTTCCTTCACTTCTTCATCTTTTACTAATAGTTTTTGATTTTCATCCTTGATACATCTAATCTGTGTCAAGTCTTTTCTTGTCCCTTGTCCTAGCATGCCTATAGATATCTTTTTCTCCCTCTTTGCTCCCAAGTTTTTTATACATATCAGAGAAAACCTTGCCTCTAGCCTCTCTCACAGCTTTTTTGGCATCTTTTCGTGCCAATATAAAGTTTTGCAAATTCTCTTCATTAGGACATTTATGCAGACATCTAAAGCACTCCTTCTTCTTCTTAATTGTTTCCTGCACCTCTTCATTCCACCACCAAGTTTCCTTTGTCTGAAGTCCGTGCCCTTTACTTTCACCTAGCACCTCTTTTGCCACTCTATGTATGCATTTAGACATCTCACTCCACATCCTATTTACTTCGCCCTCTAGTTTCCACGGTCCTTCTTGAAACATCTTTTCCTTGAAATCGATATGCTTTCCCTCCTTTAACTTCTACCATCTTATTCTGGGATTTTGAGCCCTTCGCGGCATATTCTGTGCCTTATACCGAACCTCTAGGACCACCAGCTTATGTTGCGTAGCTACACATTCTCCAGGGTAGACTTTGCAATCTATATATGAGGTTCTATCCTCTCTTCTAGCAAGAAAGAAATCAATATGACTAAAATTCTGACCGCTACGAAAAGTTATTAAATGTGACTCTTTTCCTAAAAAAAGTATTTGCTAACATCAAGTCATACGCTAGTGCAACATTCAAGATGTCTTCGCCACTCTCATTTCTAGTCCCATAGCCAAAACCTCCATGAACTCTGTCAAAACCTCCACTACTTTGGCCAACATGTCCATTAAGATCACCTCCTATGAATACTTTCTCCTCACGTGGTATCCCTCTTAAAATCTCCTCCAAGTCTTCCTAAAATCTGTTCTTATCAGCTACTGGCAATCCAACTTGGGGGGCATACGCACTAAGGATATTTAAGATCAATTTTCCTACTACTAGCTTAATCAAGATAATCCGATCGCCTGATCTTTTAACATCGACAACTTTATCCTTGAAACTTTTATCGATCAAAATCCCAACTCCATTTTGACTCTTCTTTGTGCCTGTGTACCATAACTTGAATCCAGTATCTTCCACTTCCTTAGCCTTCTCTCCAACCCATTTAGGGTGGGTTTGGTTCAGCATTCCCAAGGGGCTTTCAGTCCTCAAAGCCCCTTGAGAAAATGCTGGACCGTTTGGTTCAGCTTTAGGCCAGCATTTGGCCAAATGCTGGCTTTGGGAATGCTGAAAGCCCAATGCTAGTTGGACTAGCATTGGGCTTTCAGCATTTAGCCGAATGCTAAAATAAATTTTTTTTCTCAAAACTAACCTCCACAACGGTAAAAATTATTAAAACCCATTTGCAAAGTTATTTTTAGCAAATAATATGTAATCTAAAGCCCGTTTTAAAATCAGTTTTTTCCAAACGCAATTAGCATTTTTCCAAAGCCCTTTAGGCTAAGGACATTTGCATTTCACCAAAGCCCATTTGAAATGCTGAACCAAACCCACCCTTAGTCTCTTGCAGGCACGCAATATTCACTCTTCTTCTAGCAAAAGTATCTGCTAACTCTCTCAACTTTCCCGTTAAGGTTCCTATGTTCCAACTCTCTATTCGAATGGTCAATGTGTAATAAAGATATCAGCTAATTGTGCTTTTTGTATGCTAGATATTAGCTTCATTTGCTGGAAGTTAGACCTTGTAGGGCCCTCGTCTAAATTTAATGTGAGACTAGGTGACTGGCAAATATGATGTGGAGGAAGAAATGTATGTGAGAATTGAAAAGGGAGAAGGAGAATTAAATATTAAGAATCGTGGTTAAAATATGTTTGAGAAGGCTTGAAGAAATGGGCAGGCCGTGCAGGCACATTCTGCGGTCAGTCCTAACTTTGTTGCCCGAGCTTGCCCATTATTAAGAAGAAAATTACATGCTATTCCGCAGGGCAGGTGAGGTCTGGCTTTGGCCAACGTTGTTGGGCTGGTCTGGGCTTTTCCTTTGGTCTGCCCATTGGACCTTTGAGTCTGGCAAGCCGCTAGGACCATGATTCTATTAAGACTGATCAAAATCAGTTAATAAATAATAACTTGTTTTCGGAGAGTTTGGTTTTACTTTTATTATACATGATCTAGCAGAAGCGGTCTTCACAACTTTCGTCAACAAGTTTGTTATAAGTTCTTTTGAATGTGTGTTTGATGATTTAGGCAGATGTGTTTGAAATGACTTTATGTTTAATTATTTCTTTTTGTTGAAATTTTGTAAGGCAAGCACTGGGACTCTTTTTGAACGTGAAACCCTTGAAACCCCTCAAAACATTAAAAAAAAAAAACATGTAGATTTAGATTTTTTTTTTTTTCACTTTTGTTATAATTTGGTGATTCTGCTTCCCTCTCTCTACAAAATGTGTTGTGACGCATCTACACTTGGAAGGAAATGGGGCATGAGAAGACCAATGGAAGGGGATTACTCCATAGATTATGAGTGGCACTAACTTAAATGCACGACTTGCATCATGTTTGGCTATTGTTCTGAGCCATGACATTCCTCTGAGTTGTGTGCTTTTATGAAGCTCTATTGCCGTCTTACGCTTATGCAGGTTGGAGCTTAAAGGGGATAAGTACGTTTTGGGTGATTTCCTGGAATTTAAAGGGAAACAAGAAGACATCCAGGCTTTGAGAAATATCAGAAGATCAAAAATTGGTCGTTTGATCATTCAAAAGACAAGCATGTTTGGATTTGGTAAATCTCATGAGCATTTCTTTGGTGGTATTTACTTTTTAAAACTATTTCTTGATGGTTAAATTTTCTGCCGCCGTTAGTTGGAGGAATTTGCTTTAACTATGCCTCTGATTGATGGGATATAAAATTGGCAACACCTAGATTTCTTTAGTTAAGTTTTCATGTGGGTGATGTCTATATTTGTGGCCCACCAAGTATAAGACCAAAACATCTGACCAAAAAAGGAAAGAAAGTATAAGACCATCCAAGAATGGAGGAAAAAACAGCCCTTTCTTTTACTCCTGATTACTATAGAGCATAGCCTTGGGAGGCTAGCCTGGTAGAAATAAATGTCTGGGGATGTGAAGTCATTAAGTATTTATAGGGTAATCATTTCTCATATGAGGTGCTATTTGAACATATCGATATGACTTTTCATGTGCAAATGGCAGCTCCATCGAGGCTCCAGGTTTCGTACTTTCCTCGTGATTATCGAAGCGAAGGAGCCTCATCTTCAGAGTGGGTGGAAGTGACTGTGAGATCAAAAACCGAAATTCTCTTCCAACCTGCCGACTCTGGTAAAGTCAGGAAGTTCAAGCTGTCTTCTATTGTGTCCATGACACTGAGTGCATAAGATTTTTGTGACGAATGAAGATTCAAGCAATGACATTTACAATCTCATTGTTGAACTTCATGTCATGAATCTTATCGGCTTGTTTGTGCCGTACAGATGTTCCATGTAAATGACCTCGAAATTTCCATTTTTCACTCAGATACAATATTTGCAAGGAAGAGGGAGTTCTCTGTTATTCCTTGAAAGGAAGTGGAAGGTTGCGATATCTCAGCTTATTCTTGGTTTGGGCACCTATTGAAACAGTTGTATGACTGGATGATTTTCCCTTTCATTTTCGGCTAGGTTGATGGTTTTCCTGTGACATCGTGCGTCAGGACAAAATGTTATGGCACCCAGTAGCTAGAAAGCTCAAATAGTTAAAAATACCATCCATTGCCTAAGGACGCTTGTTCCTTATAGCAAAACCTTTTTTTCACTTCTAGAGAACTTGAACGTACAACGGCCCTGGGAAGGCTTTGTTGCTTGGATAGCCAGTGCTTGGAGGGAAAAATAGAAGCACCAAAAGGAAGGTATACTGTACTGTGTCAACCTTTGGAAAGGGCACATTCCTTTGGCGTTGAGCATTCTGAATGGGAATAACATCAATATGGTCCTCGCTGCAATGCTTGTTAAAATTAACACTTCTACCTCTGGACCGGTGGTGATTCAAGCTCTTAGAGAGATTGCTGCTGCATCTGCAGCCGTGACATTCTTTGATTTCTTCTTAGAACGATCTTTAAATCTCGGTAATTTTCTTTTCTTGGATGTGCTTCTTTCCAACTCCTCGTTTTGGTTTTTCTCCTCACCAGCAATTTCTCCCAAAAGACCATACTCTAGTTTCTCGAGACCTGAGTTCACTGGAGACCCATCATCAACTGCCGACCTGTCTACTTCAGGTTCAATAACAGACATTCCTGTCAATGTGTAGTCCAACAAATACGTGCTTCTCACAAGCCTGTCCATCCTGCTGAAATGCCTCTGAGAATATGGAATGAGACCTTCAAGGAGCTCCCCGATGCCTTTAATCTATAGACCAAAGAAGGAAATTAGTAAACTGATCATGTATAGATTCAACGAAGCACATGGAAGAAAACATCACATTTCATGAAATGCACGTTACAACCAACCAAATCTCCATCCAAGATATCTTTCGAGATTACATAGGTCAACAAACTCAGCCACAATACTTCAGCAACCGATTTTGCATATGTGATGTCAAAAGAATGGCAATTCAATGTCAATATATGCAATTACCATGTAAATACAGCATTAAGGGAGATGGGAGAGTGAAAGGAAGAGAGAAATAGAGACAACCACCTCAGCTATCTCCGTTGGAGAAAGAATTTTAAAGACTTGTAATAGGACGGACTGGGCAACATGGCACAATTTTGGCTTCGTATTCCATTCCCGGACATATTCAAGAAGCAGACGAACCTCTTCGCTGCTGAGAGCAGAAAGTATTCTCTCTACACGGTCTCCAACTTCTTGTGTCCTGCAAAATAACTCCCTTAAGTACATGACAAGAATGCATTCAGATAAAAGAGAGTATATGACTAACCTGCAAAGTTCGGAGAATAATTCAAATAACTTATGAGGCCTCCGAAGTTCAAGAGCAAGCTCGATTGCTTTGGTGTAGTCAGCATCAGATACTGCATTTTCTAGCTCTTGACCTTTCAAAACACCTTCTTCCTGCATCAACATCATCGTGTATATTTTGTATCAAAACCAAGTTGAAAGTTCAATGATATTCGAATACCAAGAGAAGTTAAATCCAAAGAGAAAACTAGTCACCAATTATGGCTTAGGTAATAAATGCGAACTAATCACATCTTCACCATGCATACTTGTCTTTATATTACTCAAACTTCAACCTTGTTCAATGCACACCAATGCTTAGAAAACCAGCCAGCTCGACCAGTTTCAAGAAGAGGTTGAAAACGACTTAAGCCAATGATATTCGAATACCAAGAGAAGGTCAATCCAAAGAGAAAAATAGTCACCAATTATGGCTTAGGTAATAAATGCTAACTAATCACATCTTCACCATGCATACTTGTCTTTATATTACTCAAACTTCAACCTTGTTCAATGCACACCAATGCTTAGAAAACCAGCCAGCTCGACCAGTTTCAAGAAGAGGTTGAAAACGACTTAAGCCAATGATATTCGAATACCAAGAGAAGGTAAATCCAAAGAGAAAACTAGTCACCAATTATGGCTTAGGTAATAAATGCTAACTAATCACATCTTCACCATGCATACTTGTCTTTATATTACTCAAACTTCAACCTTGTTCAATGCACACCAATGCTTAGAAAACCAGCCAGCTCGACCAGTTTCAAGAAGAGGTTGAAAACGACTTAAGCCACTTCAACCCCCTAGCCAACTTTGGGAAAAGTATCAGTCACGGCTGGTACCTAGGGCTCAATTGCCAGTCTAATGACCTGGTCAGTAAGTTAATAATTTCACCAGGAAAGTTCTATTTTGGGTTGCCCCCTTCAAGAAGTTGCACTACCTCTTTATCTTGTTGAAGGAAAGAAGAAACTTTGTTGATAAGAAACCAAGAGTTATCACCCTAAATGCTAACACTCTTTTTATGTCATACATTAAATATACAGAATGATGAGTCGGATACCGTACAGAGGATGGGATCTTGCATCCACATGAATGAATGATGTGCATAATATTGCTGCCTTGTCAAATGAGACTACCTCATGAAAAGAAGTTATTAAAAGCGAAAACGGATAGATAACAAAGAACAAGGAGAATCAGAGAGAGCTACCAAAGTAGAAGGACAAACAATGTAGGAATGCTCAATAATACAAATCAGATGTAAGCCAACACCTCCTCCGCCTCCGCGGCACCACACCCACCACCAAACCCCCCCCCCCAAAAAAAAGGCCGCCCCGAGGGCTGCCGCGCGCGGTGGTCTCCCTCCCCCAGAAAAACACACACACAGAGCAAATTGATGGATTACAGAGATGATTCACCTCTTTACGAAAAGCTTCCTCTTTGTCAGAAGCAGTTGCATCATACCAGAGATTTACAACAGCATCACTGCCACCTGTTGCGAGCATTTCGGTCTTCTTTCCAATGGCCAAAGCCCATACCTGATCATTGCAAATCTTATCAGCAAAAGAAAGGGGGAAAAAAAAAGTAGCAGAGGGAAGATGGTAAATCTAAAACTGGAAACTAGCTGTGCAAGCTCGCTCTGTTACATCCTGAGCAAGGACACTAAACAAGAATCACTAATTTTTTTTTTTTTGGTTGAAGACAAGTAAAGCTATTTCTTAGTGGGGAGCTGAGATGCATCCAAAAATAACAAATGAACAAAATGGTAAATCAAGCTGACCAAGCATGTATGTAGCATCGATATTTGAAAAGGACAATCCCCTTAATTCTATAGGACCAACAAGGAAACTAGTAGCGAACTCAAATCTGGTTCAGCACCTTATCGCCATGTTGATCATAAGTAGCAATGCATTCATTTGTCCTGACGGTCCACAGCTTTACCAAGCCATCAGCACCTGAAAAAATTGCAGGCATTTATCACGCGCTGAATGACAACTACTCAATAGCATCACGAGCTGGAAATATCTTACCACAAGAAACAAACTGCATCCCACGGGTCAGAAATGATGCTTTTAGTACACTAGAAACATGACCTTCAAAGGTCTTCAAGCAAGAGCCGTCAGATATAGCCCATATCTTCACTGTTTTATCACCAGATGCCGTGAGCACACATTGATCAACTGGTGAGAACTCGACAGACCAAATCCCCCTCTTGTGCCCTTTAAGTACGACTACAGATACCAGATCCGGAAGTCTCCAAACACAAGCTGTGCGATCCTGATCACAGTTGAGGTACAATGAAACCAAAGATATCCATAGGAAAAACATCATTCAAGAAAGCTATCTCCAAATATGAAAGTCCTCTCACTTTGACAAACTATCTATGCTTGATCAAGATATGACCTCAGTAACTCCTTGAGAGAGACTAACCAGAGAACCAGAACAAACTAAACTGTCATTTGGTGAAACAGCAATGGAGTTAATATCTTTATCATGAGCTGCCACAACAGCTTTTGCTTTCAAATTTGTAGAGTCAACACCATCCTCTGAGATGCCATCCAAGCTCCAAACCTTAAGAGTACGATCGCTGAACAAACACTCAAAAAAAAAAAAAAACAACAAATGTTACTCTCTCATCGTTAAGAATCACTTAATTGTAGGAAGTTGGAAGGGAACACCACGCTATGTACCTGTAATATCAGCACACATCTATGTCACTATGATCATACATGAAGAAACTGACAGAACAAAGAAAAAAATAAAGACAGAAAATCAAACATTCCTATGTACAACTTCAGGGAGGAATTCACAGCGCAACAAATTTACAACAGAGCATCTCCTAGTTTTCTTGTTGAAATTACTGCAGGGCGCCAACTTAGTTGAAGAACGGACTCATGCAGAAGGGGCTCGTATCTCAAAGAAAACCCACCAACCATACAGCACAGGCGAGGAAGACAGAAAGAAGCCAACTGCCCCTATGACATCACCAAAAGGCCTCCCTCCCTCCCTCCCTCTCCCTCTCCCTCTCCCTCTCCCTCCCTCCCTCCCCCTCCCCCCCCCTCCTCTCTCTCTCTCTCTCTCTCTCTCTCTACGCTGCTTTGGCAAATCCTTCCGCTCCATCTTCACCATCCAGTGCCCAGTGAAGATCAGTCAAAGTCTCCATACATATGCCCCAACCCATGGGAGATTCTCCTTATATACCCCAGAACCTATGGGACCCCCCCCCCCCTTTTTTTTTCTTCCCCCTCCTCCCCCTCCTCTCCTTCCTCTCCTCCTCTCCTCCTCTCTCCCTCCCTCCCCGTGTTATATGTTCCTTTGCTATATCAGTTATGACTGTGTTTACTTACAACTTAAGAGCACCTTTAGGTGTTTGTTCTGATATTCAGTCTTCATAGACTCCCAGCTTCCTGGGCATTCTCCGAAGGATTACAAACTTCCACTTAAGTCCTATGGAAAGTTATCATTAAAAAAAAAAAAAAGGGAATTTTCCATTCTATTGCCTTATTACACTCTGTCGCAAAATGAATACTCAGTGACTAACTAATCCGCTGAGATGGAATTAAATTTGCAGCCAAGGCCAGAATCAAGACAGCTAATCATAAATAACGGCAAAGTTATCATGATGAATAATCAGTCACCAGCAACCACAAGCATAGGAAGAATTTATGGCAACATAATACACATGAACAATCACCTGCTGCCACTAACAAAAAAATCTCGTCTCTTCCTTGAGAAGGCAACTGCACCTACAGCTCCCAAATGACCTACTCCAACTCCAATACAATGTCTGCTTTTTGAGTCCCACAACCTAACCTGCAACATTGAACGACATGAAGAAATCACCAATAAGCTCCCCCCACCACACTCACATTCACGCACGCATGCACGCACGCACGCACAAGCGCGCGCGCGCACACACACAGAGACTTACTGAGTTGTCTTTACTTCCCGTGACAATAAGCGTCCTTCCAGAACTTGAAATACAAGTGTCAAGGCACAGCACAGTTTCAGTATGACCGGCCAAGACATACGAACATGACATGGAAGCAAGTTCATAAACCCGTACCTGTTATTGGAATGGCATATGAAGAACCAAAGCTTAGTAATGGGGTACAGAATGGTCCAGTTGCGCGAGCAGAAGCACTTTATAATCCTGAGCTAAGCAAGAACAGCACTGATAACTTGAATATAGCAGAAGAGGTGAGCCAGTCCTTAATATGCAGCTAGCTAAACTATCCCAAAGAATGGGTTGTGAAAGTGCTCCAATTGGTTGAGGAAGGGAACCTATGTGGCAATTGGCTAGCCAACTAGGCCTACTCACAAGAGAAGGAAGTTGATTTCAATGCCTCCCATACATTCGAGGACTTCTTAATGTTTATGTACTCTCCACACCCATAAAAAAAAGGTGAACGGGAAGAGGCTTACAAGCATTATAAATGCATCTGAGCAATGCTTAACGTATGGACAGGAAAGATTGCAGTAGAAGATCTTTACCCCAAACATTTCTAACCTCTGCATATTAAATGAGAATAGCTACTGCTTATATCTGTATTTAAGCATCCACATGGAGGACTCAAGCAAGCCTAATCTATGCAGAGTTAGGATGAATCGCAAATACCATATGCATGTGTTCTCACAGGACATTCAAGCTTTGGAAGGAAAGGTAACTTGCAACACATAATGACCCGAAAATGCATATCATTCTTGAAATGTTTATGGCAGCGTAAACAATAATTCTTCTCCTTTCAGTGTGAAATATGGGACATAGCTGAGACTTGAGAGTTTAAATATAACAAGCATCATTTCGTTGTGAATACAACTTTCAACTGTTCAAGAACCATGGGGCACTACCTGTTCGAGATTGGTAGCAATGGCGAGAAAATTTTCCTCATCTCCCAGGAACTTCATATCAACTATTTCTTCATTGTAGCCTACAAGTCTTCTCCGTAGGGTCAGCGAGAACATCCCTTCAGACTGTTTCTCTGGGTAATAGAACAAAAACTGTTGATCAGCTGTCACGCATAGCAATCCTTGATCCAAGGCTAGCATGACAGCAGCAGTGAAGCCACTCCTCGATTCATCCTCATCTGAGCTGACAGTTACATCAGAATGTTCTTGCTTAAATAGGCAAACCGAACTGCGAGGATGAAAGCACATTAGAGTTTATCCAGACATAAAGCACATTTAGCGCCGTTAAGAGTAATTCCAAAATGGTTGTAAAAGTGACAACCCATACCCTTCAGATCTCCATATCCTCACAATGCCACGTTCACCAGCAGTAATGAAGTGAATATTCTGTGCACTTTCTTTTGTCACAGTCAGCTGATCATCTAATCCCAGTTGTGAAGCCAAAACAGTTCCACCATGTATCACACATACAGATTCAAGCACCTCATACATAGGTATGGTCTTCTTGCAGGCATAACTACTAAGGTCCCACAAAGATACAACCTGAATGTCAACCTCATTGGTTTAGTATGAGATCAGAGTCCGCCAAATTATGACTCACAACAGGAGAGGTTGATGGCTCATTTGCCTAAGTTAGAAGTATCTTGTTATGTATCCATAACTGCAGAAAAGAAACCCAAGCAAATTTGCCATTTGGACACCATGATCAATAACTTACGCCCATGAATCTTCTAGCAACAATCCCATGAGAAAATAGACCTTTTTCTCACAAGAATTTATTTCTATAAAGCTTTGACTAGAAGTGAAAAGGATTTCCAAGAGTGATATCTTCTGCTACTTATAAATCTTGTCCATAAGTGAACATTGTCAAATAAGGAAAATCACGAAAAAAACTAATAAAAAATTCACAAAAAGAATCAAGATAAGTACTGAAAATCAATTAGAAATAAAGTATAGGCATTTGACCAGTCCAGCCTAAAAATACTCCAAGGTATATAGTGCCAGAATCCCCTATAAGAAACTTCTACAGCTAAATCAGTGACACTGTTGACACCCCTAGAGAGGTTTCCTCATTTTCGTAATAGTAGGACAGCCAAATGATGGAACCAATGATCAATAAAACAAACTCATTTGGAGCATTCACTATATCCTTAGCACTGTGGACGTGCACATACTTCAAACAGAAAACACAGCACCACAACTACGATATATATCGAGGATATAGATCTAATATTCGCAACCCAAAAATAAAAGAGAAAAAGGAATTAATTGACTGCTAAGCGTGCCTTATCTCTTCCAGCAGCAAGCAGGGTTGAGCCATCCTCGGAAAAAGCCAGAGAAGTGACTGATGAATCATGTCCTCTCAGTGTTGAAGCGCACTTTTTTGCCAAGAGATCCCAAACCCGTATAGTTCCATCATCACTTCCAGAGAAAAGCTGTTGACCCCCCCCCCCCCCCCCAAAAAAAAAAAAACAAACACAACAAAAGAAAAAAGTTAAGAGAATGAAACAAATGAACCAATATATAATACTTACTGCTCATCACTCAGTGTAGATATATCTTCTTCGCAACAAAGGTACTCCTAACGTAGCGACATCTTATAATCAGTGTTGTCAAATTCGCCGAAGGCCCTTCCCCAGGCTCGCTCAAGCTCTAGACACATTACCACAGAGCCAACTGCAATATCCCCAACTCACAAAAATCCAAAACCAATTCATACGCGTGTCAATGGTTTCATGAGTTTATCAACTTAACGGAAGGTCAAATCGATGCAATTCACATCATGGTGGTTCAATGGACAGGATACATGGCAAATTCTTGCCCCACCACTTTAAGGTGACAGTTCAGTTAAGCTTTGAAACCATTGCCAGTATCTGTTTCAGATCGACTGCAAGAATAAGACTAAGACCAGGTTAAGTAAAAAGCTTCATAGGTAAGACCACATTTTTTATTTTAGATTCATTACGGCATAGCTACCCCAGATTCGGACACCTTGAGTCTTTGCAAACACAACTCCTAGCAGGAACTACCCGAGACACTTGCTACAGGACAATAAAACCTTAGAAGCATTCTCCTTAAGCAGGATTTCTCCTTTGTTCCACCAATCCCAGACCAATACCGGTAAAAAAACTATAAAGCTATCATTGTCCTAGAGCATCAGTAGAAGCGCAGATAGTGCACTTGTCACGAGCTTCCATCATGATAAGATAACAATGCAGCAAAATGATTTGATATCCATGGGCCAGATGATGAAATAACACAGCATCGAGGCCTACTCACAAGAGAGCGATTAGAGTCAGGATGGAAGAGCATAGTGCTAACAACCCCGCCGTGACCTTTGAAGAAATGGGTACAGAAACCACCATCAACGTCCCACACCATGACTTTCCTATCAGCTCCTCCCGTTGCCAGCAAACCCCCGGAGACGTGGCAAGCCATACTCATCACCGGACCATCATGCCCCTGCCCCAAAAGTCATACCATTAACAAACAGAAATCCAAAAAACCCCAACTCAATCACGGGGAAGCGAAAAGTAAGACAATATGCGAGGAGAGTTACCTTCCAAGAGCGCAGGCAGTTGGAGGTCGACAAGTCCCAAACCCTAATCTGCCTGCTGTGGCCGGCGGAGAAGAGCAACTTGGCGTCGGGGCTGAGAGAGAGAGCGGTAATAGTGTCGGAGCCACAGTCGATGGAGGACCTTATGGAGGCGTTGAAAGAATCGACGATCGTGATGGAGTCACCGCAATTGCAAGCGATGAAGGAGCCGTCGGATGAGACGGCGAAAGGGCCGCCGGCGTAGAACTGTTGCAGCGCTTGGGAGCACCTGTAGTTCTTCTTAAACGGCAGAGACGCCATGGCTATCGAGAGATCGAGAGAGAGAGAGAGAGAGGAGCACGAGCACCACAACAAGGTTTAAGGGGGGATGGACGGAGGAGGGTTTAACGGTCGGTGGGAGATGCAAGACTAGTTCGGACCTCCCCGTGCAAAATAATCATTATTCAATTTATGAACATTACTACTCCTGATTAATTACTAATTAAGTGCAAATTAGTTCTTATGTTCACTGATATATAAGCCTAAACTATCTTATATTAAGAAGTACAAATATGAAATAGTATGTGGATATTCTCGTTATTATGAATATTTTGTATGAATTGGACTTCTACGGCGAAAATATAATCATGCATCTTTCTCTTGAATCATGTGATCTATGAACAATGTAAAAAACTCCATTGAACTTAGATATAATGTACTCTAATGATTGAGTTAACTCTATGAAGTGAAGGATAATATGTTTTGGCCAAGAATTCGTTTGACAAAACGCCTTGGAGTGACAAACATTAATATTAATTGAAATGTATATCCTACATTAAATTTAGAGCGTGATCATGCAACTTTTTCTATGATTGAATATGTTTGACTAAAAACCAATCTCAAGAAAATGCACTGGAATTTGGAAAGGTTCCTTGGTAGGTAAATATTAATTAGGCTTGCAAAAAAAAATTTCAAATTTTTGTTTCTTTGATTCACAAAAAAATAAACTAGATAACAAAAGCATTATCGATCAATGGAAAAATCACCTTCAAAAGTGAGAATTTTTTTTTTGAAAAAAGGAAATTATTTCCCTCATTTTCCTCCGTGCATTCCTTTACATTCCTTTTCTTTTTTCCTTCTTCCTCACAGCCATCGACCAACCTTGGGCGAGGCTCTACCTCACTGGAATTTGGTGAGGTTAAGTCTCATTAACTGCGAGCGAGCTCGTATCTTGCTTGTGGCTGACGACCGGCAGAGGAAGAAGGAAAATGAAAAAGAAGGAATAATAAATATTAACAAAATTAAAATTAAATTTTTTGGTAATTTTCCCCATGAGTAGACTTTCCTTATCAAACGGCAGGAAAAAAAAATTCCATCCATTTTTATGGTTCAGCCAAAGGAAAATAATGTTATATTTCTTGAAATTGGCTTTCCCTAAAACATTTCTTAAAAACATTGCATTTTTTTGAGGAAAATTCCTACTAAATGCCTAAAATGCCATCATTTTCTCAAATAAGAGCTAAAAGTAGTTATTGTTTTAAATAAGAACCTGAAATGCCTTACTTGTTTCAAATAAGGGTCTGAAGTGATTATGCATATTTTAAACAAAAGCTTGACTTCACTGGCAGGCCAATTGTATATTTCCACTAGTCGAGGGCATTTTAGTCAAAATACAATTATAATTCAATTTTTAGTTAAATTAAGTTTAAAATAATTAAAAATTGAAAATCAAAATACAAAATAAAAAAAAGGAAACACAAGTGGGGGCGCAGTCGAGTTGTGTTTATTTTTTATTTTTTGAAACAGAAGGAGGAATAACTAAAGAAAAAAATCAAAAATTAAAAAGAAAAGGCAAATGAAAAATTGCCTCTAATCAACTAGTGAGGGTGGCGGGGAAAAAAATTGGTGAGATGTCTTTTTTTTAGATTGATATGACCACTTTAAGCCTTTCTTTGAAACGATTAGAGCATTTGAGACTTTTATTTAAAACAAAGTCCACTTCAAGCCCTTATTTGAAAAAATGAAAGCATTTTAGTCCCTTCTTTGGAATTTTTCCCATTTTTCTTGAAAGGAACGGAGCCTTGGATTAAGATTGTCTCTTCAAATTTGAAAAAATGACTTGAGGAATCCCAACCAGACATGAACAGTTAAAAGAAAAAAAAGGAAATAAGACGCAGAAGGCGGGTGAAACCTGCGAAGCATCCAAAGAAATATATGAGCTGTGTAGCAGAGTCATTGAGTAAAATGTACACTACATCTTATCTCCGATCAAAGAAACCGTCATTATTGGGTAGCTCTCGCTCTTGACATATACAAGAATATAGGTACACCACTATTATCAAACAACATCCATGTTACATTAAGAGTATGAAAAGTGGCCATACTACCCACCAGTGGAGCAGTTAACCAAACCCCATGGGCATTGCACCTTAATCTCCATACCAGATCCTTCTGCACTAGGATCTCAATCTCAATACAGAGCTTTTCATAAGGCAAACGAGAGCCTTCTGCAGTAGCCTAGCCTTATCCAGGAATTAAAGGACTCCCAATTGCTCTTGCAATATATCTCAGTCCAGCAAAGCAAGAGTCATCCATTGCAAAGGCACATTCAGTAACTTGATCCAAACTTTGGAGATAAGGCAAATATGCCAGAGGCCGTAAGATAACACCCCGCTTCACAAGCAGTCGAAATTTGAGAATTCAAAGTCTTTCTACGTTTCTCACTGGTTCTCGAGTGAAATTCAGCATGCCCTACAATGATTCTAGCTAATTCAGAACAGGAAAAAATAAGAAAAGATGGCCATTCATAAGTTGTTCGGCAAAGTTGAGATTGATCTTGGCCCAAAGCAACACGGACGGCATCGCCACGAAAAGCAACATTCGGGTTATTGCATCTTTAATTAGTTAAGCATATTAAGTTTGTTGGGAGATGATGCCTTAGGTTGGAATATAAACAGATTTGGCAGGGTAGGTGTCCGATTAGTTGTTCTTTTGAATGGGATGCCAGGGAGAATGGACATCACCTACCTACTAATTACCACATTTATAAGTGCCTTCTTGCTTAGAATATTGGATTTGACTGCAGTCCCCTTTAAATCCAGAGGGGAAAAAGAAATTTCCAAAAAATGCTTCCACACACAAGTAGTTTGCTTTGGAACGAAAGACATGAAGTCGAATACAATTTAGAAGTAAAACTCTGAAATGGAAAAAAGAAAAAAAGAAAAAAGAAACATATGATCACAAGCAATAATATGATGCAACATCTCCTTTACTGCTTTCACCTAATGAGTAACGACGTTTTTTGACTTCTTGGGGCTACACTATTAGCTACATTGAAGAAATTTTTTTGCCTTTTTGAGCTACGTGGGAGAGAGGGAGAGAGAGATTGCTTGTTTGGCTTTCTAAAATTGTGCATTGAAGATTCATGGTGAGATGAGTGATTGTGCAAGACTCTCAAATGCATGCAAAGGTCAACCCCTCGCTCTCTCTACCTTCACCGAAGACAAACAGCTCTTGTTTATATCCGTATCCTCCGCACCTCCAGTTTTTCCACAACTAACTCCCTCTTTAATCATACTAATTCCTTCATTTTCTTCGCCCTGTCAGCATCTTTCTTATCATCTGATATTTTAGCACGCCACGCAACGTAAGCACATTTGTCCGGCGTGGAAAAAGAAGCGGAAAAAAATGGTGCCGAAAATGCCGAAGATTATATGCTATGGATTAATCTACACCTTCATAACTATCATGGTACCTGAGTACAGACGGAACAGAAAGGCTTTCATCTATGCCAAATCCCGATATATTCGGATTGCTCCTCCTCGATACATATCAAGGCCTTAAGTTCTTTCTGAAAATTATGGACCGCCATAAAGTTTAATCTCGTAGATGAGCATGTGGTGGTATATGAAACATTGGTTGGGACTTCGACTAAAGTGATCTGGAGAGATCCAAACGCAGTTAGCATGAACCACTTATCTGAAAATTGCATTAGGAGGAGTTGCTCTTTTAACATTTTCAATAGGTTGTGACATTGGGAATAAACAAAGACGGATGAAGAAATATGCAATGCACAAACACAAAAGATAATTGTACAGTAATCGATATATCCACACGAGTCTTATTACAAACTAAGAGAGATGGTCCCATAAAATCACAATCCAATGTTCTGTGTTCCCTATTCCCTTTGACTGCAAACTAGCTTTGGACCTAGATTGTTATACATAAAAGAAAGGACGAAACCTCTGACATGACTTAATTGTACACTGTGAATGCTACAGTCTTAAAATATTCAAGTATCCCCGTCTACGGAAAAGCTGCCCTGCGTGAAGAATACAAAGGGATTGTCTTCGGTTGCACGAATAGATGATTTATCATTGCCTGCAAAACACGTCTATTCATTATCATATGGAATTGGAACAAGCAAACTGTCTCGAGTAACTAGGAGACTTAAGTGGATCTATATTGTCTCCTCTTCTTGGAAAAGATTACGTCTACAAGGATGCTGCGCATGGCGCATGTGCATCTAGTTATTAATCCTGCAAGTGGGCTTCCAAAACCATACGTAGTTGTCCTTTGGACTCACTGTATGGCAACATTTAGGTAAAATAATGTTTTCATTGATAGAGATTACATCATGAAAAATTTGAATCATATAAACAGCTGAGGGAGACAATAATACAAGGTATGCTCAAGACCGTCGCATTATTTAGCATATCGATTTTTCTACACCGATTCAAGGATGCAACGGAGACATTTATTGAGTGAGGAATCTTACCGGATGAGTTCTTTCCAGAAGGAGTCGGACGCCTCATCCTCCATGAACCGATGAGGATCTCCCCAGTTGTTAGCTTCTAGCTCCAACCGATCGAAGGTCGTTGTCGAAGTGGAAGAAGAATATTCGTAAACACGATGACCCGGTGAAGCGCATACGAGCGGAGGGATTGAATTTTCGAATGGCATCGGATAATTGTCGGAGTTCAACATGGAATTACAAGTTAATTGAGGTTTTTTCACTTCGAATGATGTCAAAGCAGAAAAGGCACCAGACGACACCGATCCATCGCCGGCTCCAAACTGATCGGAATATCCATTTGGGATCCTGTTATTTTTCAAGTATTCCCCCAGACCGTGCTCGTGACCAGAAGAAAAAGAAGAAGATGAACCAACCAAGTTCGTCAGGAGCGCATCAATATCTTTCACAGGGGGTGGGTTACCATTGCCGGCAGCCCCGAAAACTTGCAGAAACAATTGGATTCTAGCAAGTTGTGTCGCGTCCGACTGCAGGTGTAACATCCTCAGAGCGTTATTAATTTCCAAAGCGGAAGCAAATTGATTATTGCTATTGAGCAAGTTGGTGAGGGTGAGCAATTGTTGCAAGTTGGAGAGAACATTGAGGTCGGCTCTGGGCTGGTGAGTCACTGGGTCTATACCCATTTGGAGCAGCTTCTTCTTGAGATGAGTGTTCCACAGGTTCTTTATCTCATTGTCAGTGCGCCCTGGAAGATGAGTGGCTATGGCCGACCACCTGATCGAAGAAGACCAGAAATGAGATAAACCGCGACAACCAGTTAGTTGCAGATGAATTGCAGAAGGAAGAAGAACACTTTCTCCTAGCTAGCCAATGTATAGGGAACATATGAAACAAAACTGGTACTCAAATATGAATTTAATCTTATAGTCAATCAAGTCAAATCATATAAAATACTTGTTTCCAAGAACGGCATGGAGGTTGATAATCATCTGCTTCTCTTCGTCGGTGAAGTTGCCTCGCTTGATGTCAGGCCTCAAGTAGTTGATCCAGCGGAGGCGACAACTCTTGCCACATCGGTTGAGACCGGCAAGCCTGGGGAGAGATCGCCAACTGCCATGGCCATGTCTCCCTATGTACTCCATCAGCGTCCTGTCTTCTTCTGGCGTCCACGGCCCCTTTTTCAGCGATGTCTCATTCAACTCCTCGCTTTCCATCGTCGCTTGACTCTGCCTCTGCAGGCCAAACTTTCAAAATGGTGATAATCAATTAGTGGCTAACGACGGCTTCTAGCTTATCCTTAGTGCAGCAAGCGATGGAAAACCTTTCGGAAATGGACTCTCTTCAAACTGCTGGAGTTATTTGCGAAGCACGGCGGTTTAATTTGGTATTTATATTGCATGGGGGTGGTGCGAATAGTTTTCATGTGCGGGTGTATCATGATTTTGACGTTGGAGCAATGTACAAGGATTTTTCCGGGAGGATGGAAGCCGCTAAAGTTCCAAACATGTCCTCGGTTCGATGATCAAAGGGAAATGCTTCCTTAAAAGTACTATCAGGCATGATACCATGTTAAGCATAGATCCACACATTATCACTATGTGTTTTGCATAAAGCATATATGATGAGAGATTGTGTAGTCAGAAATAACTGACAATATTAGTATCTTTCATGATCAAATTACTTAAAGAGTCATGCATTCGATTATTCCTATCGTCATGCGTGACAGAACTTCCTTAATTCCTATTGTGAAATGCATGATAATGAGTTGGGCTTTATTTACATTTGCATGTATATATGTTCGTGAGCAATTCATGTTTCGAAACAATTTTAAGTAAACATGGGGAATTAGTAGTGGATAGAGAGTAGCTAGAGGGTTAAGATGGTCAAATTGCAATGCTGGGGGTATTGTAATGAAGAAGATACGTGGGGCAATAATTTCAATCGAAAAGTCCGCACACGAAACTGCTGAAGGTGATCCTTTGGGAACCGACCTACCAACCAAACTTCTAACGGTACCCCCTTTATAATATTTGCTATTCCATTTCCCACACCACCTTCTCTGGCTTCTGACGAACGATGCACCAACTTTTGCTTGCATGAAGATCCATGTACATCACCACCATGCATTCTAACCGTAACCCTTGTACAATTTCTACTATTTTTTTTTAGCTAGCCAATTTAAGTTGTTTTCTCGTCATGTGATATTGTTCAAATTATAACTGAAGGGTTTGTCTCGAGCATGGACGATATTGACCTGTGAATTATATGTTCGGCTTATTCACTATCACCAAGTCAGGTATAGAATATTACTTGCCTGATAACTCACTTGGCGGATCGCATCGCATGCATGCAATGCTCGGTTATTATCATCATGTAGTAGCGGTCGAAAACCTCTATGCTGAAGCTCCTTTCAGAGCGCAAAACGGGGGTCAACTTGACTCCCCGACTAATGTTTGAATATAGGAGAGCATAGTATCATTGCAATTTGCATCTGAATGGGTTACGCAGGTAAAACTGCTCTTGACTGGTGTTATGAATCGGGACGTACATATGATGTTTAGAAACTGAAAGTAGGGATATAATAATAAGAATGTTCAACGACACAAGCAAAAGAAGTAGGGATCGTGGTTAAGCTGCCATGATGTCCTCCTCTAATGGGAGAACTTGGAGGGTCAAACGGACCCGAATTTCGTTATGGTTTTGTGCGATGGTAAAGTCCGTTAATCCCAAGGAGTGCTTACGGAAGCGTGGATCCGAAGTATGAGATGGTGGGATCCAGCGAATTTCATTGATGTTCAGAATATTTCTTAAATATTCACTCATAAGCTAAAAATGAACTATCACGAGCCTTTTTACTAAGCATACATAACTAAGCATTACAGTAAAGATATAGGGGCTGATGCGATTTCAATCTTAGTTGTCTCTCTTTTTATCAATTTGTTGGGGAAACCCTAGGTAACATAAAATCTGTCTTGTGTGTGGCACTTTGATCTTAGGAAAAGGATGCAGGAACATGATGTCATCGTTGGTCGTTCGTGTTTTTGAGAAAACCCCCCCCCCCCTTTCAAAATTGAATTGTAACCCAAATCAAATCACAAATCGAACTGAATTTGTGCATTTCAGTTAGATTTGATTTTTGGTTTAGGTAATTGAAAAGTAGTCATTCCTTTCCAGTTTGGTTTGATTCATTTAACCAATTCACGTTAAAAATCTTCAAAATAAAAATTTTCTTTTCTTTTCATTTTTAGGCACTACAAACAAAAAGGGTTTTAGCCATGAAAATTAGCGACAAAATCCAATTCGTCGCTAATTTGCAACGAAAATAGCGATGAAAAAAACTTTCGTCGCAAGTTCATCGCAAAATTCGTCGCAAAATTGCAGGGGGATTTTAGCGACGAAAAATTAGCGATAAAACACTATTCGTCGCAAATTAGTGACGAAAATAGCGATGAAAAAAGATTTCGTCGCCAGTTAGTCGCAAAATTCGTCGCAAAATTCAAATTGGATTTTAGTGACGAAAAATTAGCGATGAAACGCAATTCATCGCTAATTTGAGATGCAAGTAGCGACGAAAAAAGTTTCGTCGCCAAATCTTTCACTTGAATTTTTTTTTGAGTACTTATAAATGTTTCACTTCGAGAAGTAGCGACGAAATGCAATTTTAGCGACGAACATTTTTTGCCGCTAATTAGCGATGAAAAATTGAATTTCGTCGCTAATTAGCGACGAAAAAGGGTTTCGTGGCTAAAATTCGTCGCTAATTAGCGACGAATTTTAGCGACGAAAATATTTTGCCGCTAATTAGCGATGAAAAATTGAATTTCTTAGCGACGAAAAAGTATTTCGTTGCTAAAATTCGTCAAGCGACGAAAATATTTTGCCACTAATCAGTGATGAAAAATTGAATTTCGTCGCTAAAATTCGTCGCTAAATTCGACCGACACTTTTTCGTCGCTATTTTCATCGCCAAGTAAAACTCCTCTTTTTCAAATCCCTTTCCCCACTTTTCTTTCCACACTCATTGCCATTCTCTCGCTCTCTTCTCTTTGCTTCTTCTCTCACATCTCTTCTGTCTTCTCTCTTCTTATTTATAATATACGGTGAGCATGAAATAAATTTTTATTTATTTCCCCGTTGTCTTCCATCAATTTCCATAAACTTCATAGATATTGAGTAATTTTTCTTTGTTTGTTAGGTACGTGTCGATGTGAAAATATGCAATTCTCATGAAATTGAGGACTTTCTACTATACAAAAATCAACCAAATAGTTGGGTAAGTTTTCTTGAATTGGTAATTTTTTTTTATATTTTTACTTGATATTTTTTTTGTAGGTATGTATATTTCACTTAAGGGTGCACGTATTATCCTCCATCAATTTGCATAAGCTTCATCGATATTGAGTAATTTTTCTTCTTTTTGTTAGGTATACGTCGATGTGAAACATTGTAATTCTCTTAAAATCGAGGACTTTCACTGTGAAGAAATTCAACCAAATAGTTGGGTAGGTCTTCTTAGTTTGACAAATTTTTGTTTTCCCTTGAATTTTCTTTTGAGTACGTATATATATTTCACGTCGAGATGTATTCGTCGCTAAATGCGTCTCTAATTAGCAACGAAATACAATATTTCGTCGCTAATTAGCGACGATGACCGATGAGTTCGTCGCTGATTTAGCGACGAAAATATAATTTGTCGCTAAATCAGCGACGAAAAATGCAATTTCGTCGCTAAATCAGCGACGAAAAATTGTTTCGTCGCTAATTTAGCGACGAAAAATCGTATTTCGTCGCTAAAGTCCACCGACACTTTTTCGCCCCTACTTTCGTCACCAAGTAAAATTCCCCTTTTCCAAATCTCTTTCCCCACTCTTCTTTTCACATGCTTTGTCATTCTCTCGCTCTCTTCTCTATCCTCTCTTCTGTCTTCTCTCTTCTTATTTATATTATATAATGAGCATTAAATAAATTGTTATTTACTTTACCATTGTCTTCCATCAAGTTTCATAAGCTTCATTGATATTGATTAATTTTTTCTTTTTTGTTAGGTACATGTCGATGTGAGATATTGCAATTCTCGTAAAATTGAGGACTTTCCACTATAAAAAATTCAGCCAAATAGTTGGGTAAGTTTTCTTGATTTGGTAATTTATTTTATTTTTTTTTCACTTGAATTTTTTTTAGTACATATGTATATTTCAGTTCGAGTGATGCACGTAATCGTCACCAAATTCGTCACTAATTAGCGACGACGACGAAGAGGTTCATCGCTAATTAGCGACGAAATACAATTTTTGGTCACTAATTAGCGACAAGAAATCATGTTTAGTGTGAGAAGTGCAACAATGGTAAATTTCATGTGTGTGATAAAGTTAGATAACATTTTTGTAGAGTTCGATTTACCTTGAACTACTATAATTTTTTTTTCCATGGTGAACCGCTTATAGTTTTAATTAAGAATATTAAATAGTAAATATGATATTTTAAATATTTTATGATATTTTTTAATTTCTATACAAATAAAAAAAATTCAAAGAGACAGGGCTTGGATGTATAATAAGAACTTACCTGGACGTCGAGGATTGACTGATGAGTTTCGTACTGGGTTGGAACAATTTTTGGACTTTGTTAGTAGTAAATTTGAGTTCATGGATGGAAATAAGTTAAGGTGTCCATGTACAAAGTGCAGTAATGGTAAATTTCATGTGTGTGATAAAGTTAGAGAACATCTTTGTAGATTTGGATTTACTCCAAACTACTATAATTGGACTTGTCATGGTGAACCATTTATATCTGATGAAGGATATCGAAGAAGTGACCAATTTTCAATTAGAGAAGAATGTAGCTATTATAATCAATTGAACCCCTACTAGAGGATGGTGATTGATGCAGCTGGTTAGAATTTTATTTTAGAACCGAACCATGCAAGTACTAGTTTTACTCCTACACTTGAACAGGAGGGTACTAGTCATGCATCACAATTGGAAGAGATAGGAGTAACAAGTTTTGATGACAATGTGCATAATGAAACTTTTCCATCTAATCAGTTCTTGGAAGTGCTGAAAGCAGCAGATGAACCTTTATGGGCAGGTTGTGATAACCACACTAAATTATCAGTGACATCAAGATTATTAAATATCAAGGCAGAGTATAATGTGTCTGAGAATTGCTTTAACTCTTTTGTTGAAGTAATGCGGGAAACAATGCCTCGTGATAATATCATGCCAAATGATTTTTATGATATGAAGAAGCTAATGGATAACTTAGGCCTTCCAGTTGTAAGGATTGATGTATGTAGCAAAGGTTGTATGTTATATTGGAGAGATGATGAAAATGCAGAATCTTGCAAATTCTGTACCCAACCTAGGTATAAGATTAACAGGAGGCAGGGTCGCAATCAGAAGTGTAGACCATGCAAGCAACTATTTTATCTGCCTTTAATTCCCAGATTGCAAAGGCTTTATGCATCTCAAGCCACTGCTGAACACATGACTTGGCATGCAAATCATGAAACAGAAGAGGGTCTAATGTGTCATCCTTCATATGCAGAGGTATGGAAACATTTTGATAGAACATATCCTGAGTTTGCAATGGAGCCTCGAAACATCAGGTTAGGTCTCTGTGCTGATGGATTTGCCCCATTTGGGAAATCAGGAAAAAATTACTCATGTTGGCCAGTTATCTTAACTCCGTACAACCTTCCACCCAGTATGTGCATGAAGACACATTATATGTTTTTGACATTGATTGTGCCTGGGCCACAAAATCTGAAAAAATTGATAAATGTGTATATGCAACCATTGATTATAGAGTTATAACAACTATGGGATGAAGGTGTCCTTACGTATGATGTTTCCACTGACCAAACATTTGTAATGAAGGCTGCTCTTCTTTGGACGATAAATGACTTTCCAACTTATGGAATGTTATCTAGATGGAGTACAACTGGGATTTTAGGATGTTCGATATGTATGGAGAGATCAAAGTCATTCAGATTAAAATATGGTAAGAAGGCTAGCTATTTTGACTGTCACAAACAATTTTTGCCGATACATCATACATTTAGAAGGAATAAAAAAGAGTTCATCAAGAATAGGATTGAAAGAACACCTCCACCATTGAGGTTAACCGGTGATCAAATTTGGGAGCGAGTGTATGATTTTCCAACTGTTATTCAAAACCCTCATGGCACAACTATTGCGTATGAAAGTACACATAAGTGGACTAAACGCAGTATATTTTGGGATCTACCATATTGGAAAACTCATCTTATTTATCATAATCTTGACGTCATGCACATAGAGAAGAATGTTTTCGACAACATCATAAATACTGTTATGGATGTCACTGGAAGAACAAAAGATAATTTGAATGCAAGAAAAGATATGAGAGTTGTTTGTGATCAGCCAACACTAGATGTGGATGCTAGCAGCAGGGGACCAAAACCAAAAGCAGTTTATACATTGGACAAGGAGCAGAGACGGGTTATGTGTCAATGGTTAAAATCTGTTCGATTTCTTGATGGATATGCTTCAAACCTCGGGAGATGTGTTGATTTGAATGAATGCAAGTTGATAGGTTTGAAGAGTTATGATTGTCACATATTTATGGAAAGGCTAATTCCAATAGCTTTCAAGAACTTCTACCAAACTTTGTATGGGGCGCCATTACAGAGTTAAGTAATTTTCTTCATGATCTTTCTTCAACAGTGTTGAAAGTATCACAAATGGAAAAACTAGAGAGAGATATTCCAATCATACTTTGCAACTTAGAAAGGATATTTCCTCCATCATTTTTTGATTCAATGGAGCATCTCTTAGTTCACTTGCCTTATGAGACTAAAGTTGCAGGTCCTGTTCAATTTCGATGGATGTATTCATTTGAGAGGCAAAATATTTTTTAAAAAATTTTTAAAAAATTTCATTTTATATTATATTCTGATAAACTTCTTGCTATTGCATCTAGGTTCTTATATCATTTGAAGAAAAAAGTGAAGAATAAGGCATGTGTTGAAGCTTCAATCTGTAATGCATATATTGTGGAAGAAGTGACAACATTTGCATCCTACTATTTTGAGCCACACGTGCCATGTAAGAGGCGAAGAGCAGGAAGAAATGATGAGGGCCCCATTGATTCCAATTACAAATCATTCTCTATTTTCAATTATCTTGGTCGACCAAGCGGAGTATGTAAGTTTCGTTACTTAACAGACAAAGAATGGCGAGCAGCCCATACATATATTTTACTGAACTGTCCAGAAGTGGAGCCATACTTCGAGTAAGTGTACATTTGCAAATATATATACACACATTATGTGTCAAACGTTTGTTAATATATAAATGATATTTGGTAATAGGATTTTTCAAACTTCAATGTATGGACTATCACCAAATGAGTTTGACCGTTTGTGCAATGAAGAATTTGCAGCATGGTTCAAAACATATGTAAGTTACCTATGAATCAAAATCAAGCTTTGCAATATTTTATATATCATTTATTAAAATATATATTATTAACTTTGCATATATGACCTTAGGTTCACAGTAATCCTGGTCAAGTTGAAGAACAAGGATTGCCATATCATCTGTCATGGGGTCCAAATTCAAGAGTACAAACTTGGCCAGCATATTTCATAAACGGGTATAATTTTCACACTCAAGAATATGGAATGGAAAAAACCACAATGAATAGTGGAGTGTGTGTTCGATCTTCCAATAGTGGCAGTGCAAAAGATGACTTTTATGGCTTGTTGGATGAAATCATAGAAATAGAGTACCCTGGACCATTTATGCGGGTTGTGTTATTTAAGTGCACGTGGTTCGATCCTGTCAAAGTAATGAAAGTGCATACAAAGTTTAATTTGGTCGAAGTAAATCACAAGAAGAGGTACATGAAATATGAACCATTTGTCTTGGCACAACAAGCAATTCAAGTATATTATTCATCATATCCTAGTTTGAAACGTGACAAAGCTGATTGGTGGGCTGTATGTAAAACCAAAGCACGAAGAAAAATCGAGGCACACTGGAAGGATACGGCATATCAACAAGAGGAAGTTTGTAACATGGTTGAAACTGAGGAATATAACATTCCAACTTTACGAGATCCATATGGAGTAATGATAGATGTGGATCCAATTGAAATGCGTGAATCAAATTCAAAAAGTATTGAAGAATCAGATTTTGAGACAGAGGATGAAGATGACAATAATGAAGAAGATAAACCTGAATGTGAAGATTCAGATGAAGATGCAGATGAAGATTATGAAATTTGAGACTTTTTACTAATTGTGTTTAATTATTATTATTGCGACATATGTTATTGATATTTATATATAGGGTTAATACCACGAAAAACCCCAAACTGGTACACCAGTGACAAATTTACCCCAAACTATTTTTTTGACCACGAAAAACCCCAAACTGGTACACTTGTGACAAATTTACCCTAAGCTATTTTTTTGACCATGAAAAACCCCAAACTGGTATGCCTGTGACAAATTTACCCCAAACTATTTTTTTGACCATAAAAAACCCCAAACTGGTACATTTATGATAAATTTACCCTAAAATAAATTTGTTTACCACGAAAAACCCCAAACTATTACACTTATGACAAATTTACCCTTTATTAAATTGGTTCAGTACCATGAAAATTCCTAAATTGATAAACATATGGTAAACAGAGGGTAAAAATCAGTACCCGTGAAGTTTCATATGCCATTTAACTAAGCAATTTAATGTTAAATTTAACGAAAATTAACGGAGGGTAAATTTGTCGCAAATATATCAATTTAGGGTAAATTTGTCACAAATGTACCAGTTTGGGATTTTTTGAGGTCAAAAAAATAGTTTGGGGTAAATTTGTCACATGTGTACCAGTTTGGGGTTTTTCATGGTCAAAAAAATAGTTTGGGGTAAATTTGTCACAAGCGTACCAGTTTGGGGTTTTTCGTGGTATTGACCCTTATATATATTGTTGTTGTTGTTATTGTTATTTTTTTAAGTTGGCTCGTTTATTGTGGGATCAAAGGATTTTCGGATAAACTAGAGCTTTGAACCAAAATTTTTAAGTCTTGCATATTGTACTTGATCCAGTTCACCACCCGACCCGACATAATATTTGTGTAGCAAAAAAGTGGAGAAAAAATGGAGATTTAGTTCGTGATGTGAAGATTGTGGGTGCACTATTTATGCTGCAGCTAGTTATTATTATTATTTTTTTAGGGTTGATGTGATCGACCACTAAAATCTATACCTGATAATAGTAGAATCTTGTTTTGTCTCGGCCGTGGATGTAAAATCTATACATAATTATAGTAAAATCTATACCTAAATTTTGGATGTTCGCGTGTTGTCCCTTAGCGACGACAATCGTCTCGTCGCTAATTATAGACGATTAGTGACGACCAAATTATTGGTCACTAATTAGCGACGCCACCTTTAATTTGTTGCTAATTAGCGACAAAAATTGACTTCGTCGCTAATTAGCGACAAATACTATGGTCGTCGCTACCTAATATATTCTCGCCAGCTTGGTTTTTCGCGCGCTTTCCCTTAGCGACGACCATTCGCTAATTGGGGATGATTAGCGACAACCACAGTTTTCGTCGCTAATTAGCGACGAGATGGTTAATTCGTCGCTAATTAGCGACGAAAACTGTGGTTGTCGCTAATCATCCCCAATTAGCGAATGGTCGTCGCTAAGGGAAAGCGCGCGAAAAACCAAGCTGGCGAGAATATATTAGATAGCGACGACCATAGTATTTGGTTAATTCGTCGCTAATTAGCAACGAAAAGGGGCTCTGGTCGTCGCTACCTATAATAACCTTCCCACTTGTTTCTATCGCCTTTTTTTTCACTCATCTGCACTTTACCTCACTCACTCATCTGCGCTCTCATCTGCTCTCACTCATTCATCTACAATCTGCACAGATCTGCAATTTACATTCACTCAATCATCTGCAATCTGCACAGATCTGCGATCTGCGCTCACTCTGTGCTCGCTCGCTCATCTGCAATCGGCGCAGATTTGCAATCTGCACTCGCTCACTCATCTGCACCTACAGGGAAACCGTATCGTCCCTAAATTAGTCAACACGTCTGCTCAGCAAAGTTCATTCCTTGTCACAGTCGCAGAGTGGTCATACGGTTTTATTCTTCATCTTCTCTCCACAGGTAAGCATATTCTAATGTTGTGGTTCTTTGGCTATTCCACTATAATTTACGGTGATGAAACCTGAATTTGGGATGTTTAGTTAGGCCATATTCTGTTGATTGGTGAAGCTGGAACTCTGGCCAACTTTTTACTTTTTGGTTTTCCCATTCAGATCCTTTCACAAGCTTTGCAATTTTTTCAACCACAACCAAAAAAGGGCTTTGCAATTTCGATGAAGCGAAAAAAAAAAAAACAAATGAGAAAACCGGTTATGGTCAGTTTATATTTATCAATCTTTTCCAATTACATGTCATTTTGCAGTAATTAACACTTTAAGCAAACATGCTTTCAAAATATGCATTCCAGTTGAAAAGTGTAATATACCTGAACCAAACGCATTTTCAAGAAAACAGAAAACTATGGTCAAATTTTCGAGAACGAAGCACACTTTAGTATCCTATATATTCTTTCCTTGAATTGCTGCAAAATATCTAAACTGTTTTCACCTGGTCGTCGCAATATACACGCTTTCCTTCCTATTGAATCTTGATGATGATTGTTGCTGGTTGAGCGCAACATATCTCAATGACTGGATAAATGTGACTTGCTCTTGCTTAGTAGTGGTTGAGTTGAAATGTTAAGAGATGTGTTATTGTGTCGGTTCGCTGCCCCATAAGCATGGTAACCATGTGAATGCTATGTTCTTTCTATTCATGTTATGTATTCCCACTATCTTGAGAGTATGCAAACTTATACCGATTGTTGAAATTTTCACCAAACCCAGCTGATGTCCGGCCAAATTCTTCTAAGCAAGCCACAATTGGATCAGTTCTCTTTATCACTCTATAATGATGACAGTCGAGTGTTGCTTTTATGCATCTAGAGTTGCAATAAAACTCATATGCTTAATTTTACATACAAGCACCATATATTCCACCAAGTTTCCTATGCTTCTAATCAAAATAACAAAAGTCTGATCGATGCGAGAAGTTAAATTGCAAATTCCAGTATAAAGCTGCAACACCGCATTGTGAATCAATCATTTTGATCTTTCCACTTTCTGTATTGGATACTTCAGCTCGTGCTGTATGCAGGTGCAACTCATATGCTTAATTTTACTTACCAGCATGCAACAGTATCCTAGGTGTCATAGCTGATTTATTTTTCTGAAGAAGTTTTCTTTACTTTCTATTGATGGAGATCAAATATCTGACGCATCTTGGTGTAACATATCTTGCCAAAGATTTCAGGTACTCCTATTATCTCAGGATAAGTTTTAACATATATTAATTTTTTCTTTCGTGCTTTAACTGGTGTGCTAATCAGCTCCTAATTGGTATTTGAAGTGATACCAAGATTCAATTAGGGTAGCAATAAGCAACTTTGTTGAAGATACCCTACGTGTTCAATTCTAAAAGCAAAAAATGCAATATATTTTGATTATTTGGAGACTGTAACATCACAAGTATGATACATATTCAGTGAGCCGAAATATATGGATTCTGCTACCCTTGGACAGCATATCAACAAGATTGGTTTAGTTCAATTGTCCTTATTTTTGGCATTTTCGAATCAGTATAACATGGTGTTTTTGAAGTCTCTCTCATTTTGAGATTATAGGTAACTTTCTGTCCAGAAGGACATCCTCTCAATCATACCTCCTCCTTGCAAAAGAAATCTGAAAGAAAATGGTAAGCTCTTCATGATGTACGTCATTTTGTCCTTAATACATGTTCATATTTTTAAAGATATATGCCTAACTAAGCTTTGTTGTCAGTATAAATGTGGGGGCCACATGCAAGGTGCAGTTTCACAAGGAAGACCAACCCCTTCCCCTTCCTCGTCCTCGTCCCCATCCCTTTCCTCTTCCCCTTCCCTGTCATCTATCCCTCGACTAGTACATGCTGATGGACAACATGGGTACATTGGGCCTTCCTCCGACCCTCAAGAACGTATTAGAGGACAACTTGGACACATGCAAACTGAATATACTTCAATTCAACCTAACGTGGAACACTCGAATGATGAGGGAACCATAGGTGAAGAAAATAGTCGATTCATGATATGCCCCTTTGGAGATTCGTAAGTACTTCATTTTTTTAAGTATTTATGGTCATCTGTTGCTTTTAGGTATTATATATGGATGTCAACTGAATTGTCCGTATCATTCTAATTTATTTGCAGATTCATGGATGCTACGTATGTTGTGAGGCAACTTAATAAAATAGTCAATAACTCTTGGAGGGGGCAATGGATTAGTTACAGTAGCGCTCCAAAAGAAGTAAAGGATTTGTGGTGGAATGAGTTCAAGGTAAGTTTTATCCTTATATTTCCTCACAAGCAAAATTCGGTGTAAATAAAGTCAATTATTTTTCTATTGGTTGCAGTGAAAATTCTAGTGGGATGAAATGGAAGAGGATGAAATTAAAAGAGTTTTTAAGAAGAAAGCTAGTGATCACAAACAAAATGTGATGAATAAAGCTAAAACAAGTCAAGTGAAACCAGATTTTATTACAGCTGACAATTGGACAGAAATGAAGAGAACTTGGGAAATGGACAAGAATAAGCAAATGAGTGAACAGAATAAGAAGAATCGAGCTTCTAGTTCTAGTGAAGGGTCTGCCACATATGC
This sequence comes from Psidium guajava, assembly GCA_016432845.1. Taxonomy (NCBI): domain Eukaryota; kingdom Viridiplantae; phylum Streptophyta; class Magnoliopsida; order Myrtales; family Myrtaceae; genus Psidium; species Psidium guajava. The sequence continues at coordinate 3,084,661 of CM028224.1, forward strand.
TAGGGGCTCTATCAACATTGGGGAGCATAGAAAGAGAATGGTAAGTTTGTTAAATATGTAGTAAGTTAATTTAATTGAATTACTCATTTATGTTATATTTTATAGGCAGATGAATTGGGGACAGAACTGACATATATAGCTACATTGAGCGCACATTTAAAAAAAAAAGATAAGACATGGATGGGCGATCAAGCAAAAGCTATTAAGGTATATAAGGTTAACTAGAATGAAAATAATGAATGCTTTTAATATTTATGGTAGTTATATATATATGAAGTTATTTTATTTTTATCTATATTGTTAATGTAGGAAAAATATGATGAACTTTTAATGAGTACTGCCAGTGGTGGTGATAGCGTTGATCCGTCTAACCGATTAGTTGACAATATGGAATTATCGGTGGAGGCATCGGGTGGAATGAAAAGAGGAAAAATATTTGGAATGGGATCCTTGTCAAGGGTATACAAAACAAAGGTTGATGCAGCTTCATCCTCTAATACGACTGTTTCAAGGAGGACACGACATGAAGAGCAAATAACCCAAGAATTGAGCCAACTCAAACATTTACTTGTACAGAAGGACGACGAAATGAAAGTGGTCAAACAAAAATTGTCACAGAAAGATGATGAAATTAGAGAGGTCGACGAGCGATATAAATCTCTACAGTCTCAAACGCAATTGATCATGCGACACCTCAACCTCAATCAAGATCAGGTTCCTGTTGTACCTCCCACTAATCAAATAGGTGATGCGCACAATGAGGAGCGACACAATGATGATGAGACTGCTGATGTTGATGATTATTTCATTAGTCGTTTCATTAATTAAACGGTAAAAGACTTGCTGAGGATGAATGATATAATCTATGTTTTTGCTTATCAATAGTAGATGTAATAAATATGTTCACTTTTGCAGGTTACCATTCCATTATTGGTTGCTGAAGATGAGAAAACTCTTGTTACTTGCATAAAATGTCTAACAAAGGTAAAGATCTTGACTCTGATCTTTTAAGTTCTTTGAAGGAAACCTTTGCAGCTTTCTGTTCTGTCAATGTTATCTAGAAAGGTTAGTTTTGTTATCATATGCAGATGCATAAACATAAATTTTAGTGAACATCGTGTTTTTTAATAAAGAAAATTTCATTCATATTATTTTGGATGCATGAGATATACAATAAACATCTTTTTGCGTAATTGCTGATTGCCTATGCCTGTCTTTTTAAACAACATAAGAAAAGTGAGATTCAAAGTGATTAATTGGTGTGCATGCTTCATATGTTTCAATTTGGAATTTGCTATGCACACACAACATTTTATGCTGTATTAAATTCTCATTGGCAATTAATTTTTTTGAACATGGTATTCGAATAGGATTCGTGGTTCTAATGGTGGCTTTTGCATTTACTTTGACTTGGCAACATGCAAATCATGGGCAGACTACTCGCCCGTGAATGCCTTCACGTTCCCATTTCAGATGCGCTCTCAGATCTGTTTTTTGGAGTAAAAACCCAGGGCATCAGCAGGGCAGAAACTGGAGTGAACTTGGATTTATAGTACCCCCGAGTGAGAAGCTATTGCTGCTTCTTTCCCTTGTGCGTGATTATGGGGAAAAAGTCTTAGGTATGCACAGTTTTCACTCAAGTGTCTCTACATTGCTCTCTATGTTGCTTTGAACTTGGGCTGATCTCAACAATATAGGGATTACACCAAGAGTATCATCAGAAGCAACGGTAGATTTCTTGATTCTTACTTTGTCACTGTCCGAGGGGGATTTAGAGCTCCAAATGAACACACGTGGCTCTTAAGACTGGTAAATTTTCTGACTTTATGTTCGTGAAACCTTCGATGTTATTCATAAGATGTTATTTTGTGAGGTTGATCTAGTGGTGCGTACTTCTCTTTTAAATTGTGGAACTAAGATCGTTGGGGTTTCCATTTCAGCATTTTAATTTGTAGGTGCTCTCAAGGATCGCTACAATATGATCTTAGTTCCTTTTGCATTTGCATGTTGATATCTGCAATCATTACCAGTATTTGCTATCTCTCTCACAACCCTATACTTACAGTTAGATGGTACCAATAGGGATCAAGAACTAGAGTTGCGAATTATACTTTGCGGGCATTGTCTAAGTAGGGATAGAGAGATTAGGAATTGATGGTGGCTCTTGCTTTATCTTTGTGAATGTGGGCTTACTGACACTGTGTTATCTTAGGGTTTTAATGAAGATGGAGAAGGTGTCAGGACATATAGCGTGGCATTTGTTGTTAACATCGGTGAACTTGGTGAAGATCACCCACTTATGCAAAATGTAAGAGTATGAATCAATTCTATCTCCTTTTTGAAACTTAAGAGCTCCCTCTTGCTTAATGTGTACAATTTCAGTTCTTTTTATTTGAAAAGCTTCAAATTGAGTGCAGTATGCACATATCCACATGGAAAAGCTTGGTGGCTTAGAAACTGACGTTGGAAGGGTTATCTATATCATGCTTGGCAAAGTATTTCTGCCCTACTTGGAAGGACTCAGCAACATGCAGTTGCATTTGGTGACTATTGTTGACACCTGATTTTTAATCATTTTTTCTATTGCTAAAGTAATAAAAAATCCATAAAAATTCATAAAATTGAAAAATCAACTTTGGGGACCTTAGCCAAGCCTAGGGAACCAATTTTGACCAAAAAACGATTTTTCATATTTTCAGTATTTTTACGTATTTTTTATTTATTTATTTTCGAAAATTAATAGAAAATCCATAAAAATTCATAAAATTGAAAAATCAACTTTGGGAACCTTAGCCAAGCCTAGGGAACGAATTTTGACCAAAAAATAATTTTTCATATTATATATATTTTAATTTTTTTTTAAAAAAATAATATTTGAAAATTTTGAAAAAATAACATTTGAGGCCAAAAAATACACAAAGATAGTTAATATTTTTATTTTAAATCTATTTTCATATTGGCCATCGTAAATTCAGAAAAATCCAATTCGAGTCACGTGTTCCTTCACGAGTATAATCTCGAATCGGGCCTAAAAAAATTTAATTTGAGTCAACTTATTTTTAACTTTCACTTTTTATGAGTTGTGACATTGTCTTCTAATATTTTAAATTTTCATCTTGGCCCAATTATACCCAGAATGACTTAATTTTGCAAAAGGGCTTTAATTAAATTATGCATTATTTTCAGCGACAAGAAATGAGCTTAAAGTTGACATGTGGTAAATTTTGGTGTGTCAAAAATTGTGAGGAGATTTGGACTTAAAGAAATATATTTTTTTCAGGACTGAATTGTAAATACTTAAAATTCAAGGACTAGAGTGCAAATACCTAACTCTTGAATGATTATTTTACAAATAATAAAAAGAAGAGTTAGTGGATAAATTAGAATAGAGAAGGGAAGATGAAGAAGAGGAGATGAAGAAGAGAAGTTGGAGAAGAATGGATGGAGAAAATAAGATAAGAATAGAGAAGGGAAGATGGAGATGAAGAAGAGTTAGTAGAGAAATTAGAATGGAAGATAAGAATAGAGAAGGGAAGATGGAGATTAAGAAGAGTTAGTGGAGAAATTAGAATGTGAGATAAATATGGAGAAGGGAAGATGAAGATGAAGAAGAGTTAGTGGAGAGATTAGAATGTGAGATAGAGATGGAGAATGGAAGATGAAAATGAAGAAGAGTTAGTGGAGAAATTAGAATGGGAGATAGAGTTAGTGGAAAAATTAGAATGGGAGATAGATGAGGAGGTTATAAAAGGAGGAAGAAGTGAGCTTGAGAAGGGATTCTTGAGAGAGAAAATTTGAAGTGTTTGGGAGAATTTTTTGAAGAGAAAATTTTGGATGTTTGAGAGAGTTTTGGGAGATTGAAGAAAAATTTGAGAGAAAGAAAATACCAAAAAAGAGAGAGAATTTTGAAGATGATGGGAGTTTAAAGCTAGGGGTTATCATCACAAATTCCTTCATCGATCAATATAAATCAAGAGTTCATCCTCGTCAACGAGCAAGCAAATTCGAGCTAAGTGTTTTTATTTATTCATTTATTTATGGTTTTACTCGCAAATTAGCACAAATTGTATACACTTTCTCCATCTCCCATTTTTTCCCATATTTTATGTCAGGAGAAAGATATCTCTATGTCAACAGCAAAAATCTCGTAGAGATGCAAGAATCGGCCCAGACAAGCTCCTAAGCTGTCCACCGATTTCTCAACTGATCTGTGACTAAAAGTCCCTCTTAATTCAAAAGAAATTCTCTATATTGGGAACATAGAGAGCGAAAATCAATTATAGAAATCCCTCCCAAACAAACGGGAGATAAGTACTCTTTCCACTCTTCTGGTTTTAGGTGCAGATTAGCACATATTTTGTATACTGACACTTCACTCTATTTTATGTCAGGAAGCCGCAGCTCTATATCAATGGTCAACCCTATAGAAGCACAAAATCGGCTTGGAGGAGTCCTCAAGCGCGCACAAATTTCAAATTGTTGAATCAATTCGTTGTATTTTATTTTAAAGAATTCATACCCCAGAATGGAGAGGACAAAGTCCATCCGCAATTTAAATACCTGCACCATAAATCCCAAAGGGAAGAGCCAAGCCAATGCTTAGCCTCCCATTGGAGGTTTTTACTTACAGTAGTTAAATACCTGCAACTTAAATACCTGTACCTTAAATCCCAAAGGGAAGAGCCAAGCCAATGCTTAGCCTCCCATTGGAGGTTTTTACTTACAGTAGTTAAATACCTGCAACTTAAATACCTATACCTTAAATCCCAAAGGGAAGAGCCAAGCCAATGCTTAGCCTCCCATTGGAGGTTTTTACTTACAGTAGTTAAATACTTGCAACTTAAATACACGTACCTTAAATCCCAAAGGGAAGAGCCAAGCCAATGCTTAGCCTCCCATTGGAGGTTTTTACTTACAGTAGTTAAATACCTGCAACTTAAATACATGTACCTTAAATCCCAAAGGGAAGAGCCAAGCCAATGCTTAGCCTCCCATTGGAGGTTTTTACTTACAGTAGTTTAAATACTTGCAACTTAAATACCTGTACCTTAAATCCCAAAGGGAAGAGCCAAGCCAATGCTAGGCCTCCCATTGGAGGTGTTTATTCACTGTCATGTACTTCCTATAATTTAATTTTTGAATCATCAGACCCAAAAGATAAGTAGGTTGTAATACTGCACAGAAGTCGTTAACATACTCCTTCTTTCGGCTTCAGGGAATCTTTAACACTTAAAAAAATATAACAAATAAAAATATATACCATCCATGCATCCTATTTAAAAAGTGAAAACACAAAAGAGAATACCCTACTATAGCCTTAGGAATAAACCAAGCCTGAGTTGCCGAATTAGGATATCCATGAAATTAAGGTACCGAAAGGGCATTAGTTTTAATTAACTAGTGTAACCAAGTCCCCGAGCTCCTAATCTCTGGTTCGCAGGAATAAATTAGTTCTCCCGCTAATTTATTTAGGTTTCTAATCGACCTACCAAGAACGATTAGTGGCGACTCCAAATTTGAAAATCATTTAAACAAAAACCAAAGTTGCGATTCGGTAGGGCTTGGGAGGGTCCGCGTTAGGTTAGTCAAATCTAATTAACCTAATAATCCGTTAACCCCTTTTAAAATTTAAAATTTTTTTAGAGGGTCGCGACAACTATATACGCAAATCACATCTCTCAGGCTCGAACATGCAGCGCAATGGATGGCAACCAATGACTGTAACTGGTGTTTATGAGGGCAAACTGGGGTACGGCATCTACAATGTAAATGGTTTATCTGTTCTCTTTTTTGTATATCATGAATGTGTGGATTGTTAGCATTCATCAGAATGCATTCAGCTTCGACTCCAAGTGGCTTTCCTTCCTTTTCTTCTTTGGCATCAATCACTATTAGAATGGATTGTTAGCTTTTGTCATTTAAGCTGAAAAGAAGAAAAATCCATATGTACAAATACATTACTTCAGGAACATTATATATATATATATATATATATATATTGAAATATTGTGGAGACATTTCTCTTACGTTTTGATATTTATGCACGTTTAGTTTTCTGTGGAGAAAAGATAAAATTGTAGTTAGGCAAGTATAATGTAGAATCCTCACTAGTTTTATCATTGGGAGGCCCTTTGAAATATATGGAAGTTAATCTCGTCGCTAGATTATTTCAAATTTCAACAAATTGGCGGTGATTTTTTTCCCTTGAATAGTGTTTGTGGCAAATGCAAAATTTTCGTTGCAATTTAACGACGAAAATTTTAATTTTTCATGGCAAATTTGCAAAAAAAATATTTCGATCACAATTCAGCGACGATATTCTTTCCGTTGTTACTTTTGTCGCTAACCATGTTAGTTGATAAATACCAACGAATTTTGATATAAACGGAGTTCGTGGCAAATTAGCCACAAATTAATTTACGTCGCAATTTAGCAATAAAACATCACAATTTCATCGCTATTTTCGTCACAAATTTCGTAGCAAATATCATTTCTAAACCTTCGTTGGTAATTAGCAACGAATGTTGCCATGGATAAGTTCGTCGCAAACTAGAACCAAATTCATTTCGGCCTAATTTAGCGACAAAACATAAAAATTTCATCGCTAAATTTTGTGACCCAAGTTGCCGATGAAATTTTTTTCGTCGCAAATTTCTCGCCACGGTCGCCGCTAATCAGAAGAATAGTCCCGTCGCAAATTAGCGATGAATTTTGTCACTAACACATGTCATCGCTAATTTGCGACGAAATATGTTCGTGACAAAATTCGTCGCTAATTAGCGACGAATTTTGTCACGAACATATTTCGTCGCAATTTAGCGATGAATTTTGTCACGAACATATTTCGTCGCAAATTTGCGACGAATTATGTCACGAATAAATTTCGTCCCAAATTTGCGACGAATTTTGTCACGAATTTTTTTTGTCGCAAATTAGTGACGAAATTTCAATTTTTTGTCGCTAAATTTTGCGACGCCGAATTAGCGACGAAAAAATTTCGTCGCAAATGTGTTTAGCAACGAATTTTGGCCATTTTTTCATCGCAAATTCCGTCGCTAAAGCCTTGCTTTTTTGTAGTGAGGGCAAAGGGCCGTGACCTTGTCCAGTTGTGGATGAGGAGTCGTGGCCCCTCGTTGAGGTTGGGGAGGGTGTCACCACCCTTGCCCAAGGGCCAGTGGGGTTCATCGGCCCTTAGCCAATAGCCGACGGTTCCATCGAAATTAAACCCAAAAAAATGAAAATAGAACCGAATTGGATTTTCAGTTCAGGTTGAGATTCGGTTCAATTCAAGTTTACACTCTAGTGGTTCGATTTGATTTTCCTGAAAAATCACACTAAGATAAATCATTAACACCCCTACAAAAGGCACAACTAGCCTACACAAGTTATCTTTATTAATCTCAATATTTTCCACGAAATAAGTTGTTATAAGAAATAAATTAAGTCGTGGCATACTTGTAATTTAGTGTATACATACAATGGGGAAGACGATGCCAATTTCCCATACTGTGCTATCTATGTTAAATGGAATTAGCACACATACTAAATAAACCAAGATGTTGCCTTCTATTACCAATGTTCACATTTTACCTGAAAAGAAAGAAAGATGAAGAGAAAATAGTATTTGTTCTCTTTATGAATAGTGTGTGTAATAATATACAACAGAAACCTTTATATAGGCATGGAAGAGGCGAAGAGTTTAGTACTCATTCTATGTGGGACTAAAGGGAAAGAAGAAAATTCTATATGTCTATATGTTCTAACACCCCACTCAAATTCAAAGTGGATCAAACGATGAAAATTTGGAAAGAAGAAATAGAAAATGTTTTGATACAAGAGCCTTCGTAAAACAACCTACAAGTTGACTCTCAGTTCTAACAAAAGGAAGAGAAATGATGCAAACGTAGAGATAATGATGAGTTAGATGACAGTCGATTTCAATATGTTTGGTACGCTCATGAAAGACTGGATTCGCGCCAATATGAATGACACTCTTGTTGTCACGATGCAAAGGAGTGAGATCCAGAAGTGAAACACCCATGTCAGCAAGTAAGCGGCGAAGCCAAACAATCTCAACAGTAATGTTGGCCATAGTACTCAGACTCTGTAGAGGAGAGTGAGATAATCTGTTATTTCTTGGCACGTCAAGAAATGACAGAATCGTCGAGAAAATGCAATAACCGGCGACAACATGTGATCAGTCACATTGGAAGCCCAATCGACATCAGAATAGGCATGCAACTTGAGAGCAAAACAAGATGGCATAAACAAGGAACCCATCAAAGTGCCATGAAGATAGTGCAGGATCCTCAAAACAGCAACATAATGAAATGTATAAGAAGCAGCAATGAACTGATTGAAAACATAAACAGCATAAGCGATATCGGTTGAGAGATAGTAAGATATATAAGACTACTAACCAAAATCCGATAGCGGATCACATCAGAAAGAGATTTCCTGTCGTTCAAGCAAAGCTTCTTATTTAGTTCAATAAAAGTAGTAGCAGTGTGTGAGTCCAAGAGAATAACCTTGGAAAGAATATCAACGGTGTAAAGAAATGTACTGGATACTTGAGCTTATAGAGCTGACTGAGACAAGCAGTGAAAGCAAACATGTCTAGCAGCTCCCGAGTTAAGTATCCAGGTAGACGAAATGTCACATGAAAAGGGAGTAGCTATGGCAGTGATGCTAGCAGACAAAATAGCTGTAGAAGTGCTGGAGCCGTGAAAAGAACCAAGCAAAGAAGGACTTAATCGAGCAAGCTAGGCCTTAAGGGCAGCAACATAGTCATTCGTAGAGGAAGGAGCTAGAGTAACTGGTCAAGCCAGTGTAGATGAGGTAAAGTTTAGAATGGGACCAGTGGCATAGGAGGATGCAAAACATCCTTTTTCTTTTTCAACAGTGTGACTCATCATGACTAGGATGGTAACAATAAGTACATGGAGGGCGATAAGAGCCACGAGTAGGCGGAGCATGTGGTGGAGCTGCCAAAATAGTAGTGGAATCAGAAATTAGAGAAGATGAAAGTAGACCTAGATGGGTTTCCTCAGACTATAGTTTCTTGACAACATTGAGGAGAGATGGTTTAGGAGAGCGATGGAGAAGCTGACCGTGAATACCTTTATAAGGAGGGCTAAGCTTAATAAGGAAAGCATGCAGACAGTGTCTATCTGTTGGTAATCAGTTCAGAATCAACTCCAAAACGATTTAGATTCACTTGTAAAAGAATTCCTAGAACGGTATAAGCAATGGAACAGATTTTTCAACATGAAATTGAAATCGTGAGATCGACACTAGATATAAACCGAGGCCTGTGTTCAACACAGTTTCCTTAAAATAGATTCGTTCCCTCAACTCTGTGCTTGAGGTTTCGTGAACATCTGTCTCCCAGGATACAACGGTTAACAGCTAAGAGGTGAGAACAGAACCTCAGAGCTTTCGGCGAACTTGAAGAAACTGGTGTTTGAACACTATCGAAAAACCAATGTATGAAATAAGTAGAAAACAGAGCAAAATAGAGGAGAACAGAAGCCTTTTGCACTGAGTCAGAATCTAAATGTTCGCGCGCATCAACAAGAACGAGAAAACCAGTTCTTTGTAAGATGAGTAGAGGGATTATTCCGGAATAATATGGCGTAATAGTTTATAACGGTTGATTAAATCTGCCATTTGTAACTGTTGTAGCATAATTGACAATTAAATCTACCGTTTATAATTGTTACAGTGTAACGGTTGATTAATTCTGCCGTTTCTGGCATAATGGATGATTAACTCTTCCATTTGTAACTACCGTAATGTAATGACATTCCAACAACGTTACAAATGGTCAGCTTCTGACACTGCTTCTAAACCCCGCGCGAGCTGCTTCTGAACGCTGGATCTGAACCCCACGCGAGCTACTTCTGAACACTGGTTATGACCCCGCTCGAGCTGCTTCTGAGCGCTGGTTCCGAACCTGCGCGAGCTGCTTCTGAACGCTGGTTCTAAACCCTGCGAGAGCTGCTTCTGAATCTGAACGTTGCTTTTGAGCTCATCCGAAACATACTCTGCTTCTGAACTCACATTAAAGCATCGTTACAAAATCATCCATTAACATTTGCCGCTACAAAATCTGTAACATTTGGAAAAAAGAAAGTTGAGCCATGATGCAAAATTGGGCTAGTCGCGAGACCCATTTTTTCTGGTCCGCATTCGTGTACACAAGTCGTGCGTACGCGCCTCTCGTCAAACCTTCGTTGAGACCCGAGATTTGCACCCCTCCTGCGCCTGTGCGCGAGGCATAGTACTTTGTTGTTATGTTACCACTCCAAAGGAGTGTAACCATATATAAAGCACTTGAAATCCTTCTTTCTTTCCAATGTGGGACTAGTGTTTCCCATTTCCAACTCAAGGATGCTCTTTGAGAAACAATTTCTCATTCACCCATCAAAACACATCATATTTCCAACACTATCTTGAGTCTGAAGTCAAGTGGATGTGCACTGAGTACAATCCAAGCATGCCAGGCAAAGAATAGGAGCAAGAATATCTAACTGACTTTAGAGAGAATTCATGTAATTATAGAAGTCCCAAATGGAGCGAAACTTTTGGGTAGTACAATAAATCTCTTACTCCAACTGATAGACCTAAATATCCCCAGTCCGACTGAACATCTCGATGAGCTGATCCCACAAACGCTTCGCTCCCACAATTTGAGGAAATTATGGATGAAGAGCAGGATCAATAGAACCAAAGAGAATAGCCCGAGCCTTTCGATCAGCAATTGTCCATGCTCGAATTTCAGCGGCATACTAGTTAATCACCTCAGGAGATGGTTTAGACGAGTTGATGTCCTTGAGTACGATAGGACAAAGACGGAAACCCTTAACATGTTCAAATAAGTCGCAGTAAATAAGTGCAACCATAGCTGATGGTTCCCAAAGTGAATAGTTGGAACCATCAAGCTTGATGTCGATACGGTTACTAGAATCGTCCATGATGATCGTTGAGAACCCTAACAATATACAGGTCTAAAATGACCAAAAAAATCACTAAAGCTCGAAGCGTGGGTCAAGGTGCACAGGTTAACCAGATGGATCCAAATGCAAGAAGCACGGATTAGAGGTTCAAAGTAAGCCTTTGAAAAATGGAATCGGAAGAGAAAAGTAAAAAAAAGTATGGAGGCGCTACCATGTGGAAGCTTGACTAGGGCATGTAAGAGTGGCTAGCCCTAAACTCATTATCTTAATTTCTAATGAGGAAGATCCAATTTGTGGCAATTGCAGAGCATACTTTTAAGACAATGAACTTGGCTCTGATGCCATGAATAGATAGAAAAATGAAGAGAAAATAGTATTTATTCTTTTTATGGATAGTGTGTAACAATGTACAAGAGAAGTCTTTATATAAGCTTGGAAGAGTTGAAGAGTTTAGTACTGTTCTTATGTGGGACCAAAAAAAAAAAGATGATAAGACAAAAGAGAAAGCAGAAAAGCCTATAAATCTATACGTTCTAACATTACCAACCTAAGATTTCAGAGCCTAACATTATTGTTTAGTCAGGTCAAGCCCTAAATGCAATTTATTTTACTTTGAACGAAGATAAAAAAAAATTCTTGATACTTAGGCTCCGTTTATTTTTCGAAAAATGAGAGGTTTTCACAAAATATTTTTCAAAAAGTTATTTTTTGGGAAAATGAAAATGTTTTTCATTATTTGGCTAAAACGTGAAAAAGACCCGAAAAATATTTTTTGTTGTTTGGTATGAAAAATGGGATTTCATATTCCTTCATGGACTCTTTCCAATAACATTTTTTTATTTTTTTCAATTTTTTATTTTAATAAAAAAATTATATTTTTTAACTACTTATCTTATCTTTTTTTAATTTATTTTTTCCTTATGGTTTCGCTAATGCAGGATGAAATGAGTAACCTTTTTCTTTTGCCTTTGAGGCATGATGGTGGTGCTGACGGAGTTGCGAGTGGCTTTAGCAGGGAAATGGTGTCATTCCGGATGTGCATGAGAGTGGCCTCCTTGGACTTCCTCTCGGAGGCAAGAATCACCGGCTTCCCGAGCGCCGTCAGTAGACGCCACAGAGAGACAATGTTGCAATAGATGACACCATTGAGGACGCGGTTGATGGATCCACGGTTATGAGATCCATGATCGTAGTCCTCATCGAGTGCTAAAAACACAACAAGAGGAAGGGAGAGGAAGAAATTGAGATCAAAATTCAAAAATGAGCTGCTCAATGGCAGATCTAGAGAGGAATTATTGCTTTTTGCACGGAGACAAGCGACGTAAGCAAGAGAGAGGAGAGACAATTCTTAGCATCGGGATGCCGGTCGTCATCAAGGTCTGCGATCGGCGGAGGAAGGAGCGGTAGGCAAAGGAGAAGAAGGACAAAAGAAAAAAAGAAATAAAAATAAAAAAATAAAAGAGAAAAAATAAAAAACAATTTAAAATTTAAAAATAAAAATTGAAAGAGAGGAGAAAGGAAAGAGGGGAAAATGTTTTTCTCTCTTCTTGAAAAAAGAAAAATATTTTCCCCACTTTTGAAGCATTTTTTCCTTAGGTCAAAAACTTTTTCCTGCACTAGCTTATTTTTTGCGAACCATAGGCTAAAAAATGCAAAAGGTGTCTTTTTGAAAGTTATTTTATACGAAATAAACGGAGCCTTAGCATCCGTTTGTTTCCCCTTCTTTTGTGGCTTTTTTTTCTATTGGTGGAAAAAAAAATTCTTGACTAGTTTATTATTATTTTCCCTCATTTTCCTCCACTCATTCACATTTTTTTCTTTTTAATAATTTTTATTTATTTTTTCATTTTTTATTTTCTTTCATTTTCTTTTTTTTTCCTTTCTTTCTCAGCCAGTCACCATGGCCACAAATGTGCGTTGGCAAGCTTGAGGCTTGCCAGGATATGACAAGCTCGAGTTCACTTGTGGATGCCACCAGTCAATTGCAAAGGAAGAAGAAGGAAAAAGAAAAAGAAAAAAAGATAATGTATATAAATAAAATAAACAGTTTGAAGTTTTTAAGGAAAATTTAAAGAAGTGCTCGCATTAGTGCCTACCAATCGCAATGGAGGAAGAAGCAACAAGAAAAGGCAAAATAAGACAAAAAATAATATAAAAAGTAAAATAAACCAAAATAAAATTTTATTAAAAATTTTATTTTAAAAAAATTTTATTTAAAAAAATTGTCAAAAATTGTGAGTTAGTGCCGACCATATCACGTAAAATGATCAGGATCCATGCAAGCAATTTCTTGCCAAATGACGATGTAAAACATCAAATTAGATTTTCATTACCAAACAACCAAAAATAGTTTTCAATTTATTTTTAGGCCTCAACCAAATACCAAAAAATATTTTCATTTTCTAGAAAATGACTTCTCGGTAAACATTTTCCAAAAATGTTCCATTTTCTAGGAGGCGTCGTTTGTTTCACGGAATTTTTTTTTTCTGAAAAAAAGTCAACGGAAAAAGTTTTCCTACCAAAACTTAAATTCAAGAAAATTATTTCCTCTTAAAAAATCAAAAATAATTTTTTAAAATATGACTAGATATCAACACTTTGATCAGAAACTATGCGCTCGGGCATGCGAACCTTAACATTCACTTGGCAGCAAGGTTGTTTAGGTCCATGGAGACCGGACCCAGCTCCTCGACACAAGTCCATCTTGGTTGTGCTCGAGGCCCCAGCTGCTGTGCTCGAGTCCATCAAGGCTAAGGCGAGCCTTGATGGATCGAGGCCCTAACGCCGGGGACCTAGGCCCGTGTTGAGCTCTTTTGGCTATCCATATGCAAGTCACTATCGCCCGAATAGGGAAGGAAAATCAATTTTTCGTATCAAACAACGGAGAATATTTCATTTTTAGATCATAACCAAACATTGAAAAAGATTGTCCTTTTCTTCAAAAATGGCTTCTCAAGATCCAAAATATTACATTTTTTCCAAAAAATAAATGGATCTTGATTCGATCGAGTCGAGCTACGTTTGACACGTGGAAGATATCAGGAAGGCACTGGTTGAGGACTCGATTCTCTCCCTCGGTGCTGGCATGGAAATGTCAGATCTTTGCGTGGAACCGGAGAAAGGTGCAAAGCAAACTGGCAAGCAAAAATAGTAAAAAAAAAATAGTTCTGAGAAAGGAAACAAAGGAGTTGTGCCCAGAATTGATAGTGGGGTCGTTTTACGTACTTCCCTCTCTCGATACCCTCTCATCTCATCCTCCTACATAGCGCAAAACCAGCTACAGCTACAATGCCTAGTGTCGGCTCCGAAAAGCGTATCTGCATTACTTCTTTCTCGTGGTTCTGTCAAAAAGGCCTTTCAAAGTCATCCTATCTTATCCTCCGTTAGAATCAAACAACTCAAACATTACCTCACGCTCGGTCAACCGGTTCGCCATCCACTTTTCACAAACCACACGACATATTATGATAATCCTAGTGATGATGATCAAGTCATACGCGATCCCTATTATTTTTTTTTATCATCAAAAGACATTAACGTTTGCATTCCCTCTGTGTGCATAAAGAGTTAATATAGTCTTAAGGTGGAAATAATGACTCCAGTATAGGGGACGGAACGGGATTCCGTAAGTTACCGTAAAAATACGTGTATGTGTGTGCGTATGAAGTCATAATTCTCATGAACGGAATAATAACTCTAGCATAGAAGTCGACAGACTGAAACTATACAAGTCACAGATGGAAACATCCAGAGTTAGATAGGGCAGCAGATGGGACCAAAACAATAGGGAAAAACTCAAGTCAAAGAAATAGAAAGATGAAGAGATGGACGTGACGGCCAACGACAACAGAGAGTTGGTTTCTTAAACGTGATCGCGACTGCTTATCGAAGGTCTACGCCAGTCCAAACGAATGTAGCATTTAGGTCTCGCTATCCTGGGGGGACTGCGTTTTCGGAAGGCGGCCAACTACGTCTTCCAAAACAGCACCTTGTACATTTCGACTCGAACTTGTTCATCACCCATTCTAAGCATATCACAGAAGTCGATTGACCCCCCAGAGCAAGTGACGGATGCACGATCCGTGTGTGCGGACATACGCCTGCAGTAGAGAAGAGACCGATTCATATTCGCACTAGCGCGATTCCGTGACGTAAATACATGCCCCGCAACTGCGATCCACGCTATAAATAGAAAGGCTATGGCGAAGAAAAGGAGAAGGGTGGATAATTTAGACATGTGGAATTGCCAAATGATTGTAGGGTGCTATTTGTGTGCACAAGCGCGGGTTGTCAAGGAAAGGACTTGATGGGCATATCTTAAGACTAATTGGAGCGACCCTTCTTTGCCTAATTGCTTAGGGTTCGCGTCGTGGCATTTCATCTTATCTTCTTCTTGCTGTCCCCACGCTTCATTTGATATGGACAATGCATTTAAGGCTGTGTATAGTAACGCTAAAAAAAAAGTGTTTCTGTTCCCAAAATATTTCGAAAATACTTTGAGAAAAAAAACACGTATAGTAAAAAAGTGTTCCCAAAGTATTCTAGAAATACTTTTAACAAACAGAAATACTTTTGTAAAGAAATAAAAAACAAAAAAAAACTTACTTCTATATTACCAAAACACTTTTTAAAAACACATTTGAAATATTTTTTTAAAAAAATTGGGAATACTTTCTTAAAATTAATTAAAAATAAAAATAATTAAAGAATAAAAAATAATTTTTATCGAAAAATAAAATAAAAATATTTTAAAAATAAAAAATAATAATCAAATAAATTTATTTAAAATAAAATGATTAAAAATAAGAAAAATATTTTTTCGAAATAATAAAAATAATTTAAAATAAAATAATTAATTTAAATAATAAATAATTTTCTCGAAAAAATAAATAACAAAAATTAATTAATTAATTAATTAAAATAATCAAAAATTAAAAAATTAAAAAAATATATATTATAAATAATAAAAGTCAATTGAGAAATCGAATCATTTACAAATAGTATTTTTTTTTATTAAACGACATTTATGTCAAAATTGTATCCAAATGCACTTTTCAATTATAGTTTATCAAATAGAATTTGCATTCAATTATGTAATCATATTTTTATCTACTTGGGAAAATTTATTTATGACTCATAATTGTAATTTTTTCTATCTATGGAAGACATATTTCATTTTCTCATTGCTCAATTCTAATTTGTCCTCTCTTTCATTTATTGTTGATCTCATCTATATTGAAAAAATTAGGAACATGATTTTTTTGCAATTAACAAACATATTTTTGTTTTTTTTTTGTTTCAAGAATAAAAACTTTATGCAGTTACTAAACGCATTTCTGTTCCTTTTTTGTTTTGAGAACAAAAACTTTATACAGTTATCAAACGCGTTTTTGTACTTAGAAATCATTGCCTAGAATAGAAACACAAAAAAGTGTTTCTGTTCCAAAAGTTGTTCCGATAATAGAAACGTTACCAAACACAATCAGGCTGCGTATGGTAACGCTCCAGAAAAAGTGTTTCTGTTCCCAAAGTGTTCCCAGAACACTTAAAAAACAGAAAAGCGTATGGTAAAAAAATAATAATACAAATTCAAAATAATAAAAATAAAACAATTAAATTAATTATTAAAAATAATTAAAAGTAATTAAAAATAAAAAAAATAAAAAATAAATTATTTAAAATAAAATAAAAAAATTTAAATTCGATATAATAAGAGTAAGTAAAAATTTAAAAATAAATAAAGCAATCAAATAATAAAAAAATATTCAAAATTATAAAAATTAATTGAGAAATCGAATCATTTACGGAGGATATTTTTTTTACCAAATGGTATTTACGTCAAAATTGCATCCAAATACACCTTTTATAGTTGATCAATTTCAATTTGTCTTCTCTTTCATTTTTTTTTTATAGTTGATCTTGTCCATAATGAAAAATTAGCAATATTATTTTTTACAGTTACCAAATACGTTTCTATTCCTTTTTTATTTTGAAAACAGAAATCTTATGTAGTTACTAAACGCGTTTCTATTTTTAAAAATCGTTGCCGGGAACAGAAACAGAAAAAAGTGTTTCTATTCCAAAAGTTGTTCCAGGAACAGAAACATTACTATACGCAGAGAATGCTTGGAATTACGATGGACAGCAAAAGAATCGAGAGGCTTCGGAGCTGGAAGAGAGACAAATTCAGAAAGAGAATAGAGATTGTGAAGTCGAGGGAGGAGGCAAAGGAACGGAGGTGAGGCAAAAACCCTAAGATTTAGAGAAAGAGAGAATGGAGATAAAGTTGGAGTGTTAGCGTAACTCTATTAGTATGGCCCAAGGACAAGAGGTCACTGTCGCGACCCTCTAAAAAATTTTATCTTCAAAAGGGGTTAACGGATTATTAGGTTAATTAGATTTGACTAACCTAACGCGGACCCTCCCAAGCCCTACCAAATCGCAACTTTGGTTTTTGTATAAATGATTTTGAAATTTGGAGTCGCCACTAATCGTTCTTGGTAGGTCGATGTTGACACCTGATCTTTAATCATTTTTTCTATTGCTAAAGTAATAAAAAATCCATAAAAATTCATAAAATTGAAAAATCAACTTTGGGGACCTTAGCCAAGCCTAGGGAACCAATTTTGACCAAAAAACGATTTTTCATATTTTCAGTATTTTTACGTATTTTTTATTTATTTATTTTCAAAAATTAATAGAAAATCCATAAAAATTCATAAAATTGAAAAATCAACTTTGGGAACCTTAGCCAAGCCTAGGGAACGAATTTTGACCAAAAAATAATTTTTCATATTATATATATTTTTTAATTTTTTAAAAAAAAAATACAAAAATATTTGAAAATTTTGAAAAAATAACATTTGAGGCCAAAAAATACACAAAGATAGTTAATATTTTTATTTTAAATCTATTTTCATATTGGCCATCGCAAATTCAGAAAAATCCAATTCGAGTCACGTGTTCCTTCACGAGTATAATCTCGAATCGGGCTTAAAAAAATTTAATTTGAGTCAACTTATTTTTAACTTTCACTTTTTATGAGTTGTGACATTGTCTTCTAATATTTTAAATTTTCATCTTGGCCCAATTATACCCAGAATGACTTAATTTTGCAAAAGGGCTTTAATTAAATTATGCATTATTTTCAGCGACAAGAAATGAGCTTAAATTTGACATGTGGTAAATTTTGGTGTGTCAAAAATTGTGAGGAGATTTGGACTTAAAGAAATATATTTTTTCAGGGACTGAATTGTAAATACTTAAAATTCAAGGACTAAAGTGCAAATACCTAACTCTTGAAGGATTATTTTACAAATAATAAAAAGGAAAGTTAGTGGATAAATTAGAATAGAGAAGGGAAGATGAAGAAGAGGAGATGAAGAAGAGAAGTTAGAGAAGAATGGATGGAGAAAATAGGATAAGAATAGAGAAGGGAAGATGGAGATGAAGAAGAGTTAGTAGAGAAATTAGAATGGAAGATAAGAATAGAGAAGGGAAGATGGAGATTAAGAAGAGTTAGTGGAGAAATTAGAATGGGAGATAAATATGGAGAAGGGAAGATGAAAATGAAGAAGAGTTAGTGGAGAGATTAGAATGTGAGATAGAGATGGAGAATGGAAGATGAAAATGAAGAAGAGTTAGTGGAGAAATTAGAATGGGAGATAGAGTTAGTGGAAAAATTAGAATGGGAGATAGATGAGTAGGTTATAAAAAGAGAAAGAAGTGAGCTTGAGAAAGGATTCTTGGGAGAGAAAATTTGAAGTGTTTGGGAGGATTTTTTTTTAGAGAAAATTTTGGATGTTTGAGAGAGTTTTGGGAGATTGAAGAAAAATTTGAGAGAAAGAAAATACCAAAAGAGAGAGAATTTTGAAGATGATGGGAGTTCAAACCTTAGGAATAAACCAAGCCTGAGTTGCCGAATTAGGATATCCATGAAATTAAGGTACCGAAAGGGCATTAGTTTTAATTAACTAGTGTAACCAAGTCCCCGAACTCCTAATCTCTGGTTCGCAGGAATAAATTAGTTCTCCCGCTAATTTATTTAGGTTTCTAATCGACCTACCAAGAACGATTAGTGGCGACTCCAAATTTTAAAATCATTTAAACAAAAACCAAAGTTGCGATTCGGTAGGGCTTGGGAGGGTCCGCGTTAGGTTAGTCAAATCTAATTAACCTAATAATCCGTTAACCCCTTTTAAAATAAAGTTTTTTTTAGAGGGTCGCGACAGACTGGCGACTCCGCTGGGGAATAGAGATTTTTAAATTTTTGAAAAAAGATACCAATTGGAATACTTAAATTTTTTTATGAAATTTTAAAAGTCTTAGTGGACTTAGGCCAATGAAAATTTCATGGATATCTCGCTTCTAGCGATCTTGCCTGGGACTCATTCTATAGGTGTTATATGTTTTTGCAGGATAGGAGTTATAAGGGGCGAAGTGATTGGCTAACCCCTTTGTTTTGCAGGCTCGGTGTTGGGTTTATTTGTTTAATTTCGCACATTTTTAGAAGCGCTGTTTTGATATCAATTGTTGTGCATGTCTTGCATACTCTGAGGATCACGACACCTGCACACACAAGCGTCTAAACCCAAGTCGCGAAATTCTTCCTAGAAAACCATAGATAGGGATCGAATATGCAAAGCTCTTGCGTCGATTGCGCTGGGGTTGACCATATTTTATCCCGCTCATTATCTGAATTGACAATTCTTCCCATTGTGATTTGATTGCGCGGAGGGTAAGTTTGTCAATTCAGATAGTGAGGGCCTTTTAGGTTCATACCCTGTCTCTCCTTCTTTTATTTTCTAGAGTCCACTCCTCACTTGAGTCATGCGCATGACTATGTGATTTGCATTTCTCCAAGGTAAAAGTAAGTTCTCTAATTTTATCTTGTATTTATTTTCGATCGGTCCATGCTAGGTGTTAGTTAGTTTTTGAGCTTGATATTACGACCATTCTTTTAAAAGAAAATAAAAATTAAATTTGTCCCTCATTTCTTTTTAATTTTTTTTTTTGAAAAAATGATGTGAAAAAATCCCTTCATGGAAATTTTATTAATCAATAAGGGATTTTTGTCATGTTTTTATTGCTTCAATAAAAATGAAATTTTCCTGAAAAAATTTTCCTCTAAAAATTTATTTCAATAAAAAGAAAAATTCCTTAAAAAAAACTCTAGTAGACATCAAGTGATTTTATCACATTTTTCAAATTATAAAAACTTGCAAGAAAATTCTTCTCGAGAAATTCGCTCATGTTTTTCTAAGAAAAGTTTCTCTAAATAAAATTAGACTAATGTCTCGGGGGAATTGTATTGACCAATAAGAGATTTTTGTCATGTTTTTCTTGGTTCAATAAAAATGAAATTTTCCTGACAAATTTTCCTCTGAAAATTTATTTCGATAAAAAGAAAAATTCCTTAAAAAAAAACTTTGGTAAACATCAAGTGATTTTATCACATTCTTTCAAATTATAAAAACTTGCAACAAAAATTCTTTTCGAGAAATTCGCTCATGTTTTTCTAAGAAAATTTTCTCTAAATAAAATTAGACTAATGTCTCGGGGGAATTTTGTTAACCAATAAAGGATTTCTGTCAGGTCTTTCCTGCTTCAATAAAAATAAAATTTTCCTGACAAATTTACCTCTGAAAATTTATTTTGATAAAAAGGAAATTCCTTCAAAAATTTTAGTAAACGTCAAGAGATTTTGTCACATTCCTTAAAAAAATAATAAAAAAGAGTAATAAATCTGTAAAAAATTCTGTATCAGAAATTAACCCATTTCTTCCTAAGGAAATTTTTTTTTCTTTTTTTTTATGATTTCTCTATAAAATAGAAAAAATCAAATTGGACTAATAGAGGAGCCATGGACCGACATTCCTTGTGTCGCATACTAATTATATCCTTTTCTTTTGCAGGAAGATCCTAGATACCCCAGACGGGTGTAAAAATTAAGTTCAATAATATATCAAGAATCATCTTTAGAAATACCAAAAGACGAAAAACACCAAGGCTTCAACCGTCAATTCTGGGGGGCAAACGAACACTGTCCATTTTTGACAGGCAAAGTTGTGTCAATTCGTAAACTTGTATGGGCAGTGTATTCTGATATGACGGTGGATTTATACTGATTAAACACGGAGGTATATTTAATGTATTGCAGAGGATCTCACGTCTTTTGAAAGACAATATGGATTATATAATCAGAACCCATGAAACAAATACCTTTACGTGATTAAATCAACCAGAGATCGGTCTTAAAATTTCCTCTTATCCGAAACACGCGGAAGGCTTCAGAGGACCGAGGTTCTATTAATGAACGTAGCCCATAGGAATTTCTCCCGATGCTACAGGCGACCGACACGAGCAAGTAGACGCCGAAAGAAACAAAATATGGATAAAAGTGGGCACACAACAGGTGGCCGGATTTACTACCAGCGCACTGATCGAGTTGTCATAGCGTTATTGTTCGTGATCTCAAGATGGATAGTGGGGGCCACCGCCGAACCCATCATCAATGTTCTCGATATCATCGTCTGGAGCAATTAAACAAGAACATCAAGAAGAACATTAAGCCTCGACATCTTCGGTACCTCAAATCGTTCTGTTATGCTATGCGGAAGAAATGATAGCAGGAAAATTAAAAAAAAAAAACAAAACAAAACACGTGAAGCTTTTCTTTCATTCCATTCATCAAAGAGTATTACAACAACTCACTGGGGAGGAAAGGTAAAGCCAAACTGGGCCCTGATGACCATTACGAAAGAGCTCAACTGACTCTCCAAACAGTTGATGCTCTGGATGCACCGGGCGCTCTCGGGATCAAGCTCCGCGAGCCTAAAGAAGAGGCGATCGCACTTCTCTTTAACCTGGGCCATAGTGGCCTCGTAATGCTCAACGGCAAACTCCAGGTCCGGAACCGCTGCCCTCTCGAAAGCAATGTCTGCCGTAATGTCATCAAGTCTCTCCTGCAGCCAACCACATTTACACCTCATCACAATATTGCCTGGCTCCTGTTCGGCGTAAGTTCGGACCAAGGCCAGACGGTCCACCAACTTTCCCCTCTCACGAACCAGCCACGAAAGCTGATCGTTGGCAAACTTGAGGGCTTTTTTGTGATTATCAGCCACAAACGTAACTGTTGCCAGACGCTCGTGCCGGTCTCGGTAACGGGCTTTCACAACGGCGGTCACAAGGACCGTCTCATAAGCACGGTTATAGGCAGCCAGAAAATTGATGAAGAGGGTCGAGAAGTTACGGTACTCCTTCCCTAGTTGGGTACCCTCAACAGAAGCAGCGTCCACGGTCCTAAATAAACCGAGGATTTCAGCCTCAACGGTAGAGTTTTTGGCTATATGAGCGTAACCTCTACCAAGAAGATTGTAGAGTCTCTCCCACCCAGCTAGGACTTCGGCGGATAAGGTATGATTAGGAGAATTGGCCATTTTTGAAAGCAGAATACGAAAGAAAGGGGGAGAGAGGTGAGGCAGATGAGCGGAATGCGAAGATGGTAATCTGCTTTGAAGTAAATATTGATTTCATAGTGACGGTATCAACCAGTCAAGATTTCTCTTATCTACCATTCTCTATTGGCACCACCATCGTTGGCTCGAATTCCCATCAGATGGCGACTGCGAGCTAAGCGAGTCCGAAATCTCCGCAGAAATTTTGACGAGACACCGCCACTTTGAAAAAGAAGACGGAAAGATGAGCTGAGTGGAAGACACGGCAAACGTTAGCGAAAAGGGAATACGACTTGTCTTCATTGGAGGACCCGCCAGTAAATCGACGGTGGAGATCTTGACAGGGGCCCTCTATCACGAAAAGAAAAAAGAAGACAAACTGAGCGAGAAACAAGGATTTCCCCTTTGATCAAAAGCTGAATATCAGATTTTCTCCCTCGGAAAATCTAATAGCGCTGCCCGTGAAGAGGGAAGTCGTTGCTATTGCCAGAGAGAGAACTTGTCCCCATTTGATAGTCAGAGTTCATTCGCAAGAACTCGCAGGAGAAAGATAGAGAGGAAGGAGTTCTCGTGGGAGAGGAATTCAAAACCTTCACCATCAAAGCATCGGCTTTGAAAACCTGTTACGAGAAGCTATCGACGATCCCGTGATCCCTCAAGTCCAAGAAGACATCCTGAGGCGGTCTCGAGTCGGCAGTCCTAGATCCAGAAATATGTCGAGCATTAGGGAAACGGGCGCATGTTCAACCCTGGTCGAAGCTAATGAAGTTCCTTACCCTGAGGGTCTACTGGTCATGGCCATTGACGGTAATCCAGTCTCTCTGTCAATCCTTGTTACCGTATTGAGAAAATGCCGGTATAAGGTTGTAGCTCAAGCAAAGGCGACAGAGGCCTTAGAGATATTAAGGAGGAGTGGTGACCAGTTTGATATCGTCCTCACCGCCATGGTAGGGATTGACATGGATGTTTTCACTCTCTTGGAAGTCATCAATTCTAAATTAAACATGCCAGTCCTCGTAATATCGGCAAGCGATGATCAGCAAGCCCTAATGAAGGCTGTCTTAAATGGGGCCCAAGACGTCGTAACGAAACCAGTTAGAGTTCAGATGCTTCAAAACATATGGCAGCACGTGGTAAGGAAGCAATTGCACGACCATGAGAACAAGCATCAAGCCTTCAATTTTGTTCCAAGCAACTGGAGAAAGAAGATGAGTTGGTCTCCCGAGCTGCATCGTATGTTTGTTAATGCAGTTCAGCAGCTAGGAATAGATTCGGCACGGCCGCAACATATACTGGAAATTATGAAGGTAGAGAGACTCACTAAAGCAAATGTTTCGAGTCATCTTCAGAAGTACAGAAAAAGGGTGAGAGAACACAATGCAGCTCAGAATCAAGAAAACCAAGGCGGGACTGATCCAAGCCTGAACGTCGAGTCTCCTCGCCACCATAAGTTCCCCAGGTTAGCATGGGGCAAGCCACTTCCCATCATCAACCAAGCTAGTAGCCATGCCATCAATCCCCCAGGCGTTAATCAAAGTATCCCCCAGAATCACCCTAATGCTCTTCAAGAGTATAGACCGCAGGAGCAGTGTATTCAGATTCCTTGGTTTGAGCACCAACCTGTGGCTAGAACTCATCCCATGATCAGCGCGCCTGCGCAGCCAGAGAATCAGACAAGAAGTTATCCTGAGCACTTCCACTTCTCTAATCCTCGAATGGAAGGAGTTTTTGGCAGCAGGACAGTTGGTGATCCCCACACTTTCTCGAGTAATGATGAAGCCTCCAGCATGAGAAGTCAAATTGCTCATGGCGAGGACAGAATGAGAAATCTACCGCCAGCATTTGCCAACAACAATGCCCAATTCGAGCATCAGTTGCTGGAAGGTTCAAGAGATTACCCAGATGATGAGCTTACTGCCCTGGTCAACCAGTTTAGGGTTGACAGACGTCCCAAGCCGCGATCAGGAGCCAGTGAGTAGGGACTCTCAAACATCGGTTATCCACACCCGAACCAACACGAGACTAGCTGATTATCGAAGAGCCACAGGAGAGGCAAAACTGACCTTGAATAAGTGCACCTTTCATTTCATGCTTAATTCCCCTGCGTATGATATTTTCCAGCTTTCTAGGTGTCTCGATTTAATTCAAGGACAAGGGGGCAATTTATTTATCCCGTCGAATGCGTGAATCCCTTTTTATGCTAGATTTAGGGCGGATCAATTTGTGGCAACGTCGCTGACTGCCATAATGAGAAATGTTGAATGGCCTCACGTAGGGAAATTTCAAGTGAAAAGCCCAGGCGAGCTCGAAAACGGTTAACTGTGTGTCGTTCCAATTTACCCTCAATCGTTACAAAATGCTAAATTGAATTTGTTCCATTCTCACCCAGGGGATTGCAAAGTACCTCAAGAGTGTCGCAAAATGAAATGACCCAATGGAATGCGATAGGACTCATTCGCCTTCAAGGTAACCTTCAAATTAAAGGAGCCCTCCGGTCCACGGACCCGATGGCATGGAAAATGATGATGGTCCAAGGCAACCCGAAAGAAAACAAGGCCCAACTAAGCAAAGCACATATGTGGCAAGCTCAAAGTGAAGGGCAACTCGGGACATACAATTCAATCCAATCCAAATGAAGGAACTTCCTCAATTCAAATTCAATGGAAGTATACACAAGGGTAAAACAGTATCGTTCCAATTTTTCTAGAATATGAAGAACATATACTGCCGCATTCTCTTTCATTTTTGCAGGGGAAGTCTCTACTGGCCAAATTTTCCTGTCTACCATTCCCTATCAGTATCACCTCCGCTACTCGTCTCCAATCTCGAGCCAAGCAAATCCGACGTCTCTACGGAAAAGTTGGACGAGACGCCACTACTTTGAAAAAGAAAGGATAAGAAATAAGCTGAGTGGGAGACAAAGACATTTTCGGCAGAAAAGAGATACGACTCATCTTTATTGAAGAACTGGCCAGCAAATTGACGGTGGAGACAGCAACAAGGGGCCCCCTTCCACGGAAAGATGGAAGGAGACGAGCTGGGCGAGAGATACGATGAAAAGAAAATCGAGAAAGCCAGAACACTCGAGAGAGGCAATACAGTTGCTAAACCCACGTCTAATTTTAAAGGAGGCATCTTCTTGATAATTCTCATTCGTGCTCGAAAGAGAGACTCTTAAAGCATACGCAGTCTCCCAGAAAAATCCAGAGAGTGAAAATACAAGAATAGATATCAAACTTTGAGAAATCGTTAACCAAATCGAAGATGTCTCAACCCAACACACTTGAAAGTTATCGTTACTTGCTGAATATGGGAGAGGAAGATTCGAAGCCATATTTGGGATCGAACCTATGGAGCCCGGCCCTTCCACCGACGACGTCCAAGAGCCCGGTAAGGACAATGACAACAACGGTAAAGGTCAAAAGAAGCGTTACCGTCGCCATACTGAGGAGCAAGTACGAAAGCTTGAAGCTTTCTTCAGAACGTGCCCTATGCCAGACGGCAAACAAAAAATGGAACTAAGTCAAGAGCTAGGCCTTGAACCTTCGCAAATCAAGTTCTGGTTTCAAAATAGACGAACCCGAATGAAGACTCGTCATGAGCACAACGAAGCCGAGTTTCTAAGAGTTGAAAATGAAAACCTCTGAGCGGAAAACAAGATGTATAAAGAGACTTTTGACTCCGCCACCTGCCCCAACTGCAATAGCCTCCTCCTCACCCTCGATGAAATGTATGATTTGAGGATCGAAAATGCACGTTTAAGAGGTGAGTTAGACCAATTTATAACAGGATCGAGTTCTGTTGGAGCAGGGTACAAAAGGACCAATGATACTGGATCAGTATCAATACCTCCCGAGGAAGAAGGGACAGATTACCACCAAGCGGACATTGACGATGATCTTTTCGCCATAATCAACCAGTTTGATATCGGTAAAGCATCGGGACTGTGATGCACTTGTTCAGCCAGTGACCACCAGACCTTCGATATGGCCGATGCATACCTAATTTGGGATTAAGCCAGCTGATCATGGGAGAGCCTGTAGAGGAAGCAGAACTGATCTTGAATGAGTGAATGTGTTTTATTTCCTTGCGTGATATGTTTTTCTGCTTTTGTGAATGTGTAAAAGCAAGGAGTAATAATCCGACTTCCCCCTATTAAATGCTCGAATCCGCCACCTCACCAACCTCGCGACGAATTGATGGCGAGTAAAAATCTGGATAAACCTGAAGGGTAACTCCGTATCGTTTCAATTTACCCTCAGTTGCTCCAAGTTTTAAAATTAAGCCCCTTCTATTCTCAGGAAATTGCAAATCGACCCGAGAACGCAATCATATCCGAATACAAGTTGAACAAAATTTGGGGGCAAATCTATTCATGGGCATTACCACGGGATGGACAGCTTCGGACAGAGGAAAGTACAAGCGAAAGACGCGAACAATCTCAGAAATGGGTAATTCTGTATCGTTCTAATGTGCACATAATCATCTCAAGTCTTGAATTGTCTTATTCCATTCTTAACAGGGATTGCAAATTATCTCGAGAAATACCGTAACATGGCATAAGGTGATACAACAAGGCTGCTTTATCCCCAAAGATTAACCTTTGAAAGGATAGCCCCATGGACACCTACGGTCCAATGGACCAAATGGTATGGGGGATGACAGTAGGTCCGAAATATCCCGAGTTCGATCCCCGAGGGTGGGGAATGTTGTATGTATTATAAATAAATGAAACAACTTTTTGTGCATTTCTTTTTGCAAGCAGGAATACTCGACGAGTAATACCGAAGTCAATATTTTGCTACATTCTCGGCTTAATGGTGAAGCATCCAACAAAAGTCGAAGAAAACTCAATCCAGCAAAATTGGTAAAAGACTTGTCCAAGGCATTCAAGATGAAGGGTAAATCAGTATCGTTTCCAATTTATCCCTTTTAATACTGGTTGACATGTCTCCTTTTCTTTTCACAGGAAATATTTATACTAACATTTAACATGTTGAAGGAGACAAATCCAAAAGAAAAGTATGATCACCTGACAAGATCTATTCTGGTGAAAAATGGGGCAAATTGATCGCAAGCTCTGAAACGAAAAAGCAAATATGTCTTCCTTATCTCGTTTGGTTTCAAGAATAATTTCTCTGCTTCTTGCAGGGGCATTAAACAAACCAAAATGCTCCCTCGCTCATATGCTTCATCGCGCAGGGATAAAGTTTGAGACAAACCACCCCTCGACATAAGGAGTAGGCTTCCCAATTTGTTCGGTTCGCCCACATACCAGGGGCAATTTAAATTCGCCCATATTTGCACATTATATAAACACACGTGATGCTAAAAATTGTCACATCTGCATTGTGCTTACATAGTTCATGAATTATATATGACTATTCCGTGTGTTTAACTTACCAACTCCAACTTAGAGCATAAACTGCACAGGAGATATCAAATGTGCAGAATGGGGCATGACAGGATGAGGAAAGGCAAACCATTTCCACACAGGTCTAACATTTTGATCTACAGATAAACAGCCTTTCTCCAGAGTGAGAAAAAGTCATTTCGGAATGAAGTCCCCCATTCAGATTACATTCGAGGTGTTCATACTATAAGAACCTCCTTAAACAGAAGTGGTAATGCAATACATGATCTATATGTTGATCGATTGCATCATGAGTTATTACATAGACTGCCTTTAATCATGGCAAACTTAGCTGAACAATTTTGTATGAACCAATGAACGCATTGATGAAAATGCTTGCACATGTTAGCTCTGACATTGCCCGACAGGCAACACATTCCCGGTGTTTGAGTTACCTTCCAAAGTCTTGAAATTCATTCGGCGATTATTGAATGAACAAGCCTGGTTGTCCAGAAGCCACCAAGCATTTCTTCCAAATTCTCAGGTAAGTATATCTTCAACTAGAACCTTTCAAGAGAATGAATTCTGACGGTTGTTGGGATACTCGAATCCATTGCGGTATATACAGGTATCCACATTCTTCAATAAAGCATGATTTGTCTCAAGGACAATAATGTTCGAGACCTTTTGATCTCTGCCTCTTTGGTTTATTCCTAAAACGACAGGAGAATATAATTTGGGTTTGAGCTTCTGCAGGATTCCTGGTCTCCCCAGATTTCAGAATGGCACCCTTTGAGGTACACAAAGTCCTTCTTACAGGCAAATCAAGTTCTTCTTACAGGCACAAAGTCCTTCTTACAGGCAAACAAAGTCCTTCTTACAAGCAAATCAAGTCCTTCTTAAAGGCATAAAGTCCTTCTTACAGGCAAATCAAGTCCTTCTTATAGGCAAACTAAGTCCTTCTTACAGGCAAACCAAGTCCTTCTTACAGGCAAACCAAGTCCTTCTTACAGGCACAAAGTCCTTCTTACAGGCAAATCAAGTCCTTCTTACAGGCACAAAGTCCTTCTTACAGGCATAAAGTCCTTCTTACAGGCAAATCAAGTCCTTCTTATAGGCATAAAGTCCTTCTTACAGGCAAACAAAGTCCTTCTTACAGGCAAATCAAGTCATTCTTACAGGCACAAAGTCCTTCTTATAGGCAAAGTAAGTCCTTTTTACAGGCAAACAAAGTCCTTCTTACAGGCAAATCAAGTCCTTCTTACAGGCAAAGCAAGTCCTTCTTACAGGCACAAAGTTCTTCTTACAGGCAAAGCACCAAGTCCTTTTTACTAGCACCAAGTCCTTTCTACAGGCACCAAGTCCTTCTTACAGGTATCTCCATGTGGTGACCTACCATACGGGTCAAATCTTAATCAAAATTTAATCAGTAGAATCCTTTTATTAGGAATCTACCATGGTACGACCCACCATACGGGTCAAATGGTATGACCCACCATACGGGTCAAATTTTAATTCAATTTTTAATCAGTAAAATCCTTTTATTAGGAATCTACCATGGGTTGATCCACCATACGGGTTCAAGTTCAACCACCCTAAAGTTTTTTTATATAACGAATCCTTAGGTTCTCATTTCATTTTCAGTGGAACAATCATGTCACGACTCTTTTTATTTCCTTGTATTGAGTCGATAAGAATCCAGGTGTCATCTCGTCTTTGAAATGAACCTCTACCGAGCTTCCTTTCAAAGAGGGGCAGCTGTTAACACCTGATCTTTAATCATTTTTTCTATTGCTAAAGTAATAAAAAATCCATAAAAATTCATAAAATTGAAAAATCAACTTTGGGGACCTTAGCCAAGCCTAGGGAACCAATTTTGACCAAAAAACGATTTTTCATATTTTCAGTATTTTTACGTATTTTTTATTTATTTATTTTCAAAAATTAATAGAAAATCCATAAAAATTCATAAAATTGAAAAATCAACTTTAGGAACCTTAGCCAAGCCTAGGGAACAAAGTTTGACCAAAAAATAATTTTTCATATTATATATATTTTTTAATTTTTTTAAAAAAACATACAAAAATATTTGAAAATTTTGAAAAAATAACATTTGAGGCCAAAAAATACACAAAGATAGTTAATATTTTTATTTTAAATCTATTTTCATATTGGCCATCGCAAATTCAGAAAAATCCAATTCGAGTCACGTGTTCCTTCACGAGTATAATCTCGAATCGGGCTTAAAAAAATTTAATTTGAGTCAACTTATTTTTAACTTTCACTTTTTATGAGTTGTGACATTGTCTTCTAATATTTTAAATTTTCATCTTGGCCCAATTATACCCAGAATGACTTAATTTTGCAAAAGGGCTTTAATTAAATTATGCATTATTTTCAGCGACAAGAAATGAGCTTAAATTTGACATGTGGTAAATTTTGGTGTGTCAAAAATTGTGAGGAGATTTGGACTTAAAGAAATATATTTTTTCAGGGACTGAATTGTAAATACTTAAAATTCAAGGACTAAAGTGCAAATACCTAACTCTTGAAGGATTATTTTACAAATAATAAAAAGGAAAGTTAGTGGATAAATTAGAATAGAGAAGGGAAGATGAAGAAGAGGAGATGAAGAAGAGAAGTTAGAGAAGAATGGATGGAGAAAATAGGATAAGAATAGAGAAGGGAAGATGGAGATGAAGAAGAGTTAGTAGAGAAATTAGAATGGAAGATAAGAATAGAGAAGGGAAGATGGAGATTAAGAAGAGTTAGTGGAGAAATTAGAATGGGAGATAAATATGGAGAATGGAAGATGAAAATGAAGAAGAGTTAGTGGAGAGATTAGAATGTGAGATAGAGATGGAGAATGGAAGATGAAAATGAAGAAGAGTTAGTGGAGAAATTAGAATGGGAGATAGAGTTAGTGGAAAAATTAGAATGGGAGATAGATGAGTAGGTTATAAAAGGAGAAAGAAGTGAGCTTGAGAAAGGATTCTTGGGAGAGAAAATTTGAAGTGTTTGGGAGGATTTTTTTTTAGAGAAAATTTTGGATGTTTGAGAGAGTTTTGGGAGATTGAAGAAAAATTTGAGAGAAAGAAAATACCAAAAGAGAGAGAATTTTGAAGATGATGGGAGTTCAAAGCTAGGGATTATTATCACAAATTCCTTCATCGATCAATATAAA
Organism: Psidium guajava; assembly: GCA_016432845.1. NCBI lineage: Eukaryota > Viridiplantae > Streptophyta > Magnoliopsida > Myrtales > Myrtaceae > Psidium > Psidium guajava. The sequence continues at coordinate 3,115,615 of CM028224.1, forward strand.
TCAAGAGTTCATCCTCGTCAACAAGCAAGCAAATTCGAGCTAAGTGTTTTTATTTATTCATTTGTTTATGGTTTTACTTGCAAATTAGCACAAATTGTATACACTTTCTCCATCTCCTCTTTTTTTTTCCATATTTTATGTCAGGAGAAGGATATCTCTACGTCAACAGCAAAAATCTCGTAGATATGCAAAAATCGGCCCAGACAAGCTCCTAAGCTGTCCACCGATTTCTCAATTGATCTGTGACTAAAAGTCCCTCTTAATTCAAAAGAAACTCTCTATATTGGGAACATAGAGAGCGAAAATCAATTATAGAAATCCCTCCCAAAAAAAATGGGAGATAAGTACTCTTTCCACTCTTTTGGTTTTAGGTGCAGATTAGCACATATTTTGTATATTGACATTTCACTCTATTTTATGTCAGGAAGCCGCAGCTTTATATCAATGGTCAACCCTATGGAAGCACAAAATCGGCTTGGAGGAGTCCTCAAGTGCGCACAAATTTCAAATTGTTGAATCAATTCGTTGTATTTTATTTTAAAGAATTCATACCCCAGAATGGAGAGGACAAAGTCCATCCGCAATTTAAATACCTGCACCATAAATCCCAAAGGGAAGAGCCAAGCCAATGCTTAGCCTCCCATTGGAGGTTTTTACTTACAGTAGTTAAATACCTGCAACTTAAATACCTGTACCTTAAATCCCAAAGGGAAGAGCCAAGCCAATGCTTAGCCTCCCATTGGAGGTTTTTACTTACAGTAGTTAAATACCTGCAACTTAAATACCTATACCTTAAATCCCAAAGGGAAGAGCCAAGCCAATGCTTAGCCTCCCATTGGAGGTTTTTACTTACAGTAGTTAAATACTTGTAACTTAAATACATGTACCTTAAATCCCAAAGGGAAGAGCCAAGCCAATGCTTAGCCTCCCATTGGAGGTTTTTACTTACAGTAGTTAAATACCTGCAACTTAAATACATGTACCTTAAATCCCAAAGGGAAGAGCCAAGCCAATGCTTAGCCTCCCATTGGAGGTTTTTACTTACAGTAGTTTAAATACTTGCAACTTAAATACATGTACCTTAAATCCCAAAGGGAAGAGCCAAGCCAATGCTAGGCCTCCCATTGGAGGTGTTTATTCACTGTCATGTACTTCCTATAATTTAATTTTTGAATCATCAGACCCAAAAGATAATTAGGTTGTAATACTGCACAGAAGTCGTTAACACACTCCTTCTTTCGGCTTCAGGGAATCTTTAACACTTAAAAAAATATAACAAATAAAAATATATACCATCCATGCATCCTATTTAAAAAGTGAAAACACAAAAGAGAATACCCTACTATAACCTTAGGAATAAACCAAGCCTGAGTTGCCGAATTAGGATATCCATGAAATTAAGGTACCGAAAGGGCATTAGTTTTAATTAGCTAGTGTAACCAAGTCCCCGAACTCCTAATCTCTGGTTCGCAGGAATAAATTAGTTCTCCCGCTAATTTATTTAGGTTTCTAATCGACCTACCAAGAACGATTAGTGGCGACTCCAAATTTTAAAATCATTTAAACAAAAACCAAAGTTGCGATTCGGTAGGGCTTGGGAGGGTCCGCGTTAGGTTAGTCAAATCTAATTAACCTAATAATCCGTTAACCCCTTTTAAAATTTTAAATTTTTTTTAGAGGGTCGCGACAGTCGATTAGAAACCTAAATAAATTAGCGGGAGAACTAATTTATTCCTGCGAACCAGAGATTATGAGCTCGGGGACTTGGTTACACTAGTTAATTAAAACTAATGCCCTTTCGGTACCTTAATTTCATGGATATCCTAATTCGGCAACTCAGGCTTGGTTTATTCCTAAGGCTCTAGTAGGGTATTCTCTTTTGTGTTTTCACTTTTTAAATAGGATGTATGGATGGTATATATTTTTATTTGTTATATTTTTTTAAGTATTAAAGATTCCCTGAAGCCGAAAGAAGAAGTGTGTTAACGACTTCTGTGCAGTATTACGACCTACTCATCTTTTGGGTCTGATGATTCAAAAATTAAATTATAGGAAGTACATGACAGTGAATAAATACCTCCAATGGGAGGCCTAGCATTGGCTTGGCTCTTTCTTTTGGGATTTAAGGTACAGGTATTTAAGTTGCAAGTATTTAAACTACTGTAAGTAAAAACCTCCAATGGGAGGCTAAGCATTGGCTTGGCTCTTCCCTTTGGGATTTAAGGTACAGGTATTTAAGTTGCAGGTATTTAACTACTGTAAGTAAAAACCTCCAATGGGAGGCTAAGCATTGGCTTGGCTCTTCCCTTTGGGATTTAAGGTACATGTATTTAAGTTGCAGGTATTTAACTACTGTAAGTAAAAACCTCCAATGGGAGGTTAAGCGTTGGCTTGGCTCTTCCCTTTGGGATTTAAGGTACAGGTATTTAAGTTGCAGGTATTTAACTACTGTAAGTAAAAACCTCCAATGGGAGGTTAAGCATTGGCTTGGCTCTTTCCTTTGGGATTTAAGGTACAGGTATTTAAGTTGTATGTATTTGACTACTGTAAGTAAAAACCTCCAATGGGAGGCTAAGCATTGGCTTGGCTCTTCCCTTTGGGATTTATGGTGCAGATATTTAAATTGCGGATGGACTTTGTCCTGTCCATTTTGGGGTATGAATTCTTTAAAATGAAATACAACGAATTGATTCAACAATTTGAAATTTGTGCGCGCTTGAGGACTTCTCCAAGCCGATTTTGTGCTTCCATAGGGTTGACCATTGATATAGAGCTGCGGCTTCCTGACATAAAATAGAGTGAAGTGTCAGTATACAAAATATATGCTAATATGCACCTAAAACCAGAAGAGTGAAAAGAGTACTTATCTCCCGTTTTTTTAGGGATTTCTATAATTGATTTTCGCTCTCTATGTTCCCAATATAGAGAGTTTCTTTTGAATTATGAGGGACTTTTAGTCACAGATCAGTTGAGAAATCGGTGGACAGCTTAGGAGCTTGTTTGGGCCGATTTTTGCAGCTCTACAAGATTTTTGTTGTTGACATAGAGATATCCTTCTCCTGACATAAATATGGAAAAAATGGGAGATGGATAAAGTGTATACAATTTGTGTTAATTTGCGAGTAAAACCATAAATAAATGAATAAATAAAAACACTTAGCTCGAATTTGCTTGCTCGTTGACGAGGATGAACTCTTGATTTATATTGATCGATGAAGGAATTTGTGATGATAACCCCTAGCTTTAAACTCCCATCATCTTCAAAATTCTCTCTCTTTTGGTATGTTCTTTCTCCCAAATTTTTCTTCAATCTCCCAAAACTCTCTCAAACATCCAAAATTTTCTCTCCAAAAAATTCTCTCAAACACTTCAAATTTTCTCTCCAAAAAATCCCTCTCAAGCTCACTTCTTCCTCCTTTTATAATCTACTCATCTATCTCCCATTCTAATTTTTCCACTAACTCTATCTCCCATTCTAATTTCTCCACTAACTCTTCTTCATCTCCATCTTCCCTTCTCTATTCTTATCTTCCATTCCAATTTCTCTACTAACTCTTCTTCATCTCCATCTTCCCTTCTCTATTCTTATCTTATTTTCTCCATCTATTCTACTCCAACTTCTCTTCTTCATCTCCTCTTCTCCATCTTCCCTTCTCTATTCTAATTTATCCACTAACTCTTCTTTTTGTTATTTGTAAAATAATCCTTCAAAAGTTAGGTATTTGCACTCTAGTCCTTGAATTTTAAGCATTTACAATTCAGTCCATGAAAAAATATATTTCTTTAAGTCCAAATCTCCTCACAATTTTTGACACACCAAAATTTACCACATGTCAAATTTAAGCTCATTTCTTGCCGCTGAAAATAATGCATAATTTAATTAAAGCCCTTTTGTAAAATTGAGTCATTCTAGGTATAATTGAGCCAAGATGAAAATTTAAAATATTAGAAGACAATGTCACAACTCATAAAAAGTGAAAATTAAAAATAAGTTGACTCAAATTAATTTTTTTAAGGCCCGATTCGAGATTATACTCGTGAAGGAACACGTGACTCGAATTGGATTTTTCTGAATTTGCGATGGCCAATATGAAAATAAATTTAAAATAAAAATATTAACTATCTTTGTGTATTTTTTTGGCCTCAAATGTTATTTTTCCAAAATTTTCAAGTATTTTTGTATTTTTTAAAAAACAATTATATATAATATGAAAATTTATTTTTTGTTCAAAAATGGTTGCCTAGGCTTGGCCAAGGCTTCCAAAGTTGATTTTGTAATTTTCTCATTTTTTCTTTATTTTTCATGAATTTTCAAAAATAAAAATACTAAAAAATACTGAAAATATGAAAAATCATTTTTTGGTCAAAATTAGTTCTCTAGGCTTGGCCAAGGTCCCCAAAGTTAATTTTTCAATTTTATGAATTTTTATGGATTTTTCAAAAAAATAAAAATGCCGAAAAATACTGAAAATTTTTAAAAGAGAAAAGATGATTAAAAATCAGGTGTCAACAGTCACGCCTAACACAATTTTCCCATAATATTAATGCGGCTCAAGGACACGACCTCTCAGCAGAGGTAGCCACGGTTCAAAACCGCCGATTCAGGTTCATGACCTATCATGAACCGGAACCGAAACCTTGAAGACAGTTCCGATTTCGGTTCATGAACTGACGGTTCGGGCCGGTTCCGTCCGGTTCAAACCGGTTTTCAAATAAAATTTTACAAAATAAAAAAAATTTAAATAATGAGTTATGAAATAAAAAAGATAAAATTATGAAATAATAAATTTTAAAATATAAATTGTAATCAAATTTGGGGATCAAGAAAAAAATAGGAGGGAGGAAATGGCTTGAACTTAATGAATTATCATTAAGCACCTACATATCTTCTTGGGGATAGAAGAATCAAAGCCCATATAGTTCTTTTACCTTTGATAGCCACATCCTTACCTCATCATCAATCGTCGCTACCTGTGGCGGTGGTATCTTCGTCATTGAAGAATTCGGATTCGTTGTTGCGATCCATTTCTTGTTGTCGATATGCCGCCTTTGTCCAATCATCGACACAAGTTTGAGCCTCAACCGAATCCGGAGATAATCTTGAACGTCGGTCATTCAAAATATTACCTCCAATACTAAATACTTGTTCAACCGCAACTGTTGAGCTAGGGGTTGCTAAAATCTCTTTTGCAATGTGAGCTAGTACTGAAATTGAGTTGAATGGCTATTCCACCACTTTAGAATTTGGAAATCTGTGCCCTCTGATTAAGGAAACTCAAATATAATAGTTAAATAAATTTCTATTTCGGAAATATTTTCCATTATTCCCTTTTGTCTTTTTTACCTATTTAGTATATTTCTAGACCCTCTACTTAGGTGCTTGCCTTGGATGTCACTAGCTTGGGAAGAAGTTCCGCTATAATCAACTATATTATATCTATTACAAAAATCATTATACAATTCTACTATTATATTTTTAACTTCTTTTTCTATATCTCTAATATTCACGATTTTAGTCAAATGTAAACACTTATAGTATGAATTCAAATCATCAAGTAAGCCATTCATTTTCATACGTGGATCCAAAACACAATCAACTAAATAGATAATAGGAATTTTGATATAATATTCCATCCATTTCATTCGCATTGCTATAATAGTTGGACCTAATTCATTATCGTCTTCATTTTCTTCAAAAATACTAGCAATATTTACACACTTTATTAAAAATAAATGTGCAGTAGAATAATAAATACTAGATAAAGTATAAGTTGCATTATTAAAAACTTTTAACAAATCTAAAATTCTTTTGCAAATATCCCACTCTTATGGGTATAAATTATTTTGAAAAACATGATTCGCAAAAAACGTACATAATAAATCTTTATATAAAAAAGATTGATCAAGTAACTCGTATATAGAATTCCAACGATTTGGAATATCTCTTAGAATTTTTTTTGGTTTTCTTTCATTTTGTTTACAAAATCTACCCAATTCTCTCATAACTTGGGGATGTTTCCATAAATATTGAATTGCCGTTTTTATTAAACGAAAAGAAATTTCAAGAGTTCGTAAACCATCTTGTACGCATAAATTTAAAACATGAGAAACACATCTAATATGAAAAAAATTTCCACCAAAAGCGGGTTTACAATCATTTCTAACTCGCGAATAGAAGCAGTATTTGATGCGGTATTATCAAAATCAACTGAAAAAATTTTATTAACCAATAAATACTCTTTTAAAACTTGCTTAATTATTCTATAAATATTATGTGCCGTATGTGTTTCATTAAAAACTCGAAATGCAATAATTCTTTTTTGAATGTTCCAATCATCATCTATCCAATGACATGTAATACTCATATAATAATGAGTTTGCCAAGGATCACTCCAAATGTCGCCACTTATATGCACACGTCTATTGAAAAATGCAAAAAAATTTCTCAAATCATCTTTTCCTTTTTTATAAAGTTTAAACATTTGGCGTTTAAGCGTATTTCTCGAAACGGATTTTGCTTGTAGAGTACATGCATTTTGTACAAAAGTATTAAAACCAAAATTTTCACCAAAATTAAACGATAAATGTTCAACAACAGTAAATTTAGCTAATTCTTGCTCATAATTATTTCTTTCGTAACGAAACAAATTAGAAATGTTAGAATCGACAAATTTGGGAATTTGTTGTTGCCTCGTGTCGATCCCGAATTCCATTGGATGTTTTGACGCTAGATGTCGTCAATATGTTCCATAGCCGCTTCCACTTGTAAATCTGTATACTTTGTTGCAATGCTTACATATGAGGTTGTAGTCATTTTCTTCTAGACGTTGCTTAGTGTTACCATATGATGGATGCACCTCCTCGACTCATTTCTTTTGTCATTGACACTTCTTCAGTATTGGTAGTTGAATTTAGACTTTCTTGCGTCGGGATGTGCTCCACATTAGGAATAACGTTGATATCATCTTCGTCATCGTATCCCCAATGTTCATACTCACGAGGATCATGAGAATAATTGGATTCTTCAGAAATCATCGGGTTCTTTCCTCTTCCATTAGCCATTTTTTGAGAGAATTGAGCAGAAGAAAACTGGCTAAATTGAGCGAATTTGAGAGAATTTGAGAAATGAGAGAATTTGAGAGAAATTGTGAAGAAAAATGAAAGGTAAAGATGGGTATTTATAATGGTTTGGATTATTTAATAAATTAAAAAAATTATTTAATAATTAAAAAAAAGGCTATATAGCCGTAGTCGACCAAACAGCTATATTACAGCCGTTTGGGCCCGGGCCGATTTCCAAATTTAGTAACTCGGAACCGACTCGTTCCACACGGGCTAGTTCCGGTTCGCAATGAACTGGCCCGTTGACTAGTGGCCACCTCTACCTCTCAGCCCACGTCCACTAGCACTAATCTCAATTTAATTTTTTTGTTTTACTTTATTTTTTTTTCTTAAAGCCTGGCTTGTGGAGTCAAATTGCAGAAGTACTCATACAAGGAAGTTTCGTTTTTATTTTTCTATTTTTACAAAGAATCATAAAAATGATTATTTTTCATGCATATATAAAAATATATATTTAATATATAACGTGTTTTAACGTGCCAAAATTCTCTATTTTTTTAAAAATAACGTATCAACGAGTCGTATCGTATATCGCATGTCAATGTCGATGCTATTTAATTGGCCAGAAGGATTGAACTGGCATAAATTCAAAAGGTTCGATGGCTAGCTAGAAGAAGAAGAGGAGGAGGAGGAGGAAATGGAAGAGAAAGAAGATAAAAAAAATATTCAAAAAATATTAAAGTATCATTAAATTGGCCACGTCAGCTATTTTTAATCGAAATTAATCGGAATGATTGAATTGGCACAAATGCAAAAGATTTAGGATTGAATTGATAAAAAAAAGGTTCATGACTAAATTGTCACAATTAAAATTAATTTAGAACTTTTTTGGTAATTTTTCCGAGAATGTTTCGCTTTCCTTGATCATTCTAGAGATTAATGATACATCCCTCTTGAAAATATCTAGTATTCTTTAAAGAAGAGAAGAGGTGAATCTTAGGAAGAACTTCTTTTGCAATTCTCAATAACAAAGAGATACGAGAATACTTCTCAAAGGGTACGCACATGTTTTACCTTCCTGTTCTTGTCATATCAATCTTCAAACTTCAAAGGGTGTTCCTTATTTTTATGTGGAGGAAAAGTTGATGGTTTATGGACCAAATGATATGCAAGTGATTGTTACTTTTCTCTTTGTCATTGAATATGTTCGATGGCTTCTCTAAATTTTTCAGAGTGGCATTGGAGTCCACCAAGTAATCAGTTTTCAGATTACTTCATAAAATTCGCATTGTTTGAATTTTAAGCAATTTTTCTATTTAGCCTACCATATATTCATTTGTGGATCAAATCAGCTAGCTGAAATGCATCAACATATACAAAAATTTCCGTAGGTTTTATTACTTGAGTATTTTTCATGTCAATATCTGGATTTCTTTTTTGTTTTCTGAGAGGCAATATTGAGAACCTGTGCAAATCATCATGTTCGATTGCCCCTTTAAAAATTTTCATGTTCTAGTAATCTACATTTAATTTAAATCTAGTCTAATTTAATCTAAATCTGCAGAAGTATTCATCCACACTTTTATCTGCACTTTATGTTTCATTCCTCATATAACCTTCTTATTCTGTAAAGAATTGCATTTGCCGGTTACATTGAGTCTTCATTTCTATGAATGGCTACAATCAAAAGATAAACTTCTTATATGCAAAAAAATTATCGGACCAGCTATTTTTCCCAGATGATTGCACCCCTGGAGATTTCTTTAGAGACAGCTACCCTTTGTTTTTGTCGAGGGAGACCGTTTTTCTTATACACTTGAAGCCTTGTCTTCCAATGGCTGCGAGTTTGAATTTCCTTTTCTAGAAGTATATATTACGAGCTTTTGCTTCTTCTTCTTTTTGTTTTTTTTTTTTTTGTGTGTGAATAATACATGAGAGTTGCTTTTGTTTTTCCTTAAACAATTGCCATGGTGGGTAATTTTTAAAATTTAAAATCAATGTGTAAAAGTTCATGTATTGTTTACGTTATACGAATGTCTATACAAAAAAGAAAAGGAAAAAATTGGCCATTTCATCTGGTCTTAGATCACAGTATTGGTCTATATATTCCAACCCAATGGAAGAAATAACAATAATGTGTCATTTGTTAGGTTTACTATGCCAAGAAATTATTTTACACCTGGTCCCGTTGTGGACACGAAGAAGCACACGGATCACACTTTAATAGAGTGATTTATTCATTACACAGCACAATAGAATCCATTGTACACTTGAAATTTCGTCGAACTCTGGTTCAGGACGTGGTGCAACTATTAGATGATGTCTGGATGATGAAGTTTGTCCTGATGGGTAATTCAAAACGTACGCAGTGGTAATATAAGCATAGCTTGGCGTCGATATTACTGAGTGCACAAATTTGAAGTGAAAGAATAAATTAAGGAAGAAAAAGCAAAGGAATGCATGATTGTTCTTGGGACAAAACTGAACATCATTTCATTTTGTTGATAGATTGCAACAGGATGATAAACTTTGGATAGCCCGATCGTCTCCCTGTGATGAAATTACAAGGGTGTCCAGCATGAGGAAGTCAAGGGGTTATAAACCGCGGGAAGCAAGAACTTCTTGCCACGGACCCCGCGAACATTAAAAGCACCGCCGGTCGCGGGATCGACCCTGACCTTGCCGGTGTAACCGGGGAAGGCTCCGCTTCCGAATATGTTAGGACATGCCGACGCGGCTTCGGTCGGGTCAAATGTGGAACCTCCGTAGAAACCGTTGTTATAAGGATCGGTGACGATTCCTGCCAATGCCGAGGCAAAGGATATGACCATGGCGTCGGCACCCACATTCCCACTCGGCGGCCGCAATGTCACACCTTTCGGCCCGTAGTCGGATGGGTAGAATGGCCATGCGCACGTCCCCGGGCACTCAGTTTCGGGGTCACCTACCAAAATGTATGGCTGCCTCCCTGCAGTATTAGTTCAGTATTGTTACGTCGCTTAACTTATCAATTTTATACGTTGCGGAAGCTTGATTACCTACAATTTAGTCATGCATACTAGTAGATTGATTGATCACGGTTCGTACCGAGGAGTCCGTGTTGGGAGCACTTGCCCATGCAAAGGCCTTGAACGGTGACGCCTCTGGCGGCAAAGATGACGGCGACGGTACTCTTGTCCCCGCCCGTTGCCTTTTGGACGAGACCAGGGATGAAGTCCACGGTCAACACCTTGCCGACGGAGTAAAACTTGTCGGTGACCTGGCGCACCACCCTTACCCCAATGGGAGGCGCCATGCCTCTCCTCCTTGGCTGGTAGCTCTCGATGACGCGCCACCAGGCGGACACCTGGGGCTCAATGTAGGCGCCGCGGGGGCCCCTGTAGTTGAGGGACTTGATGAAGCTCCGGATCACGTTCTTCTGGATGCGACCGGTGGGTCCGTACCACACCAGCGCTAATTTGATATTCCCGGTGAGGACAGCTCCTCCATGGTATGTAAGCCGAGCAGGTCGGCCGCGGTCGCCTCCTCTAGGGGCCCCGAGCGCAAGAGGAGAGAAAAGGAGCAGCAGGAACAAGGAGGAGATAAACAATAGCAGAGGCTGTTTCGGCAGAGAAGACGCCATGGTAGAAGATCCCTGCGATTAGGCGCCCTTGTACGTCTCCTCTCACTCCTCTTGCGTTTGGGCTTCAAAGGTATATATACAAGTGAAAATGGTGGGGGGACTGGATTTAGCTCTTGGCTGAGAGACAGTGAAGCCACTGATTTCGCACCTCACGACCACCTACATTGGTGGATTCACCTTAAAAACACGAACTTTATTAGAACGAGAGGGACAAGCGGGTATGACAAGGATGTCTAATTCTGGTGGGTTTAACGTTCACCGAAAGGCAAGAAGAAGCGGTCAGACAAAGAACAGGGCATTGCATGCGTGTGTCATGAAGGGATTCCCTTAGACCTGGCGAACCGAAACACAAGGAGTGGACGTTTTGCCAACCGCCCGTTGATCATTCCAAGGGAAAATTCTAAATAAAGGCCTAAAATGCTTTGATTTTTTCTAAAGTGAATTTTATTTTTAAAAAAAATCTGAAGTATCCTCTTTATTTCAAAGAGGACTTTGACGAAAGGCCATTTTCGTCTTTTAACGATTTATATATATATTTTTTCTTTTCCAGTTTTCATTTTCTTTTTGCCATTTTCTTCCCTTCCCCCAGCCACTCCATGCCGCCGCCAGGCGACCCCAACTCGACGCTAGCCTCGCCAACCGAGGCTAGGGTTGCCTCAGAGTAATTCAGAAAAAAAAATGAAACTTTTTGAGCTGTGGAGCATTGATCAGCTCATGGAGGCAAGGGCTGGAAGAAGATGAAGAATTCTAATGCTGCAATGGGAGCCTAGGGCTCGGTTCATTCACAATTTGGACCCCAGGAGCTGAAAGATGCGCTGAGGGAATGGATCTTACATCATTTGGGATGAAGCCCTCACCCTCGCCCTCATTTGTGCAGGCAAAGCCGGCATCAGCCGAGGGCGATGCCGATCGGGGCAAGAGCGACCCTCGCCCGATGGTGGTTTGGGCAGCCCTTGCCTAAGGCCAACATTGGTTGAGGGAGGAGAAAGAAAAAGAAAAAAGAAAAAAAAAAGAAAGGAAGGAAAACACAAAAAAAAGAAAAAAAATTAAAACGGTAAAAGATAAAAAGTTCCTTCAGTGAGGCTTTTTTTTTTAACAAAAAGAAATTTGAAACCCTTCTTTCAAATAAAATTCACTTTAAGTCATTATTTAAGAAAATTAAAATATTATGTGCCTTACTTAGAATTTTTCCATCATATAAATCATGAATGACGGGGGTGTCGGCAATGCACTTCCAGCATATTTGTTTTCCCAATGTCGCCAAAAATCAGCAAAAACGTATTTCTTCGCTCCAATTACTACAAAACTACAAAGGCAAGAGATTTCATCTACATTGTCCGCATTGTCCGCTGCACGGATCATCATCAGACAATGATTTTGCTTTAAAAAAAAAAGATTATTTGCTTTCATTACAGGCATATACATCCTTACTTAGGAAATAAGCATTGCATCTCACCCTCGAATTCTGGAAAAAATATAAAAAACAAGTCAAAAGAGAAGAAATGTAACGACGTTGACATTATTTCAACTCCCCGTGACAATAGGTGTAACCGTGTACAGGTAAGAATTCAGGTAAACGCAGACAGTACATCCGCATCCCTCCTTCAAGTACCAACAACAGGTTGACAAAACATACACATAAAGATACACTTTATCCGTAACTCTCTAAGACTCGAGGATTCTCTTGTTCTGGGCCGCCTATATTAGGGAATGAGCTTCTTTACATCTGGACCATCTTCCGACCTTCCTTTCGTCGTTCCATAGCTTTGCAGTAATCGACTGGAAACCCATCTGTATGTATCTCACAACGACCGTGACAAGCTCCCTGCAGGACAAGTATTAGTTTGTTTGTTTGTTTTTTTCCTTTTCCAGACAACTTCACATCTCAAAATGCTCAGATGACTAATTTATTCAATCTATTTTTACAGAAATAAGAACCCAAGACCATCAATGCCATGCCGGTAGTTAAAATTAATAAGAGCATAGTAGGAAACGGATCATTGCCAAAGTTCTGCAAAAGAAACTGCCCATCCAACTGAATCTAAAAAGGAAAACGAGAAGAAGAACAAGTAGTCTCTCATTTATCAAAAGAGCAACTGGCAAATAAAGCATTGTAGACCCACATAGCTGTTAGGAAACTTACAGCAGTGAGCAAGGAGATCGACAGGCTTTCACAAAGTAAACAAACAGGAATGCATCATAATGCTGGCCATCAATCAGATAGAAACTGGGCAACCTCCGAATACACTTGAATGACATTTTCTTGTACAGGCGCATGGCAGGAATATTATATGATATCACATGCAAATAAACAGCCTGACAAGTGGGGATGCTGGAGGCATACTTGATAACCTCAAGAATAAGTGAAGAGGCTGCACATCAAAGAACAGGCAAGTTAGTTCCTTTGGGGCTCATAGAAACAGGATAAAGAGCCATGGTAAATGAGAACAAGAACCCACCTATGCCAAGATTTCTGTAACTATCTATCACTCCCAGCGTCAAAATGTAGACTAATGACCATTCTGATTCGGCCGAATTATAATTAAGCAAATCCACAATCTGCAAGCACAATTTCATTATGAAAAAAAAAAAGGAATCATATTTCAGAAACTTAAGTTTGTACATTTCCAGGCCATTAATACAAATGATCACCCATCACAGTATCCACACCTCACTGTCTTTAGCAAGAACAACCCTAGCTGTGACAAATCCAATTAGCTCATCACTTTTTCCATCATCACGGCTATGGTCAACAGCTGCCCAAGCCACTATACCATGTCCATGGACAACATTTTGGAAGAACTCAGATTCATACCTGTAAATCCAACTGCTCATTTAAGACAAGAAACCACTCCATCTAAATATCCACATCACTAAAAGCCTCAAAGACGAAAATGTTTACGGGGCTAAGCTACCTAATGGGAAATATATCCCCATGAATCTGCTCCAAGATTTCCAGATCAGATGGGCGTATGGGCCTAAAGCTTATGGTCGGATGGCAAGAGGTTAGCGTGACCATCGTCTATCAAGATCTTAATCCCCAGAAAAAACTGGATATATGTGGAGGACCTGTAGAAAGACAGCTCTTCCCATTTATGCCCCATCAGCTGCCACATCCATGCAGTAAGAACTGTAAACCAACATGGCAATTCCGCTTCAAGCTCTATAATTATGTAAGGTCATATACAAGTTCATAAGTAAAATAAAAGCAATAGAACATAATATGGCACTGTATCAATAATCTTGAATTCAAACCAGAGACACAGTTGCCCTGCATAATGGAAGAATGTAGAGCATCACATCAAAAGCCAAACAGATCTTAGGGTATGTTTTTTTTTTTTTCGGGGAAAACTTCATGATAAAAGAAAATGTTTTCCCCTTTTCGAGTTGGGAAATTCATTTTCGTAACTTTAAGGATGCATATTTACTTTGTTGGTAAACGGTTTCCAATGAATAATCATTTTCAGCAAACCAAACACACCAGAAAACTAACTCGCCAAATATTCTTTCGCTCAAACAAACACAGCCTTAGTGTTCCATTTGCACAGAGAAGAAATGAAAGGCTTAAAGCAATGGCTGAACTGCCTATCATAGCCTTTGCAGATGCCAAGTACCAAGGTTGCATGCACTCATCAATTACGATTTTGGCCCAGCGACTGCTACGGCTGATAGCAAATGATTTCATTCAGTTCGCAGATGCTCCAGTAAGCAAAAGGAAAGAAGAAAACTTGTTCCTTGCAATGAACTCCTCGAAATCCCAAAACTTTTTACTCACAATGTTTTCTTACTTTTTTCTCGTTAGGAGGTTCACATGAGTAAGTCAAAACAGTATCAAATTATTTCCTTTGTGCATGTGCAAACACTAGAGAATAACCAAAGGGCAACTGACCTTTCGCACCACACAATTCATTTTCATTGAAAAGGTAACTGCAGCCATTAACACTTATTTGAAGATACTTGAAGTAAGCTGGATTAAGCCCAGACAGCATAACAAGATAAACAAGACAGTTGAATGAACAAGTAAACCAAGAGAGGGGCTTGGCGGATGTCTTTTTCTTTTATCAACAAGGAATGTGAACAATTGCGAGATTTCAGTTCGTTTAGACAATAAAGACAGAACAGCAACCATGCGACTCATGTGGCTAATCATCGAAAACTTGAGATTCCAAATGCTATAATCCCTTTTCATTGGTTAAAAGGGCTATGCTCAAACTTCCAGTAGGCAGCCATAGTGACAAGTATGATTGGACGATACTAATCAAACGTGCAGAATAAGTGTTAACAAGTATAGTAGCTGCAATCTCATTAAACAGCATGTGAGCGCTATAACTGGTGAACTGCTCCATAACTCTACCACACTCTAGAAACACAGAGAACACCGCTGGACCACCTGCACAACACCTATTTTGACAGGCGAAATTTTTCGGGCTTATTGCCAAATTGCCCAAAACAAGGGCATACAACGAAAGTCGCAGCACTAGAGAAGCTAAATCTTCTCAGAGAGTATAGAATCGATTTCCAAGTGAGAGGTGACTGTCTCAGAAGTAAACCTCCGGTACGAGTGTGGCCACGTTTACGTAACCAACCACGAGTTCATCATCAAGCAGCCCAAAACAGGACAAAGAAAACGAGAGAGAACCAGGGGGACGAACTAGAACTTGAGAGCTACAACACCGACATGATCACCGCCCCAAAAAAAAAAAAAAACCCAGGGATTAATTGTTCAGGGCGTACGCGGACACGTAGGAACGAGAAACAGCGAGGATAAAAGTAGGAGAAGCCAAGGAAATCGCGAAATTGGAACAAGAATGAGCAAGGGGAGCACTAAGAAACGGACTAGGTACACACACTGATGTCATGTCGTCATATGTGAATCGGGGACAGGAGACCTGGAGTTAAAAAGAGGAACTTTATACGATCGGAGACGGGACAAAGAGCTGAATTTTCTTGGAGGGAAAACGAGAAATCTTGGTATGAAATTGATTGAAACGGAAGGGAACGATTTTACCTCATGGAGTGGATTGGATTACAGGGATGGAAGAGGAGGCTGGCTGAACTTTATTTGTTTCGTGTTGGCCGGTGGACCGAAGAGGAGATGGAAATGGGAAATGGAATCTGGGAATTTCGCTTCCTTTGCTTTGCTCGCTCTTCCTGCGTTCTTGAGCTTTGCTTGCTTGCTTTCCCCTGCTTCGTCAACGGACGCCCCCTCTCACTCCATCTTTTTGTCCTTTCCTTCCCCACTCCTTCCTTTTTTCACTTATAATTTTTTTTTTTTGCAAAAATAAAAAAAGAAAAGAGAAGAGAAGGAGCCGATTTGTAAAGCAACTGTTTTTAGGAAAAATTTCAACCCAACAAAAAAAAAAGCCCCAAATGATATTATTTTCTTAAATAAATAATGACTTGAAGTGAATCTTATTTCAAATAAAAACCTGACATGCATTTATTATGTCAAAAAAAGGCTTGAAGTACACATTATTTCAAATAAAGACCTAAAATGATTATATTAATATTAAAAAAGGGCTTAAGCCACTTTAGTTAGAGGCATTTTGGTCATTTACTATTTCATTTTATTTTTCCTTGTCTATTTTTTAAGAGATTAAATAAAAAAGAAAACAAAAAGGGAACACAAGTGAAAAGACTATCCTTCCGCCTATCGCTATCGCCTCATAATCGATGGGGCGATCGCAATGGCCGTCAAGGTCGCCGGTGCCTCAGCAGGGGCCAACAACCCTACCAACCACCCATGACTCTCTTTGTCTCTCTTGGGTTAGGTTGGATCAAGATTAAAATTCACCATCGACAACCTTAGATGGGTTACCAACCCTGGCAACCTTGGTTCTGAGGTCACAACTTCAACAAGTTGCAAGGGAGAGAGGCAATTTTGAGGGCTCATGGTAGCTCGTTGGCTCGCTAATGGCGACCCGACCTCATTGAGGTTGGCAAGGTCCCCAATCCTCATTGAGGTATTGTCAACCCCAATGGCCATTGCCACGAACCCTTCGATTGTGGGTGCGCCAGCCACGCTTGTGATTCTTGCTTTTTAAAAAATAAAAAAATAAAATTTAACAAAAAGTTAGATTAAATTACATTTTGACAAAAATACCTTTCATTGGCTGAAAAATTTGGCCAGCCATTTGATTGGCAAAGTGAAGCTCTTATTTGAAATAACCATAGCCACTTCAAGCTATTCTTCAAAATAAAATAACATTTCAAGCCTTCATTTGAAACATAATGTACCGCAAGCCCTTACTCGAGAAAATGAGAGCACTTAAAATTTTTTTTTGAAATTTCCCCCAGTTTTTATTACGAAGCAACTTTAATCTCAATGAATTATAGTTCTACCAAAGTCCAGAATTCTATGGACAGCGACCTTCATGTTTGCTTGTCCTTCCGACATTATTTTTAGTCAGAAAGTTTCTCTTTCTCGTTCTAGAAATCTTTCCATCTCATCATCTTCTTCCATGCACATTATAACTAAACATTCTTTCCTCAATACACAAAACTCAGAACACAACAAATTCAGAAAAAGTTTGGAAGCACTTGAGAGAGAATCCAACAACACCAACACCTCGCTTTCACTCCTCTTTCATACAACTTAGCATGGCTTCATAGAGGATTAGAACAAAATACACAAGAGAGTTGCATACTACTTCATAAAAGAGAGACATTGGGAGAATTCTATCTCTCAATCCTTCTCAATATCTTTTCGCAAATCACAAACGATGCAGGATTGCCATCTCATCTTCATAATGTCGCCATTTCTTTCCTCATCATTTGTGAAAATAATCCTTCTGAGTGTTCCATATCCTTGTAAGATAAGTATACTAATAGACTTCCGTGCATCCCCTTCATAAACCAGATTTTGCTCATCAGACTCCTGAGATCTGCTATTTTGACTTCCTTTCTGGCTCAGTCATCCTTTTGCTACAGCACCATCTGTCGGGTCAGCAGACACGCTCTGCAATTGAGAATAGAACTCCACCACACCGGGCCAGAGGATGAAAGTGCACCTAGGTGGTATAGTTTTGTAATAACATAAAGTTCCCTGACATGCATGCAATCATGGAGTGGCACCAGTGATGCTACACTGATTCCGCATTCATAGAACACCACCAGTCATAAATCGGTGCTTCACTACAGCTTCTGCTACTGGCCGTTTTCGGTAGTCGGGATTGAGCATAGCCTGCAGGAAGGAGGATGAGAACTTGATCTTATTAATGTGATAACCAAGGAAGAAAGATCCTTGAGCTGTGATCAAGTGGAGTCTTTCTTTTTCTCACTTGCACCCAATGCTTCATGTACCTTAGATTACTATAAAATGGAGGAAGAGGTAAAAAGTAACAGAAAAAATAAAAGAAAAGAAAAATGGCACTTAAGTCCAGGATGGAAAACACCCAAAATATCGTCCAGTTCCAATGTGGATTTGAGAGAAACACCAAATCAGTATTCAAACCTGAAGCAATTCCCAACCAGCTCCATCACCTAGATCGAGAAACTTCACAGCTTCTAATAAGCGGTCATCTGCCAAACAATACCTGCCAAAAAGGATGAAGCAAATTACAACAAATAAGACCAAGGAGATACATATTCATGAATACAGGACAACAGCTAATTCTCATAACAAAAATAAGCATCTCTATTAAAGTTACTACAGCCAGTTCTCCCAACAAAGGCCCAAAATCCTGTCATGCAGAATGTAGAAATCATTAAAGTTTCTGGTAAATTTTGTCATTGCTTCCGTCCCTACAAGATAAAGAACATACTTATCTTAAAAAACCCAAGAAAAATGCTTGATTTGCTACAAGCATCATTTCACCTATCAAAGCTCCAAAACCTCTCAGCATCTGTATGTGTTGCATCAGGACAAAGCATGGAGTATTTAACACCAGAAAGAAATAAACCAATCCATACTTAACATGCACAAACAGGAAATCGCGCTTTTAGGCTGCAGCACTTCTTTCTAGAGCATATAAATATACATCCAAAGCAACCAGAGATCTAGGAGTATAAAGCATACTCTCTTGTGGCTTCAATATCAAGTTGGAAAGTATTCTCGAGTAGCCTCTGCAAAATTAAGGTTTAAAATAACCTTAGAAGATATTTGCTGTGCACTGCAAGATGTAAATGAAACAATCCCAAATATAGTGTTGCGGGAGTTAACCTTATTAAACATTTCAAAACCATTGTCTTGACATTACCTAAAAAATCTAGTTGTCTGGTTCTTAAGGGAAAACCTTAAGCAACACATTGTATATATACGTAGATGTCAGGAGCCAAAAAAAAAAAAAAAGGATTTACCAGTAAATCAAAAGGTTCAATCTAAAGTCCTTTCCTTTTATTTATTGTCTTTTGAAAAAACTAAATCATAGAAAAGCATGCTCTCATTTAAGATTAAACATTCGACCAAAAAAAATATTAACATTAAACATGTGTTAAATCTGCCTTGTTCTAACAATCAAGAACCTTCTGACATGGATTTGAGCCGAAAAGACAAATATAAACTTTTTTTTTCCATGGCATGTACATATGTACAAAAAACGAAAAAGAAATTCGTGCCCCCAAACAAATGTTAGAAATGGTGCCTACTTGCAAAGAGAGGCTATCAATTATGCCTGATTCACAAAATGGAACAAAAGCAAGGTAAGCCAAAAGAAGACCCGCTTCATATCTGAAAAGGAATTACAAGATGATTATTCACAAGTCACAATTAAATGACGGCATATAATCTGAGAATGTAAAATTTCCAAAAAGTACATGTCATCTGCTATAGCAAAGTCTCTTTTCTCAAATGGAGTAATGGCACCAGCAGCAGCTGCACGTCTCCAAAGTTGTTCAGATAGAATTCCATGACCTTCTTCTACATATGGGTACCTAGGCCACAGCGGATCAGCTTAAAATTAATCAAGAGAATGCTGCTTTACTAAGATCATAAACCATTGTCAAAAAACCTAACTCTATTGACCATGAACCAATTGCAAGACTTGATGAAGTCACATATATAAACAGATTACCAAACTTAATTGCAATGACTAGGAACCGCCTAGGAACTCGATACCTTTCGGTGTCACAGTTCTTCAGTACATCACTTTCATTCATCTAAACTACCAAAGTTCCAATTTTCAACTTTGATATAAAAGTTAATCAGATGATGAACTAGAAATTGATGTGTCAATGACATCATCATAGAAATTGACAAAACAAAAATTCTATCAAACAAAAAAGCATGATAACAAGAGAGGTAAACCTACAACAAACAGAAAGAATCTACTGTTCTTCATCCAATTTCATGTTCATGCAATTCACTGTCCTTGCAGCAGTTCAATTAGCAGAATATGAGAGCAAGCAGCATGAGCATCGGCCCTTTTGCATGACGAGGATTCATATACTAGCAAGTGACTAGATCATACCTGATATCGACAGAAAATGCTAGGTCTCGAAGCCGTGGAACCAAGTAAGCAGCATCCCTCTCTGTTATGGTACTGCATTAATCGAACAGAATAGTCTGGTAATGCAATCCAAGACTTAGTGTTTGCAGCATAAGAGTTAAAAGGCATCATTTGAAAAACAGAGAATGAACAGCCAGAAACATACTTGAGTACAACAGAAGAAGGACCAAGACTCTGATGTAGCCTTTCGTGCTCATGCATGAAAGCAAGACCGTGCATAGCACCTTGAAGAAGCTTAATGATGAAGAATCTTTTGCGTCGGAGCATCTCCTCTAGTTCAAAGTAGTTCCAGGACATGCCTACTTGCAGAGATCGGCTCTTTGATAATTTTTCACTGGAAAATTTTGCATAGTCTGCAGCACTATATATGCCATCATTCCGGAAAGCAAGCCACTGCGAAGGGACACTATCTATCCTGCTGTAAGTCGAAAAGACATTTTCTGCATTTGAGCAGAATTGGATATACTTAAACTAACCTGTTCCCCAGTTGTCGTCTCAAAGCCACCTATCAGCATCAATAGATTCTGAGAGACGCCCTTTGGACTGCTCTGCATCATTGGGTAATTTGGAATAACAGAGATCAATAGAAATGTGAACGCCCGTAATTGACAAGCTTATTTCGATATCACTGGAGACGTCCTTCTTTTTTTTTTTTTTTCCTGGTATTGGTGTTGGTGACAAAATATGACCTGAAGGAAGGCATGGGAATTGAGCTCGTTGGCAGCCATCATATCGGCCTCAGTACCACCAGCTCGTTGTCCAGGATACACCTATAGTTAGGTACACAGGACAACCAAATTTTGTAGGAATGATGATCTCAATGAAAGGATTGATGAATGCGTCTAGCAGGGTCTTAGGACTAGTTCAAACAGTGACCTTAAAGACGACGGAAGAGCCAGAGAGAGGACCCTGGACGACTCTGCCTTCGTAAAGCCTGAAAGAAGACTGCCACGCAATTGAGAAAGAGGGTCACCCAGAAATTAAGAGGAGAAGAGTCGGTGGATGCAGTGGCACCTGATTTTGACGCTGCCTTCACCTACTTCCTGGGTCTTGAACTGCCCAGAAGTTGAATTCGATTGGAGGCCCGAATAGCTGCGACCCGAGGAGCGAACAGAGTAAAGACGAGAGAAGAGGGACTGAAAGTGAAGACCGATAGATGAGGAGGATAGAAATTACCTGGTGATGTTGATGAAGCCATAGCTGCCCAGAAGGCGTCCGACCTGGAAGGAATCGGAGTCGGTTATGAGGTTGAGAGTGGCTTTACAACTAAGAGCGCTAGGCTTTTGAGTTTGAAGAGGGAGCGAGATGGGGAGGAGTGAATGGAGAAGCATGGTCCACTCCTTCGAAGGTATCCTTCCTTTCTGGGTGAGGTTGATGCTGACGCAGAAGCGGAAGCAGAGGGAGGGGGAGGCCGGAATGGATTTTTCATGTTTTTGGTCGAGGGGAGTTGAAGTGTTCATGGACGATGAGATCGATAATCCAGGCCTGGGCCTCAACCTCGACTTGGGCCAAGTCCTTTGATTACCCAAATCCCAAAACCTTCTTTTCATCCTGATATGGCGGTGGCCCTCTCTTTCTTTCCCCCCCCCCCCCCCCCCCCGCCTATTCATATTCCATGGCCACGTTTTGTATAGTCCTTTTCTTGGTCGGGGATGTACATTTGCGCGTTCCATTTGACCATGTCACTCGACACGCGTCTCCTCAACCAATATATCTGTCTTCTCCTCCTGCTCCTCGATTCTCCATTTCTCAACTCTCTCTCTCTCTCTCTCCGTCTGTTGCGAACCGAACAACCAACGCAAAGCACGCCATGGCGGTGAGCATCTGCTCATTCTTTCTCTGCTATCTATCTGCGTCCCGGTTTTAACAATTTTCACTAGGTTTTCACTGTTGTAGGATCCGTATATTACCTTACCCCTAGGATATGGAGAGCTCCAAAAAATCGGATACAAGCACCCATAGTTGTTGGGGTGGGGAGATCAGATTTGCTTATTGATCAGATTGATAAATGGATCATGTAAAATTTGTTGATTTCATCTTTAAGCCTTGTATCTTCCAGTTTCACATGTTTATGTTTCCATATACGGAATCTTGTTGCAGCAACTATATTCCGCTATGAACTTCGTTTAGCAGAATATCTCATAGGCCACCTTTTCCATGTTGTATCCCACTTCCTCTGCTTTTGCTATATTTTTTTTCAATTGCTGGGCTGGTTACCAACGTTTTGCTGAATATATGTGCCGGTGCTCTGAGCTGAATTTACTTGTGGCGTGTTTCCTTCTAGATGGGCGAATAGTTACTTGCCCTGAACCCTGTTATCCAGGTTAATCGATTACACAATGGTGCTGTTTAGTGTTTTTCTAAGATCAAATCAAAGCTTCCCAAAATGTCAGTTTCCTTTTTGCACAAGGTTGTAGCTCATGATCGTATGATTCATTGTACACCCTTTGGTCACCTTCACGTGTCCCTTGTCCCGGGCAGCTTAGTTTCACACAATCTCCTCAAGTGTTTCTCTTGATGAATACTTTGGGTATCTGACCTTTGCAACGTGCTTGTCACAGATAGGATTCTCAAATTTCTGAAGAAGTTGCCACTTTTGGAATTATGTTTTTAAATTCTTCAGACTCCTTATCTTATCTGATCTATCGCACCCCCAATTCATTCGATTGCCATGTGATTGCAGATAAGGACGGTGAAAGTCAACAATCTTTCGTTGACAGCGTCTGAGCTGAACATAAGGGAGTTCTTCTCTTTTTCCGGTGAAATTGATCGTGTTGAAATGCATAGGTCTGTTGTGAATCTGTTAGCATTACTTACCTAACTTCAACTTTTATGCATCTGCCAATGTACCTGCTTGAGAAATGCTGCCGAGAACAAGTCAATTGGAATGACCTTGTCAATCTTATTGCGTGACTGTGAGCTTCATGAATTCTGTCCTTCTAGGACCTGGATATGTACTTTCCACACATGTTTCTTGAGCAATTCTAATTCGGATTTATGATGCAATCTTCTTTCAGTGATGATGAACGGAGTCAGATTGCATATGTTACTTTCAAGAATCCTGAAGGAGCAGAGACTGCTGCTCTTCTTTCGGTATCTATTTACTTTTCAATACCTCTAAATTTGTTTAATAGGTTGTTGCACTTTTGCAAATTTTTGCTTTAAGGAGTATGATAAATGTGTGGATGGAATCTCTTAAATGCCTAGAGTATTCCTCTTTCATCATCTTGAACAAATTTTGTCCTCCAGTGCACCTCATCAAAATGTCAACCAATTTGTCAGTTGAGCATTACATGAATATGGCAATTCTAAAAGTAAAATCCAATCTAGTTCTTAATCATTGGAGGTAATTTGGAGTCCAAGTGTAAGGATGCAGATAAGGCTATCAGTGTTCCTAAATAGTAAACTCCAGTTTAACTTACATCTATGACGGCAGGAAAAGAAATGGCTCTAGTGTTTATCTAGATGATGGTTCATAAAGTCCATTGCTATTTTATCATTGGACTTATCCATTAATACTCCTTAATTGCATGAGTTTCCACTAACAAGCTCCCCCGTATGGCAACCTTTTCATTTCTTTAAGTTTTCTTGATGTCATATATAGGGTGCCACCATTGTCGATCAGCCTGTCACTATAGCTCTAGCACCGGATTACAAACAATCAGATGATGCTTCCACATTGCCGACTGTAAGATTGTCCTTTTAATAGCTCGATTTAGATACTTCTTCTGTGAGGTTTTTTTCCCTGACAGCAAGGATACTTAAATAATCCTCAGGGGACCGAGAACAATGAAGCTGCTGCTGGATCTCCAGTCCAAAAGGCAGAGGAAGTCGTAAGCAGCATGCTAGCTAAGGGATTTGTCTTAGGCAAAGACGCACTTAACAGAGCAAAAGCACTTGATGAGAAACACCACGTCACTGCAACTGCTACAGCAACAGTTGCTTCTCTAGACCAGAAGATTGGTCTGAGTGAAAAGTTCAGTGCTGGAACAACTGTGGTGAATGAGAAGATGAAGGAAGTGGACCAGAAGTTCCAGGTTTCTGAGAAGACAAAATCTGCAATAGCTGCTGCAGAGCAGACAGCAAGCACTGCAGGGTCTGCCGTCATGAAGAACCGTTATGTGTTGACTGGGGCCACATGGGTCACTGGTGCATTTAGCAGGGTCGCTAAGGCAGCAGGGGAAGTGGGGCAGAAGACACAAGAGAAGGTGGTGGCCGAGGAGGAGGCATCACGGGGAAGGAAAACCTGAAAGGAACCTCTGAGTTCAACAAAAAAAAAAAAAACTGCCGATGTTATATAACCCTTCGTAAGCCTGTCAGCTCAAGGTTTCTTAACTTGATTTGGTAGTATGTTTGGCATTGATGTTTGGTACTTAAACGACTTTGGTGTTGCTGGTTCATAGCAGTTCTGGAAGCTTTTAGGGAAATTCGAGTATGTATAGTCTTGGTTGCCTGTTCTGTTTATTACTTGAGCTTGGACAGTACCGCGATAAATTGGGCCAACTGTATTCTTCTCTTTGCGTTGCAATGGAGAACCTAGTTTGTAGAATGAGCTCTTGACCTGTCATCTGTGTCTGTGATGACGAATATGCGGATCATTCCAGATTCGATTTTCCATTAGATTGGTCAGTCTGCTGCTGGACAGCAAGATAACTTGTATGATCATCTGTCTGCTGGACTTCTGCAACACTTACCACTTTCAAAAACTAAAGGATACATGTTTGGCAAGAGTGCTCTTCCTTTACTTTTTCCTTTTTTTTTTTTTAATCACTTCTGAATACTTTGAGCCTCCAGTTGGTTTCTTGTCTTGGCCTGAGCGATTACGGGAAGTAACGCTTCTGTTCTACTCACGATGTTTAACGTTTTCTTTTTCCGCAAATGCAACTATATTAATAGATAATTCTAAAATGAAATTATCTGAAGAGTGAAATTTCTCATGAACAGAGAGGGATAGAGACTCAAAATCTGCCTACTCTAGAAAACAGAGTTTTTCGAATCCTTTTTTTTCCCCTGAAAATATCCATAATTAGTCGTTTTTATATTATTTTATTATGCCCCAAAGTTACATTTCTCTTTTATCTTTGAAGTATTTCAATTTTAGACTTTCAATTGTTCCTTATCTTTTAAGAATCCTTGTAAGAAAAAGAAGGAAGCTCCTATGATCTCTCAACAAATAAATGATTTATGCAAACATGCTGTGATGATGTGTATATCTACGATTAAAAATGTATCGTCTCTCATAATATTGTCAGGAAATCATTTTCCTAAAGAAAATAATTCAAATCTTGAGATGTTTTGCTCTTTTCCATAAATAGGTGTACAAATTCTTCATATCACAAATAAGCAATTAGAACCCATCCTTGATTTGAGATATTGATAAGGTGAATACCCAGTATATTCAATGCTAGGCATAATGAGTATAAGGACCTCCAAAAATTCTCTTTTCTCCCTATGAACTTTAAGGTGTATGAAGTTTCATATTTGGTTCTTTAAGCAGGGCGATAGAGACTCCATTTAACTTAGGTTAATCTCGGCAAGAAGCAGACCTACGTCAAGATAACCCTTCTTTGAAACACTTTGGTAGTGCTCCTGAGTCGAAACCAAAATAATGAATCAGAGCACATGGAGCCATCTCCTTATTGGCAAGAAAAAAGATGGCGGACTAACTGATATTTCGATCAGTTAATGAAAGAGCCCAATGCAAAAAAAAAAGGCATGTTGGGTATTTGAAACAGTTCGAATCATTTTGATAATAATAAGTTTGATCTGTTTTACCGAGAAGGTCTACGGTTCGAGTCCGTATAGCCCTACATATAACTAATATTCTAGTTTATTATAACTAATAGAATAATTTAGTTAACTAGTATATTAAAATTAGAATCAAATAATATTTTTTAATAAAAAAAAATCGATTTCCATTTCGAATATTTTTTGAATATTCGAATTTTTAATCCGAAGAAATAAAAAAAATGCGAATTTTATTTTTTTTGAATTCCTTTTCTTCGTTAGAAAAAATTCATCCGAAGGCAGGTGAAAGCGAGAAAATTTTATTTGTTTTGTATACGAGGACTATCTATTTATAACTACTTTATCTATATCGAAAAAAATCGAAAACAGAAAATATCTATTCTAGTTCTATCATCAGCTATGGGTTCGAATCTAAGAGAAATTCTAGAGAATGTTTGCTATCCTGAGATTTTCTTGTCTTTCCTGAATGATAAAGAGAAAAAAAAAATGGGGTCAAAAGAAAATGCCATTTTGGAGTTTTATCAACAATTTGCTTGTGTAGGCGGAGATCCGGTATTTTCTGAATCCTTATGTAAGGAATTACAAAAGAAATTCTTTCAACAAAGATGTGAATTAGGAAGGATTGGTCGACGAAATATGAATCGGAGACTAAATCTTGATATACCTCAGAACAATACATTTTTATTACCGCGAGATATATTGGCAGCTGCGGATCATTTGATTGGAATGAAATTCGGAATGGGTACACTTGACGATATGAATCATTTGAAAAATAAGCGTATTCGTTCTGTAGCGGATCTCTTACAAGATCAATTCGGATTGGCTCTGGTTCGTTTAGAAAATGTGGTTAAAGGAACTATATGTGGAGCAATTAGGCATAAATTGATACCGACTCCTCAGAATTTGGTAACTTCAACTCCATTAACAACCACTTATGAATCTTTTTTCGGATTACACCCATTATCTCAAGTTTTGGATCGAACGAATCCATTGACACAAATATTTGTCCCATGCCGAGGTAAGGAACCAAGGCATATATGTTTGAAATAGATTCCATTTTAAGAGAGTTGAAAAAGCACTATCTCGTTGAAAGGTTCTATACATCTCTCCTTTCTCAACGCATTTCTTTCGACAAAGACTCATTTTTTCCTCTTTTTCGGATGGTAAATATTTCTCAGAACATGGAGCGTGAATCAAACCCATGTTTGAATTGAAATTGAGATACTGATACAAGTTCTTCCCTTTTGAATCAGATAGCTTCAAGTTTGAAAGAGGTTGACAATAAGTTCTTTTAAAATTTATTATTTGTCCCTCTATTAGAGGTGTTCCAGAAATGTATGCGATCGAGTAAATAGCTCTACGAACTAATGGATCAGATCGAATTGCAAAATGGAAAGATTTGTACAAGTTAGACCTTTCGTCACCACTTTGTGGAAAATCGTTAGGTGTGAATATATTAGATACCCGTGACTCGATTGATGAAATAGTATCTCTCTCCAAAAAAGCGTATTTTTTTTACCGCCGCACAAAGAAAATATTTTATTGCGAATGAACAAAATTTTGAGGAATTGTCCATACGCAAAATCATAATTATTGATACGGGCCATTTCCACATAAAAGGGGAATCTTTTGTTACAATAGAAGCATAAGTGACGTGGATTATTCAAGAATCGAAGTCGATTTACTTTATAAAAAAGAAGATATCAATGAATTTCTATGAAATGGTTTCATGGGATTCAGCCAATTGTCTTGATCGTGGGATATCATTGAGAAATAAGAATTCGTGTTTAAAAAAAAAATTTCCTGCGATTATTTCTAGTATGGAATGAGTCAATCATCCACTTTGGTATCTTATTGAACAAAAATGGTGATATTGTTCCTCCATTGATCTATAATTTCGATTTTTGAGGAGTATCATGATCATCCAATAATAATGGTTTCCATTTTTTCAAATGAACGATTTGAAGACCTATTGATTCTAACAACCGATTGCCGAGTCGATCATTCGGACCTTTCAATTCATAGACGTGGATCTCGAACCTATGAATGGGGGTATTCTTGAAACTCACAAAGGAAAAAGGAAGTGAGTTAGACAAAAAGAGAAGAAATTTGGACAAAAAAGAGAAGTACCCTGGACAAAACGAAACGAAGTAACTTCGACATTCGTTATTTGTAACAGTTATTTACTTAAGGGGTTGGAATATCTCTATTCCTTATATATTTGTTCCCGAGCTATTTGAAATAAATAAAGTAGGTAGAGTGTTTGGAACGACAATTGGCATTTTTATTACATTTGCTAAAACTAAATAATCTGCGAAATTTTTTTTGAAATGTTAATTTGGAGTGGAATACAGGAACGTCGTTTGTTACGTGGAACTATGAATCGCTAATTAAGCAATGTTCCAATCGGTTTAAACTGATCAAGGACAAATTAACACAAGAACCTCACTTGATTTTTAAAGTCAACTTCTCAATGCATGGAATTTGGGCATTTGCGTCGAGGTGGCCAAAGTATCTGCGGAATTGGACAAAATCCAAAGCGGGCCGACGACGGACTGAAATTCCAAGGAAGGAACGCCTTCATCGACACTCTCCGATCCGATACCGCGTATTCACCATCAATTTCACGGCCCACACTCACCCGCGGGTAGAAAATGCTCGTTCATTCTCCTTTCGTGTCCCTCTTTTCTGGTATGCTTGTCTTCACATTGCCCCGCCCTCGGATCGTAAGTTGGTGGAACGTTGTACATGATAAGGTCTTTTTCTTTTTCTTTCTTTTCTCTTTTGGGGTCGAAATACATGATAAGGTCTTTGAATGGTGTCATCTGACCAACTTTCTATCCATTTTTTTTCCCTTCACAGTGTCCGTGCTTTCAGCTCGAACTTGAGGACATGACACCTGGTTCCGGCATGAGCGATAATCTGATGGAGAAAGTTGGCGCATTGGGCGACCGTCTGAAGACTAGCGGGGCAGAAGTAGGCCGGAAGATGAGGTGAAGGAGCTACTACTCCGAAGCCCCACCCGAGTCGCTCGATGAGCCCTGATTGGGCCCGGGATCTTCCAGTACGCGACGTGATTAATCACGAGAGAGGGTCGACCGCGTGGAAGTGATCCGCGGCGTAAAGGAACACGCTTAAATACGACGAGCCCGAGGACCCAATGCTTAGATTGGGCCTTGCTCGGAGGCTTTGTGTAAAAAATTGCGAAACACGGCCCAAACATTTGAAGGCCCACCTCCGTCCCGTGCCGCTGCTGCGGCGGTGGTGCTGATCGATCGAGAGTCCGAGCTTTGCTCGCGCTTACTGTTCCCAGTTACCTGACCTCTCCGTGCGAGAAGCGAAGAGAAGAAGATGAACATGAACATGAACGTCGCGCTTCATCGCTCTTCGCCTCGTTGAGATCTGATTTGAACGAGTCTGGCCATGGCGGGCAAACATCTTCCCTCGTCCTTCCTTCACCGCCGATTCAGGTCCCCTCTCCTCCTCTTCCCTCTTCTCTTCCTCCTCGCCCTTCTTCTCTATTTCTTTCTCTCCACTTCTTTCAGCGATCCTTCCACGGCCCCCGCTTCTTACTCCACCGAACCCGAGACTTCGTTTTTGATCTCTCTGGAGCACTTCCTCGCTCGCCGCTCCTCCTCCATGCTCTCTCGTAATCTCGACGATACGGCCGACCTGGCTGCGGACGACGACGTCGGCAAGTTCGACGATGACGTTTTTGCATCTGAGAGTGAGAGGTTGCGGGGAGATCCGTATTACCCGCTCGATTTGCCTCTTCGGGTGTACGTCTACGAAATGCCCCGCAAATTCACCTACGATTTGCTCTTGCTGTTTTGGAACACTTACAAGGAGACCTCTAATCTGACCTCCAATGGAAGCCCCGTGCATCGCCTTATCGAGCAGGTCTTCATCCTTCTTTAGCATTTCTACCTCCCTTTATAGCTGCCATGTCTAGGTTGTTTTCACTCGCTAATATCTGGCAAGTGTGTCTGCAGCATTCTGTAGATTACTGGCTTTGGGCCGATCTCATTGCTCCTCAATCGGAAAGGCTCTTGAAGAATGTAGTCAGAGTCCACAGGCAAGAGGAGGCCGACCTATTCTACATACCTTTCTTCACCACAATTAGCTTCTTCTTGCTGGAGAAACAACAATGCAAGGCGCTTTATAGGGTGTGAGTGCGCTTTACGGCTTTACAGATTAAGTACTGCATGTTCATTTTTTGCGGTTGTCGTCGGTCTTCTGTTCTTTGCGTGGGAATTGACGTGGATTCTTTCGTTGCTTTAATTTTTTTTTTTTTTGACCTACTTTACCACCCTGCTGATGTTGCCTTTCTCCTGCAATTGTCTTCTGGGATCATCATATTATTTATCGCTGGCATCATCATGTCTTCCTTAGTATGTAACATAGGCGGAAGTTCAATTTGTTGCCTTCTAGTTCTTGTCTCTCAATGAAATGATAGTTTGGCTGTAACTGGGAGTACCTTGTGGCCGATATCCTGATTACTGCGATAACCCATGCTTGACAAACCTGCTGTGGATCCACTGAATATTTATGGTCTGAGTGCTAGCATCAGTAATTTCTTTTCTCCTGGCATTTGGGATGGTTTTCCACATGAGTTTGGTGTCACTGATGTGTTAAATTCCTTCATTTTGCTGATGCTTTTTGAAGAAGCGACCTGCTTTGGGAATAGGGACCATTTTTGCCCCAGCATACTCATGTTGCTTCCGCTTGTGTTGATTGAAGAAATATCTCATGTAGTTGCAATCTTCAATTGCAGGAAGCCCTCAAGTGGGTGACTGATCAGCCGGCTTGGAAGCAATCCGAGGGCAGGGATCACATACTTCCAGTTCATCATCCATGGTCGTTTAAGTCTGTTCGGAGATATATGAAGAATGCTATTTGGCTCCTACCAGACATGGATTCAACTGGGAACTGGTAACACAGAGATTGAATTGCAATGACCTATTAAACAAGAACTTGCCTGCTTCTTTTTTGTGGCTGACATGTAATTTTGCTAAAATTCAGGTACAAGCCAGGACAAGTTTCACTGGAAAAGGATCTAATACTTCCTTATGCACCGAATGTGGATCTATGTGATGCCAAATGCTTGTCAGACAGCCAATCAAAGAGAACCACTCTGCTGTTCTTCCGTGGACGATTAAAGAGGAATGCGGTTGGAATTTCTTATCCCTGATGAATAAATGTATATGAGACACTGCTTAACTAATTGAGCAAATGCATCGAATTATATGTTTTTCTCTTTAGTCCAGTAACGATGCTTCAGCATTGGGTGTGGTTGGGTCGGTTAGTTGGGTTTAACCTCTTTGGTTTGTACGGATGACACTTTGGCTTGGTGATTTCTAGATAGGGTGGCTATCTCAGGAGCGTTTAGATATGTTTATCTATTTGTTACCTTTTAGTTGGCCTGTTGCTGAAATGAGGCCTGAATGGTGGATGATTGAAGAATATGACCTGTTTGGTGTCTTCTGAATTGGTTAAGTGCAGTTTTTGAACTGGATCCATTGGATTCTCGTGTGCTGTCTTCATGCTGAAACCATGAATTAGTAGTAGAATTTGCATGTTTCGTGTGTCCTGTTGCCTAACTACATGCTTTAGTGTGGAATTTTTGGTTAGGCATGCTAGTGACCAGCGAGGAGGGGGAAGCTGGTTGATGAAGTAAAAAGTACAAATTGAAAGACATATTAAGCTCAAGATTCTTAAGTGTGCCTTTGTGTTCATGGTTTTGCTTACTGAGTTCTCCTTACCTTTTCAACGATGTCATCTTGTATGTCGCACTTTGTAGTCTGTATCCAACTTTTACTTTTCTAAGTTGTGACAGGCCATAATGTGTTTTCAGGGAGGAAAGATACGTGCTAAACTTGTAGCTGAACTGAGTGGTGCAGCAGGGGTCATCATTCAGGAGGGAACTGCTGGAGACGCTGGGAAAGCTGCAGCTCAGCGTGGAATGCGAAGGTTTATTTAACATGTCCCCACTTTTCTTCTTTTCTATGGGTACATTGTTCTTGATTGCCATGGCTGAATCATTGTCGTATGACCAGGTCTGTTTTCTGCTTAAGCCCAGCTGGTGACACTCCATCATCTGCTCGGCTTTTCGATGCTATTGTCAGTGGGTGCATCCCAGTCATAGTGAGTGATGAATTGGAGCTTCCCTTCGAGGGGATACTTGACTACAGAAAGGTTGGTGCATGCATCCTTAAGGTCTCCTTACTTTGCTCTTCTGTTGAGCTGTCACTCCTGAAGATGATTATTTATGCAATTTGCAATGTGGGAAAATTTGGAAAAAGCATAATTGTTATTCGAGGGCTTGTCTCTTTGTGTAGGCTTCAGTTTGGTTCAGCTATACCTTCTCTCTCTGTTTTTTTTTTGGATGAGCTATGTTTTCGTTGAAACACGTTGATTTTTACTGTGCAGATAGTTCTATTTGTTTCTTCCAGCGATGCTGTTCGACCAGGCTGGCTTTTAACATATCTCAGAAATGTCAGCACTGCTCAAGTCAGAAGATTGCAAGACAATCTTGCTAAGGTTCGCATCTGTTGAGTCATGGTGGATTTTGTCTGTTGCTCTTTCAGTGGTTCCGTGACGGGCACTTTTACACTCTGTTCCTCTTCCACAGAGGTCTCTCTATTGTTCGCTAGGCGATTGAGGATATTGAGCCGAGTGCAGATTCCTCTTAGTCTTTCCTTCGCTTTTCTTGTTGATTAGATATTCTGGAAGTACAAGTTCTTCTATTGTGAAATATCTAGGAGTCACTTTACACCAGATGAGAGAAACTTTAACTAGAGGATTAAAGGCGCTTAGTTTTTTCTGCATCTTCTTTCTGATATTGATTTCCTATGGCCTATATACGCCACCTAGTACGGTCAATTTTTCATTAGATTACTAACTTCACAGTTTTTTTATGTCTCTTATTCCTTCCCACCTCACCCCAAATTGGAGGGGGCTGATGCAATCTTTATCCTCTTGGCAGCATTCTCAGCACTTCATTTATTCAAATCCGGCTCAGCCCTTGGGTCCTGAAGACTTGGTCTGGAGAATGGTTTGTTCACTTGCTCTGATATTCCATATGTAACTATAGTTAGATTTGTCTGCATCTGTATGATGAGATAGTAATGTCGTCCATTCGTTAGTTCTTGTCTGCCTGCATGAGAATGGACAACTATGAAAATGTTAGGCCAGGGGTAGACGAGTTCAAAATTGGTTTTTTGATTATCCTGGATCTTTTCTACTGTGCTAAACTTCAAAGATGTGACTACTGCTTGTATGAATAAATTCTGCCTTGTTTAGCCTTAGTTTGTGGATGATGTGGTGGAAAAACTAACCACAGAACAACAACTGTATGGGAACTTGTGTTTTTTAGTGCGGCCTAATGTGGGACCCACAAATTCTTCAAATCTAATTAGCTTGATATAATAAACTCAATCTATGCACCGTGCAATATTTTCTCTACAGTAATGGTCTGTCTGCTTCGTGAATAGAAAAAGTGGGCAACTTGTCAGTGCTGGCTGCCAGGTAATTGCGGTTGGGCAGATCTGAGTGATGTTTAAAAATCTCTTATTCGACTATGGCACAGTCAATTGATCTTGAACGTTACTGAGGAGTTACATGGATTGATTATATCTAATATATCGAGTAAAACTGGAGCTGGAGATTGTTTTTTGATATAGTCTTATGGCGTTTATTTATGCCGCAGATGGCTGGTAAGGTGGTGAACATTAAGCTGCACACTAGGAGATCGCAGCGGGTGGTGAAAGAGTCAAGAAGCATATGCACTTGCGACTGCAGGCGGGCGAATATTACGGGGCCAACGGCCCTGCGCTGAACGATAGTATGTGGATAACATCCCACTGATTTGCTTCGGCTGGAAATGGGGGCTGGCATTCGCCATTCGGAGTTGTGATCTGCACAGGGTGGCACGTCATGTATTACGTAAAGGCTCAGGGTTCTCTTTAAGAACTTGCTTTGCTGCGCCTGGGCTGGAATTTCTGTTATTTATTCCTGGGTTCTATTCTCAACGTAGGCTCGAAATTGATTCTTTTCCCAAGATGCGGGGTGCTTGGTCTTCGTATTTTGGTGTTCTAATTGCGTTAATTGGATAAAGAGCACGAAAAATAAAAAAGAAGAAGAAAATTGGGGAGTGAGCTTCGAGGAACAGTAAGTGAAACCTGGAGCTTGAATGCAGGCTCTCCAGGCTTTAGCTTGGTATGATTTTTTGCGACTCACTAGCATACTCTACCCTGTGTACGTTTCTTTATAGTTATTATGGTAATTTTGAGAGCTTGAAGTGAAAAAAAAAAAAAAAAAAAATTGCAGCCGGTGGGACGGGCGGCGTTAAGCTTTGTTAGAGATCGTGGGATGGAGTTCTTCCGTGTCTGTTTCATAATAATGTAGAAATACGATCATCATCTTGTTGGGTCCCCACATGGGCCTGCAGCGTGTCGGGTCGGATCGGATCGAATCCGATCCGAGGTTTCTCCACCGCGTTCTTTGGATCCTTTTTAGCACATGGGGGGTGGGTAGGTGGGTTTGTGTGTGTGCGGGGGCGGGGGTGGGGGGCCTGCTTGATTGAAGGTGTAAATACATGGGACGTGGGGAAGAGCGGAGAGAGAGAATTTAAGGAGTGATTGCTTTCTGGGTTCGGCGCATGTCACGGCATAATCACCATCCTCTTTCTCATTGTCCATGTCACCGGAAAAAAAAAAAAAAGAGTATTCCTCACGCCTTCCCCCACTCGCTATTTTGACTGCTGTTTTTGGGCAGCGTGGAAGAAACCGGACCCAACTTACCCGCTGTTCAATTCCATATCTTCATATGGAGAACCTTTCGACGAGGCCAATCCCTCTGTACCTACCATGTTTAGATATCATCAGCAAATGGAGCGACTAGAAGAATACGGCATCGAGCCCATGGTTCCAGTGAACAATTCCCGACCCTTGTTGAAACGGCAAATGAAGACGACTTTTCTGGTTGAGTTTAGAGGAAAGGATGATGTGCAATTTGAGGTTTGGAAAGGGTCCTCTTGGAACGGTTCAACTCGCGTTGGTTGGACATCTTTTTCCATCTTATTTTGGTTCAAGTTAAATTGAACAAGCCAGCTACGGTGTGGAATGAGATGCTTAGGACAAAGGAGGACGATGGACACGTAACTTAAAATGTTTTCCTTTGACGAGGTTGGCAATTCCCAAACTGGTGGGAGGCGTGCTTCTCCAACACCTCCGTTGCTCGTTGCTCGTTATTATAAAAATGTTTTGTAATGAGCGAGCGATGTCGTGTAAATGAAAGAGGGCGGAAGGAAGGAAGGACAGTCTGGCTGAGCAACTGGAGCTTTTGGTCTCTCGCGTGGAATACGCGTTCCCCCCAAAATCTATTTTCCTCCCTTATCAATAATCCGCTTGCCAAGTAGATCGGATCTCCTAATTCAACACAGACGCTCGTACAACAACAATTTAAGTTTCATGCTTCGCACAAAATGTCAATAGTCTCGTTCATATTAGATTGGCAGACCTCGATTCCCCACTCTCGTGCTCTCAGCAACTATCCTATATGTTTGACTCGCATGATTTCTTCATGATTTTTGACCCCAAAAAAAAAATTGTATAATATTTTAGATTTTTTGCAAGACAGCAAGAACCAAACAAGCCCAGTTGCAATTGTAATCGTCTGATTCTAACAATTTAACAATCTCGATCGCATTGAAATAAAATTATTTTTTGTTTACTCGACGACGACGACCATGGAGTCGGTAGTTATTTAATTATTGAATCAATTGCTAGCAAGCACTAATTTAATCGATGCCCATGCCATTATCGAGAATTGGGCCAAACCTGCTTAGGCTCAACAAGACTCGTGACTCTCGTCGAACCATGTTGGGTTAGGGCACAACGTCAATTAATTGAGCTTGCCATGCCCAAGCACAATAGACTTGACAAGCGGATTAGGTTTGGCTAGGCGGGCATGTGTCATGCTCGGCCAGTCCAACCCATTTGTTATGCTTGCTGTGGCCTCAAAAAAAAAAAAATTATTGTAAGAAATTGAGAAGGTTATGTTAAAATAGATTGGATGGCCACATATAGAGAGAGAGAGAGAGAACGAACACAACGGTCACATAGAGGAGGGCACCAACTTTGAAAGCGGACGACTTCGATAAAGTCGCTATCCTGTTCGAAAGCTGGGGTTTTTATCCAACGGACAGGACACGGCTCATCCCATTGTATCGCCCAGTGACGCCATAAGACCGGACCAAGCTTTCACATTAGAAAGAAACTCTTCGTTTACTAACCCCCCCACAGATGCAGATGGCGATGGCGATGGCGATGGCGATGACGCTGTGAGTCTCCCCCTCTTTCAAAATTTCAAAAAAGGCATTGTCTTTTCATTTCCTCCTTTTCCTTTTTGAGTCCCCAGGCTCTGGCTCTGAGCCGGCGACCCACCCCACCCAAACCCCAAAAACCCATCTTCTTTCTCAAAACCCTCCCAACTCTCCCTCTCTGTCTCGCACTCAATCTGGGAAGCTTCTTCCTCTCGAATATAATAAAAACCCATTCCTTTATTACCTGTTCCTTCCCCTCCACCACCTCGTCCTCCTCCTCTGTTGCCGTCGTCATCATTTTTCTATTTATCTACTATGGATTTGGTCGTGACCAAGTAGTGCCTGCTGTTTCTCTCACGACTCGGTCCGCCTCCCTCCACCGCACTTCCTTTTTTTTTTGTCCGAGCAATCCAAGAAGAAGACAGCTAGAGTTCACATCTCGCTGCTTGAACTTTTCCATCGGCAACAAAAAAAGACCCCTCTTTTTAAGATTTCTCATCGGACCCCAGCAGATCTCAGCCTTCCCCACTGCTTATTTCTCTCCAAGGTACGGTTTATCACCTGGATCTGATCATTTCTTGGTCCTCTCTTTCGGGCGTGGTCCCGATCTCCCTCCTTCAAGGTCAGTTGAGTTGACCCTTTTGCGCAGCTGTCGTAAATTGCGGAACTGGGCATTCATATCATGTGTTCTTCCATTTTCATGCCTTTGTGCTGGTCGCGTTTTCTGTGGTGTCTTGTTCGGTTCCCAGGGAATGTCTGAATGGAATATCGTGTGAAATCTTTTTGGGCTTGAGCTCTTTCGCTTGAGCTTATTTTCTTACCTTTTGTTTTAACTTACCATAAAGCACTGCTTCAGTTAAGAGAAGAAAAGATCTTAAGGATTGCTCAAGGATTTTCGGCTCGATGTCGGGCTTAAACCATTTTCATCTGGTCCACTTTCCCAAAAAGTGACTAACTTTTATGAGATTTAAGCGTTTTCATCGGCATCAGCCTTTTTTTTTTTTTTTTTTTGTATATGAGTAGGTTTGACAAACTATTTGAATCATCGCTGCAGGATTTATTCATAGTTCTGTGGCAGTGAGCGATCATGGCGTCGAAATCATTCAAGGGAAGCCGATCAACATTATCTCAAAGCTCAGAGTCAGCTGAAATGAAGCCTCCACTGCCTCCTACCGTGACCTTTGGTAGAAGAACTTCATCGGGCCGCTATGTCAGCTACTCAAGGGATGATCTCGACAGCGAACTTGGGAGCGGTGATTTTGTGAACTATACTGTGCATATCCCCCCCACCCCTGACAATCAACCGATGGATCCATCAATCTCACAGAAGGTCGAGGAGCAGTATGTGTCAAATTCTCTGTTTACAGGTGGATTCAATAGTGTCACTCGAGCTCATTTGATGGACAAGGTCTTCGAATCTGAAGCTAGTCATCCCCAAATGGCTGGCGCCAAAGGATCTTCTTGTGCAATCCCTGGTTGCGATGCCAAGGTGATGAGTGATGAGCGGGGCATTGATATACTCCCCTGTGAATGTGACTTCAAGATCTGCCGTGATTGCTACATTGATGCGGTGAAGACGGGCGGTGGGATTTGCCCAGGATGTAAGGACCCTTATAAGAACACAGATTTGGATGAGATTGCGGTGGATAATGGGCGTCCCCTTCCGCTTCCACCACCTGGTGGCATGTCCAAAATGGAAAGGCGCTTGTCCCTGATGAAATCAACAAAATCTGTTCTTATGAGGAGCCAGACCGGTGATTTTGATCATAATAGGTGGTTGTTCGAAACAAGGGGCACATATGGATATGGAAATGCGATATGGCCCAAGGATGGGGGTTTTACTGGAAAGGACGATGATGTGGTGGAGCCAACTGAGTTGATGAACAAACCATGGCGGCCTCTGACTAGGAAACTCAAGATCCCTGCTGCTGTTCTCAGCCCATATAGGTACTTTGTGCTTTCCAAATTTTGTTGCTTCTCGGATTTAGATCGCTCATGGTTGTCTATGAAATCAAAATTCGTAAGTTGTCTATCCGACGGTGTTTTGTTTATACCACAAAATGGATTTACATGGACATGCAATATCACGAGTGCCCTCACGAAACCCATTGAGATTGACTATGAATCACAATGGCCATCATATATTATACCTAGACATTCATGAGGCATAGCCACCAATCATACATATTGGCTCATTGCAATAATGCGTTTCAGCTCATTGCCATGCGCATTATTGAAATGAGCACATCATAAGAACGAGAATATCAAAATTGAAATAAATGACAAATCATTTCATTGTTGTTTCCCAATGACCATATCGTTTTAACATTCTGAATCTTTTTCTATCATTCGCACGCAGGCTTCTTATTGTTGTTCGGATGGTTGTTCTTGGGCTGTTTCTGGCATGGAGAATTAGTCACCCAAACAATGATGCCGTTTGGCTGTGGGGCATGTCTGTGGTCTGTGAGGTTTGGTTTGCTTTCTCTTGGCTTCTTGACCAACTTCCCAAGCTGTGCCCGATTAATCGTGCTACAGATCTTAATGTTTTGAAAGAGAAATTTGAAACTCCTAGCCAGAATAATCCCACTGGGAAGTCTGACCTCCCTGGAGTTGATGTTTTCGTCTCAACTGCTGATCCGGAGAAAGAACCACCTCTTGTCACTGCAAACACTATCTTGTCCATTCTAGCTGCCAATTACCCTGTCGAAAAGCTAGCTTGCTATGTTTCTGATGATGGAGGTGCACTTCTAACCTTCGAGGCCATGGCAGAAGCTGCAAGTTTTGCAAACATTTGGGTTCCTTTTTGTCGGAAGCATGATATTGAGCCTAGGAACCCGGAAACATATTTCAACCTGAAAAGGGATCCTTACAAAAATAAAGTCAAGGAAGATTTTGTCAAAGATCGTAGGCGGGTTAAGCGGGAATATGATGAGTTCAAGGTACGTATCAATGGACTGCCTGAGTCAATCCGCCGCCGGTCTGATGCCTATCATGCTAGGGAGGAAATCCAGGCAATGAAGAATAGGAGAAAGAACAGAGATGATGAACCTGCGGAGACTCTGAAAATTCCAAAAGCAACGTGGATGGCTGATGGAACACACTGGCCAGGGACTTGGATGAATCCTGGCCCGGAGCACTCTAGGGGTGACCATGCTGGTATCATACAGGTAATCCAATTATACTTCCACTTGCTCATAAGACTGTGGGGCACAAATAGTCTTTGCATCACTGGAGGCTGATGATTTTCTATTAATGATGCAGGTGATGTTAAAACCGCCAAGTGATGAACCACTGCTTGGCACTGCTGATGATGCTAAGATAATAAACCTTACTGATGTTGATATCCGCCTTCCCTTGCTTGTCTACGTGTCTCGTGAGAAGCGTCCTGGATATGATCACAACAAAAAGGCAGGGGCTATGAATGCACTAGTTCGTGCCTCAGCCATTATGTCTAATGGCCCATTCATTCTCAACCTTGATTGTGATCACTACATCTACAACTCACAGGCATTGAGGGAAGGGATGTGCTTCATGATGGACAGAGGAGGGGACCGCATTTGCTATGTCCAATTTCCCCAGAGATTTGAGGGTATTGATCCTTCAGATAGGTATGCCAATCACAATACTGTCTTCTTTGACGTGAATATGCGAGCCCTTGATGGGCTCCAAGGCCCTGTTTATGTGGGAACAGGATGCCTCTTCCGGAGGGTTGCTCTTTATGGGTTTGACCCCCCACGTTCAAAAGAGCATCATCCTGGTTGCTGTAGCTGCTGCTTTGCCCGTCGCAAAAAGGTGGGTAGTACCTCCGAAGAGAAAAGGGCCTTAAGAATGGGTGATTCTGATGATGAAGAGATGAACCTCTCCCTAATTCCTAAGAAGTTTGGGAACTCAACTTTCCTGATCGAGTCGATACCAGTGGCAGAATTCCAAGGTCGTCCCCTTGCGGATCACCCTGCTGTGAAGAATGGACGTCCCCCGGGTTCCCTCACCATCCCCAGGGATCTTCTTGATGCATCTACTGTTGCAGAAGCAATCAGTGTCATCTCCTGTTGGTATGAAGACAAGACAGAGTGGGGGCACCGTGTAGGATGGATTTATGGCTCAGTTACTGAAGACGTGGTCACTGGTTACAGAATGCACAACCGGGGATGGAAATCAGTTTATTGTGTGACCAAGCGTGATGCTTTCAGAGGAACTGCTCCTATTAATCTTACTGATAGGCTCCATCAAGTCCTTCGCTGGGCCACTGGCTCAGTTGAAATTTTCTTCTCGCGCAACAATGCCCTTTTGGCTAGCCCAAGAATGAAACTTCTCCAGAGGATAGCATACCTTAACGTCGGTATCTACCCCTTCACATCCATTTTCCTGATTGTCTATTGCTTCCTCCCCGCCCTTTCCCTCTTTTCGGGCCAGTTCATCGTCCAGGAATTGAATGTTACGTTCCTAACCTACCTCTTGACCATCACCCTTACTTTGTGCATGCTTGCGGTGCTTGAGATTAAGTGGTCTGGTATTGAGCTAGAAGAGTGGTGGCGGAATGAGCAGTTTTGGCTGATTGGTGGTACCAGTGCACACCTTGCTGCTGTGATTCAGGGGTTACTGAAAGTTGTTGCTGGGATTGAAATTTCTTTCACACTTACGTCAAAGTCTGGTGGTGATGATGTTGATGATGAGTTCGCTGATCTCTACGTGGTCAAGTGGACATCCCTGATGATACCGCCAATTACTATTATGATGACAAATTTAATTGCTATCGCGGTTGGGTTTAGCAGGACAATTTACAGCGTGATTCCTCAATGGAGCCGTTTGATAGGTGGAGTTTTTTTCAGTTTTTGGGTCTTGGCTCACCTGTATCCTTTTGCGAAGGGGCTCATGGGAAGACGAGGGCGCACTCCAACCATTGTTTTCGTTTGGTCAGGACTCATTGCAATCACCATATCACTTCTTTGGGTGGCAATCAACCCCCCAGCTGGGTCAACCCAAATCGGTGGCTCTTTCCAGTTCCCCTGATAGGTTATTCTTTTTAATATGCTTCATCTGTGTAGTGACAATTACTCCATTCTTTTTTTAAATGAGATGATCATGTTGACAAGGACGTGGGTATGTTCCCTTTCCTATGCCCGTTTGAATTTTGTTCCATAGAGCAGTCAGCGTTTAGATTGCTCAGCATAGGAAAATGGACATTGGACAAGGCCCTTGTTCATTGTTTGTATGAAATGATTAACGCCGTGGCTTGACTTACCTATTTCAGCTGCTTGTATAGCGTAATGACAAGGAAAATGACGTCATCTTCAAAACTTGTGGCGATACTGGGTGGATAATTTATTGGGAATCACTGACTCACCTATTTCATGGTAATAATATGCAGATGACTTATTGTTCGATTAGAAGAATCATCTGGGCTGTGATTTAAACCTGAAGCTGATGCTGATTTAAGAAAGCTATGATTTGCATTCTTGTTTGCTGTGTGTGTTACAATGATGCTTGTAAGAACCGTACCAATCTAGTTGTTGGAGATGCCCTTTGTTTCTCAATATTAGTTCAACTTACCAGTAATTCAGGTGAATTGAAGTTACAGTCACTCATCCAATTTGGGATTACTTTCACTCAGTAGTACGCTCTCACACGAGACATTGCTAGAATACTATTAGAAAGATGGCCTGGTGCATCTTAGAGCACGTGAACTGATGTTACTTATTGGACAGCCTGGGACTTACGAACGATCAATTACGATGGTTGTATATGCTATGGCGACATACCCATGTGGCTTCCAATAGTAGGAAGAAAAGCCTCAATTCTCACCTAAAAATTGCTATTCGGCTGGAGAAGTAGGAACATGCCGGAGGTATGAGAATGTATTGTTAAGGAGCGCAGATGCGTGTCCTAGCTAATCTCATTGCAGGAGGTTCACAAGTACTAACCAGTTACCAATGTCCCATGATAAGGTTGAAGACAAACCCCATTTTGCATCAGCTGTTCCATCCATCAGGTGTCCAAGAGAATTTGAATGGCCACCTTCGGAGCCTTGTTCATACTTCTTGTGGCACTCACCAAGCACTCATCGGCCGCTGCCCTATCCAACTGGCCAAGAAACCCTCACCTTCTCGCTGCTATCGAAGAGATGAAACGAGCCAATTACTTCTCCTTCGTCATGCTCATAAACATGTCCCCTCCCGTCTTACTGGAAGGCAACCTCACCTTCTTTATGCCCGACGACAGGACGTTGTCGAGGATCGTTCTACCCACAGATGAGGTCTCTGGTTTCGTGCTTCGTCATTCCATACCTAAGCCTTTGCTCTTCGACTACCTCGAACACATCCCGACCGGTTCTCTCATTCCAACATCAGTTCCAGGGGACATGGTCAGAATCAACAACGAAGGACGCAGGAGCTTCTTTATTGACAATGTTCGAATCACCCAACCAAATGTGTGCGTGGCGGGGTCTTCAATCAGGTGCCATGGCATTGACGGGGTGTTGCTGCCGGTGACGAATGTCACCGAATCTCCATCACCTCCTTGCCTTCGTAACCCTGCTCCCCTCAAAGCAATGCCCACGCCACGTGCACCCCCTCCTGCGGTGAGTGACGTGATTCAGCCTCTAGGTTCAGCTTCGCCTGCATCAGCCCCCGCAGCGGGTCCATTCACTCCCCCAGAGAAATCGGCTTCTTCCCGCCGGCTCGGTGCCGAAGGACTGGTGAAATCTGTATTGACTGGGATTATGGTCTCAGCCACGGTGGAGTTCCTGAGGAATACGTTGTAATTCGAGAATGCAAATTAGCGACTCTTAGTGTTGCCGCCATTCGGTCAAGGGTAGGCGTCGCATGTTGTGTGTCATCTCCACCGTGCTCGCACGACAATGAGTCTCGTTTCAGTCGTAATAACCCCTCATTTCGCTTACAGTCACTGACAATCTGCATCTTAAGCCCCGCGCAACACATCTTTTCGTCGTGATGATCACGATAAAGTATCGAAATCTTTATATCTATCGAGAAGGACGAAAGCCGTCAGATCGCATGAACGTCAACACGGGCGAAATTAATCATCATAAGGACCGGAATGCGACTGAATCGCGCCAGTGGCATGCTGATCATTCGCTTCCACAGCCAAAGTCAGATCGAAAGAGAAAATGCGCGAGCCGGCATCCTCGATTTTAAGTCCGAAACCATACTCAATTTGATGGCATCAAGAAATGATTGGGAGAGTCAAGAATGTGCAGGCATTGTCAAAATGAAGGAGCGACCCGTGGAAAGAGATTAAAGAAAGATGGATGGACGTGGACGGATGGGGAACTGGGCGGGTGGTGGGTGGGAGTAAAGTGAGAGCCGAGGAAACAGGTTTCGGGGTGGGGGGAGTCAAATTAGAGAGGGAGCAGTTGCTCCTTCCTAATCGCCATTAATGGCCCATTCCCGAGATCCCCCCCTCTCGCGGCTCTGATGGATGACCTCCCAACATCTCTATGTTTTTACTAAATCTTTCGATGTTTGGTCAACCTTACCATATATTAAAGGGGGTAGAGTTAGTAATTTCGGCTTCAATTTAGATCACCGCCAAACTCCATTGTCATATTCAATCGCTTTTAAGCCGCAGGAGGAAAAAATATATATATATATATATTATCGAAAAATTCTTAAATCTATGCACTCGTGCCAATTTAGTCATTAACTTTTCAGTATGACCAATTTAGTCCTAAACCTTTAACAATTTGCCGATGTCGTCCATCCGACCAATTTTGATCATAAAGTGATGGCATGGGTGTTGGCCATCCTACGTAGCATGGTTGCCCCTCGCCGGCCCTTAAAGTTATAAAAGAAGATAAGAAATAAGTAAATAAAATTTCAAAAAAAAAAATTGTAAAAATTCCAAAGCATATCAACATCGGTCATACCATGTAAAAGACGGTTGACATCCATATCATTAATTTCCAACTAAAATTGGCCGGATGGATTACATTTGCAGATTATTAAAAGGTTTAGGACTATATTGATTAGGGACGACCAAATCGGGTTGACCGGACCTGGACCAGTGGTCCGGTTTTCTGTTCTAGAGGAGTCCGGTCTAATTCCTGATTCATAAAATTGAAATCG
Source organism: Psidium guajava (assembly GCA_016432845.1). Classification (NCBI taxonomy): domain Eukaryota; kingdom Viridiplantae; phylum Streptophyta; class Magnoliopsida; order Myrtales; family Myrtaceae; genus Psidium; species Psidium guajava. The sequence continues at coordinate 3,159,901 of CM028224.1, forward strand.
ATAATCAAGCGATCCGGTTCTCAGTTCTAGGGATATAGGACCGAATCGGACTACTCGAATTTTTTCTTTTCAGCTACATGTAATCATCTCAAAATTCTCCATCCAACAATCCAAACGAATACATGAGCTGTAGTCCAATAGAGAATGCCCCAAGTTGCCACTAACAAAAGTAGGGTTTCCACGGCACTCCCTTCCTACATACCCATATTTTCCCACCAAATTGCAATATACTAAAGATGACAAAACTAAACCAATCAAAACTTAAAAAAAAAACAAAATAAGTGAAAGGAAAAAGTGAAAGAACCAATCTTCTAGTCCCATCACCATCATCACTAAACTTATAAACCAAACCGGGCTCTTGAATAACTTTGTCATGTTATCGGTCCAATAGAATCGCTTTGAAATCGGACTGGACTAGTCGATCCAGTCCAGTTCGATTTCCAATTCCGACAAATTAGAAACTAGGACCACCGGTTTGGTTCCTGATTTTTGAGGGAAGTTGGACTGGCACCCTGCAAGTCATTTGATAATGGAGAGTAGGAGCTATAGATCCAGGAGTCTGAGGAGTTCCAGTAACTTGTAACTGGACTTTCAAGGCTAACAGAAGACTAAGACCATCAAGAGCCATATTGGAATTTGAGAACAGAGTGACAAAGCACACGAAGGCAGATTCACAAGATTTATGTTCCAAGAGGCTGAGGGAGAAGTGTCAACACGACTCTCATTTATCCTACAGTGAAAGGAACTCATTTCTTAAGGAAAAATTATCCAAAAAGCTCGGGTTATTGTACTTTTACCAATTTAGTCCTAAACCTTTTTAGTTTTTCCAATTAGAGACCGAGCAAGGGCAGCAAAGCCCTCATCAGCTATTGGTTTAGGACTCAATTGATAAAAATTAAAAGGTTTAAGAGTGAATTGATAAAAGTACAATAAGTTGATGACCTTTTAGAATAATTTCCCCGTATTCTTGAAGAGTAAGTAATCGAAACCATCTTATTCTTTTTTTTCTTTTTTTTTTGGGTTAAGGTATCCAAACCATCTTATTCTTTATTACTGCTTTTTCAAATACTATCGATTATTTGCGTTACCGTCGTCCCGAGTAACGTAACCCACCCCTTGACCGTTTCGCACAGTCTTCTTTAACTTCATTAATCCAATCTAATCCAATCCCTCCCCTACAGAAGAAATCCACGCCCTATTTCTGGATCGAAGCAAAGAAGGTACGCACGCTCCTAATGACTTTGCCCGTCATGTTTCGTGAGGGACCAAAAACTAAATTATCTTATTCGTCCGATTCTGCTGCAAAAGATTTATACAGACCATACGGTAGGAAAGTAAAAATCTCCAGCTCTGCGTGTAGATGAGGAATTAGTAGTTCTATAATTAGCTTAAAAGTTGTAAGTACATACGGACATGGTTTTTCTCTAACGACGACACATCAATTAAAAGTTCCTTTTAAAAAAAAAATTATTTTGATAAAAGCCCAGGTAGAGGTAGACACATCATGCTAATACCTTATGAACCCACATAGTAGCGCTCGCTGATTTCACAGAAATCTACACGTTGCGGAGTTCAAATTCATTTTTAAATGTTTTAGTTGTCTCTTCGAGATATATATATATATATATATATATGAGTAATTTTCATCAAAGCTTGCAAAGCGAAGGCGTGGCACAAGGGGAAGGGGTGTTATATTTATTTATAAATAGCATATAATTTACGTAAGGAAGGTATTCCTTAGAGATACACGGCAATAGAATGGAATGGAAATTCTCATGTGCTGAATTCGTATAGCAAGATTAAGAGAAGTAGATGGGGACTAGAACTCAGTTGGTCATGATGCTCAGTTGCTGGGGGGTAGGTACACGTGGACTGGAGCTTGTTTGGGACTTTGGGGGGTTTACCGGTCAAGTTGTGTTGTGGGTTGGATCGGGTCGGGTCGGGTCGGGGTTTAAAAAAAAAAAAAGTCCATTTTGAAGGTGAGATGGGGCGTGCCAGCTGCTCCCTCCGCCTCCTCCTTCTACTCCTCTCCATTTTATCTATCTAACCCGCCCCTTTCTCTTCCCACCTACCTTTACCTCCTCCCTCCCTCCTTCCTCCTCCTACTCTTCCTTCTCTTTTTTTGGCCTTTTTATTTTTGTCAAAGTCTTTCATTGCGCATCTCCCTCTCTTAAACCAAACCAAACCAAACCAAACCAACACCCAACCCCCTCTCTGTCTGTGGCTCTTTCCCTCCTCCTCCTCCTCCTCCTCCTCCTCAATCATTGGAATCATCGTCGCCGCCACAGCGATCACCATGATCTCCGTCGCCCCTTCTCCCGAAACCACCGCCCCCCAGAACTCATCCGAGCTCCCTCCTGCTCCTCCTCATCACGACACCACGTGCACCATCTTCAGATCCAAGCTCCCCGACATCCCCATCTCCAACCACCTCCCCCTCCATTCCTATTGCTTCCAGCACGTCTCTCTCTTCTCTCACCGCCCCTGCCTCATCTCCGACTCCTCCTCCAACAACGTCTCCTTCTCCTTCTCCGACACCCTCCTCCTCTCCCGCAAGGTCGCTGCCGGCCTCCACCACCTCGGCATCCGCAAGGGCGACGTCGTCATGACTCTCCTCCAGAACTGCCCCGAGTTCGCCTTCTCCTTCATGGGCGCCTCCATGATCGGCGCCGTCACCACCACCGCCAACCCCTTCTACACTCCCTCCGAGATCTTCAAGCAGTTCGCCGCTTCCGGCGCCAAGCTCATCATCACCCAGTCCCTCTACGTCGACAAGCTCCGCCACCACGCTGCCGGCGACGACGGCCCCGCCCTCGGCAAGGACTTCACCGTCATCACCGTGGACGACCCGCCGGAGGGATGCATCCACTTCTCTGTCCTCAGCGAGGCCAACGAGGACGAGGCCCCCGAGGTGGCTATCCACCCGGACGATCCAGTGGCGCTGCCCTTCTCCTCGGGGACGACGGGGCTTCCGAAGGGGGTGATCCTGACGCACCGGAGCCTGATCACCAGCATAGCGCAGCAAGTGGACGGCGAGAACCCCAACCTCCACCTGAGGGAGGAGGACGTGGTGCTGTGCGTGTTGCCGCTCTTCCACATCTACTCCCTCAACAGCGTGCTGCTCTGCTCGCTCCGCGCGGGGGCGGGAGTGCTGCTGATGCACAAGTTCGAGATAGGGACGTTGCTTCAGCTGATCGAGCGGCACAGAGTGTCGGTGGCCGCGGTGGTGCCGCCTCTCGTGCTGGCCCTCGCCAAGAACCCCCTGGTGGAGAAGTTCGACCTCTCCTCCATCCGCATGGTGCTGTCCGGGGCGGCGCCGCTTGGCAAGGAGCTGGAGCTCACCCTCCAGAGACGCCTTCCCGGAGCCATCTTGGGCCAGGTCAGCCAGTCCCTCTCTTTCTCTCTGTCTCTCTGTCTCAAACGAACTAACGAACTACCCGGCTTGAAACCAAGAGGCATGCTCGCTCGCGAGTGGGTCATACCGTAATTTCAGCTGCTTCTCGTGTGCTCTTGTTGGGCCCTTTTTTTTCTTTTTTCTTTTTTAACGAACGTACTTGTGGCTGTGGCGGTAGACAACGTAAGCGCGTGGGTCGTGTCGTGTGGGTTCCTAACGACCACCGATTGGTAAGACTGATCTGCATGGTGACCAGTTAAAGTGACGCGGCCTAGTGGAAGTCTCCCGTATCATTTGGCATTATTAAGTATGCTTACATCAATCATAATATAAAACGGGTCAACAAAAAATTCTTATTTCAAAGAACGAAAATCATAATTTATGTCAAAATATTTAATTTCATTAAAGACGAAAAGAAATTGCTCATTCGTTTTTGGAATGGAAGAGATATAAGTAAGTATTTTTAATATATATGTATTTTTCTAATTATTCATATTTTGTGAGATAAACGAAGCTTAAATCATGACAAGTTTCGTAATAAATTTGTGCAATTTAAGTTATTTTCAGCAGCTCACAAACAAGGCCCTTGAATTGTTCATGATGAACTACATAAGAGAAAAAAAAAATACGAAACCAAAGAAAGGATCGGAAATTGATGAGTCGGGGCAATGAGAGGCTTTGCTTGAACTTTAAATGCCCGGGGAAGGAAGGAAGCAGTTGAACTCATTGAATGTGTTCCATCACGGTCACGTGCCCGTTCCACTGAATCCTTCGGTGATTAAAAGTCCCACCGACTTCATTTCGATTGCGATAGTTTAACCGTCCTCCTCCAATTTCTTACACTGTTTGATACCAACGACATTTCTGTATTTGTATCATCTTTCCACTCCAATTTTAATTGCTAGAGGAAATTCGGGATCGCTAAGATTGTCCATCAACACAGAAATCTTTTGAATCTCAAAAAACTACGAAACCTCAGGCCGTTTAAGGACACACATTGCACACACGCTAGGCTTGAGGCCATTAACGCGCATAGCTCCACACATTGTATAGTCCGCGATTAAGCCATCGCTTATGAGCGTTCGATCGGCGTTTTAGGGATATGGAATGACGGAAGCCGGACCGGTGCTTTCGATGTGCCTAGGGTTCGCGAAGCAACCCTTCCCAACCAAGTCGGGTTCGTGCGGGACCGTTGTTAGGAATGCCGAGCTCAAAGTCGTTGACCCTGAGACCGGTTCCTCCCTTGGCTACAACCAGTCCGGCGAATTATGCATTCGTGGCCAACAAATTATGAAAGGTTTCTCTCCTCCTCCTCACATATATTTCGTCTACTCAAGACCGAGACAAAGCTCTAACATTGACTTCATTCCAGGATACCTCAATGACCCAGAGGCGACTTCGATCACCATTGATGCGGATGGCTGGCTCCACACCGGCGATATTGGCTATGTCGATGATGACGATGAGATCTTCATTGTAGACAGAGTGAAGGAAATAATCAAATTCAAGGGTTTCCAGGTACACATGGCTCCGATCGCCACTCTCCTTGAGATGGTGACTAGAAAAGGATGCTCATAGTTTCTCTCGGTTATAACTAGAAGGGAATGTACCTTCAGGCCTAGTTTTTAAGTAAAACCCTGAGATGCCTTCTGCTGGGTGCTTAGGTGCCACCGGCGGAGCTCGAAGCGCTGCTTGTGAGCCACCCATCCATTGCGGATGCAGCTGTTGTCCCGTAAGTAGGCGAGATAGCCATTTGTCACGACAATTTCTTTCTTTGGGATTAGTAAAGTTCGGCTCTGACCATTGTGTTGTGGACAGGCAAAAGGATGAAGCTGCCGGTGAAGTCCCGGTCGCATTTGTGGTGAGGTCAAACGGCTTTGAACTGACGGAAGAAGCGGTTAAGGAGTTCATAGCGAAACAGGTAAACTCTCCATAGACTTTCGAGACATTCAAATCCCCGTTCTTCTTAACCTATTCAATGCCCAATCACCGGGCCAGAAAGGCTAGTCTTTCCTTGCTTACATTAGTAACATTCAAAGGCTAACAATATCTTTCTTAGAAAACCATGGCTTGATGCCGCTCAGATGAAACATATAGTGAGATTCTAAAGTGGCATGGTGCGTTGAAACAGGTGGTTTTCTATAAGAAGCTTCACAAAGTCCACTTTGTGCACGCGATCCCCAAGTCTCCCTCCGGAAAGATACTGAGGAAAGATCTCAGAGCCAAGTTAACTACGGCGGCCTCCATTTCTTAAATCTGTTGGGTTGTGATTTCGGGTTTTGTGAGCATTACTGGTGGTGGGTTCTCCATGTTCTTCTTCTTCTTCGTCTTTTTATTCATTGTTTTCTCCTGTTAGTCGCATAAACAGACGTAGGAGAAAAGAGAACAAGAAGTGGTGAGCAGTGTGATCGTCTTGAAGATTAAATAACACTGTCAAATGTTCCCCTTTTGCGTGTAATGCAGTCTGATTGGTTATCAGTGAGATCGTCTCTGTCTTTTGTATTTGGGACTGTGAAATGGTCATTGGGTTCCCGTTCACCGGTTCCCTTGGGAAGGAGCATCACAAGAGACCGGCGGTGTTGGACGAGGATCAATCTGGGCTATTCATTTTGAATTGGACAGCTCAAATTGGATAATGTCACTCCTAATATTATATTAGGGGATCCAAACACATTGGATGAACGGGACAAAGATGGGACCGATAGAAAGTTCATAGAACCTCGGTCACGAAAATTTCCAAGCACCCCTCAGTGTAGTGCTTTGAATTATTGTGGGAATAGTAGCATGTTGTGAAATTCTTAAAGTTATGAATCCCATTGCGATTTATAATTATTTGTTTTTTTTAATTATCCAAAATAGAATATTATTCTTACAGCCGAATAATAAGAATTACTTAACTATTTCTCTTTTTAGTATACGCGGATAGAGAAATACCGAGGTGTCACTACATTGTGTATAAAAAACGATGTGGTGCTTCAAGTTGGGATTGATTGGGCAAAAGACGCTGGAAATGGATAAACAAAGCCTAACATCTCTGGAAATTGGCACAACAGACACAATGATCGATTTGAGAAAATGAGTCGCTGGTCTTGCTTATTGTCTTATCAAATGATTAAACAAGCGTTGAATAATTTAATTATTCGAAGTTTTTCGCAAGATGTACTCATTAAAGTTGTCCAAAAGAGCCCTTTCGAATGTTGAGCTCATTTTCGAAAGTCGATGATCAACCTCGAGTTCTTCATTACATGTCAAGACTTCTTTCGAATATTGAAAATATTTAAATGGTTAAAGAATAAGGTATTCAATCTCATATCATGCTAAACAATCAATTAAAAAATAAGTTTGTGAAAATGCAAAACTTTGTGGTCACACTTAACGGTTGCTGTCGCTGGAGAGACGGCCCCCCGATAGAGAGGCGGCTTGGCGCGGTGGAGAGGCGACCAAACGTGGAGTAGAGGCTGTGGTTGTGAGGAAAATTCAATTCTCCTCATTTTTACTTTCTTGAAAAATCTTATCCAATCTATCTCAACCCTTACCATGGGATTTTTTAATCTTGACTATATCCCTTTTATTGTATTTTAGACGGCTACCAAATAAATAATATGATAAAATATATCGTATCTCTTATATCCTAACACCTAAACGGAGCATTATTTTAAATAAAATTCACTGTAAATCCTCATTGGAGAAAATGATTGCACTTTAAATCCCTATTTGAAAATTTTCTATCTTATCTTGGTGATCGATAGCAAAAGACTTGAACTAATTACTGACATGAAGTCATTCTTTCATCGGCCCAATACCCAAAAAAATCTCAACCTTTAGCCTTTGTCCCAATTATATCAAAAACTTTTTTTATATTATAAAAAATTCCTAAATTTGGCCTCTATCCCAATTATATCTAAAACTTTTTTTATTATAAAAAATCCATAACTTTTACTTTTTTTTTTCCAATTTTACCGATTGGATACTTTAAAAACTCTCAACTTTAACATTTGTCTTAGTTATATCGAAAAAAAAAATTATCTCATAAAAAAATTCAAAACTTTTACTTTTGATTCAATTCTACCACCGCCAGCCTTTAGTCTATAATTAATATTAGTTAATCTTATATGACTCGAATTTTCTCATCGAACTTACCAATGAATCTTTGAATTCAAAAACAGCAGATTTCAAGAATAGCAAGATTTGAGATTATTTGTTTAGATAACTAAATCTCTATGTCTAGCTATTTTTTGGGCTATTGAGTGATGGGAAGAATTCAAAACGCACCATCTTGAGTGATTGTATATCTCCTAGCAATGTATAAGAAAAGCAGACTACATAATAGAAGTTGCTACGTTTTTTCATGTTAGCTTTATTGAAATCTAATTCTTTAACGACATAGAAATGCTACATAGAATTGGTTAACGGTAATTATGAACAGAAGGCTAACGGTGATATAATTAGGGCAAAAGTAAAAATTTGGGACCTTTTATGAGACAAAAAGAAGCTTTTGATATAATTATAATAAATGCTAAAATTATGGGTTTTTTTGGCATTAAATCAATAGAATTGGGATAAAGTTAAAGTTGTGAAATGTTAGGCCGATAGAATTGTGATAGAAATAAAATTTTGATGTTTTTATGATATAAAAAAGAGTTTGGGATAAAATTGAGGTTTTTCTTTTTTTTTTGGTACTTTCATCTCAACCCGAGCGCAGGGCCCGACTCTATTTCTCCTCGACCAGAAAGAGAAGAAAGTAAAGAAAAATCACCTGAAACGATGGCGAGCTCTGGTTCAACGGGGTCGCCCGCACCTCCGGCTCCCAAGATCCTGTTGGCGAAGCCTGGCCTCGTGTCTGGCGCATCCATTGCCCCTAAGTTCGGACGAGGCGCTCCCAGCGACGACGACGCCGCCTCCCTCCGCCCTCGCCTCCCCCCCATCGGATCCCTCAATCTCCTCTCTGACTCTTGGGATTTCCACTTTGACCGCTTTCTCCCTGTATGTTCTTCTGTCTGCCTCTCTCTCTCTCTCTCTCTCTCTTCCCCGGACCCGGCTTTTTCTTACGGTGGAGTGTGATTTCTTAGTTTCTGACCGAGAACACCGACTTCACGGTGATTGGCGTGATTGGCCCGGCTGGGGTGGGTAAGTCCACCATCATGAATCAGCTCTATGGCTTCGATCCCACTTCTCCAGGTTTGTATTGATAACGATCCCTCCTACCGTTTTTCTCAGCTTGACTCGACAGTAACACTATTCACCATAATCGTCCAACTTAGGGTACTGTATTGTCTATCGCGATCCCAGTTAATTGCCAATTACCATTGCTCACCACCGTGTTCCTGTTTGTATATACTATTCAGTTGTCTATTGATGGACAGGATTAGTGGCATATTTGAAAATGCTATATGTTTCCAGGGATGTTGCCTCCTTTTGCAACGCAGTCAGAGGATACTAGAGCAATGGCAAAGCATTGTTCTAATGGCATCGAGCCCAGAGTTTCTGCTGATCGTCTTATACTTCTGGACACGCAGGTAATATGCATTCTCTAGAAATTTTCATTCACCGTCAAACAGCACTTATTAGCATTTCAAAGGAAACTTACTGGAATCCTTTTGCCTTACTCAGAGAAATTGTATAAATTATCTATTTAGGATGAAATTTGAACTGATGAATTCTTGGTCATTCCTCTGTTTTTTCTTTCTTTATGCGCCAAAAGCATGACATGGCTTTTGTATTCCTCTTTATTTGCAGCCAGTATTTAGCCCTTCTGTATTGGCTGAGATGTTAAGACCAGATGGCTCCTCCACCATCCCGGTTCTAGGCAATGAATCTCTGTCAGCAGAATTGGCACATGAGATCATGAGCATTCAGGTAGCTGGAGATTGAGCAATGGAATCATAATCTTATTATATGTAAAAAATTTCCCCTTATCATGAGTTGATAACTAGGAACAGCTTCTTATGTCATCATTGCATAAATAGTAACATATTGATTTTTCTTTTTTGGGATCCTGCAAGGAATTCTTCTAGCTTGGTGTTTTACTGTCGTCCATTTGCCACATCCTGCTGATAGTTTCTGAGGGAGTACATGATAACAGCATGTGGCGTCTGATGTTGACGGTATGCTTTTTGTCTTAGTTGATTCCAGACTTTGTGCCCTTAACCTTGCTCACTCATTTATAGCTGTCTTATGATTTCCTCTTGTTTAATTACCTGTCTGCTGCTTTTTCACCTTCTACATTGGCAGATTGTACTGGTATTTATTAATTTGGATGTTTATATACTTGTATATGTTATTGATAAAAGAGAGATTATTTTATTTCTGAGATCAAAAGTACTACTTATAGGCTTAGGGTTAAGCCTAGTACAATTACATATATAACCCCAACTTGCTAATATTCTAAAGTAATAAACCCAACAGTATATATGCAGGGCTCCATCTTTCCTCTATGCTATTTTGTGGTTTTTTCTTTGTCCTTGGGATGCCACCTTCTGTGGCATCAAAGATTATTTGTTACGGGAATCACTTTTTTCTTTTTGGCTGATTCAAAGAATTCGATACCTCAGGGCCCCTGAAAACCCCCCTCAACCCCACGGCACTAGGCTGGATGCCTAGTGGCACTGTCCGGGGATTACCTTAGTAAAAGCTTGAAATGTCATTTGAATTAAAGCATATGTGTTAGGATGTCGCATTATGGCATAAAAGATGCCTTGTTGGTCAATTTTCAAGTGTTGTACCTTCCTATCTTACGTAAATGAGTCTTCTATAGTGGCTTGTCTAGCCTTTTTCTCTTTGGTACAAAATATATGATAGTTGACTAGAAAAAGTGCTCATTTTGCAGGTTGACCTCTTGAAGCATGGTATACCTGATCCGTCTTCTCTTATACCCACACATATGCAAACAACTAATTTGGGGCTTGAGAAGGAATATAAGGACAAATTTCTAGGACGTGAAGAGTACATGGCTGCTCCAGTTTTTGTACACACAAAGTGAGTCACTCTTCACCTGAATTGTGTTAAAAGTTGAACCTTCATTCTAAGAAAAGAAGACTTGAACCATATAGTTGCGTATTTTAAAAACAGAAAAACAAAACTTCTCAATTAGTTTCTTTACGATGTTTTTTTGAATTGGGCATATTGGGAATACTGATACGTGATTAGAAAGAAAGTTTATTTCTTAAATATGAACAGGTATAGCATGATATGACAATTAAGATATTGACATTCTGAGTTACAGGGGTTTTGTTACTTAGATTTATGTGAAGTATGGATAATGCATCTCAGATTAATCTAATGATCACCAGGGGAAACTCTTTCTGTGGAGAAATTTTGCAGCTGAGCAAATTTCTAACTTTTATGCTTTTGCACAAGTAACTTCGCCACTGAAAAATCAAAACTTGATGTCATTGCATGTGTACATGAACACCGACTCTGACGTCTTGGATGTATTAGATTGATGTAAAGAACATAGCGTGACCACCAGTAGTCATTTATGTCTGTCACTTGTCTATGCATTGTGCCTCTTTGTCCCTAAATCATTTGGAAGCATGTCACTGTGTCTTGGTATTGCGGATGAAAATCATAGAATAGCCTGTACTGGAATTTTTAACCAATACAAAGAGACGCACATACTGATTGAACTACTTAACTCTATTGGTAGGCTCCATGATCAAGAGATGAATCCGCGTAGCACTGTGTATTTGAGGAAGGCCTTTGCACAATGTTTTAGATCCTCTTCCTTTATGCAAGAGAAGCATGAAGAAGAAGCTAAACCCGTTGATTATGTGTCTGCCTGCACCGATAGCAATGACTGGGGATCAACATTGCCCAATATATCTTTGATACCATCTAAGAACATTGATGACTCTTCAGAACCTCTGTATGAGAGTTACAATTCTGCATTGGGGAAGCTTAGGGATCAGGTCAGTTCCTCCCTGTGAGAGTTACAATTCCAGCATTTCTTTTTTATTTTTCCCCTCACTGGGAATGAATTTTCTTTTCGTCTTTTCTAAGTTTCTTTTCTGATTCAGGTTCTATCTATGAGCAGCCCAACTTTTACCAGGACTGTGTCTGAACGTGATTGGTTGAGAAATTCCGCAAAGATATGGGAATTAGTGAAGAATTCATCAATCATCGGAGAATATGCGAAGACACTGCAAAACTCAGGCACTTTTAGGAGGTAGATTCTGCTGTTTATCTGCTTGCGACGTTGGTGGTGCACGTCTCAAATGCAGCATTCTGTGAGATATCCTTGCAGCTTGAGGGTAATGAGGGCTTTAGGGAGTTAGAATGATATTGGGCTTGCACGTTTTCTTGGACTACATTATTACGGCCGCCCTTCTTCTGGAGTAATATACTTGTTTTCGAGTATACATAGATGTACTGCCAATCTGTGTCGTGCTCTATTTGCTGCACCCCATGCTGGTTCACAGTTCTTTTTACTGTTTCATACGCTTTAATCTGGATTAGTCCTCGTGAGGAATAGAAGTGCATCAAACCAAATCCAGGTGACTCATGCTTTTCCGCTGTTTACTCAAATTATGTCTAGACTTCCCCAGCGCGGAATATTCCTCTCAGTAAGAGCCCATTACCTTGCCAGATATTTAAAGCAGCTGCATTCTCTGTCTCTCTCTCTCTCTCTAGACGATGGATATTTTCAGTACGTGCCACAACGAGCACAACAACGTTGCGTCTAAGATATGCTAAAATTGCCAATACAAGCGTGCCCTCTGCAAGAGCAAAGACGGTTTTGATTATAGCCCGTAACACTTATTTCTCTAATTTATGATCTTTTATTTTCAAAAAAAAAAAAAACAGAAATCTATTTAGGAACGTCAATTAATTTTTCTATTTTGGAGGAAAAAAAAAAGGATTAGTGGTCAAGAAACAGAATCGAAACAGAATCAAGAAGAACAAAAAAATCATTTCTGCTCAAAAATTGTTAGGAGGGACAGAATTGTTACCAAAGACATAAAACTTTTAGCCATGGCCAACTTTCATGAGTATCCGTATGAGGTCATATTCGAAAGGAACACGTCTATCCAACCATAGGATCTCCATCTATTGGTGAACCTGCTTCCCCTTTCTGTCCAACGAAACGAACCAAAGTGACACCAGGGGCATCGTTACGAACTTACGAGTAAACGAACGGAATGCATTCAGACGAAATAGCAAAATCTTGTTAATTAATGCAGGAGGCGAAATCAAACAGATAGGTGCACTTCCATCTGCATTTTGCTCCACATTTAACCGGTTCCCATCTACTCTACTTTCTTTATCTTCATTCTGAATCATCTTGGCTGGGCTTACTCCACCATGGAATCAACCGGAGCTTCCGTAGTTGCTGACTTAGCCTTACTCTGTTTCTTCTTCCCCCCACCTGTTTCACATAGCACCACCCCCAAATGCGGTGGTCCGTGAGCACACACTTCTTCAATGACCAAATACTGAAGAAGACAGACACTTGCCTCTGCGCTTTAATTGTTTAAACTTCAAGCTCTTCTTCATATGAAATCTTGTTGAAGTTTTTTTGGTCTCCTCCGAAGTACCCGTTTCGCCTGCAGACGAGCAACAGAAGACGGAAGAACAAGAGGAAGGGGGGGGGGGGGAGAGAAGAGGGTTATTGAAAATGATCAAAAGGCAGGACAGAGGGAAGATTGGCAAGATGAAAGATACTCCTAATCCTACAGTCCTACTAGAGGTTGGATCCTGTCCATGTCCACAGCAGTGTTGTTAAGGTCCATTGATATGTTTCAAACAAAGGGGGTGAGATTACCTTCGGCCACGGCCATTTCCACGTCTTGCATGGTGACGAGCCCCTCCTGCAACGCCTCCTTTTGTTCCTGCATCACCCCTCACCAATAAATATTTAATCCAATGGTCTCAAATCACGAGCACAAATTGGAATTCGTAAACACAAACTCTGCGCCATTTCTTGAAGAGCTTGCGCTTGCGCTTGCCGGAGATGGAGAGGGGTTGCTGCTTAATCTTGAGCTTCCCGGTCAACGCGTCTCCGTGCACCGCCCTCTTCCTCTCCGCTGCCAGCGCCCTCCTCTTCTTCTGCACCTCATTGAACTTTGCCATCTCTGCTTTGCCACTCCAACTCCCAAAAAACCCTAGAAGAAGAAGCAGGGGAATTTTACTTTCGTGGGCTTTTGCTTTAAATGGGCTAACCTGGCCCAGGAGTTAACTAAGAACTAGATCTTCTCCGCATCAAGAAGTCGTCGGGTCTCAGAACCCAGCGAACTTTTCCCAATCGAGATCAAAGCCCCCCCGGACGAGATGCTTCGTTTTCGACTAATTAAAACCTCATGATAGACCGACTCCCACACGTCTGAGCCACAAGTTGAAGAGTAGCAGATAAGAATGATGAGCTTGACATTTTAACTTTATTGAAGTAGGAAGCTACTTCTGCATGAAAGCTTGACTCCCTCCGGATGATCCCCATCGCTTTAAAGTCTAAACTAACATTCCGATCCTTTGCCTTGGTCTTTGTCCGTTTGGTACGGTGATCCCTCCCCTCCCCACCACAAAAACCAAACCCCATCTGAACAACAATGTCGCACATCCGTCGCTACTGAATGACTAAGCCCTTACCCAGCACTCGCGATTCTCGCATTTTCATTCAGGCTTCGGTTGGACCCTCATACTACTTACTGATCCAATAGTGGTACTGGATTGGCCTTCGGCTTTGAAATGCAACCACCTTCTCAATTCATCTCCTTAAATCTCGGAATACAAGGAAAAACGCTCAAAAACGTCATTTTGACAATCGAACATGCAACTGATATCACTGTTTGAAGAAATTCAACAATTTTTATTTGCCGGCACAGGAGCTGAACATCCGGACAATTGTCATATCTACTGGGAGTCCGTCTTGGCAGGCTCCCAGGACTTGTATCTGGTCCAGTCTCTCTGCCCCGGATTCAGCGCATGTCCCTTGGAATGATAGATATACGCTTCTCCCTCTCCCGAGAGATTCTCCTTGTGGTCCACCCCATACCTCTTTGGTTTTAGCATTAAAAGCTGCAAGGACAGAAACTGTCCGTCAGCGAAGCACCTTAACTTATCAACTCGCCTAGGATAATTTTTGTGGCGTAGACTTGCCTCGTCTCCTGTGTGATCAGTTATATGGTGGAGCCATCCGTGCCACTCCGCTGGCACCTGAGAAGCATTGTAGCGACTTTTCTCTGCATACTCAACCCACCTATGTCTTCCTACAGAAGCACTATACTAGTCAAAGGCAGTTGATAATGTGATGGCATGCAAAGAGGACACCGCAACGAAATACCCATTTCGAGAGTGGCAGCTATACCAGCTAGGAGGAAACAACAGCTGTTCTACTGCTATCGCCCAAAAGAACATACTAATGACAAAAACAAAGGACATGATGCTATTTTTCAAGTCACCATATCTAGGAGAGTACAGGTGAAACCACAATTAGCATAGAGAGATACAAAACCAAAGAGAGATACTTCGTACCATTTAAAAGCAGACTATTAGGTGCCCAGACTCATAAGTCTGCAACTAGCATACAACCCAGCAAGTTATTAAATCCACCATGCAAGGTTTACAGTAACCCAAGAAGGATGGAGGAGACAAGTTCCTGCTTCATTGGTCCTTCACTTCTTGAAGCATACGTGCACACAAGAATTCTTGTGCAAGGTATACTTTCAGGACGGCTTCCGCAGAGTTTTTGATCATGCGTCATGTGGAGACTCTGGTTAGAATATTTTTGGAATAGCAGAAGCCTGTTCTTAGATCACCATCTGACATAGACTCTACCACAAAAAAGCCTCTTTCTGGCTCAATCCACTTTGTGGTAGTTTCTGCTCTTAGTATAGGAGGATATTTCCTCCTTTAATCATCATTAAATGTTCACCCCCCATCAAATAAAGTTCACTTATCATAGGGAAAAAGGCATCTAACCGACTATAATTATTCTAAAATTAATTAAATAAAAAAAAGGATACCCAAATTCAATGTAGATGCTGCAAACACCAATCCAATGCAATAATAAATAAAAAAGGAGAAGAAACACCAACCATGCTGAGTCTCTCCAAGTTTCTCATAGTACTTGTTCCCATATTTGTCAACACCCACAAGCGTGGCTCCTATGTTGTGGATTTTGGTTTGCCTGAAGAAGGTACAAAGAAGAGTTTGGCCATTTAAGATCCAATGACGGCTTTCAAACAGAAAAAATAGTTCTTTGACAGCAAGAAAAGGCTGGTGGCATATCTTTAAATGAAGCTCTCCCTTATGCATGCACATAATATGTGCAAGAATGGATGCCTTTGTCAAACTCCTTGATAGAAGGCAATCAACCTTCAAATTTATCCAAGAGTGTGGCAGCGCATCTCTACATGCTCTTGAGAAGCATATTGCAACCCAACTTTGGAAATTGTCTAGGTAAAGCAAGACTATGTACCCAAGTGTCTTAATTCTCTCGAGAAACAGGCAATGACATAGAATTCACAGAAATTATGAAGGCATTATAGAAGCCTCTTTTAGTGCGCAAAAAAAAAAAAAGTAAAACGAAGGACGCACTCATCACCAATCCAATCAAAATAAAAGTATTTTGAGTCTTAAGAAATTTCCAAAGGAACGCCCAATCTTGAAATAATTCAGAAAAACCCTATAGAGTGAAGTCTAGAAGGTTGACTTACAGAAGGTTCCCATCTGCAAGGCAATTCCTGCAAAGTAATCCAGATGACATGGAAATAATTTAGTATAATTAAAGCAACGGATCTCAAACAAATAAAGTGCAATAAAACTATTAGCTACAAGTTGAGATTACATCCAAATCACAAGACAAGAAACAAATTGGCAAAGGTTTCTCAAATAACCTACTCGAATTCGATGTATCAACGACAGCTCACACTACATCACATATCAGCGGACGAGAAGGAAAGAGCTACACCACAAAGCCATGTGAAACATAGACAACAGGGACCGAACGAGTATACTGTGAGATCGTGGTGAATTTTTAGTATTTTCTCATGGCCTTGGCATGTAAAATCAGAGTTCCGCTGTATCGATGCTAGCACAAACAGGCACGCAAAATCAAGACTAATTCAATTCAAACTCAGACGAATTACTAATGTGTAACTGGAATAAAGGACAGCGTTACATCTTTTCTTATTTTAACAACATAGAGACGCCCAGATCGTAAACTGCCCAGTATTTAACGAGGGTACAATCCTATCGTCGACTTAAACACTTTCCGACCATCGGCATTGGTCTCGTCGGTAACTATCGAGCCAGCATAGACTGCACAGCTATGGGAACATGCGCTTAAACGCTTCGATCGCAACATCGATAAGCCATCAACAACTCGGGAATTGCGTAAACGGAAGCAGAGTGAAAGAGAACAGGACTTCTGTCCCTCCTCATCGGCAGGTTGTATTAGGAGCTCACCAGAGTTAGGGCAAAGAAATCAAATGGTAAGGGGGACCTCCGCCCGCCAAACAACGAAGATCTAACAGACAAAATCAAGGAACACCATACGAGCAATCGAGAGGTGGGACTCACAGGTAGCCTTCTCCCTTGAGTTCGCGAAGGAAGTTGCCGAGGCCTCTCTCTTTGATGCCCTTCAAAACTCCTCTCAGGATGGACGCCATCTCCTCCTCCTCCTCCCTGCTCCTTCCGCTCTGTCTCTGCGATCGATAATCGTAGGGGAAGGAAGGCGGCTGCAGGATGTGACGCATGTACCCAATTACAATTTCCGAAGATGGGCTCCAATCGAGATTGTGCGTTGAGTGGACTGGGCTTGTGGCCCTATTATGGACTTTTCTTTTCTAAAATGCCACGTTGGAAAAAAAATATGTACATATGAGAATAAATGCGTTAAAAGTTCTAAAACTTGCCTCGAGAGTGTAATTCAACCCTGAAATTTTTCAAAAAGTGCCATTAATTCCTAAAAATTACCATGAAAGTGTAATCGGATCTTAAAATTTTTAAAAATGCAATTAAATTTTAAAATTTATTGAATTGATTTGATTAAATTTTCCTATTGTTTGCATTTTTAAAAAATTTCGGAACTGAATTAGATATTTAAGATAGATTTAATTCTAATTTTTTAAAATTTTTGTGCACGTACACCGACATACTCGTTATCCATGAAATAAATTTGGAAGTTTTACTCCAGGAGATTGCTTTTTTCGCTTCAGCAGATGCACAGTAGAGAGCCGAACGCAACGTTGATTACACGTGGCTGCTAATGATTGGGCTGAGAACCTAGCAATGACGCGGATGCGATTCCAACACCCTCCAATTTTAATCTCCCCGAAGCGTCCTTCCTTCATCCGTAGCGCTATTTATTTCTTTCCTCCTCCCTGTGGATTCTTCTGGTCCGAGAGATCGCGGCCGAGCTAGCTGTCAGCTGGAATTTTTGGATTCTTCTGGTCCGTATCTGCTTAATCCCGACGTCGGTAAGCATGTCGGCTGACTCGCCGGCTCTGTTAATTTTTGGATTCCGCCCTCTATGCTGTGCTGTCGACCTGCGTAGGTTTTTCCCTCATCCTCCATCGTAAGGAGAATAGACGAAGGAATTAAAATTCGTGTTTCGTTTATCCCTTTTTTTGCTCCTCGGATCGATTTCAAGACCCATAGATATTTGCGGATACTGAATCAAGGGTAAATCGAGCGTTTGCTCTCTCTGAAATTACGAATCGATAGCCGGGAAAGTGCAAGCCTCATATTTTGTTTCCGTCGGTTCTGTTCGATCGGATAGTTAAATCCAAAGTTGGTTTTAGATCCATGTTAGCTTTTGGTTATGGTTTTGATTCCTATAATCCATTTTTACAGGGCGATAGCAAATATGATGAGGTTGCAAACGTACGCTGGGCTTAGTATAATCGCGTCACTGGCAGTCATTTATCATGCGTTCAGCAGTCGAGGCCAGTTCTACCCAGCTACGGTTTATCTATCCACTTCCAAAATCAGTTTGGTGTTGCTTCTCAATATGGGTCTGGTCTTTATGTGCATCTTGTGGCAATTGACGAAGCGGTTGTTCCTTGGTTCCCTACGGGAAGCTGAGGTGGAGAGACTTAATGAGCAATCATGGAGAGAGGTCATGGAAATCCTCTTTGCTATCACTATTTTCAGGCAGGATTTCTCGGTTACCTTCTTGGCTATGGTTACTGCCTTGCTGTTGATCAAA
Organism: Psidium guajava; assembly: GCA_016432845.1. Taxonomy (NCBI): domain Eukaryota; kingdom Viridiplantae; phylum Streptophyta; class Magnoliopsida; order Myrtales; family Myrtaceae; genus Psidium; species Psidium guajava. The sequence continues at coordinate 3,178,440 of CM028224.1, forward strand.
GCTTTGCACTGGTTGGCTCAGAAGAGGGTTGAGTACATTGAGACAACCCCTTCTGTTCCCATGCTATCTCACATCAGGATAGTTTCTTTTATGGGATTTCTTCTTCTCGTGGATAGTCTCTTTTTCTACAACTCTATGAAGTTCCTCATACAGACACGGCAGGCTTCCGTTTCCCTTTTCTTTGCATTTGAGTAAGCAGTTCCACTTCTGCTCGTGTCTTTACATCCCAATATCACTGTTGGCCTTGAAATAATTTTTCAGGTCTTTTGCATACTGCATTGGATGCTTTTAGACCAATTCTGATTTATTGCGTGTTCCGTGGAAGTCATCTCCCTTCTCAAGTTCAATAGTTATGAAGATGGATAACTTAGTGGATAGATATTATCTCTTGACTTTTTGGACAATCATGTCTTGTCTGTTTTTCTCTGGTGCAATGTCAGGGCGATGCCAAAGATTGATTTGTAGTCGTAGTGTATTCTTGATAAAGCACTAGCTAGTGAATTTGAAAATGCTAACAGTATGTGCAGCTTGTTACTCTTAGATTCTTTGTATTTGTAGACAATCTTCTTTTTCAGTTGGCTCACCATCCCTAAGTCAGGATAGTCCTTAACTGGTTGGAGGGTACTGTTGGCTCTATATGTGCATATGCAGCTGTTCTTTCTCTTTGCCCATCATATGTTTACACAAGGTAATTTAGCAACACTGTTCAGGGCTTATTGTTAGTTGGTGTGTTATTTTGTTCTATAGGTACATGATACTGGCCACAACAACTGTGTCAACTTTTGTTAAGTATGTTTTCTACGTTAGCGACATGCTTATGGAGGGCCAGTGGGAAAAGAAGGCTGTTTACACCTTTTACTTGGAACTAATACATGACCTGCTACACTTGTCGATGTATCTGTGCTTCTTTCTTGTGATATTCATGTAAGTAATCTTTTACTTTCTGAACCAAAGCCAAGAGTTTGCACTTTTTTATATTGGGACATATACTTGCTAAGAGTTGTTGAAGTTGCTGGCTTTGTTTTTGTGCCTAATTTCTGTTTACTATACCTTTCCCTTCATGCAATACCTGGTTACAGCCTGGCCACATGTAATGGATTATCTTGCAGGCACTTACATGATAAAAAATTACGATTTAGCAATTTGGAGCTTATTCTTTCTGAAGAGAGCAATTTTAAGTAATGTGTTTGACATTGATGTTAGACACTGTGAAATTTAGTCCCTTGTCCTTCGCAACATTGTTTCGATGATGCTAATGAACTTACTGTTTCTAAGCATCTAGCATGAGAAGATATTGTACTTGTGACGCTCCAGTGAGGAAAATTATGTTCTGCTTTTCTCATTTTCGTTTTTTGTTATGTTCACGAAATGCCATTTTGCTCTTCAAAGTGTTTGTGCCATAGAAGTTTTGTAAATTTCATCTTTTTTCTTGGCAAATTTCTAATCCTATCCAGTATATCTACCTTCTGTTTGCTAGTCTTGATTTTCTAAACTTGCTTATTGATTCAACTAGACTTGATTATTTAGGAATTATGGTGTACCTCTGCACTTGATTCGGGAGCTTTATGAGACATTTAGAAAATTCAAAATTCGCATTGCTGATTACATTCGATACCGGAAGATCACTTCAAATATGAATGATCGATTTCCAGATGCTACATCTGAAGAGCTTAATGCGTGAGTATCATATCTAAGTTGGCCAATCTTTGTTAGTTTTAATCTTGCATTATCTTAGGTATAACCTCAATTTCTTCCGATGGATGCAGAAGTGACGCAACATGCATTATTTGTCGAGAAGAGATGACTACAGCAAAGAAATTAAATTGTGGTCACCTTTTCCATGTACATTGCCTTCGTTCATGGCTCGAGCGCCAGCATACGTGTCCTACTTGTAGGGCCCTAGTTGCACCACCAGAAAGTGGGACAGCTGCTGCAGGAGGACAACATGCACAACCATCGGATTCTCGACGACAAGGTGGTTAATGATATTGTTTCTAGTCTTATTCCAATGTGCTTTCTTGTGTGAACTTTTATGGTGGTGTTGGCAAGCAGAAGTGATGCCCCTTGATCTACAGTTAGTTTAAAAACTTCAAAGAGATTGAAGTGCTCTTTTCTCCTGGGCATGTGGATTTTGCAGACTATATGAGTTTGCTGCGGTGGTCTTTCCCTTCCAGAACTAATTAGGCTTATGGGAGTACTTATATAGTCTGTGGTTTCTTGAGCAGGGGCTGCCTCCACAAGCACCTCATCTCAGGGCTCAAGTGATGTTGGTTCGGCTGGTAGCAACTTAAGTGGGCATCAGGCCAGAATACAAGCTGCTGCAGCCGCTGCATCAATATATGAGAAGTCTTTTGTTTACCCTTCGACAAACACATTAGCATGGTAAGCCTGAATTAAGCTAATGTCTTCACTGTTGCATTTTGATTTTGCCTCTTAATTTCAAGGTGGGTTGTTATCAATGTATGCGTGCTTTAGCTGGCTTTCTGTCTTGTTTAAACATGCCAACATCTGAAGTATGTACATCTTCTAATATGGCATATTCCACTGCACCTTCAATTTCGCGTGCAGACCATACAGATTCTTGTCCAATATAATAGATGCAAGGACCCCTTGGGTAGAATTTATCTTTTTGTTCCCAATTACTAGTTTAGTCTAATTGTACAAACTTCCTCAGTCCTGCATTAATTATTTGTCGGATAAGAATATGGCTCCCCCTCTGATCTATGTATTTATTTTGATGCAATTGCATTTGGTCCAGCGCCCTTTTCAATCATGCTGTTTTCTCTAAGGAAAGAAATCGAGGTTTCGAATATGTATCGTTTATGGCCCGTTAGATTGATTATCTGAAGTAAACAAGAAAATTGCTAAGTAGTTGCTTTATGTTATATTGACCATGTGAAATGTCTATATAGCATTATGTTCTTTAATGAGATTTGCCAATTAGAGGGTCGATATGTTTAATGAGATTTGCCAATTTGAGGTCAATTTGTTAGAATTAGATGGAATATGGTGCTGCTTTTTTTTTTAATGTTAAATGAGAGTAGGATAAAGTATCTCGTTTAAAATTGCAGTGTAGTTGGATCTGGCAAGAGCTCTGGTCACGTTTCTTTTCTTTGATTTGCAGGTCATCAGGGTATGCCTACGTTCCTCAGCACAATGTGCCATCCCCTAGTCATTCTGGCGCAGATGGCAGCGATCCACAGCAATTTACACTCCATGGTGATTCTGGAAATACCTCTGTCTCACAATTCCCTAGCATTGTTTATGTCCCAGTTCCAGCTCCTGCAGCCACTGGAGACAGGATTCAGGGAGTTCATGATAACTTATCACAGGCCCATTTGGAAGCTCAGAAAAAGTTTCTGCAACAGCAGATTGAGGTATGGTCTCTTCGGTACATGGATATTGGTAGTGATTAATGACGGTGCACTTACCTTATGGATATTGGTAGTGATTAATGACGGTGCACTTACCTTTTAGAGTACTTCTATCGCTCACTCAGCTAGTTAAAGTAGTTGATCTTTTTTCTTCCCATCGACCCTCCAATGGAGGAGGAATAATCTCATCAAACTTGCACCACTCTTCTGTTAATATGCGTTCGGATTATATTGTGCAGGCGCTGCAAAAGCAACTTCAATTGCTGCGGGAGACACAGGTCGAAGGAAACATGTCTTCAGGTCCTGTGGCATCAGGAGATAGCAAAGGGAAGGCTGCTGTGAGCTCCCTTTCCCTGTTTCGGACAGAGACTCATCATGCTGAGAGAGAGAGAGAGAGAGAGAGAGAGAGAGCCGAGGCAGTTGATAAACTATAGCCTGCTGATAACTGTAAATGTACACCAGTAGAGAGTTTCTTTCCCATTTTCTTCCTCCCTTTTCCTTTTCCTTAGAGAGAGAGAGAGAGAGGATTGTCCTTTTGAATTGGCCGGAAACTGGTTTAATGTGATGTGACGGGGCTCGGATTTCATGCTGGTCAAAGCTTTGCTAAAAATCGCCCCTTCGTTGAATTATCAATCTTGTGAAGCGAGCAGTTCGAAGGAATTAGGCATTTGCAAATCCTTGAATTCTGAGTGGAACTGGTAATAACGCTACCTCGAATCCCTGTCTGGAGTAATTCTCTCGGTATTGAGAGAGAGGAATCGAAATGTGCAACGAGTGCGGATAAGCGCGACTCACAATCGCACGCAAAGCCAAGGGTTAATATTATTAGCAAAGGGATTCGGTAGAGACAGCTTATAATTATTAAGTGCTGTACACCGGTGAGCTCTCGTAGTTCAGTTGGTTAGAGCGTCTTGAGTTCGACTCTCAATGAGAGCAAGCTTTGGTAGTTTTGCTTTTCCATCTTAACCCCTATCGCTAGGGGCTTGCATGGCAATAGTTCTCTTCCTTAGCATAATTTTTTGCCCAAAATAGACTTTTTTTATTTTTATTTCCTGGACATATTTTTTAGGCGAGATCATATTTGATAACGACACGAAATTTCTGTTCATAAAATGAAAATTTATTTGATAACAACATAAAATTTCTATTTTTTCGAATAGAAATTCGTTTGATAGAAGTACAAAACAAAATTTCTAGTTCCAAAATTTTGTTTCCACATTATGTTCTCCTTACATACAAATACAACTAAATGGAAGAAACGGATTACAATCGCAAAGAATTTGAGTGGAAAATAATACAATTAAGTTTTTTTAAACGAATTTGCCTATGAGGGGTAAAATCATTATTTTGAAAAAGATCGAGAGCCAAAATCATGAAATATAGGTTTAGCCAATTAAGTTTGACTCTTTTTTTTTGTAATTTTTGAAATTTTTTAAAATTCTTCAAGACAATTTGCTAATAAGGGGAAAATTTGTCATTTTAGAAGAAAGAGGGAGAAAAATCATCAAAAATAGGATTGACCAGTTGATTGGACCCATTTCCTAATTTTTGATATTTTTCTGAATTTTTGAAATTTTTTTGGGATTTTTTTTCCAAATTTTTAGCTTTTTGTAATGAATTTTCCAATTTATTTTGGAATTTTTTTTTTATCATTTTCTAATTTTTTTTAATTTTTTTTTATTTTTTCCAAATTTTATTTTCTCAAATAAGATATTGAAGTGAACTTTATTTTATCTAAGGGTTCGAAGTGCTATTATTATCTTAAAGAAGAACCTGAAATGGCAGTGGTTATTTCAAATAAGGATATGATCTCGCCAGTCAATCGGTAGGCCAAATTTTTTGGCCAATCAAGAGTACTTTTGTTAAATTGTAAATTTAATCTAAATTTTTGTTAAATTAAATTAAAAAAAATCATAAGTGGGAGATGACCGTCGAGGACGTCAATGCCCGTGTTTCTCTCTTTTAAAAGAAATTATGTTTTTTTAAAAATCTCTTTAAAATATAAAAAAGAAAAAGAAAAAAAAATAGTAAATGACCAAAATGCCTCATAACTAAAGTAACTCAGACTTTTTTTTTTAGATTAATAGAGTTACTTCAAACCTTTATTTGAAATAATATACGCTTTTGATCCTTTTTTTTTAAATAATGAGGGTACTTATGGCCTTTATTTTAAAAAACATGATCTATTTTAAGACTTTATTTGAAAAAATAAAAGCACTTGAGAATCTTTTTTGAAAATTTTCCTTTCTTTTTTAGATGATCCAAACTTATTTCTTTTTTTTTCCCAAAAACAAAAAAGTAACTTTTTTCTATTTCTGATTTGTCGTCTAAATTTATTTTTGAGTATTCAGAATGAAAAATAAAATTATATTATCAAATATATTTTTATTTCAAACTTTTCTCCGGAACCAAAAAAAAAAACAGAGAAAGAAAATATTATCATGCGCGCCTAAATGAATCTGAATTATCAAGGTGAAATTCACATTCACATAATCACATTCACATAACCGTCATGCTTCAACTGCTCTTTAGTCTCTTCCTGTTGTAATATTTGTTCTAGAATTAGATCCATAATTAGTGGGCTAATTGATGGGATTTCATATTTTGAGAGATTTGATTGTCATATTGTCAATGATCTTATTGTACGTGATTGATTCCTCTTTTAATATAAATATAGGATGATGCTCTAAAAAGGATCATCAATCCATTCCAAAAACTTCTTTCTTTAACATAAAAATCTTCATGGTATCAGAGCTAGGTTTCTGGTTCCCACCCTAAACCACCTTCTCCATTGTTGTACCATCGCCATCGCCACATCTCTTTGCCAAAGCTTGCGACTCTCTTAGTTAACCTCACTCTCTTTTATTTTTTGGCCTAACCTCGGCCTAAATAGAGGTCCTTTTATGATCTAATCAGATCATAATCTTTTTTTTTTCTCTTCCATCTCGAGTTATTGTCATTTAGTAGTGATGTCGGAAAGTTCTGGTAATAAGGACGATTCTCTTACTTATGAAACCGGGCGGAAATATGAAAAAATTCTCTTCCCCGCCAGTTCGGTTCAGTTTGATGGCCTTAATTACCTGCTTTGGTCACAATCTATGATGATCAGCATTGCATCCGGAGAATGTACTGGTTTTCTCACAGGGGAAAAGCCAAGACCTATTACTCCTCCGATGGCCCTCTCGAGATGGTTGGCTAAAGATGCCTCTGTAAAGGCATTTCTTTTGAATCATATGACTGATGGTATTCGTAAACAATATATTTTTATGCAGACAGCACGGGATATTTGGGTATCAATAAAGGATACCTATTCTGAGACAGGAAATGATGTTCAGATTTATGAATTGATGAAGAAGATCCAGGAACTTCGACAAGGAGGTATGTCCGTTAGTGTTTATTTTTCAGAGCTTCGTACTTTGTGTCAGGAGCTCGAGGTTTATGATGACACTTACGAGGGACTTGCTGCAGATGTTGTCATTCGACTTCAACAGAAAGAAGATAAGAAACGTGTATATCAATTTCTTATGGGTTTAAATCCGGAATTTGATATCGTGCGTCAAAATATTTTGCAAAAAGATCCTCTTCCTACTCTTCAGCAGGCCTATGCCCTAGTCCATAAGGAAGATAATCGGCAGCGCTTATATTCTATGACTCCTACTCCTGCTCCTGACCGTTGGGCTCTTATCATGTCTTCCACATTGAGATCCTCTCAAGTTCATATCCCGCGATCAATAGATAAGTCATCCACAGATAAGTCATCTATTCGCTGTGATTATTGTGGTAAACCTTATCATATCAGAGAGCAGTGCTGGAAACTTCATGAAAAACCATCAGGGATCGGTAAGGGCAAAGGCGTGAATAAGGGTCGTTCACAAGCTCATGAAGCTGAGGTGGTTGGGTCAGCTAGTTCTGAGTCTGCAAGTCCAAGTGATATTGGGAATTTTGTCACTAAAGAGGAGATGCATCAAATCATCAGCGATATGATTAATCTGAAGGGTCCTAATTCTTCCTCTCACATGGCATCCAGTGCATCTGCCATATCTTCTACCACTCATCCTTTGTCAGGTAGATCTTCCCATTTATCTCCTTGGATCATAGATTCGGGAGCCTCTGATCACATGACAGGATATTCAGGTCAGTTTCAATCATATAAACCATGTTCTGGTAAAGACAAAGTTAGGATAGCCGATGGATCTTTTTCTCCTATATCGGGAAAGGGATCAATTTCTTGCACTCCATCCTTGACATTGCCTTCGGTTCTTCATGTTCCTAAATTTCCAAATCAATTACTTTCAATTAGTAGTCTTACTCAAAATCTCAATTGCAAAGTAATCTTTTATCCTACATATTGTGTCTTTCAGGACTTGGTGACGGGGGTGAAGATTGGCAGTGGTAGTGTACGTGATGGACTTTACTGGCTAGATGGATCACCGGCAGCACCTATCCAGGCTAGCACTGCAGATTCCAATTCGACTGCTATTTGTTCTCTACGACAATGGCATCGACGTTTGGGGCATCCACCACTTCATACTCTCTATTCATGTTTTCCTAGTTTAAAGAATCAAGTTAAAGATCATCAATTTTTCTGTGATACTTGTGCTTATTCTGAGCAGACTAGAACTATTTATCCAGAGTCATATAGTAGAAGTCTTGTTTCTCTTGATTTGGTTCATTCTGATATTTGGGGTCCTTCCCCTGTTAAATCTGTTAATGGGTATGATTGGTTTGTGACCTTTATTGATGATTATAGTAGAGCAACTTGGGTTTTTTTACTTAGACATAAAAGTGATGTTTTTGAGGCTTTTAAAACCTTTTTCAAAATAATTCAAACCCAGTTTAATGCTACCATTAAGGCTCTTCGAACAGATAATGGTAGAGAATATTGTGCCTCTTCGTTTCAAACTTTTTTACGAGAGCGGTATTCTCCACCAAACTAGTTGTGTGGATACCCCTGCACAAAATGGTGTGGCAGAGCGAAAGAATAGACATCTTCTTGAAGTTGCGCGTTCTCTTTTATTTGAAATGCATGTCCCACCATCCTATTGGAGTGAGGCTGTTCTTACAGCTGCCTACTTAATTAATCGTATGCCATCCAGGGTTCTGCAAAATAAAAGCCCAATTTCTGTGTTGACTGGAAAACATGCTTTTATTCTCCCACCAAAAATCTTTGGGTCTGTTTGTTTTGTTAGAGATCATCAGGTGAAGAGTAAATTATCTCCCAGGAGTCTTAAGTGCATTTTCTTAGGTTATTCCTCTTCCCAAAAAGGTTATAGGTGCTATCATCCACTCGTAAGTTTTATGTCTCCAAAGATGTTATCTTTAATGAGTCTGAAGCCTTTTTTGATAATCCACTCTCCGAGACATCTAGTTCGACATTTATCGAACCATTCCCTAAGCTCTCGGTGCCATTATCAACAGAGCAAATACAGGAGCCTATTGTGAATCAAAGTGCACCCCATGGAGAGGTCTCACCTGTTCAAAGAGATTATTCACATGTTTATTCTCGTAAACAGGCTGTTATGCCCGGTAATCCTCCTGGTGAGTCTTCACAAGCAATACCAGAATCCAATACAACACCACCGGAGCCTAGTCCTAACGATGATAACAATATTGATGATGAAACAACCCCCATTGCTCTCCGTAAAGGTAAACGGTCTTGTGTTGGTAAGTCTCGATATCCTATTAATGAATATACTTCCTATTCTGTTCTTTCTCCATCATATTCGTCGTTCATTTCTTCTTTAAACTCTGTGTCTATTCCTAATACTTGGCAGATTGCTATTCAACAACAAAAATGGAAAGATGCCATGTTAGAGGAAATGGAGGCTTTGAAGAAAAATCATACCTGGAATTTGGTGCCCCTCCCTCTTGGGAAGAAAACAGTAGGGTGCAAATGGGTCTATACAGTTAAGCAAAAAGCTGATGGAACTGTGGATAGGTACAAGGCTCGACTAGTGGCCCGAGGATTCACTCAAACTGCAGGTGTTGATTACCAAGAGACGTTTGCCCCTGTAGCAAAAATGAATACGATGAGGATTCTTATATCATGTGCTGTAAGTTATGGATGGGATCTTCAACAATTAGACGTGAAGAATGCATTTCTTCACGGAGAACTTGATGAGGAGGTTTACATGGACATTCCACCAGGTTTTGCCGATAGCACTAATGTTGGAAAGGTTTGTCACCTCAAACGTTCTTTATATGGGCTTAAACAATCACCTCGGGCTTGGTTTGGTAGGTTCACCAAAGCTATGCGAGCTCAGGGATACACCCAGAGTAATGCCGATCATACCTTGTTCATTCGACGTAGTGGTTCTGTCTCAACTTTCTTAATTGTGTATGTGGATGATATTGTGGTAACTGGAAATGACACTAGTGAAATCATTAGATTGAAGAACACATTGGGAAAGGAATTTGAGATTAAAGATCTTGGAAAACTGCGATATTTTCTTGGAATTGAAGTAGCTCGCTCCTCACATGGGATCTTCCTATGTCAGCGAAAGTACATACTTGATCTTCTATCTCAGACAGGAATGCTTGGATGTAAACCTATCGATACTCCACTTGATTCAAACGCGAAGATTCGGGCCAAGACAGGGGAGCCGATAGATCGCGAAAGATATCAAAGGCTTGTTGGAAAGCTCATCTATCTTTCTCACACACGTCCTGATATTGCCTATGCAGTCGGTCTTGTAAGTCAATTCATGCATGACCCGTATACTACTCATATGGATGTTGTGACTCGAATTCTTCGTTACTTGAAAGGCACACCGGGTAAAGGTATATTGTTTCGGAACCATGGTCATTTGAAGGTTGAGGCATTTACTGATGCAGACTGGGCCAGTAGTGTGGATGATAGGCGATCTACTTCAGGTTATTGTTCTTATGTTGGAGGTAACCTAGTTACTTGGTGTCGCGACCCTCTAAATTTTTTTTAAAATTTTAAAGGGGTTAACGGATTATTAAGTTAATTAGATTTGACTAACCTAACGCGGACCCTCCCAAGCCCTACCGAATCGCAACTTTGGTTTTTGTTTAAATGATTTTGAAATTTGGAGTCGCCACTAATCGTTCTTGGTAGGTCGATTAGAAACCTAAATAAATTAGCGGGAGAACTAATTTATTCCTACGAACCAGAGATTATGAGCTCGGGGACTTGGTTACACTAGTTAATTAAAACTAATGCCCTTTCGGTACCTTAATTTCATGGATATCCTAATTCGGCAACTCAGGCTTGGTTTATTCCTAAGGCTCTAGTAGGGTATTCTCTTTTGTGTTTTCACTTTTTAAATAGGATGCATGGATTGTATATATTTTTATTTGTTATATTTTTAAGTGTTAAAGATTCCCTGAAACCGAAAGAGGGAGTGTGTTAACGACTTCTGTGCAGTATTACGACCTACTCATCTTTTGGGTCTGATGATTCAAAAATTAAATTATAGGAAGTACATGACAGTGAATAAACACCTCCAATGGGAGGCATAGCATTGGCTTTGCTCTTCCCTTTGGGATTTAAGGTACATGTATTTAAGTTGCAAGTATTTAAACTACTGTAAGTAAAAACCTCAAATGGGAGGCTAAGCATTGACTTGGCTTTTCCCTTTGGGATTTAAGATACAGGTATTTAAGTTGCAGGTATTTAACTACTGTAAGTAAAAACCTCCAATGGGAGGCTAAGCATTGGCTTGGCTCTTCCCTTTGGGATTTAAGTTGCAGGTATTTAACTACTGTAAGTAAAAACCTCCAATGGGAGGCTAAGCATTGGCTTGGCTCTTCCCTTTGGGATTTATGGTGCAGATATTTAAGTTGCAGGTATTTAACTACTGTAAGTAAAAACCTCCAATGGGAGGCTAAGCATTGGCTTGGCTCTTCCCTTTGGGATTTATGGTGCAGATATTTAAATTGCGGATGGACTTTGTCCTCTCCATTCTGGGGTATGAATTCTTTAAAATGAAATACAACGAATTGATTCAACAATTTGAAATTTGTTCGCGCTTGAGGATTCCTCCAAGCCGATTTTGTGCTTCCATAGGGTTGACCATTGATATAGAGCTGCGGCTTCCTGACATAAAATAGAGTGAAGTGTCAGTATACAAAATATGTGCTAATCTGCACCTAAAACCAGAAGAGTGGAAAGAGTACTTATCTCCCGTTTTTTTGGGAGGGAATTCTATAATTGATTTTCGCTCTCTATGTTCCCAATATAGAGAGTTTCTTTTGAATTAAGAGGGACTTTTAGTCACAGATCAGTTGAAAAATCGGTGGACAGCTTAGGAGCTTGTCTGGGCCGATTTTTGCATCTCTACGAGATTTTTGCTGTTGACATAGAGATATCCTTCTCATGACATAAAATATGGGAAAAAATGGGAGATGGAGAAAGCGTATACAATTTGTGCTAATTTGCGAGTAAAACCATAAATAAATGAATAAATAAAAACACTTAGCTCGAATTTGCTTGCTCGTTGACGAGGATGAACTCTTGATTTATATTGATCGATGAAGGAATTTGTGATGATAACCCCTAGCTTTAAACTCCCATCATCTTCAAAATTCTCTCTCTTTTGGTATTTTCTTTCTCTCAAATTTTTCTTCAATCTCCCAAAACTCTCTCAAATATCCAAAATTTTCTCTCCAAAAAATTTTTCCCAAACACTTCAAATTTTCCCTCTCAAGAATTCCTTTCTCAAGCTCACTTCTTCCTCCTTTTATAACCTACTCATCTATCTCCCATTCTAATTTTTCCACTAACTCTATCTCCCATTCTAATTTCTCCACTAACTCTTCTTCATTTTCATCTTCCATTCTCCATCTCTATCTCACATTCTAATCTCTCCACTAACTCTTCTTCATCTTCATCTTCATCTTCCCTTCTCCATATTTATCTCCCATTCTAATTTCTCCACTAACTCTTCTTAATCTCCATCTTCCCTTCTCTATTCTTATCTTCCATTCTAATTTCTCTACTAACTCTTCTTCATCTCCATCTTCCCTTCTCTATTCTTGTCTTATTTTCTCCATCCATTCTTCTCCAACTTCTCTTCTTCATCTCCTCTTCTTCATCTTCCCTTCTCTATTCTAATTTATCCACTAACTCTTCTTTTTATTATTTGTAAAATAATCCTTCAAGAGTTAGGTATTTGCACTCTAGTCCTTGAATTTTAAGTATTTACAATTCAGTCCCTGAAAAAAATATATTTCTTTAAGTCCAAATCTCCTCACAATTTTTGACACACCAAAATTTACCACATGTCAAATTTAAGCTCATTTCTTGTCGCTGAAAATAATGCATAATTTAATTAAAGCCCTTTTGCAAAATTAAGTCATTTTGGGTATAATTAGGCCAAGATGAAAATTTAAAATATTAGAAGACAATGTCACAACTCATAAAAAGTGAAAGTTAAAAATAAGTTGACTCAAATTAAATTTTTTTAGGCCCGATTCGAGATTATATTCGTGAAGGAACACGTGACTCGAATTGGATTTTTCTGAATTTGCGATGGCAAATATGAAAATAGATTTAAAATAAAAATATTAACTATCTTTGTGTATTTTTTGGCCTCAAATGTTATTTTTTCAAAATTTTCAAATATTTTTGTATTTTTTTTTTAAAAAAATTAAAAATATATATATAAAATATGAAAAATTATTTTTTGGTCAAAATTCGTTCCCTAGGCTTGGCTAAGGTTCCCAAAGTTGATTTTTCAATTTTATGAATTTTTATTGATTTTCTATTAATTTTCGAAAATAAATAAATAAAAAATACGTAAAAATACTGAAAATATGAAAAATCGTTTTTTTGGTCAAAATTAGTTCCCTAGGCTTGGCTAAGGTCCCCAAAGTTGATTTTTCAATTTTATGAATTTTTATGGATTTTTATTACTTTAGCAATAGAAAAAATGATTAAAAATCAGGTGTCAACACTTGGCGAAGCAAGAAACAAGACGTTGTTGCTAGATCAAGTGCAGAGGCTGAATTCCACTCTATGGCTCAGGGCATGTGTGAATTATTATGGGTTAAGAAACTTTTGGATGATCTGGGATTCCGAGTTCAGAAGCCATTAATGATTTACTCTGATAGTAAATCTGCTATCAGTATTTCACATAATCCTGTCCAACATGATAGGACTAAGCATGTGGAAATTGATCGACACTTCATTAAGGAAAAGCTTGATACAGGAGAATTTTGTGCTCCATTTGTTCAATCCTTAGAACAGACTGCGGACATATTCACTAAGGCAGTGAGCAAACGAGTATTTGATTATCATGTGTCCAAGTTGGGCATGTGTGATATCCATGCACCAACTTGAGGGGGGTGTTGTAATATTTGTTCTAGAATTAGATCCATAATTAGTGGGCTAATTGATGGGATTTCATATTTTGAGAGATTTGATTGTCATATTGTCAAGGATCTTATTGTACGTGATTGATTCCTCTTTTAATATAAATATAGGATGATGTTCTAAAAAGATCATCAATCCATTCCAAAAATTTCTTTCTTTGACATAAAAATCTTCACTTCCATTACCCACCACACACCTGTTCTGTTCTCGATGATCGAATCCGAGCACCCACCATCGTCACCTCCGTCCAAAGGCCATGTAACTTGAGCTCATGCCACTCCTCCTCTTCTTCTTCCTCCTCCACCATGTTCGTCCCCAAGTTCCATCCCTTACGCACCAACCATCCTCGCATCCGTCCTCCTCCTCCTCACCGCTTCCGCTGCATTTTGGACCAGCTTTCCCCCAACCTCTCCGTCTCCTCCTCCCTCAGCTCCGTCCTCGCCTCCGGCAACGCCATCGCCGCCGCTGCTAAGGGCTCCGGCTCCGTCCACGGCGCCGTCACCTCCGCCATCACCCACGTCGCCGTCACTGCCTTTGCTATCGCCTCCGGCGCTTGCCTCTCCACTAAGGTCGATTTCCTATGGCCTAAGCTCGATGATCAGCCTGGTAAAAGACCTTCCGAACACGACGCTTCTCTTTTGTCTTCTCTTCAAAGATTTCTGTTGCGGGCACACTTTTGAGTTCTCTAACCCTCTCGATTGCCCAACTCAGAATCGCTTCTCAACTCCCTTTTCTGACGCGTCCAATCAGCACTCGGCGTCCTTAAAACCGACACAGTCGGTTAGGATTAGTTATTTAAAGCAATAATCTAGTGGAATTTCTCTATCAACCAACCTTAAAACCCTCTCGACAAGTTTGAAATCCGCTTCATCATTTGTACTGCGTCGATTTTCACTTCAGTACACCTTCTTGTTATCTAGGCACTGTAGAGGATATGTTATTCAACACATTTTCCTTAGCGGCATGGTGGAATTGTCTTATGTTGGTTTCTTTTTGACACTGTATAAAAAGGATCCCTTTGGACTTGGCGCAGGTTCTCTTGTGCTGGAGGGTGTTGACGTAACAGGCTGTCCTGTATTCAATGATGCAAAGGTTTCCATTAATTGCATCGACCACTCACCAATAGTGTCTTGCATTCACATCTGCACACGCTAAGACTACTCCACTGTCAAGACAGGTGCGAAAGGCTATTGCATTTGCCAAAAGAGCTCATGATGGACAGCTTAGGAAAACTGGAGATCCATATTTGACTCACTGTATCCACACTGGGAGAATCTTAGCTATGTTGGTTCCTTCTAATGGCAAACGAGTATGTGAACCTTCTGCTGCATATCAGTGGGCATTTGGAATACTTACTGTACCACGATATTTCATCTCCCACTGGTTCTTCAACCTGCTTTCCGTGCTTTCTTCAGGCTGTTGACACCGTTGTGGCTGGGATTCTCCATGATGTGGTTGATGATACCTTTGAGAGTCTGCATAGTGTTCAGCAAGAGTTTGGTGACGATGTCTCCAAGTTGGTTGCCAGTGTATCCCGATTAAGTTATATAAATCAGGTAGTAAATTGATGGTGATTGTTGACATGTCTTTTTGTTTATCAGTGAAAGGGCAGTCTTGTTTTTTATGATTTAGGTTTTGGTGTGTTTTGCCTTAGTGGGAACTTAAAACTTACTTTCTCTATGAAATTCTAAAAACGCATTTCTGTTAGTAACTTTAGGAGTGGTCCATTCGTTTCTCTTATTCTCCAGAGGTAAAAGTTTAGGCATGTGGTGGCCGAGTTGGTTTGCGCTCGGTTCCTTTCACGAGAAGTCATGGGTTCAAAACTTCTCGACGCTAGGTGACTTAACCGGGGGCCCATGGTTGTGGGGTCTGCGGGTCCTCCCGAGAACTAGTCGTGTTTCACCGTTGGTTTGAGCACAAGCTCGCTGGCCGCGCAGACACCTCGGTTATCAACAAAAAAAAAAAAGTTTAGGCATGAATAAATGGTAGAGTTTATATTGAGTAGTGGGCTATAGAGGAGAATCGCTAAAAATTGAACTGGACTCCCCCTTATTGAACAAGTATGTTCTTTTGGCTCACTCCTTTTTGTTTTGTGTGCTGTTTCTTTTCCCTTTACGATACTGTACAATCTCCCATGCTGTAAGTCTTTAATGTAGACCTCTTCACTGATTACTATTCCACCATCCTTGAGCATACCTGTCCAAGTTGACGAAGTCTTACACCCTCTCTAGATTGTCCGTGGGCTTTGTTTGCCCTTCATTCAAATCATCATTGATCCCAACTAATGAAAGAGGATGTGTCAACTTGAAAATAGGTGTCCAGCTTGACTGTTTCTTGATTGCACTATGCAACCAGATTTATTAGTTCATGTACTTCTGATTCATTGGCAGATCTTTGAAGTTTGGTGATCACCACAAATGAATCTTGAAAAGTTGTCTGATTTACCTCAATTGCTATTTACTTTACATGTGAAGGTCCTTTGTAACATCTTATCTCATGTAAGAAGTACTAAAATGTCATTTCTTATGTATATTCGATAATAGTTCTCGTAAATTTGGCGATTGCCTTGAGGTGTCTGAACCTGCAGCCCTCATTTTTCTACACTATAAGAGTAATGTTCTCCTTCTTCACCTTTTACTTGCTTCATTATGCTTTTCTTTCAGCTTCTAAGGAGACACCGCCGAGTAAATGTGAATCAGGGTAGCTTTGGTGAGGAAGAGGTATGGAACTTAGCTATCTCGTCTAGAAAGTTATCCAATTATGCTTAGGAGTTTGGAGTTTATGAAGTATCATAAAGAGTGGTCGAAGATGATTTGCGGATTCATACCATGCTTTTTAACTTTATTTTTCTAAGTGTTTACATATGTCAAATGGCTGCATTACCTTTTTCCGCACCTTCTGAGCATTTAGTTGAGTCATAAGGTGTCTTCTCTTTTGAAATTATGATTTAAAGATGCTTAGTAGCGGTTTCTAGTCCTTCTGAAGTCCTCATTGCTCTTCCAGGCGAATAATTTACGAGTTATGCTCCTAGGGATGGTTGATGATCCTCGAGTTGTGCTCGTCAAGCTTGCAGATCGTCTTCACAACATGAGAACCATGTATTGACTCACTCCTTTTCCATTTTCTACTTTTAATTGCCAGGCGTCTTCCTTTTTCTCCTGAGGCTGTCCTATGGTTAACAATCTGTTCAGATGTCATTGCCTTTTCCTTAAGAAAGAGAATTTAACTTTTATTTCCGCCTTTTTGTGGAGATCTGAGGGAGTTACAGAACTGAATGCACTCTGAAAATCCGATGATAAATGATTTTTTTTCTGATATTGTGATTAATATGTTGGTGCATACTGCTTGGCTGTGCTGGTAGATGATATTCTTACCTTGCAGTTATGCTCTTCCGTTGCCAAAGGCTCGAGCTGTTGCACAGGAGACCCTGGTAATTTGGTGCTCACTTGCTTTGAGATTGGGTTTGTGGGCAGTGAAAGCTGAGCTGGAAGATCTGTGCTTTGCTGTTCTCCAGGTCTGCTCATAATTACTTCGGTTTTTGGGAAAACTTACAACCTGTGTGTGCAGTAGACCAACAAGTGAGAATGTGGAATTGAAGATGACTTCTCTATATTATCTTGGGATGAATTAAACAAATAACCACTTAAAATGAAGGTTAGACTCGTAGATTAGTTAATGCAGGATAAGATAAGTAAGTTGGACATAAGTTATGTAGGCACCATAGGTGGTGCTGTTGTCAGAATATATTTTACTTACATACTAATGGGCCCATCTCATAGAGAAATTAAAGCCTTGAAGGAAGTTGTTGCGCAATGAGGTTTTTTTTTTTTTTGGGGGGGGGGGGGATATTGTTCTTTGTTTAAGGATGCGCAATCCATGTTTTCATCCCTTCTGTGAATACATAAGCTGCTGAAACACTAGACACTTGGTCAACTTTCCATTCTGGTAACTCAATGATTCTAGTGATGAGTTCCATATTTGTTTATCTAAGATAAAACGAGTGGCCATTAACCATACTACAGCATACTATTTATTATTGTCGGTTCTGTTATTTTCTGTCAAATCTACCATAATATATCACTTACATTAACATCCTGCAGCCACAAGTATTCCGGAAGATGCGTTCTGATCTTGCTTCCATGTGGTGCCCAAGCAATAAAGCAGGAAATCCAAGAAGAATTTCCGGAAAAACTAGCTTCCCACACTGTGATGAGGAAATTTCATCTTCTGATGATGAAGATCCAGTCAGTACAATGGAGAACATGAAAATCATGAAGGTAGAAGAAACTTGTTGCTTTCTTTCCATGTTTATTTTATTTTATTGTGTCTGAAAGTTGCTTCTTTCATGTTATATAAGCTTCCTGTGTGAAAATCCTGGTGCAGATACTTGTCTTCTTTGCTATATTGAACACGTGTTTGCAATTATCTGCCAATAGTCATTGAACAAATTCTTATTTACACGCAGTACGCGTCAATGATGGATCGCCCTTTCAAACTGATTGACTGCTTATATTTCTGTAGAACAAGATGTATTGCTTCACTTTATTCATCCGGAACTTGTGTTGCCTACTGAAAGAAATAAGTTTCTTTTGCATTTCATGACATTAAGGGGTGACATATTTGTTAGAAACCACTCTAGTATGGGGATGGTGAAAATCTTCTTAGCTATGCATGCTTTCTTAAAGTAAAATCAATCAAATGATGCTTTGCTTTACTATTTTGGGCTGTGACATGGGTTAATGGTGGATTCCTCGGCATAGTATCTAGGCAAAAGGGTTTTAAGGGCCCTCATCGCCCTTCAAATAGAATCGATATTCTCTCTTGGTTTAACTTGGTCAAGCTAGTTGTGTGAGGGTAAGCGTTGAAGTGGGAGCAACTAAACTAGTATGAATCTGTAAACTTGAGCTGTTAAATGAGGTAGTGGATTGCCTGTTATTTAGCTTGACAATGAGTTACGATGACAGTGTCTAAGAGCACTGGCACTACTTGCAATAGAAGATTGAAGCTCTTGTTTAACTTACGATTACACCATAGGAACTTCAAAGAAGTTTCATGTGTCTCAGGGACTTGCTTCAGTGATGAATATATATGAAAGACAGCAGAAGAGGGCCTGTCGGTACATTTACCCTTGCCTTTTGAAAAATATGGCAGTGCAAGGGTTTGAAGTGATTATACGGAATGGACTCTTATGTGCTCATCTAATTTCTCCACTAGATAGTATGGCCATAGTTGTGAACATGGAGTTTACTTTATTTTTCCATCCATAAGGAACAATGAGAGGTAAGCCTACGGAGTAGCTTGATGGAATCATTTACTTTTCTGAATACTTGGAAGAATGGAAGTATGAAAGGTCGGAAAGAAAGAGTGTTTCCCTTAATATCCTTCATTTATCTGTTGTTTTACTGTAGGATCTTCTGGAAGCTGTCGTGCCTTTTGATATCTTATTAGACCGGAGAAAGAGAAGCAAGTTTATCAGTGATATTGGAAAAGATTCGGGGAAGGTCACAAAGCCTAAGGTTGTCAAAGATGCTGGAGTTGCTTTGGCTTCTATGCTTGTATGTGAGGAAGCTCTTGAGCGCGAGTTGTTTATCTCAACTTCGTATGTCCACTTACTACTCATTGTTTCTTGTATTGTCCACACTTCCAATGTGGAATTGGAGGCTACATTTGCCATATGGGCCATACTTGAAGGATCTTTTGCTCTTACTTTTTCCCCCTTTTCTTGTCAATGCTTGCAGGTATGTTCCTGGAATGGAAGTAACATTGTCTAGCAGACTAAAAAGTTTGTACAGTATTTACAGCAAGGTATGATGGAGTTTGTAGTGAATTGCACTGTGTGGAGAGGGCTCAGTTTTTTGTTTTCTTGATGAAGTTTAATGATGGTCTTGTGGCTATAATACAAAAGCGAGTGCAAAAGTTTGACAATTGCAAAAAATGTTCGCATTCACCATTAACTGACTCAAAAAGTGTTTGTGAGATAAATTGTAATGCAATAGATTGAAAGCTCAGATAATTTTAATTTTTTGAACGGTTTAAGGCTGCTATAGGGTCTGCCTTTGGGCTACTCGCTCATACAGGCAATAAGTTTTAAGTGGTAGAGATGTAAAATCACGGTCGCATGTTTTACCTGTTGTGCTGTTCGGTTCTTTTTGTTTACACTCATGTTTATATTTTCTCCTGTCTCACTAGATGAAAAGGAAGGACGTAAGCATTAATAAAGTGTATGATGCCCGCGCATTGCGGGTGGTTGTCGGAGACAAGAACGGAAGCCTACATGGACCCGCAGTTCAATGTTGTTACAGTCTTCTTGATATTGTGCACAGGTCAGTACATTGAATTTTTCATCCTCCTTTTCCCTTTCCCACTAAGCAAAACAAGTAAGTTCAGGGGTTGTGTCTTTTATATGATCTCAAGAGGTTTATCATGTTGGATAAGTATACACTCTCAGAGAAACGGTATTGCTACTGGGTGATGCTCACACTTATTTGGTGCCCATTGCAGACTCTGGACCCCCATTGATGGTGAATTTGATGACTACATTGTTAATCCAAAGGCTAGTGGTTATCAGGTTAGACTCCTACCTGACTTGAACATGTGATGATGGTTATTCTACCCTGCTCTTATTCACTATTTGGAATTGGAAGTAGAATTATTGCTGAGTCCCGGAAATTATGTTCTCCCTCTAGATGAGAATATTATTGTTGTGCCTTCTGAGGAACAGAGTAGATCTATCAACCAGTAAGGAGGCCAATTTCTGGGACTTGACTGCAAATCTAACTTCTTCCTCATTGGCGGCTTTGTTAATGTTATCTGAATCAGAGTTTTATCTCTCTAGAGTATCTGTGTCTCAACAGTGAACATTGTGTTAACTTCTTTTACACGGTTCTGTTGTCCTGGGAGTCTAAATATTGTTTTCTCTGTCTTACTTTATGCAACTCTTTCAATGGCAGTCTTTGCATACTGCTGTACTAGGTCCTGATAGTTCACCTTTGGAAGTTCAAATAAGAACACAGGTAAAGGATGCGAAACGTGCTTCTTTTGTTTTGATGTTTCTGTTATCCTACATGACCACCCACAATGTTTTCAGAGGATGAATGAATATGCTGAACATGGACTTGCTGCACATTGGCTTTATAAGGAATCTGGCAACTGGTTACCATCAGCAAGCAACGTGGGTGAGTCAGAGTCCTCTCCTTCCAACGATTTAGAGGATTCAGAGCCAGTGGAAGGCGATCTTTTCCGGAAGTATGGTGCACTGAAAGCTGGGCATCCAGTTCTTAGGGTTGAGGGAAGTCACTTGCTTGCTGCTGTTATAATTAGGTATGCCTTGTTCAGCTTATTCTATACAATGCAACTCTGCATATTCCACACTCACTCTTAATTCTTCTGACTTTTGCAAGCACAGTGTGGATAAGGGTGGAAGAGAATTACTTGTTGCTGTGAGCTTTGGACTTGCCGCTTCTGAAGCAGTTGCTGACAGGAGATCTTCATTCCAGACAAAGCGATGGGAAGCATATGCGAATTTACACAAGAAGGTTCAGTTGCCTGAACTTCTCAGTTACTGACTTAATATCTTGGAGTTTGTGAATAGTTACACAATCAGCAAACTTTTCTAAGATATAGTCACACTTGCGACTTTATATAAATAGTGCCTGGGATCTCAGCAACTAAATTGTTCTGAGTTTTGGCCTTTAGCAATTTCAAAGTTTGTCAATGACCTTGGGATCACTAAAAACTTTACAAACAAATAGTTATTCTGGATCTTTCTGTAGCATATTTGATTGTGTGAATGGAAGACCATATCTTCTTCGCTGGCTTTTATTTATTTATTTATTTATTAAAGTGCTCATATATCAGTGTTAAAATGCATTGACGGTTTCATTTATAAGCTTTAAGCTTGCAATTATTGGAGGAATGAGAAACAATTGACTGTGTGTATATATTAATAAAACTCTTGTTGCCTGTTCATTTATCATGGCAAGTTTATGGTGGTCGGGATCAGTCTTAATCTTTCTATTTTGAATCTTGATCTTAAGAAAAGCAAGTAGTAAGTACCAGTTTTAGAATCAGGATTTATGTGCTTAAGGAATTGATAGTATTGGAGGTAGCTCCCTGTTAGGAAGTTCTGATCAATTTTCATTTCAATGTCACCAGCGAAGTGTCTGAATTTAGTGCTGTAAATTTTGCCTTCTAGGTTTCTGATGAGTGGTGGTTTCAGCCGGGACATGGTGATTGGTGCACCTGCCTGGAAAAGTATACGCTTTGCCGAGATGGAATGTACCACAAGGTATGTTACTGCCACACTGCCTTTATTTTTGAGGAGTTTATGGATAGCTTTTGTGCAAAATTGCCAATCTTCAGACCAACCTTGTG
Organism: Psidium guajava; assembly: GCA_016432845.1. Taxonomy (NCBI): domain Eukaryota; kingdom Viridiplantae; phylum Streptophyta; class Magnoliopsida; order Myrtales; family Myrtaceae; genus Psidium; species Psidium guajava. Next base: position 3,200,526 of record CM028224.1, read on the forward strand.
ACTAGGTGTTGTTCTTTTTCTGCTTCCTCTTTCACTTTCTTTTAAGGATTTTAATATCAATTATTCATCCGCTGGACTCATTTTAGTTAACAATTATACCATTTTCCTGGCTGAAATCATGCAAATACAAAATGGCCTCATGTCCTTGAGCACATTAAATCTTGTTGCAGTCGAGTCTGTATAATTTCTGTTTTCCATTTCAAGTCAACAGTCCATGTAATTACTGCAAACACTTTCGGTTGGGTATGTCTTGAATCCTAGTTTTCATGTGTTATGTTTGACCATGCTTTTATATCAGTCGGCATCAGATATCTACATGATGTTACCAGTCGAAGCATTTGCTTTTGGCGAATGTCGGGCAAAAATTTTATTGTCCCGTGGCAGCATGTGAAAATGGTTCTCTTGTTATGCAGGAAGACCAATTCCAGCGGCTTCTTCCAACTTTTATCCAGATTATTGAGTTAACAGAGCAAGAAGAATCTGAATATTGGACTGTCATGTCTGCTGTTCTTGAAGGAAAGCAGATCGACTCTATTACATCTAGGCCAAGCTTAGCTTCCATTACCTCAAATTCCATTGAGGGCGGTATTAATAACAAGGTCTGCCTACACAGTATCCCCACCTATGATCATACACTACGGCTTCTACTTAAGTTTCTGTAATCATTTTTCCACCTTGGCATTTTGATTTCACTTGGACATTTGTGGGGTCTTCAACCCTCATGAGTGTGCCACTGTTTCAAGATTAAGGTCTAATCAATGTGGGCAATTTCTAGGTGCACCTACTGAGGACAATGCTTAAGTGGGAAGAGGAGTTACGGTCTGAGGCAATTGCTAGTCAGAGCAAGCTTGGTGGAAAATCGTGTGCATTTGGTGAGGTGGTGATTGTGTGCAGTCCGCATGGTGAGATCATGAGGTTGAGCAGTGGGAGTACAGCTGCAGATGCGGCAAGGAGAGTAGGGCTCGAAGGGAAGTTGGTGCTGGTGAATGGGCAACTCGTCTTGCCTGGTACCGAGCTCAAAGATGGAGATGTGGTTGAAGTCAGACTCTAAACAAGCCATTACCAGGTAAATTTGGATTTGCCTAGTAGTAGCAAGTGTATATAGAATGAATAGGGTGAAGTGAATAAGGCTAGTGCACTGGTAGTCGTAATCGATTTGTATAGGGCTTCTAGTTCAATTGAAACATGCCGATTATCGAGATCCGTGCGTCGAGCTAGGATCATGTGCCCTGAGGCATGACTTCGGGAGATTAATCTGTCCTACAAACGCAGCCATTCAAAGTGTACATAATCTGATATCACAGATCAGTATACAACAGACGGATATCCAGATTTTTAACAAATAATGGCAGCTGTGCAGCCAATTCTTTTGACATTTGATCCTCTCTAGTGTCCCAACTCCGTGGTCCATCTTCAGACGTGGACGAAGTTCGATAAATCACCCGAGGTAATGCAAGGCGCGTTGGTTTCAAATTTCAACACTCATAAAGCTGATTCCAAGTCGTCGTCGTCGTTGTTGTTATTATTATTATTATTATTATTATTATCTCCTCGTGCTGCGGGGTGTAATTACTACTTTTGTTCAGGTAAAATCAATTGTCTCTCCTCCACCTCCATGTTTCTGTGCTAAAGAAAGGAAGTGTAGACTCAACCGTGCACGTGTTTTCTGCACTGAAAAAATTCGGTTCCTCCCTCCATAATTTGAGATAGCAAAAGATAAAAGAGAGGATTTGAAGTGAACTAACATCATTGCCCTTGTCTTTGACCCTAGATTACATATTATAAGCTATTGGTGATGGGTTTTTTCCGAATGACAAATATGTCTTTTTCATTAAGATTTTCTTTTTCCTTTTTCCCCCTTAAATTTCTCTGCCGGCCCAGAAAAAAGAATCCTTCCGGACCCAGTTTTGAGTTTTTCAAATATGGCGTGAGCTCCTACCAATATATATATATATATGGTGTGAGCCACTCCTGTCGATAACTTTACGAGGGATCTCATCCATATATTCTTAAAAATGAAAAGCCTCCAAACCTACGCTTTTGTTTCCTTGACATGGCTAGCTGCTCTCTAGGTTCCCTTACTTGATTTCCTCCTCTTCTTTTTTCCCCCTCTTTTCTCCCAATTCCGCTTCTCATTTACATCTCTCTTTGGAAATTCCTTTCTCGTCAATTTATTCAGATTTTGTCGCGCCAATTGGAGCTACGTACGTTTTTAAAAAAAAATCTGGGCAATTTAGGGAAAATGCATAAAGGGGTTTCTTTTTAAAAAAAAAATTGAGAAAGCGGAAGTAGATGAAGGTTCGAGTAGCAGCAATTCAATGGTACCCGCTCGCTCACGCCCCGCCTGGTCAAGAAAACGCCAACCCAGGTTACAGTGGGGTCGCAAATTTTCTTTAACACTCCAAATTCTTGCGTGATATCAAAGATATTGACTTATTCGATCATTTATGTATATTTTAAAAATCAGTTAAATATTTTCTTTTTTGTTTTTTAAGAGTTACGGAACAAAGCCCTCCTCCCAGCAGTCCCACACGAGGGAAGATTACAGAGAATTAAGATACGTGCGCCCCCGGCGTGGGGGTTTGGGTTTTTTATGTCAGAAAAGTGGAGAACAGAAGTGGGGGACGGTGATAAGCGCATGGTCTTATCAGCGCACATCGAGACAGCTACCCCGCACTACACGAGACAGTGACCACTTGTTGCTTCACACCTTCCCCCTTTTACATTTAAAAAAAAAAAAGAATAAAAAACAATAAATGGGTCCCTATATATATCTATCTCTCTAAGTTTTTCGGGGGAAAAAAAAAATTTAAAGAATTAAGGTGAGTAAAGACCGTAACTTGCTCCAGTGGGGACAGGGCGGCCGTACGAGGTAAGAGTGACGTGGCGAACCGGGAATCAAACTTTTTGTCCGACGAGTTATTAGACGAGTATGACCCCGGGGCTCGAATTGAAACGGGCCCGTCCATTCACACTCCCCTTCCTTTTCAATTAGATTTTTTTTTTCCCCGGTCGCAGAAATTTAACGGGTCCCCTTCCATCGCCGGTGTCAAAAAGCTCTTTTTAAGGACCAACAACAAATGCACATGAAATTAACGTCACATCTCCAGCAAATTGTTATTAACAGCACTATACATGACCCATTCGCACGAAGACATTGTAAAGGGGCGTTCATGCCCGACACGATCCAAACCCACCCCCTTGGATACACCTGATAATAAACATTCGATTCGCTTTTAATACATTAACGACCCATATAGGCACCTCACGGTTTGACGTACCATTTAATTCGTCGTCGTCACGCGTTTAAGACACTTGTGTATACATGTTATACTCGCGGCCCCTTGCTCTTGCCCATAATTGATGAGATTTTGGGTGAGGGCCACAATAGAAAAATTTGCAAAAATCATTTCATGGGAGCATTAGTTGTGTTCACATCATTCTATTTTTTAAATTGTCCGCATGTTTAGAATTGAGGCGATCAAATTCAAAGTCAATGTTGAATCGAGGTTCATTTTGATGATTTGCGGTAATTGTTTCTGATTGCGAGAAACGAGGAGGAGGCACAGACGGGCACGGTAACAACCTTTTTTTTTTCCTTTTTTGCGGTCGAAAGGCACGTTAACTTAACATTCACAGGTGGACAGATGGGGAAAGGTCAAAGTCAATAATGGAGAAGCGAGGGTTGTTCTAAGAGGGGGAAAGAGGGGCGGGGGGGGCAAAAGTGGAAAAGAGAAGACGGGTAGGGCCCACGAAGTGTCGAACTGACTCCTGACCTAAACTTGTGAGTCCCCTAACTTTAAAAAAAAAAAAAAAAATCCCACAGAAAGGAAGGGAGGGAAGGTAAAGTATCACTCACTCGCTCTCCCTGCGAGCAACTCTGGCGTGTGCACGCGCCCCCACCATAGTCCTTCGCCCCGGACCAATCAGAACGCGCGGGCCCCACCCACACCCGAATTGGGTTTCTCATTTTGGTCGGTCAAAGGGAAAATCAAAGGGCGAGAGAGCGACGTGTACGTCCTTTTACTCGATTTATCTTTCCTCTTTTTCTCAAAAATAAAATAAAATAAAATAAAAAAGAGTGTCCGTGCGTGTGCACTCAAGTAAGGGCTCTACATTAAAATCATTCATTAGTACTGAAAACACCCCGCATATTTTTTTTTCAATAGAGATTTTCATATTTGGATATTGAAGTTTCTTCCTGTTAATTTTTTGACGTAGAAAATCCCATGAATTTCGACCCTTTTTTTTTTTGTTAAGTTACGTAACGCTCGATCCGACTCTTATAAGTTTGCTTCGGTACGTGCTTTTCCATATATTCTTCATGCTCATTTGATGAGAGAAGGTCAACAGTGTTCTTTTTGGCCTTGAAGCCGAATAGAATCGGGATCCATTGAGAGGCCCCACTGTTCAATTCTTGTCTCATGAGGTAATTTGTTGAGCAGAAAAAAAGATACGAACCGATCTTTTTGAGCGGTGGCGAAATAAAATCATCGTGTCGCTCATGCGAATTTCACTCTCTCATCTGCTGCTGATTATATAATAACAAGTGTGTTTCTCTGTGTCGAGCAATTTCCACGTAATAGTGGCAATATTAATGTTTAGTTTTAGTGCGGGGGGAATTTAATGGCTAGTGAGGGGACGGGATTTTCTAGCCTTTGAATGAGAAAATTACTTTTAATTGAAAAAAGTTGTGAACACTTTTGAAAAAAGAAGAAGAAGAAGAAAAGGAAAGAAAGAAAATGGGAACAGGAAAAAAAAAAGAGAGCAGAGGCTGTCGGCGTGCGTGGAGCGGCGGGGAGAGTTGCACGGACAATCACAGAGCGAGGGGCCGCAGCTTATCATTTCCCCATTCTCTCTCTCTCTCCTCATTTCCTTTTAAAACGCGAAAATCAGGGAGACACAGAGAGAGAGAGAGAGAGAAAGTACGGTTGGCCAACGGCGATTTCCAAGAGCTCTCCCCCACAGTCGCATCTGTACCCATGACGTGCTATACTTAGAGAGAGAGAGAGAGAGAGAGAGAGAGAGAGTCATCAATGCATGTAAACATGTATAGAGAGAGAGAGAGTGCGTGTTTTAGCATCGGCGAGCAGCAGGAGCGGCAGGAGCAGCAGCAGCAGAGTCGGAGAGCGGCAGGAACTCTGTACTGAATCTAGAGAGAGAGACAGAGACAGAGACAGAGACAGAGAGACAGAGGTGTAAGTGGGGGAAGAGAGAAAAGAAGGAAAAAGTAAATCCAAGTGAGCGAAAAGCATAATGCATATCCCTATAATAATATATATATATACACACAGACACACATATATATATAAGTAGATAAAAACGAAGGGTTGTTGCAGAGTTAGCTCCCCCACAACAGCAAAAAGAGAAGAAAAAAAAGAAAGAAAAGGCAAAAAAAAAAAAAACAAAGAAAGGAAGACAGTGAAGAGGGAGGGATACAAAAGAGAGAAAAGGAGAGGCGATATTGGTTCTTCCCAGTCCCACCCAGTACACCACCCAAGAAAACCCTAACCCTAGATTCTTCCTCTTCTTCTTCTCCTCCTCCTTCCCCCTCTCGCTCTCATTCTGCTTCCCTCTTCCCTCCGCCCCACCCATCGAGGCTTCGCATTCTGCTCCACCGTTGCTGCTTCGGATGAATCTCTGACTCTTCCGCCCCCCCCCCCCCTCTCTCGCTTTGTACGCACCCTTTTCCTTCCATTTCAACTCCTCATTTTCCCTGTGTATTCTGGGCTTGATTTCTCTGGATTTTTCCCCTCTCTTGAACATGTATGTGATGAGTTCTTGCTCTTGTTGTGGGAGCTTCTTTGATTCTGTTTTCCCTCTTTAGTTGCTTATTTATTTATTTTCTTTCGAGGGTGTTTTTGTGGGTGGGGGGGGGGTCGACATATATTAAAAAAAATGGAGCTTTTTTTTCTGGGTTCTGGCTGTTGTTTGCTACACATTTCTAGTCCTCGCGCTTCGTTTTTTAATCCGTCGGGTTCCTGCTTCAAATGCAATTTCTAGTGCGAAATGCTGAAATGCATGAGTAATTAAATGCTAAATGCTCGTCTGAAGAATTGATTGGAGGCAATACGTTTGGCTGAAACTGAATTTTGACGGCTACTGTTTTCTCTATTTGTTGTGTGCGATCTCACTGGAGTTTTTTTCCCCCTCTGGTATTGAAGACCATTCTTGCTCGCCTGGATTGATCATTTGGGTGCTTTTCCACGATATCGGATCTTTTGCGCTGGAGCGATTAGGAGTACCCGGGACAATGTCGTCCTTGAGTAGGGAATTGGTATTTTTAATTTTGCAATTCCTGGATGAGGAGAAGTTCAAGGAAACAGTTCATAAGTAAGTTCCTTCTTTTTCTACCTATTTCTTCCTTTGACCACCCTGCTTTGTTGCTAATTGTTATACCAGAAGTAAAGAGTACCAAGTTTACGTTTCCTATATATATATGTATGTATATTTTGTCATCTGTTGCTCGTTGAAAGGCTTTATTGAGCTTTGCTGTTCTGTTAAATTATTCTGCGGTGGTGTCTTCTGAGGGGAATTTGCAGCCACAGCACATAATGACATTTTGCGTTTGTTTTCTGAGCACTCCATTCACGCTTGTTAGGTGGAGTTGTTCTCCTCTTACCTCTTAACATGGGCCTATAGTTTTCAACACTGTCAACAATCCTAACAGGAGGGTCTGCCGAAGTGATCCCCTGTTTGTGTCGAATCACACTTTAGACTTTGCATTTAATATTTATCGCTTATGAGTTCTCAGGCTAGAGCAAGAGTCTGGATTTTTCTTCAACATGAAGCACTTTGAAGACCAAGTCCAGGCGGGTGAGTGGGACGAAGTTGAGCGCTACTTATCTGGGTTTACAAAGGTTGAAGACAACCGTTACTCCATGAAGATTTTCTTTGAAATAAGGAAACAAAAATATTTGGAAGCTCTTGATAGGCAAGTCTTCTAATTATACACGATTCTCATCTCATGAATCGATGCACCCTTGTGTGCGAAAATTTAGAGGTGTGATTTACTTGGATCTGATTGTCCCATTCTGCATATCAGGCAGGATCGAGCCAAGGCTGTTGAGATTCTTGTCAAGGACCTAAAGGTTTTTGCTTCTTTTAATGAAGATTTGTTCAAGGAGATCACTCAGTTGCTTACTTTAGATAACTTCAGGTGGACCCTCTTTTTTTTTTTTGCCGCTTTTACTGCTTTCCTTATTATTTCCTATGCTTGCTCAACTAATTCATTCCCCTGATGGTGCTCTTCGACAGGCAAAATGAGCAGCTGTCAAAGTATGGAGACACCAAATCTGCTAGGAATATTATGCTTATAGAACTTAAAAAGCTTATTGAGGCAAATCCACTTTTTCGTGATAAACTTACTTTTCCTGCCTTCAAAAGTTCAAGGCTCAGGACCCTGATAAATCAGAGGTTGTTTCACATCTCTTCTGTTCAATTTTCTTTTTCCATTTGTAATTTGATATATGATAATTCAATTAGCACAACAGATGTTACGTTTTTCTCTTTCTTCCTTTCCAATTCTGTGACTGAGTGGTTTTTTGGTTGGAAAAAGCAATGCATCGTGCCGATGAGTTGCACCTTGTTCTCTTGTATAAGAATTGTTCCTCAAGTGGTCTTCGTTTTCTTTCAGTTTAAACTGGCAACATCAACTTTGCAAGAATCCTCGTCCAAATCCTGACATCAAAACTCTTTTTACTGATCATTCATGTAATCCTACTACAAATGGTGCTAGAGCTCCTCCTACCAATAGCCCTCTGGTGGGACCAATTCCTAAAGCTGGAGCTTTCCCACCCATAGGAGCTCATAGTGTAAGTACACCATGCCACCTTAAATGCGAGAGAAAAGCTTTTGTGAATCTGTACCAAGTCTTGCACTTCTGTTGAGCAGCCATTTCAGCCTGTTGTCTCCCCATCTCCTGGTGCTATAGCTGGGTGGATGTCAGGTGCTAATCCTTCTATGCCTCATCATACGGTAGCAGCTGTCCCCCCTGGTCTCGTGCAGCCTTCTGGTGCAGGTAAGGCTTTCTGTTGGCATCAAAATTGTTTTATCTGTGGCTCTCTATTGTGTTGGTCTTCATGCGATTAGTTTTTGTTCATTGTATGAAGCTGCATTCTTAAAACACCCAAGAACCCCCACTGGTGTCACGGGTATGGATTATCAGTCTGCAGAATCGGACCACTTGATGAAGCGCATCAGAACAGGCCAGTCGGATGAGGTGTGTATGGGTTGGACAGGGGACCCTTTCTCTCTCTCTCTCTCTCTCTCTCTCTCTCTCTATGAAGGTTATTTGGGATTGGGCATCGTACAGGTTACCATTGTCATTGTGTTTTCTGTCTATTTGAGAAGGTGAATTTCACCCGTAGGTTATTTTTACAGGCATCCTTTTCAGGGGTGACACATACTCCAAATGTTTACTCACAGGATGACCTCCCCAAGGCTGTTGTGCGGACCCTCAATCAAGGATCTAATGTCATGAGCATGGATTTTCATCCACAGCAACAAACTATACTTCTAGGTTTGTTCTTAAAGAACTGTTGCTGTTTTTCTCTTGTTTTTTTTTTTTTTTTGAATTTGAGAATTGCCGGTTTGAACTGAGCTTTTGTCTTGACTGTAGTTGGGACAAATGTTGGGGATATCAGCCTTTGGGAAGTCGGGTCACGGGAAAGGTTGGCACATAAGCCGTTCAAGGTTTGGGATCTGGCAGCTTCGACACCTTTACAGGTACTTCGTACATTTTTTTATTTTTGCACAGGTGCTATTATGTTGCTCATATGGGATACTGTGAATAGAAATAAAAATCAACTTAGCCATTTGACTTGGTATTTATTATGCCCCCAGACAGCATTGTTGAATGATGCTGCAGTATCAGTGAACAGGTGTGTTTGGGGACCAGATGGACTGATTCTAGGTATGCAAACTCACGTCGTCCTCTTCTGTATATTGCCTCTATTGGCCTTCTTTCTTAGTTTGCGGCTCGATTTTGAGATTACTCACGATGTGCTTGTATTTGCTACGTTATAGGCGTTGCATTTTCTAAGCATATTGTTCAGATATACACTTACAATCCAACTGGAGAACTGAGACAACACTTGGAAGTAAGCTCTACAACGTGAATGTTATGTTCATTATAGGCCAGGGAGCATTAAGTAGTTAACAGCGACCTATCTTATGACTTAGATTGATGCTCACACCGGGGGCGTAAATGACATTGCATTTGCTCATCCCAACAAGCAGTTGTGCATTGTGACCTGTGGTGATGATAAGACCATTAAGGTATTTCCTTGACGGTGATGCTGGTTTGTTCGAGGAAAATTTGGACCTTCTGGATCTAATTTCCTTTAACAGGTATGGGATGCTGTAGCTGGACGCAAGCTGTACACATTTGAAGGGCATGAAGCTCCAGTATATTCAGTCTGCCCACATTACAAGGAAAATATTCAGGTTCGTCTGCTTTGAGAGCAGTTAGCCGCTTTCCACTTTCTTTGCTTATTCTCTGATCATTTCAAGCAGACTGTATTACCAGTTCTTCCAATTTTGGTATGCAGCTGGTAACTCACTTTTTCATTTATTGCAGTTTATTTTCTCCACTGCCATTGATGGGAAAATAAAAGCTTGGCTGTACGATTGCCTGGGATCGAGAGTGGACTATGATGCTCCCGGTCGATGGTGCACCATGATGGCTTATAGTGCAGATGGAACAAGGTAGCATTTTGCCTCAGAAATGCTAGTTGGCGAGCTGTTTCTTCATGAAATACAGGGACATGTTTTTGGAACACCTTTTGTTCATGCTGAATTGCCATACCTGTGCATTTTTCTCTGTCTCTTGTCCTGGATGAAGCCCATTGAAGAAGTTTTCTCCACTTTAGTCCTTGGATTTGGTTTCTATGTTAGTCCCTTGGCTGTTGTTGATGGGGGATCTTATGACATGCTTTTGGTCTCTTACAGCCAAGCTCGACCTAGAAGTAGCAGCTGTTCAAACACTTAGCGCTCTATTGTATTGTTCTTCTATTGGGGCAGTATGCTAACTCTAGAAGCATTGGTATCTTTGGCTTGGCAAGCACTTGCATTTGCAGTGATCATGTTGCTTTTTTTGAATGAAGTAGTAACTTTTTTTGTTACATGTCAGAAGTAATAGGTGAACATACATTAGCCATAATCTTAGTTCTCTCTTAATGCTTACTGCTTTAGTTGATCATGAAAGGTATGAAATTTGGATGTCCATCTTGCAGGCTGTTTTCATGTGGGACCAGTAAAGATGGTGATTCCCATTTGGTTGAGTGGAACGAGACCGAGGGTGCTATCAAGAGGACATATTCAGGTTTCAGGAAGCGATCTTTGGGTGTTGTCCAGTTTGACACAACAAGGAATCGTTTCCTAGCTGCTGGAGATGAATTTCAAATAAAATTCTGGGATATGGATAATGCCAACATGTTGACGGCTGTTGAAGCAGATGGCGGGTTGCCTGTTAGTTTTTTTCTCCTTTAACATAGATATGCAAATTGATACCATATCTAGAATTGGGAATTCAGTTCCTTTTTCTCATTGCAGGCTAGCCCAAGACTTAGATTTAATAAGGAGGGTTCTTTGTTAGCTGTCACAACAAGCGATAATGGCATCAAAGTTTTGGCTAATACAGATGGTATGCGCTTGATAAGGATGCTCGAGAGCAGGGCTTTTGAGAAAAATCGAGCGCCTCCTGATAATTCTAAGGTATCTCTATCCATCTCGCTCCTCCCCACCCACCCAAACCAAAAAAAGAATAAAAAAGAGTTTCAAATGTCGGTGCATTATCTAGTAAATGGAACTAATCCATTGGTAATTGAAGGCGTGGTTGGAAAGCTGCTTTGGTCCCTTAACATGTCATTTATGCGCTGTGTGACCATTTTCTTTTTTTTCTTTTTTGGCATGACAGATATTTTTACTTTCCTTAATACGATAATGTTCTCATTGTAGTGTTAACGAAATCTCAGAGATAATTTCTGTCAGTATCTTGTTTACGAAACCTGTTGAATTAAAGGAATTGGCATCAAATAAAATGGTTTATATATCTTGAACAAGAATTATTGAGCATCCGTGACCTCTAGATGTACCTGATTGATTGGTAACATCATCAGATAGCTGCAAATGTGAGAAGAATGGCTGTTGGTTATTATGATTTCATTTGAAGTCTTTCCATTTGAACCTTTTGCAGTCCTTGGTTATAAATACTCTTGGCCCTGCGGGTGGTGTCTCTGCTACTATTGCTTCAACACCTGAACGACCTGACAGAACCTTGCCTGTTGTATCTATCAACAATATAGTAAGTCTTACATTTTCTTATAGATTTGATAGAATATGGTTAGTGATTCTGATTTCCACACTTAACACTACAGGGAACGATGGATAGCAGCAGGCTCGTTGACGTGAAACCTCGAATTCCTGATGATGTCGACAAGATAAAAAGTTGGAAAATACCAGATGTAGTAGATCCATCTCAATTAAAAGCTGTGCGATTGCCTGACTCAGCATCCACAGGAAAGGTAAAATGGTTTTGGGCTGTAATCATCGATAAAATCTTGCTCTCGTGCTCTTAGCTTCAAATAGGTAGGAGTGTCCATGGTTTTGTATCAGCGGCTTTAGATTCTATCTAATCCATGAATTTGTGTTATGGATCCAATCACATGTTGCTGAATGAAGATATGTGGCAAGAACTTGTTTCTTTTAATTAAGATACAAATTATTTTTATTATTGTGTTTGACATGCCATAGTAGCTTGAGTTTCTGGTGCAGAAAAAGAAAAAGGCACCTTCAGTTCAATGGCACAAGAAACATCGCCTTAGGACATTAGGATGATTTATTTATGCTGTCTGCATTACTACAAGACCAGAAACTTGTAGTTGGGGGTGAACATTTAAGACAAAATAGCAAGATTTCTCTCTTAATAATGGTACAAGTTATAAATTTTTATTGGGGATATCTTTACGGATATAAGTAAGTTGTGCTTCACCATAACTGCATAAATACCAGGTTGTACGCCTTATCTACACCAACTCTGGTCTAGCTCTGCTGGCTCTTGGCTCGAATGCTGTTCATAAGCTATGGAAATGGCAGCGCAGCGAAAGAAATCCTTCTGGGAAGGTTGGCTTCTCTTACCTATGTGTTCTATGCCATATTTCTGACGTCTTCTTTGTGCTTTTCTGATTTTGTATTACCTGCTTGCCTTTGAAACCTTTCAGGCTACTGCTCATATCATACCACAGCTATGGCAGCCGCCTAGTGGGACTCTCATGACGAATGACATTAGTGACAGTAAACCAGCAGAAGATTCTGCCGCGTGCATTGCTTTATCTAAAAATGATTCTTACGTAATGTCTGCGTCTGGTGGGAAGATTTCGTTGTTCAACATGATGACATTTAAGGTTTGTCAATCCAAATTTGGCTTTTGTTTTCAATTAATGTTTTGTAACTTTTTTTCTTTCTCGCAATCCATAGTTTTGTTGTTCTTATTGTTAGGTATGATGCATCATTAAGTCCTTTACAACACATTTTTCTGGCTGCTTCTCAGGTTATGACAACATTTATGCCGCCTCCTCCTGCAGCCACTTTTTTGGCATTTCATCCACAAGATAATAATATAATTGCAATAGGCATGGAGGATTCCACCATTCAAATTTACAATGTCAGAGTTGATGAGGTCAGTTTCACTAGCAATTCCTGTCCTCTTTTATTAGTTTTTTGCAACATTACTTCTGTCTTCTTTTCGTCAATAATACAGATGAATGCATGGAGTATCGTGTGGATGTTGTGTGTTGCTCTACTTTAAAGCTGTTTTTGTGTTCGTCATGGAGCTGTCCGGCATTCCTGAGGTTTTCATGTCCTTTTCCAGTTGCTTTTTTTTTATGTATTGGCATATTACAGTTATTAGGTGGGGTTACCCTAGAGTTGAGGGAGGAGACTTCGGTTTTGCTATGCATCTGTGGTTGGAAATCCTGACCAGAATTCTAGAGTGGAGCTCACGAGCTTGACCTTTTACTCTTTTGGAGCTGGTTATGGAAAGGAGTCATTCATGATTGCTAATGATGTCAGGTCAAAACCAAACTCAAGGGACATCAGAATCGGATAACAGGGCTTGCATTCTCTCAAAATTTGAATGCACTCGTCTCTTCGGGAGCTGATGCGCAGGTAACAGGCTAACCAATTGCTCAGTCGAACCTCATTAAAGATTGGTAGAGTTTCGGTTCATAAAGATGTTTCAGGTGTTGATATCCTTATTCAGCTTAACTTAGAAAGGATGCTTTATGGATCAGAATTTTTACTCTTCCGTGTTCTTTATGGAACTGAGTTTTGTTTGTTTCCTCTTCATTTGCATGCGATAAAAGGTCATGCGTCCATCTGTACTCTTCCATAGTCATTGAAAGCTACCATGAGATCCAGTCACATGTTAACACCATCTTTATGCGATTGCTGCTGCAGTTATGTCTCTGGAGCATTGATGGATGGGAAAAGAAGAAAAGTAGGCCCCTACAAACATCCCCTGGTCATCAATCCCCACTTGTTGGAGATACCAAAGTCCAGTTTCATAATGATCAATCGCATCTGCTGGTTGTCCATGAAAACATAATAGCTGTGTATGACAGCAAGCTTGAATGTCTACGCTCGGTAAGTTCTTGATCTTAACCATATTCTTACATGTCTGGACTAATGTGCATATTTGATTTTTGAAATGGATATAGGGGTTAGGAGCTATTGAATACTAAATGGTGGTAATGGGCAGTCAAGAGTATATTATTGGTCAGCGCTACCAAAATTAGCATTTTTAGAAGCTTGACTGATGCCTTTCTTCTTGAGTTATTACCAGTGTCCTGATTACCCTTTTTCCCCTGAGTTCACTGTGAATGGGAATTTTTTCGAGGAAGGGAGATTGTGTGTAGAGATGACTGATGAGATATGAAAACTAAATAGCAGAATATGAACAAGACTAAAAAAAATTAGATGAACTCCCTGGTCATCAATTGGTTAGGCTGGTTGGATCCTTCATTCACGAAGCTCACTTTCTGCCTATATTAAGTATATGTATGGTAAACTGGAAAGTCCAGGGTCCCTCTTCAACACTGTAGAGAATGGCAACAAATTTTTGCTATGGTATGTGGTAGAAAATTCTTCAGTTTCAGATACACGAGGAGAATAAACTCTTCAGGTTTTTTGTTTTAAAGGAGATTATGATTTACTATAGTTTTTGTCAGTGGCATAACTTCGATACCAATTTTAGTCATCTTTTTCTCTTGCTTATCCCTTCGTACAGTGGTCCCCAAAAGATAATCTCAGTGCTCCCATTTCGAGTGCCATATATTCCTGCGACGGTTTGCTGGTATACGCTGCATTTTATGATGGTGCTATTGGAGTTTTTGATGCTGACAGCATAAGATTGAGGTGTCGAATTGCGCCTTCTGCCTACATAAGCGGTGTTTCTGTCAGGTAAGTGTTGGAGATTTGCTTCGATGACTCAACGAGTAGGTAGGACTGTGAGCTCATCTGGAGTATTTTTTGCAGCGGTGCTTCTGGCTATCCGTTAGTTATTGCTGCTCATCCAACAGAGGCAAATCAGATTGCCCTCGGCATGAGCGACGGTGCGGTTCATGTGGTCGAGCCATCTGAAGTCGAAGCAAAGTGGATTGGGGGAGGTACATCCTCGCAGGACAATGGGTCGCTTCCCTCGAATTCATCGAACCATTCACTTAGCGGCCAACCATCGGAGATTCCCTCAAGGTGACCCATAGATGAGCAAGTGTTTTGGAAGTGTATTTAGGGACTATCTTATGGGATTACTAGAGAAGCAGTTTAATTTTTTTTCTTTTTGGCTTATTTTATGGTGTTTCAGGTAATCATAACGTGTCATATGTATTCGTTGTAAATCTTTTTTATCATCTCCCATAATTATTCTTACAAAAGAATCCTGGTTGAGTTACATCTGCGGTCAGCAGATAAAGTGCATCTTGCCCCTCAGTTGATGTCGTTTACTCATGCCCGGTTGGCTCGGGACAGGATTCCGAGCGGAAGCAAGAAGGCCGGAAATCTGCCAACACTCAACCGGCTTATTGATATATAATTTAACATGGTCGTTGGGGGATGGAACGTGAATATTAGACCAACAAACATGGAATATTTTCTTGATGAAACTCGGACCCGGCAAGGAAAAACATATAAAGTGAGTGTTGCTCTTGGAGCTCAAATGTCCTGTAATTGCAAAAATGTCCGTAAGTAATGTCATTTTCAAAATTCAGACTTGTTGGGAAAAGTTGTATATAAAATGTATTTTTTTATATACATGATAAATCATTATATATATATATAAAATCAATGGGAATTTTTTTTATTAGGGATTTATGATTAAAATATTTTTTTGATTGTCTAAGTATATTAATTTTGAAATGATTGGGCATATAATTTGAGTATATATATGTATTATACATTTACATTTTGAGTCTTAAATTTTTTAAAAAGTTCGAAATTGATCTTATGTGTGTGGGGTTCTGAATTTGTGTAACATTGGCGTGTCTAGAGAGCTAATTACGTGTCGGACGTCCGACACCTGTTAACGATGTATACATCGTGTATCAATCGTGTTGGAGAGTATCGAATGCTTATCGATATTTGACAAGCATTGGGCATAATACGTAGGCTCTTGAAGAGTGTTTGCATTTTTAGCTTTGGATAAGACTCTTTCATATGTGGATTAGAGTCGGATATTATGTGAAAATAGATTTGAATGCTTATCAGTAAATTAAAAAGAAGAAATATGTAAAAATCAAAAATAGGTGAACCGGAAAAGAAGATGTAACTCGGGCCCGGGCCATCCTCGATTTCGAAGAGTAACATTTATAAAAATAAAAAAAAATAAAAAAGAGAAAAGAGAAAACAAGAGGAGAAACCAGAAACGGAAAGGGGGAAAAAAACAAAGGGGGGAGGATATGAAAAATCCCCAAATCTGAAAGAATGGGAACCCTAGCCCTAATTTTGATCGCGCTAATCCGGTCTTCCAGACATGTTGACACCCGGATCCTCCATTCCTCTCTCTTCTTCTCCGGTGGCTGAGCCTCTCTGTTCCTGAATCCATCGCCCGTCCACGGATCTGTTATTTGCTTCCCAGACATAGAAGAGATAATAGCGGTTCGAGTGTTCTCGCTGTAATTGGTTTTTGGTTCCTCGGTGCTTTCTGATCTCCAACCGGGAACATGGAGAGTTCGGGAGGATCGGGTGATTGTGGAGTGGGCTTGGGAGTGGGATCCATCGTTTGGGTCCGACGAAGGAACGGCTCGTGGTGGCCTGGCAAGATACTCGGCCCCGACGAGCTCTCCACTGCTCATCTTACGTCGCCCCGGGCCGGGACTCCGGTCAAGCTTCTCGGAAGAGAAGACGCCAGTGTGTAAGCTCGCATTCTTCCTCTGATTGTTGCTTCCTAATTCGATTTTATTTCTGGAACATGTTATTTTAAGGTGATCGCGTCGTTTATGCGCTTTCTGCGGTCCTTGAATTGCTGGGTATTTGGGATATGATAACTCGGTTTGCTTCCGTGACATATTCCTTACGTGTCTGTGGCAATTTCTGAATCAGGAACTTACTTCATATAGGCTGAATGTCGAGGAAACAGCGTCATAAATCATCTTTTAAGGATAGCAGGATGATTCCTGACCGTGAAATTCATCCATTGAAATGTTTCTTGTGGGGGTTCTTCCAAACAATTTATCAGCACTTACAATTTCAGCTAGTGGCTTGTTACAAAGGAGTGAGGTTGTCTTGCAAATGCCGTGTGGAGGTTTTTTGGTGTTCATCACTTGAAGTGCTAATGTATGACTCCTGGAATTGCTGTTAAGTGTTATTTGTAAGTTACAAGGATTGAATGCTCATGGTTATTTTGATTGACCTTTGGTAAAATTCAGCGTCTCCTTCTTTGGGTCACAGAAAACAAAAGTCCTCTTGGTCAAGCCTGTGATGTACTTAAAGGCTGCGCTTCTCTAATTCTGCTTCATCTGTTCTGTATCTCTTCATGCCGGTTCATCCCATTTATGTTTTTTCTGCTAGAGACTGTGGATACTCAAGGACACACAATTCTCCTGCTTTTAAGATTTTGATGTTGATGAGTTTCAGTTTAAATTTATCAATGAGCTTTGATGATCAAATTCCATGTTAGTTGCTTTTTAATCTGAGATAATATTTTAATGAAGGTTCTCTCTCTTGATCGATCGACATATTTCTAAATGCTGTATTGTTCGTGAATATGGTTGTTGTTCACCTGTTTTTCTTCTCAGTGGTTATGTGCCTCTTCTATGATTGTTAGGGATTGGTACAATCTGGAGAAATCTAAGCGGGTGAAAGCTTTCAGGTGTGGTGAATTTGATGAGTGCATCGAGAGGGCAGAATCCTCGCAGGGCATGCCAATGAAGAAAAGAGAGAAATACGCTCGTAGAGAAGATGCTATCCTCCATGCGCTTGAACTTGAGAAGGAAATGCTGAAGAAGCAAGGGAAATTCGAGATCGAGTCTAAGTTTGTGGGAGGTAATTCACCCACTGGTACCAAAAAGGGTTTCATTGCTTCTTCAGAAATACTGGAAAATGGCAATGATGAACTTGAAAATCCGGTATCACCTCATTTTACCCGGAGACTGGGAGTTTCAGGTAGAGACCACTTCATGACTGGTTCTTCATTATTCCAACAAGCAAAGGATGGAGAGGAGCTTAGGCAGGATGATGGTCTTCCAGAAGGTGTACCCAGGATGAGAGGCTTGCAAGATTTTGGCCTGAAGATTGCCCCCTCGAAGCGTAAACATTCAATGGCATGGAAACCTAAGATGAATCGTGATGCTCATGCTCAGTCAGGTGATGATCTTAGCATTGGAAATTGTAATGTTCTTCAGAGGGAGGAAGCATTATATGATTATTTCAAATTTTGTATATTTTTGGAAACAATTGGTTAGCATCGTGCTCTTTCAAGATGAATTGAAAGATTGAATGCCCGCATTTCTGGACTCACCGCTTAACCATGAAGTTATTTTACTTCCTTTTCAGAATCTGAGGAGGTGGGTATTTTCCGAGCAAAAAGGAGCAAATGTGTGTACTTTCCCTCAGGCCCTTCTGATTCTCTGGATGATAAAGGAACTCCCCAAAGCAGAATGGAGATGTTGCCTTCTGTTTTGCGAGAGGGTAGTCGTGATGCTAATCTGATGGCACAGGGTACCTCTGGGATTTCTGAATCTTCTGATACAGGTTCTACGGAATCTGATTTATCTGATTCAGAGTCAGATTCTTCAGAAACTGAAGAGGATGCTGATGAAGAGACAACTTCTTTTTCAGGTTACTCTTCTTTCGGATTACTGTTCTTTTGTCTGTTATAGTTGCAATGTTTCTCTAGTTAGATTAACTGTGTGGATTTTGAAGTGCTGGATTCAGTAGCATTCCATAATTTCCATGCCAGACAAATCTGCAAGAGTGCATTTGTAGTCTTCAATGCTTTTTTATTAGGGGGGAAAAAAAAAGGTAAGGGCCCGAGGCTGCATTACTTAGTTGGCATTAATTGTTTGCAGCCCTCATATTTGCATGTTTATTGGCAATCATTTTTTCAGTTTTTTTTAATCAGTTGTTTTTCATGGGCTAACATCACTGCTATTTTTGCAGAAGCAGAACGGGGTACTTTTGGAATACATGAGGCACGAGTACAGCATGATAGCATGAGCAGTGAGGAGCCAGAAGACTCGGCTCTTTCTGGAGATAATTCTCATTTGTTTCCTCGAGATACTGTCTCTGCTAATGAAGCCGTGTCCAAATGGCAATTGAAAGGAAAAAGGAATATTCGTAATGTTGCTAAGAGGCATTTAGATGCTGTGGAGGGAACACCTTCTGATGGAAGGAGAGTCAGTTCTAGGCGAAGGGCACCCATATGGAGATCGGGTGAATATAGAAATTATGACTTCACTTTTGATGACGCCGATGATGAAGAGAAGGATCTCGAGACTGAGATCTTTGGTTTGGATCATGAATACATAATGACCCCTAGAGCTGCATCTAGAGATCAAGGTTTCCGCAGTTGGAGCATGCTTGGTTTTGAAGACATGTATTTAGAAGGAGAACGCAATAATCCTGCTTTGGTTGGCCAACATCATTTTGGTGGGAATGGTAGAGGCATGTTGGTAGAAGTGGATTTAAAAGTCCATGTTACCTACCAAAAAGGACGGGTGCCAATCACTTCCATGACAAGCAAGTTAAATGGCAACTCAATTATTGGACACTCGATCCAAACAGAAGCAATAGAAGATGGTTCGACCGAGCATCTTTTACCTGCAAATTATGAAGATGACGATGGAGCAATTGACTATAGTGGCATAAGGACAGTTCCATCAGCTTGGAAGACCGCTAGGAGGACAGCTAATTTTCGAATCCCACGTCCCAATCGGTCATCAGTGATTGATGGTTGTGAAGATGGCGGAGAGTCTCTCCTTTTTGGTCAGGAAGGAAGATCACAGAAGAATGCCAGTGCGGGAAATTTCAGTCGCAAAGGTGTGCTTGTGAGGAAGGCCTTCCCTCAGATTCCTCCTCCTCAGTCTGACAAGAAGCTTTCAGGAAAATCTTCCAAGAGAGCTGGCTTGTCATCTAGCCAGAAAATAAGAACGCTATCTTCGATTGCTCTTGAGCCAGATCTAGGTAACAAGGCCATTCACGATAGCTTCGACTCTGCCATTGTTGGAATAATTAAGCCTAATTCATCGGGACCAACCACGGTAGCTTGCATACCTGTAAAATTAGTATATAGTAGGTTACTTGAGAAGATTAATAGGCCGCCATCTAAAGCTGTTATGAATGCAGTTCGATTCAATGGTGAAACAGAGAAAAGCGGATCATAGGTACTTGTATACTGCGTATTTTCAGGTGCAATATCTATACCCTAACAGAGTTTTCTTGTTTCTCCCTTGGCGAGTGGCCCAGATTTTGGCAGTGAATAAAGCAGGTAGATAGGAACAATTTTCTTCTCCTTCCGTTCTAATTTTCTTTTATCATAAAGCATAAAACGCATGCTTATGTGGTTTAACTTAGTGGGCGAGTGCTTCCGTCTTCTTTTTGTATTTTAACCTCTTTCTTCCTTCCCTTCTGAGTTGCTGAAAGGTCGCTATGGGGAAACGCAGTCTCCTTCTAAAACTGCGCGTTTGTCTTCAAGTTGGTTCTGCTTAAAGCCGGAACAATGCGAAGGTGATGTCTGATGGTTACCTTTCTGCGTTTAAGTTGTACATACATTTGGTATTCGAAGACCAAACTCAGAACATGCTTCAGAAAATGTCTCATAAAGTCTGACACGAACACAATCTGCTTGCGATATGACATGGACCCGAGAACACACTGGAGCTTCTCAATTTTTTTTTTTTTGGGTAAAGTAATTTTTTTTTTGGGTAAAGTGGAGCTTCTCAATTTTAATCTAGGGAGAATTTCAAAAAATGGTTCGAAATATTCTAACTTTCTCAAACGTAGACACGAAGTAGATTTTTTTCAAATAAAAATTTAAAATGTCTCATTGTGTTAAAAAAGACTCTGAAATGCACATTAATTTGAATAAGGGTGGTTTGAAGTGGTTATATTAGTATAAAAAAAAAGGGTTGAGTTACCTTGATTATGGGTATTTTGATCATTTATTTTTTTTATTTTTTATTTTTTTAAAGAGATTTAAAAAAAAACACACACACACACGTGTGGGAGGTCAGTCCTCTTGCCTAAGGACACAACCCCACCACCGATAGGGCGGCCATGACCGTCAAGGTCGCCAGAGCCTCAATGAGGGCTTGCTCGCCTTTGCTTGAGTTGAGAGAGGACTACAAGCCTCTCTCAAATTTGGCCCTCGCTTGTGGTCGACGAGGTCATCGACCATCACTGGTGCCCCATTGGCTTGCTAGCCCTTGCTTGAGTCGATAGAGGACCATGGCCCCCTACCAAAGTTGTGAGGCAGCAACCAAAGGCCTAACTTCCACTTGCGATATTTCGTTGACTTTCTTTTTTTAAAAATTTAATTTAACAAAAAATTAAATTTAAATTTAAATTTACTAACGAGGTTAAGGCCTTATTTGAAACAACTATAACTACTTCAAACTTTTCTTTGAAACAATGATGGCATTTTCAATCTTTATTTAAAACGAAATCCATTTCAAGTCATTATTTGAGGAAATAAAAGCACTTCAAGCCCTTTTTGAAAATTTTCCTTTAATTTAGGAGCCTGCATTGGTATTGAAACACTAAATAGTCACATTCGCAGCCCGCAATCTAAGATTTGAGAACTTGCTCACTGCTCCCATCGATCTCTCTTGGCGCATTTTCTCCAGGGGCTTCACTTTCAGTTGCAGGAACCTCCTTTTAACTGTTCTCGCCCATGATAGCATCTGTTTAAGATAAAACACGAGACTCATTCTTTGTTCTCTCTTAGCTTGCCCATAGACTGGGCATATGCATCTAAGAGAGCCTACAAGTTGCATCCTCACCCCAAGTACTCCATGTGCAGAATAATTAATGTTAATGTAATTTGAGCTTCACTGCGGAGACTATTTACTCCCCAACAACAACAAAAGGAATTGCCCTGACAATGGGAAAAAATTGTATTAGATGTATGATATGCACGAAGAATCACAAGGGTCCTCGCATAAACATGGAAGAGGACATGGGAAGAGCAATTACCATCCACCATGCCTCGAGAAATAATCATTATCCAGTGAAATAGCAAGAGCAAGTGCCACGGCTCTTTCTGAGAGGGTCAAAGGCCGATCAACTTCCAACTCCTCTACCTGCCAGAAAGAAATAGACGAAAATCAGGAAAGATCTGAGCACAGAGGATGACTTCCGATCCATTAATCTGGTGTGTTATCTTTACCACACTAGCTGGGCCAGTCTTGGAGATAGGATCAGAACTTCCAAAGCGGATGGCATACTGACCAGCATCAGTAAAGATCTGGAGATTGTGAATGCATTAAATTGTCAATAATGGATATACGAATGCATCAGCCAAATTATTTAAAATTGCCACATGGGTTACTTGGACACATCAGATCTTTGCAGCCAGTAATGTAACTAAATTTAGAAGGATTTTGTTAGTGGCACTTGTGAGCTACATCTAACCTGTTTTGAGGTAGCTATTATGTATTGCAAAGTCATGACTTGTGAAATTACCAGATTTTGCTCACCTTCAGCCACAAAATGAGAACATTCACACAAAATTTTTCCATAAAATGTCTTACAGGGAGGGTGCCGACAGTTAGTGCAAGACCAACTTTATCGATCTAATATTTCTAACATTTCAGCTGAAATTACGCTATAGAAAGAGAATCTTCAGACAAAAATTACTAATTGATAAGAATAAAAGTCCATATCATAGAAAAGCCATGGCAATGCTCAAATATATGGGTAAAACTACAAGCACGACAGAGATCAACATTCAGGAATGTGCAAGGGCAAGCAGGCCCAAGGCCCAGAATTTTATGTGAAAATGGAAGGGGCACTGTCTTCCTCGAACTTCCTCTAAAATACAAATAACTGGAAGGGTGCATTGGACAATCAACAGACCAATTAGCCAAAGATCCACATGCGAAGCCACATAAAAGCTTTATGCTCTGAAAAAGAACTTCTCTTCTGCTTACTATAGTCAAAATCAATAGCTATTATTTGCTACTTATAACTATTCTTGCAGCTAAAAGAAGAGGCAGTTCAAGGGAGAGGCAGTTCAAGGGATGGGGCATTGATACCCGAGAAAGCACCAATCATGTTCTCTGTAGGACTGCTTCGATCCTACTGCACTCAAAGCAATTGATTGCACCAAAGTGTAATTGATGCAGTTGAAGGAACCACAGATAGACTAAGGACAACAAGCCTCTATAACATAACAAGGTTTTTCTGAAGACCTTTGTTTCCTAAGAATAATATTTTGACATTTGTTCTGGATTTTTATGAAAAAAGACCATTAAATGTTTTTCAGTAGTGAAACCTAAACACAGACATCCTTTCTAAACATGAATCAAAAGAGAGGTTTTGCAACAATGGACTTTCCTAAGGTGAAGTGCTGCGTCTCCTTTCCATCTGTTTACTAAGAGAAGTCTGACAGTCATCCTATAACGGCACAAAATTTAAAGCTTATAAACTACACGAAGAAAAGCTAAAGGACTAAAATGTACATCCAGCCATTAGCATAGGTAATCATTTAATAATTGGGAAAGAAACAGAAATCTAGTCCAAAAAGATCAACAGCTTAATGTTCAGAAATGAATGGAAAAGAAAAAACAAACCTCAAAACCGAAACCCCTCCAATCACGATCTATTTGAGCCAATACTTTGCCATCTATGTCCTTCAAAGTAAATGTCCAATTCCAAAAGCCAGGATTTTCCACCACTGCAAATTGCTTGTTCCTACGAAGAATTATGATAAACTCCAAAGTTAAAGATAGCACATAGCAAACATGAAGATGTCTAGCAAGTAGCCATCAATATGATAAATTTGTGATAAGTTATTGCCATATATAACCTATAAAAGATAACCATCAGGTAGATCGGATACCTATGGTACCTTATATAACAGGACAAAAAAGAATGCAAGCAAAGCCAAGTGCATATTTGACGACACTGAACTACATGACCATTCAAGAACTGAAAGCCTTAAGAAGCCTTGAGGCCTTCATTATAACTAGGGTTCTTCAAGGATAACTGGAAATCACTAAACTAAACTGAACCAAACCAACACCTTTGGCTTAATGGTTAATGGGCTAACTATTAAATTGCAAAATAGGAAATCAGATAAATTCCTTAAGATTTTGGGGGGCTTGATATTAAATTGCAAAATAGGAAATTGATAAATTGATTTAGAATTTGGTTTCACATCTTTGCAAAGTATAATCTGATGGCATTTTGATTTTTTTCCATGCAAGTGATTCTCAAGCAAAGCCATTTTGATTTCATGCCACAAACAATGTTTTTTGATGTACTTTTTTGAATTTAAAAAGATTTCTTTTCATATGCAGGTGGACCTTTTGCCTTGTTATTAATGTTTCTTCGTATAAACACTATATTCCTCATTGTCCACTGATTATAGATAATTAATTCAGTTCGATGGTCCAACATGATGTATCTCATTCTTTCAATGGCTGATGAATGTTGAATCTCACGGTCATAGCAAAAGTCATGTTTAAATATTTGAAACTGGACCAAACAAAAACAGAAGGTATCAGTTTGGTCTGGGATGCGACTTTATGGAAATTGTTTGGGTTCTGGTTATGATTTTTTTAAACGATTAGTTTGGTTCAAATAAAAATCTTGACCAAACCGAACCACAGGTGCACCTCCCATTGTTGTGACCAATGGCAGACGTTAAGGGAGGCAAGGGAAAAAGTAATTGTTAAATTCTAAAGTTTACCAAAATTCAACCAAGCACCTAGGCACGGGGTGTGACAAACTTGCCAGCGCCCCCTGTTCTGCCTCCGGCTGTGAACATAGAGGCTAACCAACATGGATTTCAAGGGCCGAGACAAATAATTTCAATCTAAAATTCCAATGTACAAAATTTTCTTTCTGAGCAAGAGGACCACCAGCCCTGCCAAAGAAGTTAATCAGAAGAAATTGAAGGTCCGTGCTGTACAAAGGACAAGCCATTTCTTCCCAAAATAGATAGTACAGATTGAATAAGATCATGGAAGGGGATATGGCTTGTAGGACCATGTGACTAGCAATTTATAAGAAAAAGGAACCACGTAGAGGAGCAGGTAATCTTACTCTAGATACAAATCATACACCCTCTTCCATAGATGCCATCGTCTGTGAACCACGCCAACTTCCTAGAAATTTGAATTCATGCATGTCTCAGAAGACACAATGATTAATTATTGCACAAGCTCTGTAACACTTAACGTCAACCTCTGTGTGACTGATATACCTTACCGTTAACCTCTGCATAAATGGAGCTGGTAATCCACCAGAAAGGCCGGCGGACCTGAGCATGATAAGCACAGGGCATCAAACATCTGCAACTTCTGATATGAGAACTATAAAACAAGCAGACTGGTATGATTTTTACAGTTTATAAAGGATGTATCCTACCCTGAAGAGCTCTTTGCCTGTGGCATCAGTTATGTATGCAACAAAAGGGCGCCTTGTACGAAGAAACTGATAAAAAGCATGACCAATGTTAGTCCAGTTGTACTGCTAATAGTTGAGTACGAAACAATCGCGAAAGCAAACAAGGCGAAGCATTACAGATTCAGCAGTTCCAGGCCAAACAATCCTAATATGCTGATTATTACAATCAAATGCAAGTTCAAGAGGAACAGCATTTGGGTTATAAATCCATTAGTAGCACATCCAGAACATGTTGAACCTTCTACGATAGCATCCACACTTCTGCTGAACTACCAACATGCAAGGTGAGATAGATGATACCCTGGTACGGGGTTGCATAAGTCATACTCAAATAAGTGTAGAGTGTTCCATGTTACTGAAGTTTTACCAGGCCCTGGTCAGCTTGAGCTGTTTTAGGGGTTACCATGTTCCACTTAGCTACCACAATTCACCAAAACATACAGAATCCAACTTATGATCCGGCAACACCATGGGGACAGCAATTACAAGACCATGATCTGCCACATCATATCAAATTAATGACTACAACAACCAGTGGGATACTTGTCACAATAAGGAGCATCCTCAATCTATGCTGCTAATCCACTACATATATCTGTGCATGACCTGACTCCAACACCTCCACCCATTCCAATTATCAACATGCAACTTATACGGATAAAGGGTAACTCTTGGGAACAAGGATTTGGCCTAGTGGTGGTCCCATTTTGCCAAGGATCCCAGAGCCACTGGCCTCTTCATGTTTGGGCGAGCGCGAACATGTTATAGAGAGGAAGAGGGAGAGAGAGATAGAGAGATAGGGACTGCTTGACGTTGCATTCGGGCTCACCAAAGCTAATCCATGCTCCTTTGATCGTTCCTGCGTTTATTTATGGGCTTTGGGAATTTGCAATGAAACATACAAATTGCCGATCATTCACTCTCTCTAGAAATGGTAAATAAGAGATTCCCCAACAATAAATTGGCCATTTCACGTATCCTTGGTCCTTTCACAACTCCAAGTTTTTTCCTTCAAGCTCAATCTCAAATTCATTGTGACATTAGTTGCAACAATATAAGAATAAATAAGGCTTGATGTTTGAAATTTATGAACTATATATTGCGAAAGTTCAACATGAGAGCTATGTATGTAAGTGAGAAGTACTATGCCCAATCAACTCTTCCAAAGGATAAAAAGGCTTTTCTACTTGGTGGACAATGTATGTACCTGTCTCGCAAGGATGTTGCTTTGTTCGCGTATAAAACCTACAGGCTAAAGTCAATTAAAATGTAAAAATATGTTGTTAAAATTAAAGTTCCATGCACAACTTAAAGTAAATAATTATTGACTCCCAATGAGATGGCCACTCACCGACTGAGGGTAACAAACATCCACAATCGCATATCGATTCTCCTGCAGTTTTGGACAAACCAACGAAGATTGAGGACACAAAGCCAAACTTTGCCGGCAAGGACTAAGGTTTGCCGAGACCCGACAAGGCAACAATGACCTCACCATGAAAGTTCAACATTAAACTTGTCATCCCAAATCCATAAACAAAATATGGACATAGCAAAGAAGACAAGCAAACAGACAATTACCCATCTACATATCAATGGCAAAGAACTAGACAAATTTCAATCACCAGAATATGGCAATTCATCCACCCATACTAAGGGGAATTATCCATCACAATCTCTCAAATATTTGCCCATGGCGATGAACTTTTGTTGGTTATAACAAACAATATTGTCTCCTCAAAATGCTAACATAGTTCAAAGTGCAATTCAAACAAACAAAGGGCCAATCAACCCTTCAAGAAACAATTTACCAGAACTTATCAAGAAAAAGTCAGTTCTCTACAATAAGCATCACAAAGAATTAGCTGAGGTAGTGCAGAAATTGCTATTCACCATGTAAAAAGCATCAGACAGGATCTCAATAGGATATACATCTGTGTTAGGATGCAGCAGCATAAAAGCATCCATGCTCTGTTTCCTCCATTTGGACTATAAAACTATGGAAAGGACATAATAAAAATGACACACCAGACACCATTTGGAGCTCAAATCCCCTGACAATTTTTATTCCCGTAAAAAAAAAAAAATATATATATATATATATATATTTTAAGTAGCTCGGTGTTCTATAATGGTGGTCAAGATATGCTGATAGTAATGGAAGCGGAGGCACTGCAAATACAGGTCAGGCAATGTTGCCTGTAGAAGCTTAGCTAGGGGTGCCCAATTGGAGACACTCTGGTTACATATCGTCGACAGTTGACACAGTCCATCAGTTGCCAAATTGATGGCAGATTCCGATCACTTTGTCAACTAAAACATCTAGCAATATCAGACACAATTTGTTGCCAAAAACAATTTAGACTTCTAAAATGTTGGCATCCTATTCTAGGATGTGGAAGTCCATGACCTGTCTAAGCAATAAAATGAGAAAAAAACTGGTAAATTCTTCTCAATTTCCTGAGAAATAATTCTGAGCCTACTTACTTTACAAAGTGAATAACATGCAACTAACCACACCGTTATAATTTTTCCAAGCCAAGCCAGATAAGGCTGGGATAAGGGGAAGAGAGATTGATTTGAAGAAAGAACCTGCTCAAAGCCGAATACAAGGTTGGCCCACTCTATATCCCTTGTAATCAGCAAATTGGACCTGGCAAGAAGAGGTGCAACATAGGCCTAAAAATTCAAATATAACATCAAGTCATTTCCAAATTACTCTGGACTTAGGGAAGAAAAAATTTTAGTAGCTGAAATCTATAACACAGAAGGGAAAAGAGTTGTGGCACTACCCAATGACATACAAGGATGCATATGTTGGCTAACCAAAAGAAGGACTGACATATGAATCCGTTTTCCTTTTAATCTGGAGTAAGTCACGCAACACTGCATAGTTTAGCAGCACCATAAGCCCACATGACATGAGGGATAGGTAAACACACGTGTTTTAACTATGTTGTCCTTCCTGGTCTGCCTAGTGGGGTCTCTTTAATAAGACCATACAGTACCACATGCATGTCTTCATGCACAGGCACTCAACAGAAACAAGTAGAGATAGATCCTTCAAATGGTCAAAAGTTCACCATGGAGAAAGCATGGACAATGAGCCTACATGATGAAACGATATGGTCATAAAATGGGAAGTCAAACCCTCAGGACCTAAGGTTAGCAAGATAAATTGATGACATAGCTAATAATGACCGGACTTCACCTCCTCTGGTGATGCAGGTTTTAGATAGCCAGTAACCGATTGGCTAATAGGTGGTTGCTTCAGAACCATTCCACCAGCGCCCGATTCTTTATCACCCGATAATCTTTCAGATGCATGCCGATCAGCTACTTGACCATGACTCTCACGCTTCACCAATCTTGCTCTTCCTTTGTCTTTAAGGTTCTTCGTTTTTTTCTTATCAGCTACCCATTGCTGTACGAAGAAATCTCTATCCACTTGAGATTCATCCAAAGGAGTTCCTCTAACCTGGCGAGATGAGGTATTGATGTTCCGTCCAAAAAAGAGAAAACTAGCTTGTAACCCACGAGTCACGGTGAATCCTCCCGACACATTTCTAGTTATGTCGAGAGATTTTGGATATTCACCAGAGACATCTCGGTGCAGTTCGTGGGCGCCAATTACGCACCCACTTCGAAGTTGACACAAATGACGGACCAGAAATCTTTCAGTGACCAGACTAGATTGATGAATCCCTTTCCCATACTTCAGTCTCATCCCGATGGCTGTATCAAACATAGCAAACAACCTATGACGACCCATGTCGACCACACAGCAGTCCCAGACAGCCTGCGCAAGCACAGATTTCGTGTCGGGTGAGATCATTCATGCTAGGGCAGGGCATTTAGAATAGGGAGAGGGGTCTGCACTGAATTAGTGCAAGAGATAAGCAGAACGTGCAAAGCGACTGATGGAAAAACCCAAAACCGTGGCTCGAACTAGCCCGAGAACGATGGATCAAAGAGAAAGAGACGAGCAAATTCGTCGTTAAAATGTCGGTTACCTTCCGAGTACTCTTCGATGATCTTCTTGTTCAGACAACGAACCGCGTGGGTATGCACTATTTTCTCCTTCTCTTGGGCGTGCCCTCGTCCGACGGAGAGAAGCGGACAGACTCTTCCACTTCGTCTTTGTGAAACTATCAATTTGGCGAATCCTCTACAGGCAGAGGCGGCATTTTAAAAAAAAATGGACCTGCGTAAATGAGCAATTATCAAAAATTACTAATCAAACCTCACAAAACCCCCCCCCCCCCCCCCCACAAAAAAAAAACCAAAAACCCAAAACCAAAAAATTTTCCGAATACGATGAGTGCACAATGGCCCACCAGTCAGAAAAGTGGAAAATTTTCTCTCCAACGAAGCTTGAGCTCCACAGTCATGGCGGATGCAATGCCAATTTGACGAGCTCGAGCTATCACAGGGTGTGATGAGTGCTAAATTTTTCAAAAAATATAATTAAATTTTAAAAATTATCAAATTGATGAACCAAGTTCAACATTTTTCCTTTATCAAGTTAGATAAAGATAATGAAAGGACTTAATTGTATCAACTTGACAATTTTTAAAATTTAATTATACTTTTTAAAAGCTTTAGAGCTTAATTATATTCTCTAAAAATTTTAATACTGAATTATATTTTCGCGATAAATTTTAAAATTCCGTGCACTTATCCTTTCCAATTTGAAAAGTTACTTGCCATAGACGCATTCAAAATCAAGAAACTATTAATCCCTTGAAGGGGTCAAAAGTTACTCATCCATTATCACGAAAGCGAAAGGAAATGCTAAGTAACAAATACATGTGATTTGCTGCTTCTTTCTCTCCTGAATGAAGCTCCTAAGCCATATATTAAAAGCTCATTGTTCTTTTCTATCGAAATTCACTAATCATGTCGAAGAGCTGAAAAGATATCGACCATAATGCAAAAAGTTAAAGTTATTGTAGCTACAGCTAATAGCGAGATCCACCTTTTAATACCGGAAGTTTCTAACACCCCGAAGAATTCAGAACATAACTCTGCAATCACTTGACTATTTGAGAATCACTCAGCTCCATTTCCTTGCAATGCTTCAGTATCTAGTACAATTCGCAACAAAACAGAAGCACGCACATAGGGAATCACATAAACATACCTCATGTATCGCTACACTCGAATCACCTAATCCGCTATCAAGAAAATGTTGGACATGCTAAATTTTTCTCACACGCAATTAGGCCTAACGCCGGTATACCGTATGCCGTTTCCTTCTCAAACAGAAACTTAAAAGAGGACGAAGGAATGTCCTCGACAGCCAACATTACACATAAAAAAAAAAAAAGGGTCTTTAAAGCAGATTGCGACGCTACACTTATTGTGATGATGATGGGCATGGTCTTCCCATACACATCATGTGAACTGCCGTCTCATGTAGGTATCTTCGTGTACAAAAACAGGATCTGCCACAGTTTGAGGTGGGAATTGCGGGTGTCCCATAGCCACGCCTCCTTGATTAGACACAGGCGCATTGCCACAGCCTTGGTCGGTGCTGTTTTTGGCTGAAGTCAAGGTGAGATATGAGATCATTCCGAGGGTAACCGTAGCGAGGGACAAGAGGGCACCTCCTGCGAACACACCAGGTTTCACCACATAACAATAATAGTACCCGAAGTACATGTTCTCCTCACCATGCCGGTCGTTTAGCGCAGCCGCTGCTAGCAACAACAAGAACGCGGTGACAAACGTGCACCTGCATGGTTCGGGATAGTAGACAGTGAACATGAATAGGACCGTGGGCAAACAGTTTATACTCTGAATTACAGCAATATCACATATTGCGCACAAAATTCATCTCCGACTAGCTCTACATTCATGTAACTAGACATATACTGCAATCTTCGACCTTACTGATAAGTGTGCTTATGCCAGAACTGCCCATCAAAACTCTTCTCTACACCTACGATCTATACAGGAAATAGTACTTGAATTAACTCTGCCCCTCGCACCAATCAAAGGCATTGTTGATGACTCTGCTAAACCAAAAGTCTGCGTTCTTTAGATGAGTCAACATCCGTTAATCAGAGAAATCCTTTTTTATGTACACTTATGCTATTGACAACCAAGAAAATCCAGTTCAATCCTCCACATGAACCATGATCCAATCAAAGCAGTTCAGCAATGCAAGATAGGTGCTGGTATTTGATTGCTTATCATTATTTTCACCCTTCTTCAGCTTCATCCGATGGATTGTCATCCACCAATGCCTTTGGTAAACCAGAGGTTATACAACATTATTCAATGGGCAGAAGCTCGAAATTCAATGAAATTTAGATGAGGTTGGTCCTAAGTTAGGTCTTGATCCTTACATCTCTCCATATAATAATTATCAGTCTGGACTTAACCAGACAAAAGTTAAAAAGACCCTGATGAATAGGTAAAATGACAATGGAAGTACTCATAGCAATATGGAGGAGGAGTAGACGTATACTCACAAAATAAAAACAAATAAAAAAGAAGAAATCGATAGGGTCTAGATTATTAGTTGCACTTTCCATCCAAATATGCTGCCTACCATTCAGTGCATCCACATATTCCACACACCATCGCTCAACAAAAACGCCAAATGTACATGAACATTACAAAGCAGACATAGTATTCTAAGCACATTTAGATGCCAAAGGTGTAGTTAAAGTTTTTACCAGGAAACAACGAAGCAGATAACTGCAATTGTCCCACTAGAGTTCGATGGGTGAGGGTTTCTTCTGCAGCAAATGCACCCAGTTGCCATGTTAATGATCACTTGGGCGATCACAAGAGCTAGCACAGATACTAAACCAAGAGCCAGAGCAGGACTGCGTGGGTATTCACACTGTGTAGGACTTATCAACTGCACTTCAGAAGCCTACAAGTCTCAAAAGGCAATCCCCAGTTATACACATGAGAAAAAGAATAACATCTTCAACAATGTATTAAGAAAGTGTCACATTTAGCCATGAGGTGAGAGAATAATATCAACCAGTGAAACCATGCACAAGATTTATATGATTTAGCGTCAGCATATATCCAGAGCAGACCGAAATAATCCACCATGAGAAAGCAGAAGAATAGGACTTTACCTGAGAAAGCACTGGGACCTAATCTCAGACATTATGATAAATTCCAACCAGTGATTACAACAAGTGGGATCACCTATTCACAAGACCACCAGGAGCCCTTATACGACAACTTAATCCTACCGAATAGAATAAAACAAACAGGAATTGGTGGCATATTTCTAAGGAAAGTGGTTATAAAATGGTCAAGCTATCTAATTGAATCTGACAAGTTACGCAGTGGAAGGACATTTCTTCTCTGCTTTTATGAGACATCCAATGAAATACAAACCATCTAGGAAGTAGGGAAGGCTTTCTGATATTTTGAGTAACATTCAGTATATGAATCCTTGGACTTGCTTGCTCTCTTTTAGCTTGATTCTCCATCCACTATTACGAAACAACACATTGGCATGCATGTACCCTCTTCAACCAAAAATACAGTATGGACCACTAGGGTGCCAATCGAACAGCAGACTATTTACTGCTGAAAAGCAATCCTTCTTGCCACGATATAGCAATGAAGCAGAACGCCAATTATAGTTCTTTCAAGGGCACAAAGACTCCCTGGAAGTGACACAAGTGAACTTTCCCTGAGTAGGCCCTTACAAATCCCAGTCAAACCATGAAAACATTCCCAAGGGTATCTCCTAACTAAATGAGATGGCTTAACCATTTCATTTGCTAACATAACCATCACAGGTTCAATCAGAACTAAAGTGGGACGGCTTAACCATTTTGTGTCTTTGGTGTATTAGATCCCACCCAAGTCCCAATCCCTGACGCAGCCCAGACAAAATTTGTACATTTAGCGGTTCACTTCCTAGTGTCTTGAGTAGTCCACGTCAAGCCATATGTAGCAACCGGACTCAGCAAAATCTTTAACGTAATCAGCTGCACTGGGGAGAAAGGCAAATGGAATTCAAAAGCAAGTCACTACTGGCTATAGAGTTTGCACCAGCAACAGATTGATTTAATATATAAAACTCATACTACGCACCTCGGCAAGAGCCAGATAGCATGACCCAAACCCCGTGAGGGAAAAAAGGGGAAATTCTAAGAGGACATACAATGTTGAACTCAAACTCCAATCACTCAAAAGATAGCGCAAAAACATAAATCAAGAATCCATACCCAGTTCCCGGGGGCCAATACAAAAGGGAGGAAAAATCTGAGAGAAAGAAAATAAAATTGCGCCGGGAATAGAGCTGGACTCCAACTGAAAGCTAGAAACTCAGATATCTAACACAAGCTCAGGGCTCAGCCAAAAACTTTTTCCTAGACGACCAGAAGGCAAAAGCATATAAGAGCAAAACGATTCTTGGCAATGTCATCTGGGGGATTCAAGAGGAACAAACAAATGGAAATGCAAAGCCCGCAATCCATCACATATTTCTCATTCAAAACGGGGGCTTTTACCTTTATCCTGGTGGCCTCAGCAGCGAAAGCTGTAGCAGCTGAAAGCAGCCCAAAGAACCCCACAACCCCAGATATCCCCAGACCCTTCCTATCCATCTCTCTCTGTCTCTCTCTCTATATCTGTGGGTATGACACCTTACAAATGAGGAAATCTTAGAAGTGCAGAAAAGGTGAAGAACAGAGTAGCAATATCAGTATTGACTCTCGGTGATCTGTGGGAGCTGAGGTTTTCCAAAGAAGAGAGGGAGAGAGAGGAAAAGGAGGGAAGAGAGAGAGAGAGAGAGAGAGAGAGAGAGAGAGAGAGAGAGAGAGAGAGAGAGAAGAGATCCTAAGCAAGTTACTCCCTTTTCTAACAAGTTTAAAGCTGCTGATTTGGGTAGCTCACGAGTTAACAACCAGATGGATTGGTTCTCTTTTTTCGCGGACGGAGGATCTTCCAGGATAGAGATCCAGTTGCTCTGGAGGTTTATAACTTTTAAGGGAGGATATGAAGGTGACGGACAGTTCCTTCTCTATCTATCAATCTATCTTTGAACCCAGCCAACGTGGCCCAAAATGGGGCCTTTCAACTTGCTGCTTTTTTTTTTTTTGCTTCGACCAAAAAAAAAAAGCCTTGCTTTTTGTTATTCGACCAAAAAAAAAACTTGCTTTTTGTTTATTCAGACACGGAAACGTCGATGGTCCCTTTGCTTCAATGGTGGGGCCTCGCAAGGCAGGATTATTTTTTGTGTTAATATTACTGAGGTAACGCTGACCCAGTTGACCTAGTCCACTGTCTATCACCTGACCTTTGCTGGAACCAAATTTCATAGATTACGCCGCGAAAGGCAACATTTGACCATGTTCATCACATCACGCATGTTCTAGGTAAGTCTATGACGAGTTGTCTGGGGCTCCCCTGGCCGTTCAGTTTCCGCAAAATGTTGCAGTGACACACCCTTAATTTCTCATGACTTATGAAATCAAATTTAGATTCACCTTCACGCACACGATTTTAAGTTGTCACAAATTCCTAACCTTCCATTTTGTATTAACATCTTCATCTTCATTTTCCTCCTCTCTCTCTCTCCATTACACACACGTTCTGTAACTAGGAATGTACAATATAAAATTAAAAGGAAATGGCTCGACTCATTGCGCAATAGATTCACCAGAACCATGAGAAGAGACTGCCCTTGAGACTGAAATATTTGTACATGAATGTATTCCGGTGGCCAGTGATGCCAGTGCTAACCATCGGCAAGGAGATTGATGCACCTCGAAGAACTATTGGTTCGTAATGTCGTTGCAATAAAAGGTTTGATAAATTGAAAAAGAAAAAAAGAAAATTAACATTTGTTCTGCCTTCGGCTGGATTTGACCCTAACTTACTGGTACACATGAAACTAACCATTCTTCTTGAATCAGACTGGACTGGACACATGAAGCTGCTTCATCAGAAAACTGCTTTCGAATGGACATTGGCTTACAGTTGCCCTTGTATATTCGACACGAATTGAATGTACTTTCAATGCTAATGGCCATTTACTGAAGACCATAAAGAAGCAAAGCTCCAACTGCACCAACACCACCCACCAGGCCTAAGATAACCCCAATTGGAGGCAGCCCACCGCCAATTGCTTTCCCAGTGTTCACGTCGTACTTAGCAAACCTTTTCTTTGGTGCTTGACACTGAGGGCATGCGTATGAGTCCGGCTGCAGATCAAGCAAAAGCATAATTACACTACAGTCAATCAACCTTAACCACTAAAAGAGGTGTCACGAAATCCACATATATCAACTCTTTTCAGGGTCAAGTAGCCTCTGAACAGCTAAGAAAGAGAACATAATTCGTGACGGAACAATCATCTTGCCTGCTCATCAAACGGCTTCTGCAAGGAGTATACATATCCACAATCCAGGCAGATGTGAGTGGCTCTAGCCTGCACACCAAGTTTTGCAGAGAATGTAAGAGTATGACCACCTATCCTTTCTTGAGCTTGATAAAAAAAAAAAAATTTGAACCGACTGGAATTATTCGCCTCTAAAGAAAGGTAAACCTTTTGAGCCTCAGTCAACTTCCTCCCAAATCGGGGAGGAGCAGGGCGCTTTGGTAACCGCTTAACATCAACGTCTGCACCTCTGCAATGAAAACATAGAGTGGTTAGTTCAGACGCAAGAATGTTCTCTGCTTGCGTGGATTGAGTGCTCTTCAGGTAGAAAAGTTGGAGATATCTCGTTTTCTTAACTTAACCTTTATCTTTCCCATTGTGTTTCCCTTTTTGTCAGTGTCATCTAAGAGCATGAAAGAGATAGAGCTCAACTAGGTGGGTGGTGCACTTGTCTTAGCACAACATGGTGGAGTAACTATTAGATGTGAGCTTCATCTGCATATACTACAAAACTGTTGAGCATTTCAAGTTGCAGACATTTAAGCGAGCAAGCACACTGTACTCCTAGAAGTGGAAGATTTCTGTTTCCTTCATCCAAAATATACTACTTTCAGTTATTTAGGCGGAGCGCAACAAAGCTCACCTTGCCAGAAGAAGTAGATCTTCTGGCAACCATGCCGCAGCAACCTCATAATTTCTTAGAACACACCTTGGGGTCTGAAACCCCCAAGTCAAGCGGGACATGGAGGTTGAAGTTCAGGACAAAAATATGCTTCCGACTCTACCAATTCTCGTGAAAAATTGCCTCGTAGCAAGCCATCACCAGAAATTTGTGGTTCCCCCATACATGTTTGCAAATGCAAAGAAGTGTAGCACCACTTTGATAAGAAGAGCTCCCTAATGGACATTGAAACGATATCTTATAGGACATAACTCGCATGCCAGTCAAATTTCTGAACTTCAAATCCTCCAATATGTTACGCAAGTAGGTAGCAGTATGGTGTTCGACTATCTATGTTTGATGAGTCAAAGGGCGATCTCTTGGGCTAAGAAAAGAAGCCCAAAGGCCACGACCTTATCTTACCAGCGTATGAGTTTATCTCCCTATAATAGATTTTGCAGTTCTACCTTATTTGAACTGCATTAAGAAGTAAGCCAAAGTGCTCTAGCAGTCAAGCACTTTTTCCTTGCAACGACATCATGGAGAAATGAACATCTCCATCCGGAGCAGAAGTATAAGATCAACTTTACCGGTATCCCTTCCGACAATCCAAAAATCACGTCAACGGTTTGTGTGTTAACGTCAGTACTAAAGATTCACACTTCTATATGATTACTGATTAGCGACATAGATGACATAGGAAAATAGAACAAAAAACGTATAGTCAGACGGCATCGAGCTCAAACATGCCGAGGGAGGAAAATCTACAGTCAAATTATTTATTCATCTATGTACATGTCCTTATGCACTAAGCCTCTATTCGCCTTTCTTTTCAAAATTATGACAAACGCAATAACAAGCCGAGAAGGAAATTTAAATAAAAAAAAATGAACAGAACTCCCGGAGAAGAGAGGAAGGAAAGAGTCACCTGCTAACAACAAAGTAAATGGAATCAGGTTTTGCTTGGATGGCGGTTTTCGTGAATCCAAGCTTATCAGCAGGCCAAAGCTCATCACCAAAGAAGCTGCTGGTGTACAGCACCTGGTCACCTGCTTTAAGCCCTGCTTTTGCCGCGTTCCCTCCCCGATCCACTGCCTATTTCGAATCCATTTTTTTTTCCCCAAGTCAACGCAGATATAAAGGAGGACCCACGACAAGACGTATATCCAGCAAGTATCAGGAGCAAAAATAACCAGGAAAATCTGGGAATCATTAGCTTGAGGCGGAGAGCTAGACCAAGCCAATTCAAGGCTGAAATGAGCACGCAACTTGCTTAAATAAGACAATTGGAGTCTCGAACTTACAGTGATGACAACACCGCCACCAGACTTTTGACCGAGCGTGAGGCCGAGAGGCTTGTCCACCTCGGCCTCGATGGTCTTGGAAGCTCCCGCGGTTCTGGCGCTGATCTCAAGCCCTTTCCTGCTCACTACATCAGCAGTGGAGCCGCGATTGCTATTATCGACGGCGAAGAGAGCCGATGCGGCACCCTTCTTGGCTTCATGCAGGCCGAGGCCTTGAAAAGCAGTCTTCTGCGCCAAACGAAAGAAAACCAAGAAATTTCAAGCGACGAGCGAAAATGGAAGGTGGTCGACGAGATGGAAAACGAAGGAGGCGCAAACGCAACTAGACCTGATAACGACGGGAAGTGAGGAAGGGCTTGGGAGAGTAGTGGGGAGTGATGGCGCCGCAAGAGGAAGAAACACCTGCTGCGACCAGACCCGACGACATTTTCCTCCCGCTTTTGCTGTGAATGCTCTGCGATTGCAAAAGGAGGGAGGGAGGAGGAGGAGAGCGAGAGAGAGAGTTTGTGAGCGACAAAGGAAAACACGGGAGGAGGAGGAGGAAGAAGAAGGGCAGAGCTTGGGGGTCGGGTCGGTCTCAGTGGTGTTGAGGGATAAGTCATTAGTGGCAGTGGGAGGGAGAAAGGGGGGAGCGAGTTGGATGAGAGATGAGAGACGCGCCTCTCCTCCCCTCTCCTCTGAGTCCGTACTTGCGGTGGCCGCTCGCTGGCCGCAGATTTCGTTCCGGCTCGTTTTTCTCCTTCTTTCTCGTGCGGTGGGGAGGATGCGATTGGAATTTCACGACCATCCATGGAGTGGGAAAAGCAAATAGCACGGGGACAAGACAAGACAGAGAGACATGGAGCCAAGCTGACGTGTACCTCAGACAATTTCAATGATTTTTCCTCGAAAACACAGCGGTGGCCGTAAAATCTTTAAAACACACTCGGGTAGAAATAGAGATAAAGAGGGCCCCAATGCCCAAAAAGAAATTTTCAAATTTAACCTCTATTCTAATTATGCTCGAAATTTTTTTTATCTCATTAAAAATTATCAATTTTAACCTTTATCTTAATTATATTTAAATTTTTTATCTCAAGAAAATTCATAACTTTTACTTTTATCCTAATTATATTGGACTAATACCCAAAAAAACACTCAAATTTAGTATTTATTCTAATTATATCTCAAAAAATTATCTCAAAAAATCTCAAATTTTTATTTTTGGCCCAATTCTACTATCACCAACTCTTCGTCTATGATCACAACTAGTTAATCTTACGTGACTTAAGTTTTTTCGCCAATTTTATCAATGAATTTTTGAAATTCAAAAACAACAGGTTTCGAGAATAATAAGATTCAAGATTATTCATGCGGATAATTAAATCTTCACGTCTAGCAGTTTTTTGAACTGTTGAATATCGGGGAGAATTCAAAACAATTCATTTTGAGTGGCTTTATATTTTCAGGTAATATGTATGGAAAACAGACAATATAAAAAAGTTATTAGGTTTTTTCATGTTGACTTTGCTGAGGTGTAATTTTTTAACGACTTGAAAATGCTACATAAAATTAACTAATGCTGATTATGAACAAAAAGTTAATAGTGATATAAATGGGGTAAAAGTAAAAATTATATTTTTTTACGAGATAAAAAGAAGTTTTGAATATAATTAAGATAAATGCTAAAGTTATGAGCCGTAAAGGTGCATACTCGGACACTTTTGATAAAAAAAAAATGCTAAAGTTATGGGTATTAGATCAATAGATTTGAGATAAAAGTTAAAATTGAGGGTTTTTGGGTGTTACGTCCGTAAAATTAAGACAGAAATAAAGTTTAAGATTTTTAATAAGGTATTTTTTTAAATATAATTAGGGTAGATGTTAAAGTCGAAATTTTTTTTGGGGGCGGGCGGGCGAGTGCGCGCGCGCGTAGAATTAGAAAGAGAGAGAAAACAGAGCGTGGGGGTACCGCCGTGGTCGTGGCAAACGTCCGTACGAGGACAGGTGTGGTGTGCACCGACTGAAAGTTTCTCGAAGTGAAGTGGTGGCGGTGGGACACTGGTCTTGTCTCTCTCTGCCTCTCTCTCATCACCACCATATCCCCCTCCCACTTCCCCTTCCATTCGTCAACTGGGGTTTTGAATGGCCACCATTTCCAGGAGTATCGGCAATCGACTCGCCCCTCAGGCTCAGGTCTGGGGTTGGAAATCCACTCCCTCCGCTTCTTCTGTCGCTCATTCCAGGTATTCCTCTTCATCTTGTTTATGTTTGTAAGTTTTGGCCCCTTTTCACATACTTTCCGCTGTATGAGTTTTGCTTGATCAATCACTCGCCAGTGTTCTAATTCCGTTGACACGTGCAGGAGAAATGGGCACGCCTCAGCGCCTGAGAAGAACCCTGAAGATGTGGCTACGGCGTATGAGAAGAATCGCGACGACCCAGTCCCGCAAAAAGGAGTGATCGAGAGCCAATCTGAAGAATACTGGGTTCCCCACCCGCAAACCGGGGTCTTCGTTCCTCCTTCTGATTGTAACCCGAGCGAGGACGTGCGCGAGCCCGAGCCCGACCCCGAGGAGTCGGTGCTGGAGCAGGGGGCCTGGTATCGCCCGACTGATATGGAGGATCTGGAGAAGCCCAACAGCCTCCAAGTCGAAGAATCTGAAAAGAGGGAGATGCCAACTGGACAAGTCGCAGAGTAGTTACAAGGGCGGTTGTACATAGGGACGGTTAAGGTTAAGTACTATGCTAGTTTGCTTCCTCGTTCACCGCAATCCGCTAGACTCTGTCAATTGTTGGTTTTAGTCACTCTGTAACATAAGAAACCAGTGGGTGAGAGGAGATATGCAACTTCCCTGTCTTTTGTGCCTTGATGGTAAAATTCAGCAAAGTCCGATAACCCCTGCTCGTTCTAATCGATTCCATCTTCGCATCCTCAAATTCTAGGGGGGATGACATGGGCCGAAATCATCCATTTTGGCCAAATATTCCTTGCGCTTTTCATGTGGTGTGTGCTTGACATGCTTGCTTCAACTGGGTCTGGGTCTGGCGCAATTCACGTGAAACTTGGAGATGTAGTAGAAAATTCACACTCCGACGGACGGGTGATAACAGGACATGTAGGATCAAAATCTTGTATCCAAATAGATTTTGCCTCATGAGTGTTGTCATTATTTGCTATGCTATGAGCTCTCAGCCCAAAGACCAGCAAAAGTTTTATCTTGTTGTCGGACTTGAGAAACCAGCAATCTTGAGGGAAAGAAAGAAAAGCAGAAAGACACTAGCGAAATTGCAAACAAGAGAATTTTCGGATTCTTAGCGCGCTGAACTATTGTTGTACCACTGCAGCTGTACTCCTGCTAGCAAATTCTTTCTATTCAATATTCAGAAGTATGCACAAAGAGGGGGGATAGCAATTCAGGAAGCCATTGTAGAAAGAGGCGCTGCTCTGGTTGTCTTGGGTTGAACTCCATGTAAACAAGACACAGGTCCTCTTAATATTTCTTTGCTTGATTATCGATATAAGACAATACTCATGTCTAGTATTGACAATTCACCTGTCAAATGTATCAGCTTCCCTTTATCTACCCCCTCCTTACTAGATGGAACTACCGACTAACTACTTCCGCCGAGGAAGTCGGCTCGAATCAAGCTTCTTACAATGCCTACATCATAGGAATCCAAATAGGCAGAAAACCATGAAGCAGCACCCGATCACCACGATAGTCGTGGATAAAGCGCACCACTCTGGCAATATCACGCGCATCCCTGACGTGAACGCTGTTATCAGACTGAGTATTGAGATATACGTGAGCACGGCGGCAAATTTCGTGAAACGGAGGAGGAGGTGGAAGTTGTGCTCCGCACATGTCAAGAAGTGAAGAAACACCGAGAGAGTGGAGCAGTAGAAGGCAAGGGCATCCGCAATCAGGAAAATCCTGAAGGCAGCTTTAGATTCTAATGTCGCCGTGCCCTCGTCTTTTCCTCGATCTTTATAACCTCCCGGAACTGTTAGACCGGCCGTGAAAGTCACTGTTGCTATGAGTGCCGCCACTAGCAGATGAGTCCCCGATATACCCTTTAGACGGATTGATCTGAAGGAGTTGTCACTCAACGACATCGTGCCGGATGAGGACCTTTCGAGCGACGATCTGTCGCTGTAGAGGTGAAGTGGAATGTCTTGCTCGCTGTAGTTGTTGCTCCCGTACAAATCTCCGGCTTTCACGTCGTTATTCTCGCTGTAGGGCTCATAACTTCCTGTGTCTGCCTCTTCCCGGATTGCTAATCTCAAGCTTTGTCGGCTCCCGGCTTGCTCCATCTTCTTCATGATCCTAGTCTGCGACAGGTTCCGCAATCCAAACATCAACTAGATAACATTCATCAGTTTTCCCATACAATATACTCACACAGATGTTTCTTCAAAGATTGACTGAATGATGCATAACACAGTTTCCTTAACAGTCTCAACTCTACTCATGCATGGAAAACTTCCATTGAAGCTCATTGCAAGTTGTGTACATCTATGAGCAAATGGAAGGACCGCTTCATAAAGATTTCTTCTTTGGATAATACGCGAAAAATTACCGTCTAATTCCAAGAAACAAAGAAATTGCAGTACACACCTTCACAAGCTCTCCAAGAAAAGTATTGGAGTGAAGGATGTCAATGGCCTTGCAGTGTCGCTTGTTCACGGTCTTCTTGTCAACTCTTCTGTCACAAGTGAGAGTCATCAAAATCTCATCCTTCCCACAATCGGCAGCCAAATGCAAAGGCGTGTTCCCTTCTTCGTCGGGAAAATTGATGAGCCCTTGAAGCTTCATATTCCCGAGTATGTACTTCACAACTCTCGTCCTTCCGCTCGCCACCGCCACGTGAAGAGCCGTCCGACCTTTTCTGTCGAGCAGCTCGTGAACGTCCGGGCAGTGGTTAATGAGCTCGTCCATGATTTGAACATGCCCTCGTTTGGCCGCCACGTGAAGGGCGCGCATGCCTTCTTTGTTCGGTGAATAAGCAACTGAAGGGTTCATTTGAAGAAGATGCTTGGTCGCTTCGAGATGACCCAGATGCGCGGCGTAATGAAGAGGGGTTCGTCCGTGTTCGTCTGCTTCTGTCACCATGTGTGGCCACTTGTTCACCAGCTCCTTTATGATGTCTACAGACATTTGGGTTTGGTGAGAGATCGTCGGGGGAAACTTGACACGAAACAAGAAAGGAAAGGGCAGCTCTTGTCTAAATTAAGGAAATACTTCCGTGACAATACTATCAATGTTGATATAATTTCAATTATAGATCCGCACATTATCACCGTGCATTTTGTATAAATCACTCATTATTTGAGAGATCCTAACAGCTTCCTTTAAATTATAAGGAAAATACTTCCCTTATAATATTATCATAGATAGTACAATTTCAACTGTAAATTTATACATCATCATTGCGTATTTTGTATAAAGCACTTATTAATTGAAAATTTATATAGTAAAAAAATAACTAACATTAGACTAGTATGATCCAAATTAAAATGAACGGAAAGTGGTTAGAAATGGTAAATTTCCCTGCCATCTTCTGGGAAGCTGTCGAGATGTTAAAGAGGAACAAATTTTCTCCGAATTTAAAAGACTGACTTGTCTCCTCGAGTCAACTCTGATTAATTAGTAGGCTTCTCTTGAGTAGGGCCAAACTTGAACCTAATAGTTGGTAACAGGAGGATTGATTTCATTTCCCCCTCTCTTGCCTACCTCTTTCTCCTCTTCTTCGTTCTTTTATTTCTCACGGTCAGGGATAATTAACTTGACAGTGCATGTTAATTGAATTACCATCTACCACTGCGTGATAACCCACGAGTAGCTAGTTGATGAAATATGTGGTGATTGTCTACCAGAAGAGGACCAATCTTACCGATTTGACACGATTGAAATCTCCCGACGAGTTCGTGTAAACTTAGCAATCCGTTGCGCATGATGCGCCTTATGTTTTCCAATGACAAATCAGGGACATGGCTTTCTACAGCTCGACCTGAAAATCGAGGCACATACTTATTTGACGATTAAGTTAAAACAGACAACATTAGGATTCCATCATGAACAATTCGATCATGCACATATAGAGAAAGTCATAAGCCTTTTCCGCAGATGAAAAAGGAACATTAAACTACCATGATGGTTGCGAATTAAAGCGGCATGAAGAGCAGTTAGCCCATTTGCTCCTTTATAGTGGGGCGATGACGGCGATGACGGCATCTGCAAGATCATGTAACGAGCAATATCGAAGAACCCGGCTTCAACGGCCACAAAAACTGGAGTCTCGCCCACCTCGTTATGGATATACATGAGTTCAGAATCGGCCGTCGCCAGCAACTCCACCACACCATTGTGGCCGCTCCTCACGGCCAAATGCAAAGCCGAATCCCCGGACCCGTTTACCTTCCTCAAGAGACTCAAGTCGCCGGGGCTCGGAGCATCATAGTTAAGCTTCTCGCGTGCTT
This sequence comes from Psidium guajava, assembly GCA_016432845.1. Lineage (NCBI taxonomy): Eukaryota > Viridiplantae > Streptophyta > Magnoliopsida > Myrtales > Myrtaceae > Psidium > Psidium guajava. The sequence goes on from CM028224.1 coordinate 3,244,448, forward strand.
GGTGCGCGGGCACTCCGTGTTCGACGAGGAGCCGAACCATCTCCAAGCGACCAATCTTGGCCGCAACATGGAGAGGAGTGTCGCCGTGACAGTTTTGGTGGGGTAAAAGGCAGGGGCATAGCCGGATCAAGGTACGGACAAGGTCGACCTGTCCGAAGGTGATGGCGATGTGAAGCAGGCTGTTGCCTTGTGGGGTGAACTGGGCTTGGCAGTACCCGGTTTCGTCTGTGATCAATCGTTTGATGTAGTCTGAGTCCCCCATGGATGCCGCCAAGTATAGGCGGGGATCCATGGACTTACAGGGTGAATCTGAATCAAACTCGGTCGCCTTCTTCTGACCACGCATCTTGCTAATTTGTTCAAGTATTCACTTCAGCCCAAAAACGAGAAGAGCATGCAAAAAGCTGGAAAGAAGAGGCGCATCTGCAGAGCAGAATGGGCTTTCAAATAGGGAGGAGGATGTTTGAGAAGTGGAAGAGAGACTCCATTGACGTCCGCTTCAGAAGCTAAAATTTCCAGAGGTTGTGGGGGGGGGGGGGTGGGTGTTCGAAAGAAGAAGAAGAAGAAGAAGAAGAAGAAGAAGAAGAGGAAGAAGAAGAAGAGCCATTGTTTGGCGTTCATATGATGGACAATTTCTCGTCTGTTTCCATGATGACTTTCGTCTATGTTGACCAAAGAAAGTAATCGTCAAGTCATGCATACTCCTAGGAAGCTGAGGAAATTTTAAAGAAAGACGCATGATGTATCAACTAAACATTTGTTAAGACTTAAGGACTGCGAATTGGAAAATCCCCCGCGAATCTACTCACATAGCGCAACTGCCCATCGAAACAAAGCGTGTTTTAGGGGGGGCACCAAGGCCTGTTTCGGTTTTACATTAGCGAGCTGATTTGGGTAATTATCTTTCATCTGCTGCTCATTCCTACCATTAAGATGCTATTATTTTTATTATTACAGCACTACTACTTTCCTTCTTACATGACCCACGCTGCTGCTTGACCATGCTCTACAACAACCTCTTTCTAAATCATCTTTAACTCTACCCTAAAAGACGCTACCATTCTGGCCAAATATGCCTGGCCAACTACTTCATTCATTCGAGTCTCCTCTCCAACGTTAATTTCGACCAAAGAAGCCCACAGGCACTTTTTGCAAGTTTTAGAACTTGAACGTGCTTACACGACAAGTTTTAGAACTTTCAGTAAATATATTCCTTATTTTTTATCAATGTTACTGGAAATTCACCAACAAAATCAGAAATCTACCGGAAACTTTCCAGCTCCTTTTTTTTTTACTGCACGCTAGAATCGTCCCAAGTGTAGACATGTTCATCGAGACATTCTTCAAGAGGCCCGTCCGAATTTGAGGAGATAGAAAATTAGGGACTGGATTGTGAATCGCCTTAGCAAACCAAAAAAGTCTTTAATTTTTTAATTTAGTCAATTCAACCTTAATTTTTTTTTAACGATTTGTTGATTTGTTAATAGAGTTACTCCGGCCAAAACCTCTTTGGTAATTGTCTCGTCCAAAAGTGATCGTTGGACAAAATTGCAAGACTAACGATTCTCCAACTCAAGTGTTCTTCTGACGCAATGTCAGGCCAGTTTAAGCGTTGCCTGTCGTTTAGACCTCCAGTGGCCGAAGCTAATCCCACTAGAGCTTCAACGTCTCTCGGAAACCAACCAACCACCCACAAAACCCCCCCCCCCCCCCCCCCAAACAAAAAACAACCCCAAAAGACAAAAAATGCAATTTTTTTTTGTCGGGAAATACGACTTCACATTGCTGACTCAACGAACTCGAGTACAAAAAAATGAGATTCGAAACGTTAAAAAAACTCATGAGGCATGAGGTGATTAATTAAGTAGTATCAATATTGACACGCAACACGACACGATACATAGACACGTCACTTTTAAAAAATAGAAATTTTCAATACGTTTAGATATGTTATATATTCAATATATATTTATATATATTTGACAAATTATTATTTTTTTGACAAAAAAAGAACTCTTATAATAAAAAAAAAATTCTATTATGGGCACTCTTGTAATTTGACCCTAGTCAGCTTAGAAAAGAAAAGAAAAATTATTTCACTTGACTTGGAGATGCTCCGTGAAGTGATTTGATGAGACACAAGGCTAAACGCTCTCTCTCCACCTCTCATCTTCCGTCTTCCTCACGCTAACGGTCTCTCTCTCTCTCCTCTCTCATCTCATCTTGCCTCCCCCATTCCAACTTCCACCCCACCAAACCCCTTTCTTTCTCTACTTTTTGGAAAGATCTCACACACTTGGACCAAAAGAGATGAGATCTCGCACACACCTCCCAGAGATGAGCATGCAAACCTTAGACTAGTAATCTTTCCACAAAAAGCAAGCAAAACTCACCGACCGACTGAAATAAGGAGACACTCTCCATGCCGCAGTAGACACAAAAAGTTCACCACCATTCAGATAACCCGACGCTAAATTTGTCTATCGTTGTTAGTTAGTCCACCACCAATGTGTATCACGACATTTAAGGTCGTTCCTTCTCCATGATACAAACCAGAAACCTGCCGTCATGAAGAAAGCGAAAGGGACCTAAGAGAAAAGCATCTTGTCTGGAGTCCCTTCCGCCCATGCACACCGGGGAAGCCCCAGAAATGATTTGAACCCTTAAACATTTTTCATTTACTCAAATTCAAGTCTGCCGATAAAAATTTCCCTGAAATTGCATCATGTGTACTGTCAATTTGCATTTTAATCAATCAATAGTTCGAATAACTACTAGGTAGATGGGAACAACAAGTAAGAGAAGCATCCCATGTCTACACTATGGCAGCAGCTAAAGAAAAGCCTGTACCAGCAGGCCAAAATCTGAAGGCAAAGTAGGAATGCAAATATATCTCACAATCTGTCCATAAGAAAATGACCTCTCTGGATATCTTGTTTCGATCTCTTGTTATAGATGACGATACTGATGATTGGTTGAGTGGAGATGGAGATGGAGAAGCCATCACTATTGCTGACTCTTTCTTTTTCTAATTGGACTTTCGACATCTTCTAGCTTGCAATTTCTCTTGAAGGAAACTCTTATCACATCTTCATCTCGAAACCAATAATCTATCAAGTTGGGGTTGCCTTCCTGGTTGCAGAAGATTAGGTCAATCAAAATTATCTAGGGCAGTTCTATACAGATTAAGGTCAAATTAAGTTGACTCGGGTGCTTCCTGATCATGAAGTTGGATGCTGTCGATGTGACCCTTCAAATGGCAGTGCTGCGGGAGACCATGACCAGCTTAATAAATTTTCCCGAGTGCACCCATGTCATTCCTCCCAGCAACCACTTCCGCCATATAGGACATCTGATCCAACCATTTTCAAGATGATGCACTTCAATTTCCTCTCAGCCCGTTGAGCAATATATGCCGATAGGGGACTGCCATGCTCCATCCATACCCAAATGGCAGTGGCCCAAATACTATTTCACTGAGAAAGGCACTACTGCCAAGTGCCAATTACGGAATTGTGCTGTCTCATGCATGCCCCCAAGATGTTTTCTCTGATCGGATCAGGCATGATTAGGCTCCAATACTTTCGACAGCAGTCACGTTTCCAGAAAGACCAGACATCAAGGCATTAGGCAAAAACATCATTCATCTTCACACATGCAAGTGTCCTGTCAGACACCACGGAAAGGATAACAAACTCATTCAATTCATTAGGTCTAGTGAAATAATGTGGGAAATCAGTTGCACCATATTTCAGAAAATCGTAGAGAAAAACACAGCAAGAGAACAGATCCTATTATATTTGAAGCTACGAAGTATCCTTTCTTTTATTTGGTAAGATGGGAAGAGGGAATATGGACATACGGAGATCTTTAGAGTGAACCATCATTAGGTTAAACTCTTGTTCCTAGTGCAGAATTTTGGCCCCCTTAAGAGGATATTATATAAGAAGGAAGAGTTGGTTTGTCGCATGTTTTGCGTTTTAACTTTATAAAACTTTAAAAGGCCTCTAAATCTCAGTAACCCACAGATCAGTTTCACTTACAGTGCTTCTGCTTAAGTTCCATCAACGCGGTTTCCAACATCACTCTGGCCTTCCGATCTGGAGTGCATCCACTCACCTCCATTTCCTTGTAAATGGCGGGAACCTGGATGCACCAAAATAGAAGATGAGGAGACACCTTAACAAGCAGGAGATTATCCCTCAGTAAACACTCCGGCAGAAAGAGAAAATTTCTTGAGTGCTAGCATCGTGCTTTAGAACTGAAATTCCTTCATTTTCTGGAGGCAGCAACTGAATTATTGCAATATCTGAATTATGTCGATTCTTTTAACTACCTTGTCAAATTTCCGAGCTCTGATAAGTGCCTTCATTAGTGTAGAATAGGTAACCACATCAGGAAAGATACCCTGCACATGTGGCAGCATTGCCATCAGAAAGTAAGGTGAGATGATCCTTGAAAGTCATGGGACTAATGAGAAAAATAAGCTAAAGAAAATAATACAGAAAGCTGGGTGAATCTGTACTCTCTGGATTATAGTTATGTTTGGGATTTTGTTATGTCTGCTAAACAAATTCGTGGAACAAGAAAACTTACACTTTCTTTCATAAGGTGGTAAATAGAGAAAGCCTCCATGTGTCTTCCAGCAACACTGAACGCGTTAATCAACACATTCAGCATTACAACATTTGGTTCGATTCCTTCTGCTTCCATAAGCTGAAGCACTTTAACCGTCTCTTCACATAGTCCCTACATACAGGAAGCATAATCAAGAAATTAGCAGGATTGGTGCTTCAACTTGCGAAATGAAACATTAGGGGTTAAACATTCTTTAAACTATTCCACTTCAATAACAGAACATGCCACTTGATGCTTATCTTTTAGGAAATAATAATCTCCAGTGAAGGGGAAAGTCATATTCAGTTTGTTTCATTTTGTTGAATACCCAAAGCCTTCAATTATCCACTACTTTCCAAACAAATACTTCTTCCATACTTTGGGAGCTGCTATTTGTCGGGGAAGTATCTAAAAAGACAATACTAAATGATCTATCGAGTTCATTTCCTACAGATTCGAACAGAAAAGAACGCCGGCTGCTACCCAGTGCACACCCCCCATCCCCCTCCCTCCTCCTCTTCCCTTTCCTCTTTCTCCTCCTCATCTGAGCATGGGACGAGCATGGAAGTGAGACCTTATACAGAGTGAAGCTACAGTTGTCTGACAAACATATCTGGTATGTTTTATCACAGTAACTGCAATTAATACCTAAGTCCATGTGTACAGAGAATAAGCTTCAATAACTAGATACATAGCATGAATATATATGCGCTTATTCGTACTAGTTGACAGCTTTATTTATCGTCTTCATTTTCAATTTTTAAGCTTCTCTAGTTAGATTGAAGGACTAAATACAATTAAAAACATTTTCTCTGTAAATTTACATTAGCCATCTCAGGCAGCATTCCACAATTTCTCTGAGTCCTCCAATCATATATCCCCATCTGCATGCTTATCTGTGCTTCATGATAGTAAGCTTCAATACATGTGGATTGAGGTGCATACATATCCAGGACCATAGTGCATGCATCAATGTAACTAAACTAAACAACGTATATCCCATCACTCAGATACAGCAACTAGAGATGCTCAACACTCTTTGGCAAATAAAAACCGCAGGAAATAGCATACCTGTTGAGCATAAGCATTTGCTAACACACAGTACAAACTACCTGAAAGCTGTAGACCTTCAGACTTGAGAGCAGAAACACACTCTTCAGCATCCCGATATTTCCCATAGTGCCCAAATATATCAACCAGTACTGCATATATAGTTCCGCTTTCTCCATATCCCCTGCATCTCATACTCTCAAAGTTTTTCTCTAACAAGTCCCACTTCCCTTGCTCAGCTAGCCGGCTAATTAAGGTAAGGAAAATTTTGGGATCAGGATACAAACCCTGTCCTTGCATCTCACTGAACAACTCGAGAGCCCTGGAGAGATGACCAGCCTTACAATGCCATCTAATCAAAGAATTCCAAGTCGTTACATCTGGTCGCACGCCTTCCTGTTTCATCCTTTCAAAAACCTCCAGAGCCTCACCCAACTCGCCATGCTTACCAAAAGTATCAATGACAGCATTATAAATATGCTTATCAAGCACCATCCCCATCTCCCTAATCTCTCTAACGATGCCCATCGCCTTCTTCCACATCCCATTGTCCCGGTAAAGACCAATGACCTTCCCGTAAACAAAAGAAGAGAGCTCGAAACCTCTAAGCCTCATATCATTAACAAGAGACCAAGTATCCTCCAAACGCCCTGCATTAACGTAATAATCCAAAAGAATCTCATAACTCTCGCGATCTCGCTGGATGTTCAAGTCCTTCATTGCAGCTAAGACTTCGATAGCGAGCCCTAACAACCCTTTCCTCAATAACCCACGGAGCAGGATATTGAACAACCTCACGCTAGGCCTAAACCCCAGACTCATCATCTCTAGAAGCAAAGACTCTGCTTCTAAGGTCCGACCGTAGTTCCCGAGAGCTTCCATCAAACAAGCGTAAGACGTGAAGCTGGGCCTGAGCCCCAATGCCTCCATTCGGGAAAGCAAACTCATGGCCCCGTCGACGTCTCCAGCTCGGCAGGAGTCGCGAATGGAGCGATTGAATGACTCGAGAGAAAGCTCCTCACCGGCAAGGAAACCGTTCGAGCGATCACTGCTAGTTGAGGTACGGACGGTTCTGAGAGGCAAAGCAGCGAACACCTTGGTGGCACCGCGGTCGCGCGAGAGGAGAAGCGAAGCAGGGAGGTTGAGATTGCTGAATCGCCGATGGAGAGAAGCGGGAGGGAATGAGGATAAAGGAGTGAAGCCGTCTAATGGAAATCTTGAGGAAGATTGAGAGATAGAAGACGACATGAGAGTCCCGGATCAGGAGCTTCAGAGCTCGGAAGGGAAGCGGAAGCGAAGGGAGTTTACCTTGCTCTGGCCACCAGGATCATCTCACTGTTTCAACGGTCATCGCTAACTAATAGGATGATGGCTGCAAGATATCTCGGGGCCCACAGCTATTGGCTTCCTTGGGACGTATTTTCGTGCTCGACAGCGTCTCCATAGTATCCCATGAATTCGCATCGACTGCTATGCGATGCTGACGGACTCACCATTCTCGGATTTTCGCATCATTGAAAAAGCAGAGTAGTTACGACTCGCTTGGAATGTTTCGTAATGGACATGAATTGTTACGCTAAAACATGCGATATCAGCTAATTTGGATGAGCAATTAATGTAGAATGGTGACCAACAATTGACACAAATCGTGGATGAGCAATCAACGCAGTCCCCATCGTGCTTCAGAAGCGATAGTCGACATATTGGAGTGGAGATTGAACACTTCCTCGTAATGAGTTGGGAAGCACAACGCAATAAATGATTACAAAAGTAATTGTCCACCTCACAACTAAATCGCCGTTCCCTCATTCCATATTGAGGGTAGCCTTGTGCGAAGAAAGATTGACCCATATCAAAATAGAATCAGCTTATTCAATTTCCACAGGCATGTGCAAGTGGAGGAAAAAGCTTGCGGAAATGATTTTCTAAAGCTCTCGTCAAAAGAGGGAAGAAAATGAAAGTAGGAGGGACAAAAAAGCTGCAGAAACGGTCTTCTGTTTCATTCCTCCTATGAAAATCGAGTGATAACAACAGAGAAATTAAGATCCTAATGCTACTTGCAGCTACAATGTTTGAAGTATTCTGGTTTACGTATACCCCTCATCTGCAAAGAACATTTTCGTCACCCACCCGCTGAGGCCTGTCCTGATGCTGTGAAAATTTCTTGTCAAAACCTTGGATGAAATCCTCCATGCATGCCCGATAAGTCTCCGTTCCAGGAACCAGCCCTGCAAGTTCAATCCCTACCTTCATCCATTTCTTCGCCACGTCAATTTGTCCAACGCGAATTGGAATTGCTGCCCGATTCCAGGCAGTTGTAACAAGCCATTTTCCCTCTTCAGTTGGATATTCTCCTTCTTTCAAGCCAATCATTATCCGATAGGCTTGCTTGTACACATCATACACGGCGTCATCATCTGTATCACCCTTGTAAATGCTGGTTATAGTTATCAGCTTCCGTACAATGAGAGATACATTATGGTAGTCTGGTGAGACGGAAGATACAAGTTGCGAGAGGCACTGGCTCAGAGCAAAAAAGGCTACCTCAGGGTTGGGCCTTGGCCCCTGGGACGCAGCGAGACCGATTTGGAGGAGGTAACTTGGAGTACATGCCTTCGAGCTGACAAAATTCTTCACAAGGATTTGTTGGGATCTCGAGTCATTGACCCTGCCATGTATATCATATGCACTGTAGGTGTATATGAAGTTAAAGTCGGGCTCTAAGGCTGCATCTTCATCGCCATTTAGTTGCATCCTCGTTGAGAGCAATTTTAGTATCTGCATCCATCCATGCACAAAATGTTAGATGTGCAGAGGATGCAGCAGCAAATAAGAGGAAATCAAAGCCGAATAGATGTTTTTGAAAACTCGCAACAGAGAACTGGGAAAAAGGATAAATCCCAAAATGCCATGTCATGCAGAATATATGTGTGATCACACCTTTCCTGCTCTTTCGAGCAATTCCAAAACTTGCTTCACTTCAATCTCAATGAGGGGGGCTTTTCTTTCGTTCTCTAAAGCTATCATGGCACATACTGTAAAAATCAATGATTTGCAGAGCATGAGGCTGTTTTCTTCCCCCTGCATGTCAGCTAAGAGACTATAGAAATTAGATGCAAGTCTCAGAAATTCGGCACACAGCACATAATTTTTCATCTTCCCAGCACTTGTTCCAAAATTCCATGAAGTTACAGCAAACCATTTCAGTTCCCGTGCTGCGACCTCGTCTTTTCCAAAATAGCAGTCAATCCCCATTTCTGATGCTCGATCATTAGCATGTTTTATGAATTTAACTACTTCAGGTTCATTTCCAGTGTCTTGAGAGAGGATTGTGATTAAGGTGCGTAGAACAACGACTTCTGATGTTGCTGTTGATTTTCCCAAGACGTAGAAGTTCAAGAGATTAGATAAAGAGGCAACAGCTACAGGGAGCACATGGCAAGCCACAGCTTCATGTGCTGATAGCAAGAGGAAGTCTGGAGCAAAGTCAAGGCAGGCTGTCATTGCTTGAATTTGGTTTATTGCAGCGTTATGATCATTCTTCTGTAAATAGACTTTGAACTGCATGCACGATAGGCGTCAATTCACAAGGGAACTTGATCAAGAATGAGGAAGATAATTAAACCGAATGTATTTGCAAGTCGTAGATATGACTTTCCTCTGTGTGTGTGTGTGTGTGTGTGTGTGTGTGAGAGAGAGAGAGAACCTTGAGGAAAGCACCTGCTATGTTTGGTTCCAGCTGCAGGAACGGAGATGTGGTATGTTACAGTGTTATTAAGATCAGCAGTTGTAATTGGTAAAAAGATAACCAATTTGAATACCTTTTGAGCTTCATTAATGTATTCTTCAGCTCGGTCCAACTGAGAGAGGCCTAGATGGCATAGACATAACACCCTGAAGCCCTTGGCTCGAACAACTCTGTCTTCTATGTCACATGGAAGAAAAAGCATAGATTTCTCGAACATTTCTGCACTCGTTTCATAGTCTTTTAATTGGAAATGACCAGCAGCACTGTAAGGAAGTACATCAGGTGCTTTCAGATATGCTAAATGGAGCTGAAATCATTCAATTTCACTTTTCAACTTCTCTTTTTCTTGAAGCTAACAAGATGTACAGCCAGAACTATGCCTCCGGGCTACGGTATAATCACAGAATGCAGCATGTTATGATATCAGTTCACAACGTGACAAGACCAGAGAAATAGAAGAACAGATGCTTTCAAGGAAGATCTTTCAGAGCTCCCCATTGACTGCAAATAAAATCCTCTAAACGTCGCTTGAATAAAAAAACAAACCCAAAAGAAAAAGCATGCGATGCAACAGTTGCTCAGTTTCTATTTAATTTATGCATTTCCCATATTGATATCAGCTTCATGACTAATAATACGAGACCCTCTAGCTGTTGAGCCTAGGGAAGTGATACCGTATTTCTCAACTTGGCAGGATTAGTATAGAACTAACCAATTCCACAACAGAGCATGCATTGCATTCCTCTCTTTAGCAGTGACATCCCCTGCAAACAGCGCCACCACTCTATCATCTGAAACCAGCTCGGCCACCACCTTAGCTCTCACTCTCGACCCATCCAAATCGCCGCAACTGCCACTATTACCACCTATCACCCGGTGAACCACCGTAACTGCAGCCGCCGCACTGACATGGCACCTCCCGAGGAGCCCCAGAAACACTCCCTTGGCAGTCTCTGCCCCAGCTGTCCCTGCCGACTGGAAATATGCCTCCACAGCTGAGACCCAAACCCCCTCAGGAATCCCCTTATTTACAACCATGCCCCTCAACTCCTTCTCTGCCTCATCGTGCCTACCTAATCCTAACCACGCCTTCATGGCCAAAACCGGCAAGCTCGGATGGTTGTCCCCACCACCTTCACTTTCTCTTAAAATCCTTACACATTTGATCACGTTCTCGTACTCTTCCATCTGCAGGTGTACGGCCGCTATGAACCGCAGAATTTTCGACTTAAGCCCCTTGAGATTCACCGTCTCTCGCCGCATCCTTGCTATACTGAATGCCTTCTCGCACAAATCCAAAGCATCGTTCATTAGCTTCAGAGCTTCTTTAAAACAGTGCGCCTCGTTGCCTTTATTGGTTTCTAAGATGCTCTTGCCAAACGCCAAGTACTGATTAGCTAACGCGATGTAGTGATCGGACGATCCAAACAACAGACACTTGGAACGATGCAAGAGCGTTACCGCCAAAATCTGGTCGGAAACTTCCCAGGCAGTGCGCGACCTCGCGATCTGTAGATCTAAAAACAGCTTTCTCTGTCCTGCGTCCTTGACTGTGCCTACGTCGACTTTGGAGATGATTTCAGTGGCTTTCTCGAAGCAATTGGAAGCAAGATCGAACCTCTTGAGATTATGCCAGATGATGCCGGTCTTGTAATAGAAGAAGGCGGTCTTTGTCTCCGGGGAGGGGACGCCGGCGGCGCTCCCGGCGAGGGAGAGCATGTCGGCGGCGACGTGACGGAGATTGGCCTGATCCTCGGAGGAGGAAGAGGAGGAGCGGATGGAGGAGGCGTTGGAGTGGTCGACGCAGGAGTTCCATAGGCGGTAACTGAGCTTCCATAGGTGCAGCTTGAGGGAGTTTGGGAAAGGGGCGCGTTCAGCGAGTTGAGAGAGGCGCCGCCGGAGGTCGGAGGCGAGTTGACTGAGTTCGGGAGAGGGGTGGGTGACGGGGATGGTCTCAAATTGTTTGATTAGAGACTCGATTTGAGAGGTGAGAGGATCGGACTGAGCGTCCGGCTGGGCATGCCTAAGCTCCGGCGTGGAGAGTTCGGCGATCCTCATCTTCCGCTTCCCTTCTGGACCGGACGGAGAGAGATGATGGAGAGACGAGTTTTTGAAGTGAACATGAGAATACGGTGATGACGATTTGGAGGGAACAGACAGAATGACGTCACCAGTCTGTTCGCGGAGAGGGCGATATGGTGAAAACAAACGACTCGGCCCCAGAAGTGCTGAGGCTCAGGCTAGCCCATGAGCCTCCTGCATTTTGAAAACTATGGACAGTAATATAAAAAAAGTAACCAAAAAATACAAATTATGGTTATTGTAACACATTTATTTTGAATTCTTTTTACGACATCAAAAATTATAAACCATACATATTGTAACACATCTATCCTAAACTTTTTCTCGTGACCTAAAAAAAGGTCAAACTTATATTTATCTAACATATTTACCTTCTATCAAAGTTTCTTTAGATAATTTTTCAGTAAAAGATAGTCATTTTTTTTTCCCTTCAACCACATGAGCGCTATGTAAAAACCTTGTTCTTTTCAATGTCCATGTAAGCAAATTTTTAATGGTCATAATTCATGAAACTTTAACATAGGATAAATATGTTATATAGGTACAAGTTTGAAATTTTTAGTATTTCAAAAAAGTCAAAAAAAAAATCTTAACCTTTTACACTTTTGTCAATTTAGTCTTAAACTTTTCAAGTTTGTGAATTCAATCATAAATATTTTTACATTTTTTCAATTTAGTCTTATTGGCTGAAAATCGTAACGTAGACTCTGATTTTCCTACGTGGTACCACTAGTGTTGACAGATAATTTTTAATACGTTAATATTTATTTTTTTCTTTTCCCTTTTTTTCCTTTTCATTTTCCCCTTCGGTGTCAAGCGAGGGCGACATTCTCTTGACGCTAGAGGGAAAAAAGGAGAAAAATAAAAAAATAAAAAGATTATTCGAAAAAATATTAAAAATTATCCACGTTCGCTTTGGCGGTGCCACGTAAAGCGATCGGTATTCACGTTAGCGATTTTCAGCCAATAGTACTAAATTGACAAAAGTGAAATGATTTAAGACTGTATTGACAAACCTAAAAAATTTAGGACTGAATCAATAAAAGTGCAAAAGATTTACAACTTTTTTCACGATTTTCCAAAAAAAATTTGAGGATAAAGGTATTACAATTGACATTATTTGAGATTTTTTTTTTTTGTGTCTTTTACCCGCCAGACTATACGCTTTTTCCATTAGAAAGAGAGATTTGATTTTCTAAGATAATCCCGTACCAAAGAAAATCGCACGCATTGCTCTTCTTTTGTTACAATTGGAACGCAGAAGTCGCTCGATGAAGCTTGTCTCATTCAAAGTAGTACCGACGTACGGATCAGGAAAACACAATCTCAATCCACATCTAACCCCAGAATCAATGATTTATCAACCTTGTCATCTTTTCATCCGATAGATAAGAGAAAAAAAAAAAAAAAGAGCGCCTACACACGACAAAATAGTGCAATTTGTATACGATGAAGAACCTCAGAGAGTTTAAGTTGATAGGGGCATTTATCTATTTATCGGGCGTATTCCCTCCAGCACCCCAACATTTTGCAAAGTGAAGGGATCTCCCCTGCTTGAGGGAATATTCAATGCTGTGCAACACATACCAAAGTCCAATTTCTAGCATCTTGGCTACGTTCGGAATGGAGTGGCTCTTTACATTCTATCACAAGTGGAGAAGAGTCGATTCTATCTGCTCTCATAGCTTCTGAAGGATTCAGTTCTTCGCTTCTCCAGATTACACAACGCCCAAAGAGCTAACTCTGAATCTGCTCGATGCTTGTCGATATTGGACATCAGACTTGGCAACAACAAACCCAGCAGCTATTCTGATGAATCAATTTCAAGACACGGTACACTGCGAAACCGAGCCAAGTACCGTAGATAGGATGTTTCGCCTTTGTTTGAAGGTTCAGATCTCTTCCGCCTAGCTGAGAAACCTTTCCCATTTAGAGAATCATACAATACACCCATGTTCATCTCATTTTGAATCCCACTTGTCTCTACTGAGTAACTGAAGATCACAGGAAGACAGAAAAAGATGAGTGAATAACATTGAACGACCTAGCGATGACGTACTTGGTAGCAGCTGCACACATAGAATGTTTGCCGGGTTTAACTTAGTAACATAATACTAGAGGAGGAATGTGCACATACCGTTCCCGAATAATCTTAAAAGCTTCTTTTGTAGCATAAGGTAGCCCCGTTTTTGGATCACGGTATCTGTAACACCATATATTTATATGTATCAGCTGCTCATATTGCTCAAGCATTTTAGACAGATGGACCAACTTATAGAGGTCCACTAAAGTAGATGTTAAATAACCAAGTCTAGAGTTAGGGGTGCAGCTCCCAAAAGTCACTCAACACGCAAGTAAACTCATAAAAATGAAACATGCAGTCCTCTCATTGTCAGGAAGTTTCAGCAGCTGGTGAAATGAGAAGCGGAGAGCGGGGCAGATTGCCAAACCACTTCGAGGTATCAAGTTAACAGGATGCATTTTTCCTCCTCCCTCATCATGTTAATTTTCATTCAAAGCTTGTTCGTGTAACAGCAAAACAAAACCATAGTTTCTGTTATTCAACTCAAAAATAAAACCTAGAGTATCCAAGACAAATATAACTTCCTAGGCAACAGCTAAAAGAATGCATCTTAGAAGCATTATTGTCACGCAAAATACAAAAATGCATCTCCAGTTTCACTTTGTTTTCCAGAATCTCTACGTAACAGAGAATAACCTGCCACTCAAATCCAGGGAAACGGAGATGTAACATCTCAGAGGTAATGCATTTGAAGCAAGAATAAGTGGAGAAAATCTCTTACTTGGCTGGCAATCCTGTGACTGCACATACAGCTTTCTCCGGATCTGTAAGACAAAATCAAAGAGAATATAAATTCCATCATTCTCGACAAGAACGATTCGGATTACAACATGTACAGCTACAGCATCTTTAACAACATCATACGGAACCATTATCCACGAAAGGTCTTGCTTCATAGTTAAGCAATGTGTTCACTTCGAAAAGGACTATTTCTTCAACTGAGATAAGCTTTTTGTGAACCATGCAGAGATTTCTTTATCCCTTAAAGTCATGATAATTTGATTCCACACACTGTGTCAAATACAAGTGCTGCATCATGATGACCACAACTGTGGCACAACTTATCTTTAGCTAAAATGTATTGTTTAGCTTTAAACTTAGGGTTCATGACTTCAAAAAGCAGCCAACCTTGTCGAGTAAACGCAGCTGGTTAATCTCTTAAGACACCAATCCCAGATAGGTGGATTATACTATGAGACCACAGCACTTAACTGAAGTAAAAATTCAAGCGTTAAGCGCTTAAACAATGAGTTTTTGAACCCTCGTGCCATTAAAACAAACAGTAATAATATTCAACATCAAATGTGTGACTCTTGGAAACAAAGCATAATATATAAGCTTACTAAACTGAATCATTGGATAGCGAATGTAAAGCTAACATACAAGGAACAGATGCTGTGGGAATTTCGGACTGAAAAGACACTTCTTTAGTGAACTCCAGAAATGATCGACCTGAAATGATATTCATGTCAATTAGAAAATGAACCCCCAAAGAATTTTGAGACTATATTCTCCAAGATGGTATGAAACCAGAAAAAAAAAGAACAGAATTGGGCTAGAAACTACAAATGTTACCATCTTTAGAGATGTATTTAATCTGTGGACCACTGTATACAGCTTTATGCACAATCGCTCTTTTCTTAACTTCTTCCTCCCTTGCCAGCACACGTTCTAAGTTTCTTAAGTTCATAATTTCTGCAAAATAGTGGCATGCTAGTCAGTTAGATACGCAGTGTGAGGAAAACAGAAGTTGCATAAATGCAAACATGTAGCTCTAAACTTCAGCATACAAAACGAAACCTGTTTGGGCTGCTTCCAAAAGCATTTCTTCTTGGGTCATCCTCCTCTCCTCTCCTTCCTTTTTTCTTTTTATTGGCTACCAAAACAAAGAACGGTTAAACCATTCCATGAGATGGCATACTCTCAACAGGGAGCAGGTGCTTCACTAAAAGCATCTCATTAAGTTAAAACAAAAGACAGAACTCGGAAGTATACTCGGGGAGTTCACATTTTCTTCTTAGAAAATATAAGCTATGAAAGATGCTCGAGTAGAACTTGTTTAACATGATTTATTCATTATAATAACAATGCTCCACTGCATTTTCATTCAAACATACAATTTCTCCACCAATCCAGTCATGTACTTTCAGATGATTTTCCTTTAATCATTAACTAAAAGTAGGTTCAGCTACTACCAATGAAGATAAGATTCGTGCATGCCATGATGAACGAAAAATTAAGTCCGTGTTAGAAGGAGCCACCGCTATGCCTAAACAGCTCCCAAATTCCCAGTTAAATTGTTTCAGATCAGGGGATCCTGAAAATACCATGTCTTGTGGTGATGGTATTAGAAACTTCTCTGGCATATGACAATGATTCTACAAGAATCTTTAATTAAAAATAGCCAACTGTTCAAAGAGAGTACACTCGAGATGAAACTACTCCTTACAACAATTATAGACCAGATGTTTTGTACAGCAACTAGAGTGTCGGGATGTTCCTTAGTAGCTATACAAGAAGAATGAGACTACAACCACAATAAATTAACTGAATCTTTCAGTATTCTTGAGAAAACCATAAGAAATAAATCATGCATAGCTGTCCATTTATTAGCATCACCTGCACATCATTTTAACACGAAGCTATTCTCACACATAACTACAGCCAAAAATGGTCAAAGAAGGATTTAGCAAACCTTCATTGTTGCTTGCAAAGCAGCACGTATTGCATCTCTCTCTGCCTGTCTAACAATGACCGCAGTTCTTGTAGACTTTCTCACTGTTTTCTCAACTTCTACCTCATCAGAAACGTCATGGCTCTCATTGTGAGCAGACTGTTGAGAAGGCTTCTCATCCTTGGGAGTTTCCTCCAAATTTGTAAGCACTTTGCGTTTCTTTTTATTCTTTTTTGGAGTCTTTCCTGGATAGATTAACCGCTTCTTTGGACGCTCCCTGTTTTGTGACATCTCAAGGTCATCTGAGCTGACAAGCATGCAGAAATATCCAGTTTACAGAGATATACTGACCTCTCATCACCATCATCGCCAATTTCTTCATCTGGATCAGGCTCCTGCGAGCACCATAGGTCAGAAAGGTTCTAAAGTTTTGGAGCATCAATAAAAGGATCAAATTGATAACAGCTGCTTATGCAGATACCAGGTAGATTATGAAATAAGTTTTCAGAAATTGAAGCAAGACAACATTACAAAAGCACTCACATCTTCATCAAAGTCACTGTCAAATACATCGGCAACTTCAGGCTCTTCTTCGTAATTATCATCATTTTCATCCTGAAAAAAAAAAAAAAACAACAGACCACAGCATAAATAACTACGTCATCACCGAAAGATTACAATAATACAGAATTGCTAGAATATCAATCCAACTAGTACATTTCGCCTAATAGGGTGCCCGGATGAAAATATTTCAGCTAAACAAGGAGTAAAATGTGAAGGCTATTTTTTTTTTCTTTTTCCCTCTTTGCAGCAGCTGAGTAGTGAGTAGGAATTAGGCCAAGAGATCGATCAGGTGAACATGGACGACCTCCCGGGAAAGCCTCGGGCAAATAGAGTGAAATGCTCTAGCACAGAAATTGCTCGGAAATGGAAAAACAAATATGAGGGACCTGAGG
Organism: Psidium guajava; assembly: GCA_016432845.1. NCBI lineage: Eukaryota > Viridiplantae > Streptophyta > Magnoliopsida > Myrtales > Myrtaceae > Psidium > Psidium guajava. The sequence continues at coordinate 3,261,658 of CM028224.1, forward strand.
ATTTGAGCTAAGGAACATGCAGAACTGTGCCGGGGCGTCGTCAATTCGTCTAAAAGCTTAAGCAAATAACCCAAGCATAGTCAAATATCTTCGATTTTTACCAACACAAAAGGTGCTGAATTCACGAGCATATACCTCTTTAAGAGCTTCTTGGTTCCAGAACTGCTCGTCCTGCTCAATTTCGTCATCCAGCAACTTGGTCATCCTGAACAAATCATAAACGAACGAGTTTCACGAAAAAGAGTTACTTTCCATCAATCAATGAAGAATCCTCTAGCTGAGAGACCAAAATAAGAGTCACTGGACTTGCCTCTTTCCTCTCGTGGCTCGAGAGCCGCGATCGAGGAAGACAGGAGCATCCTCTTGAGAGGTCTCCATGAGCCTTCACTCGTCTTTGATGCCTCCGGCGAGCGAAAGCCGCCTTCGTCCTGTCCTTCTTCTCTGAACCCAATATCTCTCCCCCCTGATTCACCCACTCGAGCACAGCGACAAATTCACAACCTAGGCTCGCTACTCTCACACCAGGAATTGGGTTCTACTTCAAGGAAAAGACGTGGCCAAAGGAGCGCGCACTCTCATACGCCGTCGCGTCCGTCCCGATACGCACTTCGTCCTCTCTGAGCGATGGTGCTGCGCCGCGGGGGCTTTGAGAGCCGAGCACGTGAGAGAGGACGGTGGGGAGAGGGAATTGGCCGAGCGCGCGTGAAATGACTAAATATGTGTAAATTGACATGTTATAAAAAAATATATATAATTGAATCTTAAGATTTATAATAAAAAAATTACAATAAAATCTTAAAATTTATGAAATCGATATAATCGAATTTTTTTTTATTAATTCTATCTAATTTAACTAATCAAAAATATTAATGAGCTTTTTTTAAAAAAAAAATTTCTCTTTTCACGGTAACATTATTAAAACTCGTATCGGAATTAATTTAAAAGTAAGGTAAAATGTAAATGTATGGATTGCTCGACTCAAAACATTCTCAATGCCACACTAGTAGAAGAGTTACCCAATTAATTTATCTACTCAATTAGAAGAACGAACGCTGGATACGAGAGTAAAATTCCTCTGGAGGAAAAGCAAATAACCCTGAATCAATTGAGGGTGAGAGGCAGAGCTATACACTCGGACTGCATCTTCCTTATCAAGTTTCTACGGGCATCAGCAAGAAATAAATCACACAAACAGTAAAGTTACAGACGATACTCACCGCAAAGCCTCTTCATTGTGGCGTCTCCGAGAAGTGATTGAGCTCTAAAAAGAACTTTTGTAGGTTATTCATACAAACATCAAGAAGAAAAACCCTTTGGTTTCTCTGCAAACTAATGGCGAAAGTGGAGAAGACATCGGCCATCGGCAACTTAGAGGAAGGGGGGGGGGGGAGAGAGAGAGAGTCGCGCAATTTTGTTTTTTTGCGTAAATGGATCAGGTCGAGTTTGGAGTCGAATCACAAATAGTCCAATCCAAATTGAGTCATTAACTCGTTTATGATCTATTTATATACAATACAAATTTATTGATCCATGCTCCGGTCCAATCCATACTCAATGCACACCCGACTTGACCCGTGTACTAAACCGCTTCCATCTTTAATCCAATATACGAAATTTCATTCTTATGATTCTTAAATAAAATTGTATTGATAAAACACTTTCATCCAATACGAATAGATTGGCGATTTTGATGAAATTAGAAATTTTATTTTTTAATTCCTTAATTTTTAATTTTCCTCCTTTTTTTTTTATTCTAGGTCGCTGCCCGATCCATTTAAGATTTTTTTTTTTAACGAATCCATTTATAACCAACTTAAACTTATTTTTGATATAGAGGTAAAATTAACACAAGACCCTCGTTATAATGCTCTCGGATTGGACCTTTGTGAGCTAATGAAATAAACGTGCGCAACTCTAAAAAAGACAATCTCCTAATTAAATTGATGGATAATACAAGATCGGCTGCTGAGCGATGCAAATTGAGGTTCACATTACATCCTTCACATCGACACAAAACCCTTAGCAACAGTTCTCCATGGCACTCCGGGGTCACCGAAGAGCATACATGCTTGCCTTTCCGGTTCTTCCACATCCTTCATGAAATCTCTCAGCCTCTCCGTCTTCTTCCTCATTTTCTTCGCCGTCTTCTTCTTCTTCTTATTGGTGTTTTATTCTCAACAGATATGGTTCTTGATGCAACATTTATTACAATGGAAAGATGATGATTGGAAACATGTATTTTAAAAGAAAAAAGAGTTGATTAACTTGATTTCACTATCTATATTCGGACAGCCTACTATATAGGTTGTCATTTTAGTTCATTTCAGATATTTTAGAGTGAACCGGCGATGATGGCTGCTGATGCAACATTTGTTACGATGGAAAGATGACGAATGGATGCATATGTTTTCAAAGAAAAAAAAATTAATTAAATTGGTTTCAGCATCTATATTCGAGCAGTTTACTTTGCTATAGGTTGATATTTAGGCTATTTTAGATATTTTAGACCGAATGTGGATATTCTTAACAATTGCATTATAAGATCTGCTTCTTCTTCCTCTTCCTCTTCCTCTTCTGCTTCCTCTTCGTCGTCGTCTTCTTCTTCTTCTTGTACTCCTCTTTCCTCTTCTTCTTCGTCTACATCCTCTTCGCTGCCTCGAAGAACCCACCCATCCCGTAGCTAGCTTGTTCACCCCCTCGGGCATTGCTCAGAAGCCATGAACCAGCTCCAGCTCGCTCGCGAAGCCCTAGGACGACGAACCGCGAAAAATACCCGAAGCGCGCGTGCCTGCCATCACTCTTGCCCTAAGAGTGCGTGCAGGCGCGATCACCGTCGTGACTCCATCGAAGCTTGAAGTATGGCACAAGGTTCCGGTTACCAACACGTGGGACTGACTATCTTCATCGTCACCCACATTACACTTGTGATGGCAAGTCCCGAGGATGAGAAAAAATAGAGCATACAAGGTTGGTGCGCAAAGAAAACATCTCCTCTTTTGATTTGTTCACTCGCATCTCGAGCTCATTTTGAATTCCCATTCGTAAAACATATAGAGAAAGCTAAATAGCGTGGCACTGAGTTCTGGAAATTAAGGATCCTCTTCGGAACCACTCAACTTTTTGGAAATTAAGCTTGAAGTATGGCACTAAGTTCCTGAAGGTAAGGATGTGTGTTTTTATAATAGTATATACTTTCTCAGGTGATATAAATAAATCTATAGAAAACTAAGTGTTAAAGTTCGCAGGATCCTATAACAACTTCATTACTTAAAATCAATAATGATATAGTGAGCCGAGCGACGAAGCTCTTCAAGATAATCCTGCTGTGCATGGGCGTTGATTCATCCGATAGACTCTCTCCACCAAGACCAAGTTTAGATAAGCAGATTGAGCTTGTGGGGCAGTTGTATAAAACAAACGCTGAGGATAATCTCAGCTACGATGAACTTTCTCAAGTTTCAGAGTATTTTGTGAGGCTCAGCCTTAACAGAACGCTTAAGAGCATTCAGAGTATTCATTGCAAGAATATGGATTTGGGGATCAGTGCTGATACCATGTGCCACATTATGGATATACTCTGATAGAAAATCAGAGTATATCCATTTCCTCATCTTCCACATCTTCTTCCCCTCCTTCCTCCTCCTCCTCTTCTCTTCTTCCTCCTTACCTTCTTCTTCTTGTTCTTCTTCTTCTTCTTATTTCTATTTTGATCTCAACACGGTTGTTAATGCAATATTTATTATGACGGACAGATGATGATTGGATTCCGAACAATAAAAAAAAAGGATGATGATTGGATGCATATGTTTTCAAAAGAAAAAAAATTGATTAACTTGATTTCACTATTTATATTCAAAGAGCTTACTTTCCTATAGATTGACATTTAGTTCATTTTAGATATTTCAAAGTGAATGCGCAATGAATTGTGGAGGATATTCTCAACAAGTGCATTATAGTGTCTTCTACTTCTTTTCTTTCTTCTTCTTATTGGTATTTTGTTCTCAACTGATATGATTGTTGATGCAACATTTATTACAATGGAACGATGATGATTGGATGTATATGTTTTCCGAGCAAAAAGAGTTGATTAACTTGATTTCACTATCTGGGTTCCAAACATTGAGAACCGATTATAAGTTCCAACTTGGGAACCTATCCACCTTGAAGCCGATCATCCTTAATAATAATCCATTTGTTTGCCAGAAATTCCAAGCGAACCTTGTGAGTTTTTTCCTATTAACATAAAATATCAAGAACATGTTTGGCAGCGAGGCGGACAAGGTTTGTGACGCAGTTTCTATGGTTTTGTTGAGAAGTTTAATTTTGCATCTTATAAGTGAAGCTACATTGGGTCTATTTAGTTTAGCATTTGGAAGAAATTTTAGGACTCTAAAATCTTATGACTAAATGCAAATAACGTTTAGTTCATTTTCAGTTCAACTTTTAGGCTCCCTAAATAACCCAAAGTAGCTTCAAAGGCACTTTGAAAAATTGCATTTCCAAAATGCAACTATAATTTTTTATTCTTTTTTTATTTTCTTCTTTATTTTTTTGTTTTCTTTTTTCTTTTTTTCTTCCTTTTCTCCTCCTTCCTCTTTCTTCCTCCTTCCTCCACCTACTGCTCCTTTGTCCACCAACCAAGGACCTCGACGACAGTAGTTGCCCAATGATCAACCATGACATGCAGGCCGACAAGCTCGAGGCTCAACAATGCGAGCCTCGATCTCGCTGAATCTAGCTCAACCTCGAGCGAGCAAGGCTTGCCTCGCCAAATTCGACAAGGTTCAATCTCGCTCGAGGCTAGCAAGGCCGAGCCTAGCCTATGGCCGGTCACCGGCTACTACCATGGCCGGCAACTAACTGAGAAGAAATTAACAAATGAAGAAGGAAAAATAAATAAAGTAAGTTAAAAATAAAATAATTTAAAATGAAAATAGTTTTTATTCAAAAAATAAAAAATAATTAAAAAATTGAATCATTTACGAAGAATTTTTTTTTATCAAATGGCATTTACGTCAAAATTGCTTTTCAATGTGTTCTAAAATACACTTTATCAAACACTATTTGCATTTCGAAAATCCTATTTAGCCCAAAAGATATTTACATTTTGCCTAAGACACTTCATTCAAATTCGAACCAAACGGGCCCTTGATCTCTTTGCCACTTTCGGTGGAGGGTTTTTTCGAACGATAGGGGAGGACAAAGGATCACGAGGTGCCCCAAGCTTTCCATTTTGTACATGGGCATGGGGAAGGATCATTTAGTGCTTTATTCCCGATGGTAGACACGTATCCAACATGAATAGAATAAACAGGAGAAAATATTAGGTAGGACGGTCGGGCCAAGTCATCAAATAGGCCACTCCATTTAGCCTTCACCACATGTTTAGGTGGGCTCCACCTGTCTGTAGATGAAGCCCCCTGTAGCGATTACCTTCCACTAATGGCATGAAATCTTCAGCAGAGCCTTTTATTCAGTCTGAGCCATGTCTGCTGAATTTTACCAGGACAAAATCATCTAGCAGGGGAACAGCAGCCTAAAGGAAAGATAAGCTCTGTCGATGTCGCACAGCTAGTTAACAAACCAAGCAATGATACCCAAGGATGTTCTTAACATTGCCAAACTGTGACGCCTTATCAGAGACGGCAGCGACAAATACAAATGTTTCGACCGAAACAGGAGGCTTTTATATCTAACTTCCTCTACTTTCCTGTGGCATGGGAGGACTATGATACATATCGAGCAGCTTCTAAAAAAGGGACCTTTGGAGAAGAACCTGAGGAGATGGATCCACTTAAAAGCTCTCTGTTCTTCCTTCTGCCGCATGCACTGATAAAATCCTGTCATTTCTCCTCGAACTCAACATCGATAATGTCAGGTTCAGACTTTGAAGAAGTATTGCGTCTTCCACCACCTGAGAACCCATTTTGTGAAAAGAAGTCCCCTTTCGGCTGCCATACAATGTTCCCGCAGCCAGCACAACGAACGATTTGGTTTTTGTATCCAACAAACTGCCTTTTACAAGCTGGACAAGCACCCTGTGGTCATCAAAGGGTCAGAAGTTTCAGAAATCCTAGAAGACAAGTTCCTCTCTGAGCTTCAAGTCAAGAAGTTCTCTAAAACTTTCGTGTGCATTCATATCTTACATAGAACTGCTTTTACGGATTCTCATAGCAACAGTTTAACCAAAATTAACACTGCAGAACATGCAATTGAGAGTAATCCACTTTATTGCTCATTGATAGACAGGCAGTTTGTAATTCAGCTGGAGTCATGTGTTCAATTTTATCTTTCGCACACTTCTGTTTCTCTTAAATTTCTCAACTCAATCACTGTCGTTTCCTAAGAATTCAGTACACTGTTAAAGAACAAAATGAAATGATTTTTCAACTTCTCTCTTTAGATTAAGGAATAATTAATGCCAGGGGAACAACACTTTTGTTACTGGATTCCATGTGGGGAAGAGAAACATACATTCCAACTAAGCAGTGTTCAAATATAGACAGAAAACTAACTCAGAGGCAGGAATGGAAGCCCTTCTCGCCCCATTGTAGGAAACTAAATATGAAATTAAGGAGGTGACTTGCTGTTCGAGACAACTCTTTTTCCCATTTCAATGTATATTCTTCCATATTCCTTAACTTCTTTTATCATGAATCACTATTAATCTATTTCTCTGTTTGCTATGAGATCATGATTAATATCTAGCAATCGAATTTCCAAAGTAGACCAACTGAAGACTCTCCAGCCCCAAAATGAAAGACAACCAGGGACTTGTAAAATTCAACTTTCCATGACAACACAGAATATACATCCTTCACATAGAAAACTTTCAAAGTCACTGGAGAGTTTTCAAATACACTTAAGACTCATTAACAAAATATAAGAAGGTGGTGTGGTAGACTTTAATTACGTTGTACTACCCAGCTGTTGCAATCTCCACTTGCAATCTGTCACATCATTTAATCCATCAAATTTGTGAATGTTCTCAATATATCTACACAGAAATAGTAGAAGAAACCGTGCCCTACAATACACGTGCATTAAACAGCTAAAATGGCGATGTTCTGCTTTTGATTAAAGTAAGTAAAGGTAGAATTAATACCTTGATGATGAGATTATTGGCAACTGCTCCAATGAGAAGCGGACCAGCAAAAGGCAGTATCCAGGTAGCAAGTATCAGACATCGGAAGAGCCATCCAGATAATGCAAACCAGAGGAAAAAAATTGTCTACGGACAAGGACAAAGAAATGGATAGAAGGTGAGCCATCAATTGGCAAAAGAATCTTCGAGCAAAAGAAAGGGGAAAAAAAAAGGACAGACTGAGTACCTGATAGGAACAAGAACAAACAAGACACAATGCAGATAAATGTAAATGCATGGACTGCTCAACTCAAGCATTCTCAATGCCACATTAGCAGAAGTTACCCAATTATCTACTCAATTAGAAGAACCAACTCTGGATACGAGAATAAAATTCCTCTGGGGAAAAAGCAAATAACCCTGAATCATTGAGGGCGAAAGGAAGAGTTACACACTTGGACTGCACCTTCCTTATCAAGTTCCTACGGGCATCATGAAGAAATAAAACACACAAACAGTACTATCAGGATAAACATGCAATTTTCAAGTTACAGATGATACTCACTGCAAAGCCTCTTCCTAGTGGCGTCTCCAAAAAGTCATTGAGCTCCTTCCTGTACTGCAAGTAAAAGGAAAAAGAAATTGTAAGTATACATACAAACATCAATAAGAAAACCCTTTGGTTTCTTGACAAACTAATGGTGAAAGTGGAGAAGATATCATCAATCAGCAACTTAGAGAGAGAGAGAGAGAGAGAGAGAGAGAGAGTCGTGCAATTTTTTCTACAGCTCCGTTTGTTTCACGGAAATTGACTTCCTTGAAAATGTTTTCCGGATTTTCCGGCGTTTGGGGGGCGGAAAATAGGCAGACCCTGGAAAATATTTTCCTTTCATGGAAAAATCTCTTTGCAAAGTGTGGAAAACGATTTCCTCTTTTCAAAAAGAGGAAATCATTTTCCGCCGGTCGCCGCCGTCGATCCCCGGCTGTCGATCGCCGCCCACAGCCACCCGCCGCCGATCGCCGGCCGCCGGCCGCTACCCCCACCGCCGCCGCCGGAAAATCAATTGCTTGCCAAACAACGGAAATTGTTTTCCGCTTCATTCTTAAATATTAGCCAAACATCAGAAAATATTGTTATTTTCTTGGAAAATGACTTCCTAGAAAATGTTTTCCCCCAGGAGGCCATTTTCCGTGAAACAAACGGAGCCGTAGGCAAAACTATTTGTCCATGATTCAGTTGAACAGGTACAAAACTTGTGAACATCAGTGAACTTCTGCCTGACTAGGAGAAGGAGAGAACTAAATCAAATTCTAATGAAGAGGAGAGAGACATCCGCCAAAACTATTTCTGGGTTGAGTCCTAAAGTAAGTGATTTCCTAAATAAGTGAGATCTTTTTCTCATAAATGTCCAAAGTAAATGGGGAGGCACTCTCTTGACACCACTTGAACTAATCCATCCCCTTTTTAAAAATGAAATGGTAACGCCAATTTCTCTCCATTGATATTATAGTACTTAAAAACTAAAGCTGGATTATATCATCTTGAGGTGCAAATACAGAAACTTGTTCTCCACCCTCAAAATTGGAGCACAAGTAGAGTGAATGGAAACACAAAGCAACAGTTTCATCAAAGTCCTATTTAACATAAACTCCAACAGGGTGCGTGTCATTCACCGTTCTTCCAATTATCCAAACCAAGCAAAAGCAGAGCATCTCCAAGAAGGTCCTCTTTTGCTTCTGAACAAGCGTTACTTCTTGCTCCTCCACGAGAAGCTAACACTGGCCTATTCAATTTCACAATTCTCAGAAATTACAATCACGCTCGGAAATTTTACCAAATACAGGGGCCGAGTAACTTCTCAACCTCTTCTGCTATAAAAATGAACCGACCGAGCTTAAACACCTTGTTAGAGTAATTAAATATTAAACCACGCCTTCATCCAACAGCTTAAGCTTTTGGAACAGTTGGCAGTGGTCCCACAAAATTTCACATGGTATCAGAGCAGGAGGTCCTGAGTTCAAATCCTTTCAGGCCCCTATTTGCCTCCCCAATGATATATTTCCACGCTTAGTACTAGGCAAAAAGACCAGACTAAGCGTGAGGGGGAGTGTTAGAGTAATTAAATATTAAACCATGCCTTCATCCAACAGCTTAAGCTTTTGGAACAGTTGGCAGTGGTCCTACAAAATCTCACATGGTATCAGAGCAGGAGGTCCTGAGTTCAAATCCTTCCAGGCCCCTATTTGCCTCCCTAATGATATATTTCCACGCTTAGTACTAGGCAAAAAAAGACCAGACTAAGCGTGAGGGGGAGTGTTAGAGTAATTAAATATTAAACCACGCCTTCATCCAACAGCTTAAGCTTTTGGAACAGTTGGCAGTGGTCCCACAAAATTTCACACGCCTAATCCATACACAAGCAGAGAACCAATTCACAAGCAATTCCGCTGTACATAAAGCACCTAGCGGAAGTGAATGTCATTTTCATTAGCATTATTTCGTTATCCAATCAAAACGAGTAGAAAACAATTGAAAAAAATAAAAAATAAAAAAAAAAACGCCGAGCTCACAGGCTTGTCTCACACCCAACCGAGATTAACTACAGCAAGAACCACCAGCTTGTCTCACACGGAACCGCCATTAACTACAGCAAGTGCTTACCCTGGGCCAGTTCCTGCTGAAATCCAGGGTGAAAGTCCGCCACCGCTGTCCAATCTCGAGCTCGCGGTCGATCTCGCGCGCTCTATCGGCGGCCGATTGAGCCACGGCGCTAAGCCGCCGGGAGACTGAGTAGCGGCGGTCGATGCGCTCCGCGGTCTTCCTGGTCTCGAAGAGGAAAAGCTCGAAGCGGTCGTTGGCACTCCGCCATGCATCCCTCCAGGCCTCGCCCGAGGCAACTCTCTGGGCGAAGCGGTCCAAGTCGCTGCGCCCAAAGGCGCAGACGGCAGGCGTCGCGGGGCGCGGAGCAGGGAGACGGAGGCGCGTGGACAGGAAGCGATGGGGTCGGGCGGGCAGAGTGGGGTTCCAAGGGAGGTTCGTGGTCGTAACCATCGCCACCAAACTACGCAAGTAAAGAATTGGAGAAAAGAAAATGAACTTAGCTTCTTTTGAAAAAAAGAAAAAGAAAAATATACCTATTTCTACTACGGGTGATCCGATTCAGGTCGGGTCAATTGCCGGTTATCGAGAATTACCCGTTCTGGTTTCAAAAAACTCCAGATGGCGAATCAAACTGTTGTGCCATATGAGTATTCCCAATTTATTAGGACACGAGCAAAAATCATCACCAAAAATATTCATCCTTAATTGGTCAGCAAAGCAATTGAAATTTCAAAAACATTATTCCGATCTGTCGAATTGACTTCTTCAAATTTCACGACTCCACAACAACCTAAACTTTTATCAACACATAATTTCACAGCTTTATAAGCTTTACAAAAAGAGTTGATCTGGCTTAATAGTCTGCATTGCGAGCGCAAGTAATTCTTTCTCAATTCCCTTGTGCTTGTCTCGCTCTCTCAAGAGCTGTTGTAACTTATTCGGGCTGAGAAAGGTGAATGGGCTTGAAAATTTCGATAAACTTAAAAATTCAATCGCGTAATAAATTATTATTATTATTATTCATTGATGCATATTGGTCAAAGTTTAACTAATTTTTCAATGAATGATTTACGTGGTGGACACATGGCCATGTTGTCGAACGATAGGTGTTCATAGGACACATTCTATCCAAAATGCATGTATTAAAAAAAAAATTCGGGCTGAGAAAGGTGAACGGGCATGAAAGTTTCGGTAGACTTAAAAATTTAACCACATAATAAATTGTGCATTTATTATTTTTTTATTGATGCGTCTTAGTGAAAATTTAACTAATTTTTTGGTAAATCATTTACGTGATGGACACGTGGCCGTGTCATCATACAGTAGGATTTCACAGGACAAATCTTATAAAAAAAATGCACATATTTAAAAAACAATCAAAGCTTTATAGAATTGGTCGATAGAAATAGAAACTCAATGATATGATGATAAATCCCTGTAAGGTTCAGTGATTGTAGGGGAAATTCTGTTCACCCCCTTCACATCTTACTTCTCCTAATGAGAAGTTCCATTATATACCCGCCACAAAGGTAAACGAACAAATGCCATGGCCCATGGGGCTTGGATCCGACCCGACCCGCCACCCGCAACAGAAGACGCTCGCGGAGTGGGGCGGCCCGACTCGACTCAAGCGCTATAAATACGCGAAAGACGAGACGGATTCAACGGCTCCTCCAACCGATAAGGCCGTAGCAGCTCTCGCCAGAGAGCGCAGGGACGCGGCGTTCATCATTGATCGCCATATTATTCTCAGCTGGTCTTTGCTTTGTCCAGGGTTTGGGGTTTACCTTCACTCTCTATTCGGGGCGCCCACCTTCTTTTTTGCTCTTTCTTCACCTTGCTTTTCACACATTTCTCAAGATTTCTTACGCATTTGGCTGCAATGGCGTCCCAACTCGTTCGCGAATGGACAGGGATTCAACAGTTCCCAGCTGCCACTCAGACCAAGTTGCTTGAATTGCTTGGCAAAATCAAGCAGGAGGTTTCACTTCTCAATTTCCGATGTTTATGCTTGCACAAATGTTTGTGGTTTGGTTTTGCCACACTTTAGCGAGTGAATTACGATGCTGCCAGTGTGCGCCTAGCGTTTCTTGCGTTTTATACTTGCGCTACAGTTCTTGTTCGGATGTCTTGAAAAGCATGGCTTCGGTATATGTGGGGTTCTAGATTGGTTCATGCTCTTTTGCCAAAATATGTTTCGTCAAGGCCTTCTGTCTCGAACAAGTTCAAAGAATATTATCTGTGAATGGAAATACCCGAACGGCAATTCAGATGCTTAGGATACCTGTTGCAGTAGAATTAAGTTTCCAATGCAGAGTAGCCTGCTTCTCAAGTAGTTCTGTACATTTATCTCTAGGGGGACATAATTTTTGTACCATTTGCACAGAATGTCAGCACCTTGACAATCCTCGTGATGGGGAAGGGGGGCGTAGGAAAATCGTCCACTGTTAATTCAATTATAGGGGAGAGGGCTGTTGCTGTCAGCGCTTTTCAGGTATATGATTTGCTTTTCACCCATGTTAATGCTGTTGGTGTTGTCTAATACATAATGTTTGTCTTGTAGTCAGAAATCCCACGACCTGTGATGGTTTCACGCTCGAGGGCTGGTTTTACACTCAATGTCATTGACACTCCTGGGTTCATAGAAGGGGGATATGTTAATGACCAGACTCTTGAGGATATAAAGCGGTTGGTCTTAGCTTCACCCATCAATTCTCGACTTATCTGGATTGTCTTATGTTTCTTTCCGTCTTGCACAGCTTCGTTATGAACAAGACCATAGACATTCTCCTCTACGTGGACCGACTGGATACATATAGGGTGGACAGCGTGGACAAGCAGATCATTAAGGCCGTTACAGAGAGTTTTGGTAAAGAGATATGGAAAAAAGCCTTGGTTGTCCTAACACATGCTCAGCTCTCACCACCAGATGGCCTGGAATATGATGTTTTCTTCACTGGAAGATCAGAGGCCCTTCTTAAAGTTGTTCGATCTGGAGCCAAGATAAAGAAACAAGATACTTGGGTAAATTTGTCTTTACCCAAGATTTGCCACCTCTATTGACCTTTTCCCCTGATGAGCCTTGTGCTCAACCTACAGCATACAACTTCCACATATTTTCTCGGAGACTTCTCTCACTGTAATGCATAATTATTCACTTTTCGTTTGTTTTTACCAGGGCAATGCTATTCCTGTTGCCTTGGTTGAGAACAGTGGGAGATGTAATAAGAATGAAAACAATGAAAAGGTCTGACACTACTCACTGTGAGTTATCACCTTTTTATTGTTTATGATGTGTTTGTTTCAGCAGCCATTGACAAAAATTATTGTGCGCCTTCTGTGCACAGGTTCTTCCTTGTGGAGCAGCTTGGATTCCCAATTTAGTTAAAACAATCACAGAGGTCGCGTTAAATGGATGCAAAGCTATATTGGTAAACAAGAAGCTGATTGAAGGGCCAAACCCCAATAGGAGATGGAAAGAATTTATACCGTTAATTTTTGCATTCCAAGTAAGTTGCTACGGAACTGTCATATTGCTCTTTTCCACATCATCTGCCAGACAGCTGTTGATGCAAGCTCTTTTTTGTTGTATTTGGTTGCTAACAGTACTTCTTCATCATTAAACCTCTGCAACGGGCAATCAAGAATGATTTGGCAAGGGAGACAAGACCAGCATGGGAGCTGAGGGACACTGGGTTGTCTAGTCGAAAGTTTTAATCAACTACAATGTACCGTAAATTCTGTTACTGCCAATGTTCGAAATGCTCTCTGGGATTTGCGTTGAGCGTGTTTGCCCTGCGGATGGAACTTTCGGGGGGTTTGTTATTTGAGATTCTTCTTTTTACATGATAGAACAGAGAAAATCTTGATGGAAGGAATTCAATATGCAAATCTCCCCTCTTGACTCCATCCACTCATACATAGGATCAATGTGCAGACCGGAATGCAGTAGAATGATGGTTCAGTTCAATGGAAGATGGACCTCGATCAAGCAAAAAAATGTCATCTTACATGACTTGCTTGACATGCTTGCGCATGAGTGCACCCCGCCTGTCACTATTCGGGCTTTTTACAAAAGTGGGTTAAAAAAATTTATCTTTTTATCGATTTGGGTTTTACGGTGAGAAAAATACGAAAATGGGGCTTATTCGGTAATGGGGGCGCCAAACAAGCTCTTGATCGGTGGTCCTACTGCCGAACAAGGAAAAATAGTGGGGGAGGGGGAAAATTGGAAAATTGGAAGAAAATTATAAAAAGAAAAAAACACCAAAAAAATTCTAAAAAATTTCCATAAATTCCAAAAATTAGGAAATTGACCATTTTAATGGGTTTGATACTATTTTTGATGGTTTTCCCTTTTAGACATTCCGAAATGATGATTTTGCCCCTCACGGGTGTTGACACCTGATTTTTAATCATCTTTTCTCTTTTAAAATTTTTCAGTATTTTTCGGCATTTTTAAAAATTAATAGAAAATTCATAAAAATTCATAAAATTGAAAAAATTAACTTTAGGGACCTTGGCCAAGCCTAGGGAACCAATTTTGACCAAAAAATGATTTTTCATATTTTCAGTATTTTTTAATTTAAAAAAAAATACAAAAAATACTTGAAAATTTTGAAAAAATAACATTTTAGGCAAAAAAAATACACAAAAATAGTCAATATTTTTCTTTTAAATCTATTTTCATATTGGTCATCACAAATTCAAAAAAATTCAATTCGAGTCACGTGTTCCTTCACGAGCATAATCTCGAATCGGGCCTAAAAAATTCAATTTGAGTCAACTTATTTTTACTTTTCACTTTTTATGAGTTGTGACATTGTCTTCTAATATTTTAAATTTTCATCTTGACCCAATTTTATCCAAAATGACTCAATCTTGTAAAAGGGCTTTAGTTGAATTTTGGATTTTAGCCCCTAAGTTAACAAAAAAAAAATGAAATTAAACTTTTTCTAGGGGTACTCATGTGGTAAATTTTTACCAAAGCATAGGGAAGGTGTGTTGAAAATTATGTGAGAATTTGGACTTAAAGAAATATTTCTCTAGGGACTAAATTGCAAATACTTAAAATCTCAAGGACTAGGATGCAAATACCTAACACTTGAGGGATTATTTTGTAAATAACAAAAAGAAGAGTTGGTGGAGAAATTAGAATAGAGAAGGGAAGATGGAGAAGGGAAGATAGAGAAGAGGAGATAGAGAAGGGAAGTTGAAGAAGAGAAGATGGAGAAGAGAAGATGAAAAAAATAAGATAAGAGTAGAGAAGGGAAGATGAGATGAAGAAGAGTTAGTGGAAAATTTAGAATGGAAGATGGATGAGTAGATTATAAAAGGAGGAAGAAGTGAGCTTGGGAGGAGCATTTTTTTGGGGAAGAGAAAATCTTGGATGCTTGAGAGAATTTTGAGAGATTGAAAGAAATTAGAGAGAAAGAAAAAATAAAAAAAAGAGAGAGAATCCTTTTTTCCAAAAGAGAGTCTTGAAGATGGTGAGAGTTTAAATCTAGGTGTTGCCATCACCAATTCCTCTACCGATCAACGCAAGTCACAAGTTCATCTCCATCGTTCGAGCCACAATCTTGATATAACAATCCTAACTATTAAAATCTTCGAGAATTTCCTTGCCCAAATAAATTAATCTAAATTTCGATTATGTCATGTCATACTCATATGTTTCCATATCTACATGTCGCATTCATACTATAAATTCCTGCAATTTAATTCTTGCACCATTAAGCCCCAAAGGGAAGAGCCAAGCCAATGCTTAGCCGCCCATTGGAGGTTTTACTTACCGTAATGTGAATATCCACAGCTTAAATACCTGTACCTTAAATCCCAAAGGGAAGAGCCAAGCCAATACTTAGCCTCCCATTGGAGGTTTTTACTTACAGTAGTTAAATACCTGTAACTTAAATACCTGTATCTTAAATCCCAAAGGGAAGACCCAAGCCAATTCTAGGCCTCCCATTAGAGGTTTTTACTTACAGTAGTTAAATACATGCAACTTAAATACCTGTACCTTAAATCCCAAAGGGAAGAGCCAAGCCAATGCTTAGCCTCCCATTGGAGGTTTTTACTTACAGTAGTTAAATACCTGCAACTTAAATACTTGTACCTTAAATCCCAAAGGGAAGAGCCAAGCCAATGCTTAGCCTCCCATTGGAGGTTTTTACTTACAGTAGTTAAATACCTGCAACTTAAATACTTGTACCTTAAATCCCAAAGGGAAGAGCCAAGCCAATACTTAGCCTCCCATTGGAGGTTTTTACTTACAGTAGTTTAAATACTTGCAACTTAAATACCTGTACTTTAAATCCCAAAGGGAAGAGCCAAGCCAATGCTAGGGCTCCCATTGGAGGTGTTTATTCACTGTCATGTACTTCCTATAATTTAATTTTTGAATCATCAGACCCAAAAGATGAGTAGGTCATAATACTGCACAGAAGTCGTTAACACACTCCCTCTTTCGGCTTCAGGGAATCTTTAGCACTTAAAAAAATATAACAAATAAAAATATATACCATCCATGCATCCTATTTAAAAAGTGAAAACACAAAAAGAATACCCTACTAGAGCCTTAGGAATAAACCAAGCCTGAGTTGCCGAATTAGGATATCCATGAAATTAAGGTACCGAAAGGGCATTAGTTTTAATTAACTAGTGTAACCAAGTCCCCGAGCTCATAATCTCTGGTTCGCAGGAATAAATTAGTTCTCCCGCTAATTTATTTAGGTTTCTAATCGACCTACCAAGAACGATTAGTTGCGACTCCAAATTTCAAAATCATTTAAACAAAAACCAAAGTTGCGATTCGGTAGGGCTTGGGAGGGTCCGCGTTAGGTTAGTCAAATCTAATTAACCTAATAATCCGTTAACCCCTTTAAAAATAAATTTTTTTTAGAGGGTCGCGACAACGGGCAAATTATCTCGAAAAATTTCAAAAGTTTCCAAATTTTTTTTTCAAAAATTAGGAAATTGACCATTTTAATTGGCAAAAATTATGTATTATTATAAATTTGATGTACTAGAACTTTTTACATCATAAATATGATATTGCTATGTGTTGACATCGTTGAATCATTAGACATTGAAAAATCATATTTAGAAGCTTTAACGAAGCATGAGGATCCAATTTGAAAGAAAAGTAATTTTTGAAATTTGTCGTAAATTTTAATATTATTTTTCATATTAAGAAAATATCCGAAAATAAGAAAATAGATTTCGTTGACTACAAATATGAAGAAATTGCCAAAATTTTATTTTAAAAACCTTTCCATGTTGGACCATTTAAAGTACTGACTATTTTTTTTTTTGTGAACATTTTTTTCCATAAGGGGAAAAATCATCATTTTGAAAAGATAGATGATAAAAATCCTTAAAAGTAGGATTGGCCAATTAAAATGGCTCATTTCCTAATTTTTGAAAAAAATTTTGGAAACTTTTGAAATTTTTCGAGGCAATTTGCCCGTAAGGGGCAAAATCGTTATTTCGAAATGTCTAAAAGGGAAAACCATCAAAAATAGGACCGACCCGTTAAAATGGTCAATTTCCTAATTTTTGAAATTTATGGAAATTTTTTAGAATTTTTTTGGTGTTTTTTTCTTTTTTATAATTTTCTACGAATTTTTCAATTTTCCATCTTTTCCCCTCCCCCCTACCCCCCCTCCTCTTCCTTGTTCGGCTCCCCCATTGCCGAACAAGCCCCATTTTCGTATTTTTCTCATTGCAAAACTCAAATCGGTAAAAAGATAAATTTTTTAACCTATTTTCGTAAAAAGCCCCCACTATTCACAATGAGGCTGTGAGTGGGTTTTAATAAGATGGCTAGTTCTGCAATGTTTCTCTGAATTGTGGGAAAAACCAAGCGTTATCAGATACCCCTGGTTTTCTAGTTATAACGCGCTCCATCAAATGTTCATTCATTAAGAAGACCAGTTAAGTCGGAACAGAGCTGCCAGAGCATCATCCTATTTACAGGCTTTCCACTTTATGAATCGATGGTAGAGGCTCGTGAGAGAGATTGAACTTTTCGGTGGAGTGCTCTACCATATGTTCTTGTATACTCAGACAACCATTGCAATTTATTCACCTTTATCTGTAAGTAACTAAAATTTTTCGCCACGGGGTTCTTGAATATAAGGAATCTGTGTATGTTTTCGGGGCTCCACTTGTTCTTTTAGCATTCAATTCATCATGTGGAATCAGCTTGGTTGCTAGAGGTTCCTTGGGATGTGATTCTCAGTGGCGCATCCACGTCCAGCTCTGTTTCCTCAGAAATGATGCTTATGAATTTCCATTGTCATTATCTCTTGATCATCACCGTTCAGCAGAGCCATTTCATGCCGTTTTTTGCAGTCTGCTCTTAGGAGTCGTCACGTCAGCATCAGCTCCTAACCCGGTCTTTACTTTGTCTAACGGTTGAGCAATCCGGTTCAACAGTCCTGGTTCAACCCGGGAACGAGAGCAAACTGGCCGATTATGGGCGGTTTTCATGAGAACAGGTCCAGTAACCTCGGTTTTTTGTGAACTTGAACCAACGAACCAAATCGATGGAAACGGCAATAATACCCCAATTCCGCTTTCGCTCTTGTTTTGGCCAGTTTTCATGATTATTATTATTTTTTGCTTTTCTCGTATGTGTTGTGGAGAAATCTTGTGGTGGAGATGGTGAAGGAATTGTAAAAGACCCAGCTTCTGAATTTTACTTATATGAGACCAAAAGAAAATAATCTTCTGCATATTTGCGCAGAGGGAAAACGAAGAAAAGCTCAATTGACTTCAAGTCTTGGTTTTTTTCTCTTCCTTCTTAGAACTCCCCTACTTGAAGAAGGGAGAAAACAAAAGGCGCCGCATTAAACTTCATTGAAGTTTAAAGAAACGAAGAAATAAATAGACACCCAGCGGAGTCCTGGCAGTCCGGATCGGCTCTACACATTGGGGAATGATCTTGAGTATGTAGGTTCGAGATTTTAGGGTGGAAACTGTGCCATTCTGAAATTGCTCACCCCAACTTTATCAGCATCGCTTCCTATCGAAACGGTGATGAATTGTAGAGTCAAAATTCGGGTTGTTGTACAGTATATATCCCCGCACGTGTTTGTTTATTACAGAGTAAAAAAAATTTAAAATTAAAATAAATATATACAATTGAGATTAGTGAGCGTCAGCTCAATCTAAAAAATCACAATTAGAGTTTTGAACTGGAAATTCATTGTTTGCGGGACCTTTAGGAGATAAGATTACCGCTGATGTAGACTAAATAAGGTAGTACTGAGAGAATTGTCCGCAAAGTCCTCAATAATTGTGTAGTAAAATTTTTAATTTGGCTATTAACATCCATCGTGTCACATAAGATAAGATGATCAGTGCTTACGTTAACGATGGACTACACCGACAAATTATCAAAAAAAAAAAATCCAAAACTAAATTGACCAAATTAAATTGTTTAAAGATTGAATTGCCACAAATATAATAAGTGGGAAACATTTTTTTTTTTTTGAATTTTCACGAGACTAATGGGTTGGACAAATTTTTCATCTTTTATACCAACTAGTCGGCCACAATAGACATCCTAAAAGCCTCCTCAGACCTATGCAGGTCAAGTTTCTTTAAAGCAAGCCAGAATAGGAATGGTACGGTTGCTAAATAGATGCCCGGAGCACAAGGAACCTCATATACGCGCACGCATTCCATATTTCACATAACAAGAAGAAAGGGATGACAAGTTTTGGTCCGTTATCATATGACCTTATTTGGGCAAAAACAAAGAAGGAATGGCACCTCATAGATCACACGCATGTATAACTAGAATGAGGCACACACCCCTTCCATCTTCTCCTTTAAGCGGCTTGAGACTTTGCAGCCTCGAGTTTAGCACTAACTGCTTCCCAGGAAACAAGCTTCTCCATGAAGATTGAGATGTAATCAGGACGTCGGTTCTGCAACAGCTCACGAAATAGGGTTTGGTTAAGAAGTTAAGACTACCTTCGACAGTCTATTATCAGATTTTGGAACATGAACTTCTGTAGTGAGGAGCAACTGTGAAGAGCCTAACCTGATAGTCGAGGTAGTAAGCATGCTGCAGCCCAAATCAAAGTTTTCAAGAGTCAGTGACTTCATTGATTTGCCGTCTCTTTCGCAAGAATTCGAGAGACGGAGCTCAAAGGATAAATTTGATAGGGAACAAGAACAAGCACGAGGTAAAATCGCTAGAATTTCCTTACCTCCCATACGTCGATCGTGAGGAGCGCCTGCAGAAAGTCAACAAAAACCATCCTCAGATCATTCGGAGAGCAACATTTGCGGCCAAAACCTACGGCTAACGTCGCATTAACTGCTTGGAAATTCGGAAGCTTGCTTGAAAAAAACGTACTTCATTCCACCAGAAACTCGAAAGAGGGTGTGCCTCACACTGGGAGGCTATTACTCACCGTGTAGCCCAGGACCAGAGGATTCACAGCATTGGGAGTCTTCAGCACTAGAAGCTCCTTCCCATCGGATGGACGGGGATTAACTGCATTTACGACAACAGAGCCTATTAATCTTTCTTCTGTCCTACGAAACGCTACAATGGACAGTCCCAAACAGTGTTTGATACTGTTGAAAGAAATGCACGTTGAAAAGGGTCGGATTCACTCACAAGCAAGCCAAGCCCAACCAGAACCGAACTGGGTGGCAGCAGCCGATCTGAACTCTTCAGAGAACTTGTCAAAAGAACCGAAATCTCTCTCGATCGACTTCAGAAGCTCGCCAGATGGCTTTCCTCCGCCACCCGGTTTCATTGAATCCCAAAAGAAGTCGTGGTTCCAGACCTGCAAGCGAGTGAATCAAGAGTTCAAAACTGAAACTAGAAGGGTGGACGAAAACCTAATGAAGCATCACTAGAATTGCTCGAGCAGAGGGACTGAGAGTGAGGGTCAGCGATCCTTTCAACTTGGATATAAGAGTCTGCTTTCGTTCCTCTCCGCCCAGTCATCTCATCAGATAGACACCTCAAACAAACGGTTCGGTCCATACCACCATACCTGAGCAGCGTTATTGAACGGAGGAAGGAGGTCGCCCTTATTGTAGGTCTGGATCATAACGTCCTCCAGGGACTTCCCTTGCAGCTCCGTCCCGCCGATCTGCTTGTTCAGATTATCGACGTATGCTCTGTGATGCTTCCCCCAGTGAAACGACAGGGTGTTCTGGCTCATGTGTGGTTCCAGCGCATTCTACAACGGATGATCGACAGTACAAAAGCAAAAAGTCAAGTTCAGAGCGAATTCATTCGGCTACGTCCGGAACGAAATCTAGCGCGCGAGATTTTTCCTCACGTTCCTGTTCCGAAATCAACTAAAAAGCCGGTTAAAGGGACGTGCTTTGACCAATCACTGGAACCGTTACCAGGGCATACGGAGGAGGCCTAAGCTCGAGTTTTGCAGGAGGAGGCGCACTCGCCATTTGTTGCCCGTTCTTGGATGGAATCGAAGGTAACCGAGGAACTCCAATGTCAAAGTGAACGGTGTGAAGTGTGCCCACCACACGATTTTATTCATGTCGGTCTGGTCTGGGGGTGGGCAGGAGATGATGAAGCGCGGTACACTGCACTTGCCCCATCGCTGCATCGGATGAGTTTTGGGCAGTACGTTGTACCAGACCGTCGAACTGGCTTCTATGAATCAAGTCGAACGAGCATTCGAAAGTGTGTAGTACGGCACGGACAAGAGTTGCGATGTCATCAATCACGTCATCGGTCCAAAGGAATTCCTTACCATCCCTAGATCGGCAAGGAGATTTGACCTCTACCATCGGATGCGTTTGGCAACGATTCATATCCCCAACCATTTGATAGGCTTAATCTTCACCCTTGGATTAATATGACCAGGATCAATATCCACCACCGTTAATTGAAGTAAATCTTTACAACCGCTTAGACCATAATTGACATTCTCTACGGTTAGATCACACGGAAGATCATTCTTGCACAAATAGGATAGCTCCTCTCGCTTGCGCCACGGGCATCAATCATTTGAGCAATATAGCATTGTCCACTGTTTCCGTCCCTGCTTTCTCTCTCTCTAAGAATTCCCTTCCTTGAGTGCAAGATGAGGGCGAGAGCAAGTCCAAACAAAACGGGTCAAGCTCTAAGTCCGCACGGATCGCGATCGAAAGAATATATCGTCAATTACCCTAAATTCTTGGGAGGTAAATGGAGGTATTTTTCCAGTAAATAGACTGTCGCTGAGATCGAGAATAAACAGATTTAGCTTTAGTGAACATTCTGAAAGCACTCCGTTCAAGCCATTTTTATGTAGGTCTAGAACTTCGTATCGTTATCAAACACTTTTCGCTGTTCAGAAACTCGTCGAGGGAATAATCCCTATTTCTAGCCAGAAATAGCTCTCCAAAAAAGAACGATTATTGTTCGCCACTGATCCCTCATGCTCTGATAGTTTCACATCATTGACGCGATTTCTCGCAATCCTCTTTTCGGATTTTGCCAATCCGTTCGCGGAACGCTTTCCACGTCCACAATCTTAGCAGCTGAAAGATTCTTTGACAAACGACAGGCAACGTTACCTGGGGATACGGAGGGGGCTTGAGGTCGAACTTGGCTGTAATTACAGCTGCGCCAGACCTCCTCGGACTCCACCTCTGCAGCACACAACGGGCAATCGAGAGTATATGATCAATTTATCAGGACAATCGAAAGGCAAAAAATGGTGCTAATTCCATACCTGGTGCTGGTTCCTCGCCCATCGCAAGCTTCGCGTCGATTTCGCACCTTCATTTGCCCCTGTTTACTCAATCACATGATCATTGTCACCACGCGCTGCTGGAAAAAAAGAACCACAAAACTCTAGGCTGAAAGTAAGAAGAGATGAGACAGCTAGGTGATCTCATGGTCATATGAGAAAGACGACCTCGCCGCCGTACAAAAGCGGTCGCCGGAACGGCAGAAGAAGGCGTCGCCGTCGCCATATATCCGCGCTTAATTGGATCGGGTTGAAGGAAACTGAGGCGCCGATGGTGTGGAGTGTGCGGACCACGCGGTTTGGTTCGTGCTGGCGTGTGGCGCAGGATCGGTGATGGTGCTTCAGGTGATTGCTGGTGGCTTTGGGGTCGGCAGGAGATAAAGTGCCGCACACTGTACTTGCCACTCGGCCGTTGCCGCGTGGGACGAGTCTGTGTAGTACGTTGTTCTAGAAAGAAAAAAAAAAGTTAGTGATTTTTTTAATGAATAATTACAAAATAGTCGACACATTTCAATCCTACCTACAATACCGTCTATTAAATAAATATTCAATCTAGTCCTTTTATTATATTAAGACATTCAATATTATCATTTTGTTAATTCTAATTTAGAGGCAATGTTGAATACGTACCAAAAATCTTAGGAACCATATTGAACATATTAAAAATCTAGGAGTGAAATTACAAATTGATTTAAAATTTAGGAGTGTTATTTTTTCTTTCTTTTTTCTTTTTCGGATGTCTTACCATACCTTGTGACAACCTCTTTGTACAAACATTAGCATGATACATTTTCATATCTATTTTTTATAATTCAAACAATGTTTAGTTTTGATCAAAATTTTGAAATTGGATACTTTTTTGAGAGATTTTGTCTTGCTTTAAAACAAAGGGTATATGACTCGCGTGCAATTTTGCATTGTACGAGTGCATATTGTCTGTTTGAGGAAAGGATGAAAATTGTGGTGAATGAACATGGATTTGGAAATTAGGGAATTTCGAAATTCTCGTGAGAAGAATGTTGGGGGAGAATTTTAAAATTTAGCCTGCGAGTCTCCATTAAATGCTAATATGACATCCTGCATGACCTTTTAAAAAGCACTCAAAACAAAATTTAAAAATCAACATAAAACAATAAAATAATTTAAAAATTCAAAAATAAGCAAATTTAAAATAAAAAGTGGGATGCTCAACAGTAACACAGACACCGTTTGTTATATGGAAAACACTTTTCAGCGTTTGGATCCCTCGTGGAAATGAGTTAACGGAAAAAATTTTCCAATCAAAGTTTAAATTCAAGAAAATAATTTCCTCATAAAAAATCAAAAATGATTTTTTCTAAAACATTACTAGGTATCTACGTTTGGACCAGAAAATCTGCACTTCAGCATGAGAACCCCAACACTTGTTCCAAAGCCTTAATAGTTGGGTCAAGCCACAGCGCTTGAGCGTAGGTCCATTGAGGCTAGGCTTGGGTCCATCTAGGTCGCACTTGAAACCCTGATTGTCACTGCGAGTCCATCGAGGCACGGGCACCATGTCGTGCTTAGGACATCGGTGCTCGTGCCTAGGACGTTAGGCATGGTAACATTAAGGTCGGGGGACATTCGCACTCATGCTAATCCCTGAATTCTGAGCTCGAGTCAATCAAGGTTGGGCCTGGGACTCTCGCACCCTTTCCTAGTCTACTGCGCTCGCGCCTCAATCCATCGATGCCAAGCCTAATCTTATGCATTGGGGGTTGGGGACTAGCCTTGATGGACTCGAGCATGGGTGCTAAGATCCAGGCTTGACGTCGATGGATCCGAGTCCCAAGCTAGAGGCCCGGCCTCAATAAACTTGAGCGCAGGCGTCAGTATTGGAGTCTCAGGCCTAGACTCAATTGATCTAAGCTCAACCAATAGGGCCTCGAGCATTGGGGTCTTGGGCATGGTCTTGATTGGCCTAGGCTCAGGCATTGGGGTCCAAAGTGTTGGGGTCTCAATCCTAGATCTTATCAAGGCTAGGGTGTCAAGGACCTAAGCTTGAACTTTATATATTGAGGCTAGGGCACTTGGGAGTAGGGCATGGGCACCAAGTTCTTGATCTCGATTTTGGTGAATATAAGACCAGTGCCCGAGAGTTGGAGATCCAAGCTCGAGATTTCGATGCCTGTGTCAAGTTACTTGGCTACCCATACACAAGTCACTAATCCCGAATACTGTAAGTCTATTTAGGAAAAACCAACCATCACCAAACAATGGAAAATATTTCCCAAGTCATTCTCAAATTTCAACAATCATCAGAATATTATCATTTTCCTGAAAATGACTTCTCACAAAATATTTTCAAAAAATGTTACATTTTTTCCGTAACACGGAGCCGTTGATCCAATCCTGGAGGTAAGGCGTGGTCGAGTCAATGAGATCCCACGCCAGGCTGCCGGTTGCCCGACCCCAAAGGCAATCACCTCCAAACCCCCCCCCCCCCCTCTCTCTTTGATTTTTATTCTCAATTTTCTAGTATAATCTAGCCAGCATAAAATTATCAAATTAACGTGGACGAGGGTTGATGTGTTCCAGTCAATGTCAGCATTTTTCTAAAGGACTAACTTGATAAAAAAAAATATAAATAGGAAACACAATTACATAAGGAAAATGATAAAAAAAAATTCTAAATTTATTACATTTTTACCAATCCAGTTATAAACATTTTAATTTTGTACCAATATAGTCTTAAACCTTTTCTATTTATGCCAATTCAATCCATTCAATTAACACTAGCCGACCAGCACTGACGGGGGCATTTTTTAATAATATTTTAATATTTTTTTTATATTTTTTATATTTTTTTCTTTGTTTTTATTTTTTTTTGTTAATCCTCTTCCTCCCCGATTGCTGGAAAAAACAAATCGACATCCAAAAACTTGGGTTAGACAAATACCAAGCCTTTTCTATTTTTGTTTTTGTTCATCTTCTTTTGGGTCGACTTCCAAAAAATTATCAACTTCCGCAATTTGTAGAGGCAAGATTGAGCAACGGCAAAAAAAAAAATCAACTTTCATAGAGACAAGCCAATAAATAAATGTAAATCAACTTCTAGAAACTTTAGCACAATTCTGGAGTCTGCATCTGCCTTTTCAAATGCCGGCATCATCATCATTGGCGAGGTCGAGCCATCCCATGTCTGGTTGAGATCCCGGCTTGGCCAGACCTCGCCCAGATCTAGCTTCGCATCATCATCGCTCACTCAGTCATAATCCTTTTCTAATGGCGAGCTTGGCCTTGCCTAATGAGAAAAAAGCCCATCACTGGGTGAGGTTGACGCCAACCTCACCCAGCGATGGCGGTACTAGCCCTATCTAGTATCGACACCTAAATTTTGATTTTTTTAATCATTTATTTGCATAAAAAATTAGAGACTAACCTTAGTCCCTAGTAAAAATATTTAGATCATTTGCATGTAGGTTGAACATCCATTGCACTGCATTTTGCATTTGAATTTGGATCTGTGACAGATAGTGCCAAACTTAATTGTTCGGACTGAGCCAGTAGTGATGAAAATTTGCTTAAACCCAATGTCCTTCATATGATCGAAATATGAAATAATAAGCTTTATATTAAGATTTTGGTCGCATGGCAAAGAAAGCAATCGGCATGGATTTCCAATATACTCGTGCATTCTCAGCTATTTGGGGAGTAAAAGAAATTGAGAAAGGAAGCTTTCAAAAGAAAATCAATTTTTGTTTGATTGCCCCACGAAAGCTACAAAAAGCCCCATTCGTATTATATGGGGATAAAAAAAAGATTAAGCTGGTTGGCCCAAGAGAATAAAAGGGAGGACTAAGCAATGAAAAAGATGGGAGCACTAGCAGAATACTCAAGGGAGAAAGGGAGGGTAACCTACGAAGGAAAAGACTTTTAAAAAATAAAAAAAAAACGAATAATAATAATGGTCTTCCTCTCCCTCTGTGTGTTTTTTTTTTTCCTTTTGCAGATCTCAAAGAAGAGTCCAAGCAGTAATCAACAAAGTTCTATTTTTCATGCATGCTGCTTCAGAGAAAGACACGTGAATGGAGAGCAATGAAAGGAAAAATATGTGAAGCAATATTTGGGTTGTGGACAGCCCCGCTGCTATTTTCCTTCAACTCAGGGGCTGTTCTGCTCCAATTAACTTCTTCCTTTGTTCATCCACGCCAATTTATCTTCCCCTTTGGTGCTGAACTTTTGTCTCTTTTAGGCGTTGATTGCTCGTCAAATGGTGCTTCCGCTGTATTCGTTCCTTTGTTATTCGAGAATCCCAGCGTTCGAGATGGTCCCATTCTCGTTGAGCAGCCAGCTGAAGCCGTTGCCCTGTCTAGTCGACGTGAGAAGCCCCCCCTTAGCTGGTCGGTCCGAGTGTGATCTCGAGTTGGAAACTCGACGCAAGTTCGAATCAAGAAAGGTAAATATCATATCCTGAGATTAAATATTCACTTGCCTATTTCGTTATATTTGGCATATATCTTGCATCAAAAGTGGATATATTTTTCAAAAATTAAGATTTAATTAGGAAAATTTCCTTTCCTAATCTGCAACTTTCTGCATAATAAAAAAATGTCCATTTTTAAGATTATTGATGGCATATTCGATTAGGCAAGGATTTAAGTCTAATCATTAACCATAGTAGGATTACGGATTAAAGATTGAATTAAATATTCACGAAATATTTCAAAATCGATCGATATATCCATTTTTCTTGATTGAATTGATTGGCATATTCACTTTTCTATTTTGGCTTAAATTGCTTGATTGTTGCTTTGTTTATGATAAATCTGTTGCATGATTTAATCTCAAAAATTCTAAAAAAAAAATCACATTCATTCACATTCCATTTTTGAAAATTGCATCTTTTAAAAATTGCATCATGTAGATAATTGCATATCTAATTTTTTTTGGTAAAGTATTTAAGTTATATCGCATTTTAGGATAGAAATTGCATGCTTAAATAAAATTTTAAGTCTAAAATATTTTATCTTTAATATATTAGGGTTAAGGTCAATTTAAACTCTAAAACATGCAAGATAAACATTGTTTTGACATAGTTCTATTTTAGGAGAAAAATTCATTTGAATTTTTTTTATTAAAAAAATCACTTATGTCATGTTATCCTTGCACGTCATCCTTGCCATATCATATTTACCATGTCATCTATGTCATGTCATCTGTGCCACATTATCATGTCATTATACTTGTCATGTTGTTTTAGTTTGCATGTTCTTGCATTTCATATTGAATTGCACGTTTAGGTTAATCTTGCATTTAATTCATGTCATCACATCCTAGAATAATTTCATGCATCGCATATAGTACAGTCTTTCATGCATTCATAAAAAATGATTTTTTGTAAAATAGAAACAATGTTTTGTGTGGTGCATGTTTCTTGAGTTTATTTGATTTCTGGATGTTCATTGATTGTTTGTGCACCCGCATAATAATATTTGTTAGTTACTTAGGTTAAAACCAATTAATGTTGCATTCTCAAATGATTTTTCATAAAATAAAATGGTAACGAAAGGGCATTAGAGTAATCTAGCGTAATCAAGTCCCCATACTCTTAATCTTTTATTCATAGAAGTAATTTAGTTCTCCCACTAATTTACTTAAATTTCTAATTAACATACCAAAAATAATTTGTGATGACTCCTATTGAAAATCTTTGCATATGCATATCAAATGTTGAATTATAAGTTGTAATTTGGTATGGACTTATGATAGTCCAAGTTAGATTAGTCAAATAATTAACTTGATAATCCATTAACATAAGAAATACAAATATGACACCTAGTGGCAGTCGTTGATCCTTGGAATATGAGCTTTTTCCTAGAAAAACTGGAGGAGCGCTTGGACCGAGGGTTTGAATTTTCCTGCGAGAGAAGAAATCGATGCTGATGCTTCTAGAGATGGCAGTGAAGCTTCTAAGTTCATCGAATTATCACTCAAGCTTTCTTGCCCCAGGAAAGAAAAACAAGAACAAGAGAGAGAGAATCTGCCATTAGGAAGGAAGAAGATCAATAAAAAAAAATAAAAGTTGAAAAAAATATTAAAATATTATTAGAAATTGCCCCGTCAATGTCGACCAACCAACATTGGCCGAATGGATTGAATTGACATAAATATAATAGGTTTAGAACTAAATTGATCCAAATAAAAAATATTTAGGACTAAATTAGTAAAAGTATAATAGAATATGGACTTTTTTGATAATTTTTCCCAATTACATAAGAAAAAGTCCAGAGACCCGATTGAGTAATCAAGAGTAGTTTAGGGATTTCTCTTTTTAAATGTCCATAGTTCAATTGTGTTTCAAAATTCATGTTATCCTACGAGAGACTTTAACATTGGAGCTTTTTATGCTACGGATACATATTTTTTTTGTGTAGGAGCGGTAAATGTCACGATTCTTAGGCCAAAATTATTAAAAGTGCGATAATTTAAATTATTCTTGGGCAAAAGGGACTAAAATTTATTTATATATCTTCTTGCTACAGTTAACTGATCCTTTTCGGATAATTCGTCCAACCCAAAAATAGCTATAATGTCCTGAACCAACTCTAATAGATATATTATATAGTAAATTGATAGATACGATGAATAACTTGACAAAACTAGATTGAGATTTTATTTAAGTCTAACGTCAACGGATATACATGAATATAAATAGATAGATTCAACCATACGGAAGTCTATATTTCCGAAAAATCCACTATAAATCACATATAACTAGCCCAAATTTAGAAGATCACGCCTAGAATAAGTTTGGAATTTGGAGAGCATAGCGGGTTACATGATATCTTACATTCTTATGCTTCATTTGAATCCATATTTTTTTTTTCTCTTTTGCCTTAAGTCATTAGGCAAAACGTCGAATCCCCTTTTTTTTTTAATGGGTGGATTTTATCCAATTATGAAACATACTAATCTCTTGCGAGAAAAAAGAAGAAGATATGTAAATGCCACAAGTCATTAAGGAAACATGCATTATCTCTAGCATTACGATCTCTTTTGCTTCAAAGTTGCATCCTTATCGCATTGAATATGTCCTTAGTCTCCACCATGAACTCCGTTTCTCCCCCCACTTACTCGGTTCCTTCCAACTGATGAAGAAACACAAGCATGAATTCTCCACCGCGATTAGGACTTCGATCGATTACGTCGATATGGAGGGAATAGAGAAGCATGGAAATTCCAACGATCTTCTTACACAAGGCTTAATGAATTCTTGGAATGTGGCCTCCAGCCTTGGCAACCGTAAGTACACATCAAATTTCTTTCTTTATTTGCATCCTTCCCTTCAATGTGTGGGTTTTATTTCATTTTTTTATCATATGGGTTTCTAGGACTCTTAAGGCTCCTCCGGCATTCGCCGTTAAACCTTTTTGGTTCCATGTGTAATATTGTCTTTCGTTGTGGTTATTATCTTTTCTCATGCGCTCTCACATTCTGCAATTTTTTTTTTGAAGGAAAAATACCTTTTTGCGGGTACAAATATAGGAGGGGAGAAAGGTAAAAACGAGAAAAAAAAAAGTGTATGTTGGAATCCGATTTCAATTTTATTTTGTTGAAATTTCTGTTACCTTTTCGTTAATATGTGATTGACTTGATCTATGATAATAGGTCTTCACCATCCTTTGCTTAAGAATAGTTTGCCCAGGGAAAAGTATATTAGGATGATAAATTAGCTTGAGCAATCTCATAGTAAGAAATCATTAACCGATCGTACTTAACCCTTCCATATATAGCATCTTTGAAATTAGGTTCACGTAATTAAAGTCTGAAGATAGACAGTTAGGCAAGCAGTACTCATTCTTCACAATCTAAGGTCGGAAGCTCTCTCTTTGCCTCGTATCGATGCATACACAAATACCGTGCAGATCCTTCCTGAAAACGCTCAAATCGCAAATCGGAGATGGAGTGTCTGAAAGATCGCGGCAATCACTTGGTCATCGCATGTCTTCTCTTGGTGGGTCTTCTGTACATTTTCTTCAACTCGACTCCTACAGGCACTCACCTCCTCTTTCAGCTCCAAGGCAAGAACACTCATCCCTCCGTCGTTTCGGTATGCGAACTTCCCTTTTCTTCCTTACTTTTCGTTCAACAAAGTCAGTGACATTATGCATACTCTAGCGCGGCCTGTACAAGACGTAAATCCAAGGGATACTCGGGCACATAATGTAATTTAGGGTTTTTTGTGGCGTTACATTTGGTCTAGGGATCAAACGCGACCGAGTATAAGGATGAGCTTGAGGAAGCATTGGCTAAGGCGTCAAGGCCAAACAAGACTGTGATCATCGCGATGGTGAACGAGGCTTATGTAGAAGGGGATAAGCCGATGCTCGACTTATTCTTGGATGGGTTTTGGCTGGGCGAGGACACGCGTGCCCTAGTCGACAATCTCTTACTGGTGGCGATTGACCGAATGGCGCTCGAGCGATGCTTGTTTCTGAGGCTTCACTGCTACCAGCTCCAAACAGAGAATGATTCAGCTGGAGAGAAAGTGTACATGTCTCAGGACTTCATCGATATGATGTGGAGGCGAACTCTCTTTTTGGGCGACGTGCTCGAGCGAGGTTACAGCTTCATTTTCACGGTACGATCTCCTCCTACGAACGTTTCGCTTTTTTCATGTTTTGGAGGAGTACATTTACTTATGCAAAATCTTCCAGATACATTTACGCAGTACAAGTTTGCTATTTTGACGTAGCGCCGTAGTGGTAGTATTGTAGTTGGGGGACAAAAGAAGAGTTTTAGAGTTGACTTCTAAAAGTTTGGCAAAGCCTGGAACCATTGCTGATCCAGGGACCAACGAGGGTCCATGCTGCTCCATTTTGAGGCTCTAGTGACCAGTTATCGTAGTTATGCCTAAGATTATCCCAAGTTCAACTCTACGTGATAATTTATTCAAGTTTCCCTTATTCTGGCTGTAACCTGGCTTGCATCGAGTTAAAGCACAGGCTTTGCTAGCATAAGCATAACGGTTTTTAAATGACTGTAAAAGTAACAGTTCGCGCATGTTTTGCTAGGACATAGATGTGATGTGGCTAAGAGACCCATTCCCAAGGTTGAGCACCGAAGAAACCATCGACCTCCAGATCACCAACGACCGGTTCAATGGCGACGAGTGGAGCCAAGCCAACCCCATCAACACCGGCTTCTACATGGTCCGGTCCAACAACAAGACTGTCGCGCTCTTCCGCGAGTGGTATCGGAGAAAGGACGCGTCCCTCGGGCTCAAGGAGCAGGACGTGCTGGACCGGATGATGCACGAGGGCGTGTTCACGCAGCTGGGCCTGAGGGTGAGGTTCTTGGAGACGATCTTGTTCAGTGGGTTTTGTGAAGACAGCAGGGACGTGAGGGTCGTGTCCACGGTTCATGCCAACTGCTGTCGCACCATCAAGGCCAAAGTGGCCGATCTCACCAAAGTTGTCCATGACTGGAAGAGGTTCAAGAGTAGTCCTCCGGCCAACGATACGGCGCCCTTTGCTTGGTCGCGGCACGCGGCTTGTGAAGATTCGTGGCATTAGGCAGAGCTTTAGCATTGGCTCCTGGTTATTGGATTCAACTTTGAAGCAAATTGATTGGTGATTCTGGACTATTAGAACTTGACTTAATCAGCCGGAGTCGATTTCAATATGGATGATATAAGCAAATCTTATTTGCCTACAACTTAAATTCATCATTATCGTATGAAATTAGTAACCTTATCATCGGGTAACTTATCGACTAGTTCCTAATTAAGTTACCTACTCGTTTTGGACTACCAATATTCGTTTGCCAGTTTATCCATATGCTGTTATTTCACCAACATTTCCATTGAGTTGTCACTTTTAGGCAACTTGCTTGCCGACTTTTTGTTACAACTATTTTTAGAGTAGATAACCTCAATTAGAAAATGGTTTCCTACCACATTTCAATTTGATTTGCCGACCAATGTTTATTTGGTTTATTTAACTAAATTACCAACGAATGGCCTGAAAAAAAAATTGATAAGAAGTCAATTTCGAAAAAAGAAAACAGAATGTTAATTGTGAAAACTATAGTTAACTAAATTTCCTAGCACGAGAATTTAATTTCCACATATCTCTCAATATATTTGAGTTGATTATTTCAAGCTAGATCTATTTGTGAACTTGACAGCCAGCCCATGCCCGCCCAGCTTATAGTGTGCGTGCGCATGTCGAGTACGTGGAATAACATTCTACGGATCTATTTGTTTCACAGAAAATCTTTTGTGGTTGGAAGATTTTTTCAGGAAATTCAATTTCAAAGATTCATAACCATTTTCTGATGTTCGTTTGCGCTGAAAACGAATTGAAAGCAAATGATTTAATGGCCCTGCATTGTAAAGCGATGATGTTAGGACTCATTTTAGATATTGGTACGCCAGTTACATGAGCGTGATAGAGAGAGAGGCCGAGAGAGAGAGAGAGAGAGAGAAGCCAACTTTCATCCTCCGCTCTTGGCCACACATGGCAACGAACATGCGTCAACCTCTCTACACCTCCCAAACTTTTTGGATTACTCTTCCCCCATAATCCACCCTATATATCTCGGCACTCTTCCTCTTCAATCTCATATTCTTACGTAGGTTCAACTCTTAAAGATGGCGAAGAAACTAGAAATGAGACGAGTCCCTCTTCTTATGATTCCTATCCTTTCCCTCCTCCTCGCACTCGCCCGGGTTGCCGTTTCCGAACCGATACCCGCCGATAGATCCCAGGTGAACGCCTGGTTCCAACGCAACGTGCAGCCCTACACGGCTCGGAAGGGCACGTTGGACCCGAACCTGGAGGCCGCGGAGGCCGGCTCGAGGGTGATTAGGGTGCGGCAAGATGGGAGCGGCGATTTCAAGACGGTGACCGACGCCATCAAAAGCATTCCTGCCGGGAACAGCAAGCGCGTGATCGTGTCGATCGGGAGCGGCGAATACAAGGAGAAGATCAGGATCGACAGGACCAAGCCTTTCGTGACCTTGTACGGATCGCCTAACGCCATGCCGAGGCTCTCCTTTGCAGGGAGGGCTGCTCAGTATGGGACGGTCGACAGTGCCACCCTCATTGTTGAGTCCGATTATTTCGTGGCTGCCAACCTTATTATCGCGGTGCGTTTCAATTGCAATCTTCGTGCTTTTTACTCTTCTGAAACCTTAATTTCGTAATTTCAAGGTTTACGAGTTTTCGGATGCAGCTTGACACTTCTTTTCTGCCGCTTCCTTTCTTTCTTTCTTTTTTTTTTTCTTTCTGTAGCACGTATCAACTTTTTTTTTTTTTGCACCAGTTCCGTGCGCCATAGCATGCGTACGAGTTCTCATGCTGACGTCGACCCGGTTTGTTTCAGAATTCTGCGCCAAGGCCCGATGGGAAGGCCGCAGGTGCACAAGCGGTGGCGGTGAGAGTTTCTGGCGACAAATCAGCCTTCTATAACTGCAGACTGCTAGGGTTTCAGGACACGGTCTGCGACGATAGGGGCTTCCATTTCTTCAAGGATTGCTACATCGAAGGCACCGTGGATTTCATCTTCGGATCGGGGACTTCTCTCTATTTGGTATGCATACCGTTGCTCCATACTCGTTCTCCAAGATCTTTAGACTAATCAATCCTTTTTGAAAAGCGCTCAATCGAGTAATTTCTGAACTGCAACACCGGTTGCGGTGCGTATTGCAGAGCACTGAGTTGCACGTCCTGGGAGACAGTGGATTGACCATGATAACGGCTCAAGCAAGGGAAAGCAGCGCGGAGGACACCGGCTACTCGTTCGTGCATTGCCGCATCACCGGAACCGGCAACGGCACGTACTTGGGAAGAGCGTGGAAGGACAGCCCCAGGGTGATCTACTCCTACACCGACATGAGCAGCGTCATCAACCCCCTCGGCTGGTCCAACAACTTCCATCCCGAGCGCGACAGGTACGTGACAATATTATTCACCACAAGGCTCCATTGCCTGCAAATCTCGTTCATGAAATGGATGGTCGGACGTAATCTCTTGAGCACGATCGTGCATGGTTTCTGATACCAAATTGTAACCTAAGGGTCTTCACATTTGGCAGTACGGTGATGTTCGGAGAGTACAAGTGTTCCGGCCCGGGATCGAACCCGGCGGGGCGGGCGAAATTCGCGAAGCAGCTAGGCGATGGAGAAGTCCAGCCTTACATCTCCTTGTCCTACATCGTGGGCTCCAAATGGCTTCTTCCTCCCCCGAGAGTATAGAAAAATGTGTGTACTCCAACTCATCTTCCCATTTGGATCAACCCAAAATGTAACGACCGCCTGAATGTCATCGCACTGTTGAATTATTTAAAGCACGCTCTTGCCGAGTATTTCTTATATATAGTGAATGTGATGTGGCGCAGTCCGGTCGCACTGTTCATGCCTCCCACATCTCTCTTGTTGTAAACATTGCATTGTTTTCCCACGAGTATACTCGCCTGTGTCTGAATTCTGATTATCCTTTTACACTTGTATTCTTTAAACAAGCACAATGTATGAGGTCATAGTGGCCGAAATTTGAAAATGGTTTTTGAAATTTTTTGAAAATTATTACGTGTATTCTTTAAGTGTGCATTTTTTTTAGTAATAAATGATTTTTCGTTAACCGATATTTTTCAACAAACCAAACGCATCAAAGTTGAGAAAAGTAATTCACGAATTTATTGTTTGTTTTTTTTTTCTCACTTAAATAGACACACACTAAGATTCAAATGCTTGAATAGTTGAAGTGCTCGTGCTGCTATCCAGTCCTCAATGAGATCAATAGGTCCAAATCTCTACTATTGTAATTGTAAAAGTGAAGGGTGTGTTTGTTTTACGAAAAATCAAAGATTTGAAAAATATTTTTCAAAAAATAAACGCTTGTATCACCCATGCATAAAAATGAACGGATGCAAAATATTTTCATCATCGTGAAAATAATTAGGCATAAAGTATTATGGATAATGAAAATATTTTTCGTTAATTAATTTTTATAAAAGATATAAATGTTTCTTTTTGAAAAATATTTTTCAAATTTTTGATTTTCCGTGAACAAACACGCCCTCACACTAAAATTTACCCTTTAATCAAATTTCTCTTAGTCACATTCCAAAAGAAAGAAAATTGTAGAAACTCCACATATATCGAACATTTTTCTAATTAACCAACATCACCCTAGCTTCTTTTGAGAAATATATAAAAAAAAAATATTTTCATCAGCTTGTCTAATTTCCATTTTTATTTAAGTCAATTTGAATTCTAACACATAAGTAAGTTCTGAAATATAACGACATGATACCACGTAAATCCAATCGATTTGAATTTGATGTGTACAATCTCATTTAACTTTATATTATCATTTAGAATTTAGTTTTCTTTAAATTAATGCATGGAATTTTATATATAAAAAAATACCACGAATGGTCGGAATATTGATTTTGTCGGTGAGTCGAAGAAAATCATCCCAATTATGCCCACCTCAATATAAACTTAATATTCTTTTGCTCCCTCCTTTCTTCTTTTCCCTTTCAATTATCGTTTTCACTTTTCCCTTTGTATGTTCTCCATTCTTTTTCACTCTTTTTAGTTGACCAAATAGTTGCATGATCATAAGCTGACGTAGCTTATAGTGCATTTACGAATTACGAAGTTCACAATTTGAAAAAAAAAATTGTTCGGAAAGTCATAAATGTATTGTATAGATTTAAATTCATTTCTAAACTTTTTAATTTGATCAAATTAGTCCTAAACCTTTTCACGATTTTTTTTATCATATTCCATCCAAATAATTTGAAGTAAAAATCACCGACGTGGCGGTTCAGTCAACGTTAGCCGTCTTACATGACATGACCAACGTCTAACATGAACGATCTCAAAAGATTTAGAATTACATTGGCCAAAATTAGAAAGCTTAGGATTGAACCGGAATTTGTACAATATGTCTAAGAATTTTTGGCCAAATTGGAAAGTTACAAGTTTATATTTAAGTTTCTAAATAAAATGGCTCGCACTTGATGCGCAAGTTTGAAATTTAAGTAGCCATGATTGCATGCCATTATGTCTTATACACCATAGAGAGCTCACAATTTTCAAATGAGACAGATATTCCATCGAATATCTCTTATTCACCAAAGGGATCATCAAAATATTCAGAATTGACATCACAACCATATCCCCTTGGGTTTATTGTGACAAAATATGGATGGAATTAATTAGTTTAATAAGTATTCCGACTCTAAATTTGACACGTACTCTTATATACAAAGGTAGTGTTGGAGTTATTTTGTCATTAGTTAATAAAAAGAGTTGTCAAATATCTTGGTATACTTCGCTTCGGAAATGCACTCAGATCAATTGAGATTTATAGAGAATGCTACAAATATTGAAAAGTCGAGAACAGTTAAGTAAGCTACAATATATCAACTCTTTCAGTTTAATTAGAATATTGGAAAATGTCGTGATTGTCAAAAAAAAAAATCCTTTCCATTCGAAGACGAAGACCCCCGGACGACGCGGATGCGGGTCCGCATAGTGGTGGAATTATACCTGTCTCCATTTATTTTTTCCTCCTTTAATGACTTATTGACTTTATTTTAGTTCTTAATTGTTCACGCGCACTGACCATGACTCGTGCATTCGAGCTAAATACCTGAGGGTCCAGGCGCGTCTAATTCTAAGGTCAATTGTGATCGCTTATGAATAATATAACCTAAAGATCACGTCATAACTTCTTATTCAAACTTCCAGATACACGATTTCATCCAAAACATCGTGTCAGGATTAAACGAATGGACAATGGCCTAAGGGTCTATAAGCTTTTCGCTCCGAGCAATATCGTTTTTTGTACCATTTTTTTGTACAAGGAAGCTGTTAGTCTGACAGTGCAACAGTACCGTCAATTATTTCTGGCCACGCGATTTCTCAATCAATGAGTTGTTTTATGCAAAACATGCGGTGATGATGTGTGGATTTACGGTTGAGATCATATCGTTCCTGTCACTACTGTCAACGAAGTATTTTTCAGTGCCGTTGGTCTTTAGATTGTTCTTCAATTCGCGTAATATTATTAGTCAATCCTTGAAATCCTTGGACAAAAATGCTTATTTGGCAGTAAAATGGACGCTAAATGCGCACTCAGATGGTTCCATTATCTCTCGAGTAAAGAAGTCGTCGCAATCGCAATCGCAATCGCATCGGTTTCTGGGTAAGACCGAAATAGAAGAATTCTGCAATAGTAGGTCTTTAGCGGGTCAATAACGCAGTCAACCGATCTTCATCAGTTTTGAGGGAAAGTACTCGGAAGGTAGCTTCTGCAACTGCAATCACTGGGTCAGCACTATTTCATAGGTGCGATCGGTTCACAGGAAGGATGGTTCTATTCTAGAACCGAGAACCATCCATTAGGGATCGTTTTTGCAAAATGTGAACCGTGAACTAACCGTTTATTCCATGGATCCACCCGGGAACCGAACTACCGGTTTGGTTCGGTTTTTGGTTGGATTCTGGTTACAGTTCTAATGTTACCCACTTGTTCCATAAAAAAAAATTAAGTTGAATATTAATCCCACAAATATGACTTAATAAAGTTATGTAACGGCGAACTTAGAACTTTCGTTTCCTTTTTTAACCTTGTAAATCAAAATTTTCAGCAATCCAATGGCACCGGCTAAGTGACAATTTGCCCATTGCACTAGAAAAAAAAAAGAAATGTGAAATTGAATTGTACAATAAGAGCGACCGAGTGCGAAGAGAGTTGAATTAGGGTAAAGTCTTTTTTTATTTTTCAGGTCTAGGCTATTTTTTTAGGACGAATAGGTTAAGTATTTAAGAGATGGTTTCATTAAAATAATTGGCCTATTTACATTATATAAAAACCAGTTCGGTTGGGCCGGTTGGATAATTTCCACCCGAAACCGGGAACCGAACCGATACCTGCCGGTTTTGGAAAATTGAAATCGGAAACCGAACCATACCCGTCGGTTACGATCCAAAATTAGTCAGTTGGGTACGGTCCGGTCTGGTTGGATCGTGGTTTTTTTCTCACCCCTACTATTTCAACATGAATCGCGATAGCCGACAATAGCTGTAGGCCAAACAAGAAAGAGAGCAGCCATAGGTGATTTCCAAAATCACCGCATTCCAGTAGCTAACTTCTCCTCCACGTTCAAACATAACCATTCAACTTTATTATTGTTCAGTACATATGTCGTTTAGGAACGTTCATTTCGACTCTAGAAGAAGTCATTAAGTCATGAATTTTGCTGGAACTAGTACCATCTACGGTCGCGTTTTCTTACACCCACAATTGAAGAAGGCATGAAATCGCAAGTATGGACATAACTAACTTCTATGATCGATTTAGTCTGTGTCCGTATGATGTTCATATAATGTATAGCTACCGAGTCAATTTCATTTAATCAGGGTTAGAGAAAATGTGACCCGATACGTAAAAGCGCTATTATATCGTGCACTCTGTCGGCGACTTTTTGTAGTGGTCGTGGCCGCCCTAATTACTAGACCGATCCGCCATTATAATTTCATACATGTCAATTGAAGATATGGCAAACTCTCCCTTTTCCACAGTAATCCATATGAATTTACGCTCTCACTATCAATCCCGGCATATAATATAAGTGTTCTTCCATTTGATATGAGTGTTTAGTATGCATGACACTTATTTATGAAATTTACGCACGGCTCCAATATGAATGTCGTCTTCTATACACTGTTGAGTTTTAATTGCGCTTCTGTTGAAAAGTCTCCTTCCCGACACGATTTTCGGACGTCTCCCCCACGGAACATCATCAACACACCATTGGACGGCTGATGTGAACATAAAGCAGGTGTTCCGACACAGACCGGTTTACTTCGTGGGCCGGCCAGATTTCTCCGTTCGTGATGTCTATAAATTGGAAGGGCATTTCTTCGGTCGCAGGCATCTTCTGCTCGCTGATAAACCCTCGTAGGACTCGAGAGCCCCAGAAAAGAAAAGGTAAGAGAGAGCAGGATGAGATCGGTGTCGCGAGTGATGATGATGCTGGTGGTGGTTGTGACAATAGTCACGACCATCAACAACGCGTCGGTGAGCGGCCAGACGAGCCCGAGCCAGTGCAAGGAAGAGAGGAAGCAGTTGGAGAGTAATTGCAGGCTGGTGATGTTCGGGAGACAGCCGACTCCCCAGTGCTGTGCCATAGTGAGGGCGACCCACGTCGAGTGCGTGTGCCCCTACGTCACTCCCAAACTCGCCGCCCTGCTCGGTGTCAATCGCACCATCAAGCAGATCGAGGGCTGTGGAAGGACCGTCCCTCACAACTTCAAGTGTGGAAGTACGTCACTCTCTCTCTCTCTCTCTCTCTCTCTCCCCACCAACCAGTCGGAAGCTCAAGGATGCTCAGTTCGTCACCTTTCTGTTTCCATTACTGTAGTTTTACCGTCGAAACTGAAGCTTTAGAACCTGCTGATGACTTGACTCTGAGCGTGTAATTTTACTTGGTGCAGGTGTGACCACCCCTTGAGCGAGGATCGATCCCGCAGGCAGTTGCGCTATAGCTAGTACAATAAAGGGTTTGCTTTATTAAGAGAGTATACTCAAGCGCGACGGATTTTGTTGGAGACACTCTGATGTAATGTAGCCATGGCGGGATCAAATTTACCGTATTTGAGTCTATCCAATCTTACATCTTTTAATTTGGCCATTTTTTTTTTGTCAAAAATAACGTTTCGTTTGGTTTACTTCCTCTAGATACGAGAGAGGAATGTCGCAATTCAACTGTAAATCAAAACACATCTCCAACGACTTCAAAACAAAACATGCTCTAAATAATAAGAAAAATCATCAGAACAAGATAATGGGTTATATGTTCAAAGAGCACATTTATAACTTTCTTCAAACCATAATCGGCGGTCGATCACCGAACCCGTTTTGAATAATAAGTACATACCGAAAACTCCATCTATTGCTATAAATTTGCCTTTCGACAGTGCG
This sequence comes from Psidium guajava, assembly GCA_016432845.1. Lineage (NCBI taxonomy): Eukaryota > Viridiplantae > Streptophyta > Magnoliopsida > Myrtales > Myrtaceae > Psidium > Psidium guajava. The sequence continues at coordinate 3,302,050 of CM028224.1, forward strand.
TGCCCAGGTTTGATGTCTCCGATACCATCATCGAGAAGAATAAAAAGATCGAATGAGTATAGATTTGACATCTATGAGAGCAAAATCTTCATGAAACTTTTCTGATCTCATTCGAAACTGGACTTATTCACTAACAAAACTCGAAGAGAGCGAAATTCCGAAAGCATACATATAGAAAACTCCAAATCTAAACTAGATGGAGATCCAAATCTCTCACAAATGAGAGAGAAAAGCTTTCAAATCTATATTAAAATGGAAGAGAAAACCTTCCAAATGAAAGGACAATAAGAAAACAAAAATAGAAGACCAAAACAATTTAAGAAAAGAGGGGGAGATAGAGAAAGGTCTCTCTCTCCCTCAAAAAATGTTACCAGCACTAGGAGTGATCGGTTCTCGGTCCGGTCCGGTTCCCCTCAAGAATCGAGAATCGGACCGGAGCAAAAAAAAAAACGTAATCCAAATTATTCTCTAATTTTTGAAATCAATAACGTTATAAGACTTCAATGTCTATATAAAATGACTTCCTAGTAGCAAAAACTAAGAAGTCCAACGAGCCAAAAGAGATTTATGGACCAAAATTAGGAAAAAAAAATTAATCCGGTCCTAGGAACCGGGAACCGGACTGCCCGGTCACCGATTCCAATTTTAGGAACAGAGAACCGGACCAGAGCTCTATAAAATTGGGAACCGGACCACCGGTCCCGGTTTGGGTGGTCCAAGTTGCTCACCCCTAACTAGCGCTAGCATTTGGGGAGGGTGGAGAGAGAAAAGGGAGCCCGAATCGAATTGGCTAATTTAATTGTAAACATTTTGATTATTTGTCAATGTAGTTCATCTACTCAAGCAATTTTGCATAAAATATGTTGTTGTGCTTATAATCCGAGAGAATCACTGGCTCTCGGTCTCTTTTTGTCACAACGGAGAAAAAAAATTTAAAAGCAATTTGCATTTTGCCAAAAAGACCCAGCGTTAAAAGGAGTTTTTGAAATTCAGCATCAGAGGAGGGAAAGTCCAGCTCCAGCAGTTTGCACTTTGCAGTGCAGATGCTCGAAGCCTTCGCCTCCGCGGTTAGGCTCGTGCTGCGACTGCCTGAAGCATCGTCTTCACTCCCAAAAACCTCGCAGAGATGTCGAACGAAAACGCCGACGCCTCGTCTCAAGGACAAATCACGGAGGCGCAAATGGCTCGAATCTCCCAAAAGTTCCGAGCTGCCAAGGCCCTGCTCGCACGCAAGCGCCCTTCCTTCTCTCCCTCCTTCCCCGATCCTCTCCGCCGCAGGTACGGTCGATCTCCATATTCACTCGCTCCTCTTCCACCTTCTGCTCTCGCCGATACTCAGGTTTTATGCAATCGATTCCTCTGGTGCTCAGTGATTGTATGCATTTGCTCGTGTCGAACTCAGGCTTGAAACTGCGATCACGCATTCCCCACTATCGAGCATCCAAAGAATTCCTCTGTCGGAGATCTCGACGAACGCACCGTTATCGAAGGGATTTGAACCATTAGATAGCTGTCCAAGTGAGGTTAAGTCAGTCGACGAGATTCGGGAGGCGAGGATAAGTGGACGAGATGGATGCGAATTGGATTCTTTTAGGACTCCGGTGAAACAAGCCGAATGCTGCAGCGTGGGGGATTCATTTTCGAATTGTAGCATTCTAGACGATGCTTTTGACGATGTCCTCTTTGAAGAGCTTGATGCATTGTCAGGGGGCAAATCTTCGGCATGCGGGGCAGGAGATCATGATGGCCCCGTTCAAGGGCAGTCTTCAGCTCAATTTAGCTGCCCTGCTGATCTCGACAGCAGTGCCACTTTTGTTGCTGTTGACAATCCCACTGGGAGCGGTAATCAAGGAATTCCTGATGACGACGACTTTAGAGTTGTAAAGAGCACGAGCATGCCTGAAGGGTACTCAAAATACTTGGATTCTCTAAATGAAAGGCAACTAGAAGCGGCTTGCACTGATATCTCAGTTCCTTTGATGATTGTTGCTGGTCCAGGAAGTGGAAAGGTCTTCTTCTCTCTTGTTGTTTTGTTTCTTCCACTCCTCCCATGTACGATTTATCATTTATTCCATGGAAAAGATGATTCCCTTTCTTTCTCATTTCAGACTTCAACTATGGTTGGGCGCATTTTGACATTACTTAATCAGGTACTTCCTACTGCATCATTGAATTGTTCATCTTTGGCATAAAACAACGAGCTAGCTCTTCTAATTTCTATTTGAACTTTTTTTTTTTGGTCCATTTTATGTTATAATTAGCAAGTCCTATGTAATTTTCTGCTTCAATTAAAGTTGACAGTTCATATCTCCAAGTTCGTGGAATGTCTCACCTCTCAATTAAGTATTCTTCCTTAACCGACACTTTTTCCAGGGTCTTGATCCTTCAAACATTCTAGCAATGACTTTCACTACTGCAGCTGCTTCTGAAATGAGAGACAGAATTGGAACTATTGCTGGGAAGGAAGCAGCTAAAGACCTTACAATCAGCACATTCCATTCATTTTCTTTGCAACTCTGCCGTAGTCATGCTGAAAAGTACACTTCTTCGTTATTTTACGTTTTTCATTCCAAGATGTATACCTTTAAAGAGTACAGTTTTTAGCTCTGGGTTTGTGTATGAAAGCAGTATATTGGTTGCGTGTTCTGTTGTCCCAATATTGGTGTGGTGATGTGTTAATCTCCTCCCACCATTCACCAAAGCATCCCATATTTCACAAATTTATGACTCACTTCCAATTTGCATCTTTCCTTCGGGATCATCTTTGTTCCAATGTTGACGTCTCTTTCACAACATTCTTATCCTAATTATTTCCCTCTCATAATGAAGTATTGACTTATTTAAAGTTTTATTGGATTGTTATATAGGATAGCACGTACACCAGAGTTTCAGATATTTGGCCACGGACAACAGAGAAAAGCAGTAATTGAGGCCATAAGATTGTTAGGACAAGAAAATAACAAACAAAATAATGCTGTGGGTGGCCTTTTTGAAGATCCCAATGGCTTGACATCTCCTCAGCATTTCAAGGATGGATCAAAGAAGTGGCAGAAGTTTGTCACTCAGGTCAGTGGCCAGCCTAAAAGAATTCAGTATTTTGCTTGAAGTTTAAAAAATCATTCTCAAATTCTCAGTTTTGGGTTACAGTAAAATTTATCTTCATATAAGAAAGAAATATCATCTCTCAGTTGATATCATCTCGCAGATATTCATGCCATGTGCTTTTGTTAAAGGTGAAAGGTGCAGATAAAGCACAGGGAAGGGGAACGCTTTTTCACAAGCACGATTTTGGCGCTCCTAAAACTACCCTTTTTTGGGAAAATTTATTGCTTTTCCAGTGAAAAAGTACGAGGCACTGTACATGTCAAGGCATTTGTGCTCTCTCTTTCATGCTAAAGCTTTTGGAGGGAGAGAGTGAGAATAGGCCACTTTCTATGTCACGGCACCATTGCTTTCTCTTTGAGGCTAAAACTTCTCTGGGGACGAGAGGGAGGGAGGGAGAGAGAGAGTATGGTTCATGAAGGGTCCATGGCACTTCAATTCATTCATCCTATTTTGTTTGGATTACGTGTATCTTACTGACTATAAGTGACTCCTAGGTTTGCGTTTGGGTTGGTTTCAAGTACCTTTTCACCTTTTAACGAGCAACAAAGTCCAAGCAAGTACATGTTTGTGGCTTCTTGAATCTACTCGTTTTTTTTTTTTGGATGTTCATCTGCTTGACCCGGGAAAAAGTATAAAGGTACTTTTTCAAAATATTAGGTTCTCTCTTTCAGGCTAAAGCTTCTGGAAAAACACCTCAGGATTGCAGTAAGTCGGGCAATGATACTGGAGTAAGCTGATTCTCTTTTAGATATTTCTTCAGCTCAAATATAAAAATTTGCTCCTTTACTTTCTTTTGTTATTCTGCTGCTGAGTTCTTGTTTTGACCTTTAATTAGGCTGCAATTCTTCACAACTACGATGATATATTGAGATCTTGTAATGCTTTTGATTACCATGACCTAATTAGCTGTTCCGTGAAGTTGCTTACTGATTTTCCAGAAGGTCAGTACTTCCTATATATGAAGTCATCAAATTAGTAACTATTGTTCAAGTCTCGTTAACACTTATCAATGTCCAATTTCAAGTGCTCAAGCAATGTCAGGATATCTATAAGGCCATCATAATAGATGAGTTCCAAGATACGAGTGCTATGCAGTATAATCTCTTGCGGATTCTTGCATCTCATAACTGCATAACTATTGTTGGAGATGATGATCAAGTATGTCCACACGTTTTTGGTTTCCACATCTTGACCATTTTTGGCAAGTCACTGCAAAACATTTATGTCTTTACATTTTTTGGACCCCCTTACTCGTGCTGCAGGCAATATTCAGTTTTAGTGGAGCGAATATATCTGGGTTCGATTCTTTTCGTGAAGATTTTCCAATGCATAAAGAGGTCAGCTTCCCTAGTTTGCTTTTTCTATGATCCCTTCCCTACCTCCGTCTTAAAATTGTAGAGCTTGTATTTCATACTAGACTTGACATAGCCTTTATGGTGCAGATTAGATTAGTCAAAAACTATCGTTCCACAAGGTGTATTGTCGAGGCTGCATCATCTCTTATTAAAAATAATGTGAAGAGGCGCCAATTTAAGAATGTTCTCACTGACAATTCCACAGGATCTAAGGTGTCTATTGTTGCTTTCCTATTGGTAGAAGAATAATTTGGGGCACAACCAATAAATTTATACTGAATTTGATTAAAATATGTAGATTACTGTCAAAGAATGTCGCAATGAGGATGCGCAGTGTTCATTTGTTATTGACAAGATTCTGGAAGCCACGTCTGGTGGTTCCGCTGCTAATTGCTCCTATGGAGATATTGCTATCCTTTACCGTAGGCAGGTCAAGCTTCATTGTTCTTCTATTTTATATAGATGGAAAGAACCATGTAGCGACTATTTATTCTGATGATCCTGGTTCTGTAGGTCTCTGGGAAACCATTCCAAAGTGCCTTTCGAGAAAGAAAAATTCCTTTCAACTTGCATGGTGTGGCCTTTTACAGAAAAAAGGTTTCCCCCCCTCAATTCTTCTGGATTGCCATGCTCGCAATGCTCTGTCATATCCTTATCTTAAATTTCAGTACTTAGAACAATTTTCTGTTAATAACAGAGTTAATCTATTATTGTGCTGATTTTTCCATTGGAGTATATACGGACTAGCTTTTTTGTAGCCCTTCTTTTCTTCCAAAGACATTTCTTTCTCAAATCTCCTCTGCTGCTACATTCCCATGCCCTTAGATACGATTGATCTGCTTGCCCTTATGATTAAAACTGGTGCAATTTATCAACCGGAGTATGTCTCAGAAGCTACTGAGTTTGTGTGCACAGACTTCATTTTTGCTTATGACTATATAGGAATCTCTTCATGTAGCAGTCTGCTAGCTAGTTAAGATGTCTCATATGAGCAAACAACTTGTTGAATTGTCTTTCCTGTTTTACTGCGTAGTTATGTTTCGTAACAGGTCTTTCATAAAACGGTGAAGTTTCCAGTGAAAATGGATTTGAAGTTGCTAATGACATTTTAACGAAGGTTGAGCTCTTGTAAAGCACCAAATTGTTGTTTTGACATCACCTAACTTATTTGTAAAGTCTTTACACTTTACTTTTTTGCCCGTCTTATGGTCATGTTGCCTACCTTCTCTAATATTGAAATAGTTGATCTAATTAATTTTTCCCGCTGGCAAACTGCAGAATTCCATACAAGAATTATACTTGTTTGTTGACTGAAACCTTCTTCTGCCATAGGTAGTTAGAGCCATAATTGCTATGCTCAAGTCAGCATTACCTGGATGTGATGACGATCCATATCGACAAGTCTTGAAGGTTTTGCTTCCTTTCGAGAAAGAGGAAAAGAAGAGGGTATGAGTCTTCGAGTGATGGCCGGTTCAATTTATTGGGCAATGCAAGATATTCATGCATGTCTTTTAATTTTTCCAACAAGTGTTTAACTCATCTTCTCTCTCTCTCTCTCTCTGTGACAGGTAATTAACCATATAGATAAGATATCAACTGTGAGGAAGTGCAGCTTCATATCCGTTGCCTCTGACATCTTCAATGCAAAAATTTCCGGAACATTTAAGAGGTTTATTCCTTGACTCTAAGCACCATATCGTCTGATGACAACAAGAATTTCTTTGTCGTTTTTTTTTCCTTGAATTACAGATCATTTGTTTACTTCCTGGCTGTATATATAATGACTATTTTCTGGGCTTTCCTCTTTGATTTTGTTAATTCAGATGTCTATTCTCAAATAGGATTACTTGGTTTTACAATCATGGGATTTGTGAAGCAACCTAACCGTCCGTTTGATTGCAGTAATGCAATAAGCATGAAATGTAATTGCTATTATGCTGTAAAGTAATACGGATGGAATAGTTATTACACTTTTGGTTTAAGTGATGTGACACCTTTACATTATTTGATTTCATGAATGGCATTTGTAATAGGGCAGAATAGCATAAGATTTCCCATGAATGACATAGGTACAGATATAAAAGCATAGTTTATTAACCCACAATTGACATATGCCCCCGTGTATAACAGCCAGCAGGTATACGTGTATTAGGTTTAAATAGATACTGAAGGGTGTTCTATCATTTGATTCTTTGTCATGGCACTTATTAGTAAAGAGTGCAGTAGGAGACTCTTGATGATGTAAAAGTTGGGACGCTAGAATGTTAAATTGGCCTAATGTATGTTGTTGGTAGCATTTCATTCATATAGCTACCTGAGTTTGTGAACTGCCTCGTGGATCTTATCTTGTGCTATTATCTTTCCGTTCTGTTCTCTTGACATGTTATTAAGGATCTGATTGGTACTTTTTTACAGGAGTCAACTTACGCAAGGACGCAAGGTGTTGTCAACTCTGGAGATGATATCTAGACTGGTTTGCAGGGTGAACATTGCTATTTCTAAGTTCCTCGACCTCTTATCAGTATGAATAGAGGTTATAGTTGCTTTGAATTGTCTGATACCTTGAAGGGAAAATATTATTTCTCAAAATCGGCATTGCAAACCTCTCTTTTCTTTGAATTTTACTTTGGTTAAATATAAAGACCTGGCAGTTTTCTTGCTTTGAGGCAATACTTAATTTTTATGTTTCTAAAAACAGGTGTTGTTCGTTTTTAGCATGAACTTTATTATCTTCTCTGTGAATGTTTAATTTAAGTACGGGTGTTGTTTCCAAACACGGGTAGTTATCTGTGATTGTTTCTTTTTTAGCATGGACTTTTTGATCTTCTCTGTGAATGTTCAATTTAAGTACGGGTGTTGTTTCCAAACATGGGTGGTTATCTGTGATTGTTTCTTTTTTAGCATGGACTTTATATTCATTCAGAATAGATTTTCTTTATTGTAGTCTTTTTTCATTGCAGGAGCAATCGATTTCCACTGTGATTGCTTCAGTGGCAAATATGATTCCACAGGTCCGTCTGTATTTCCATTTTAAAATCCATAAATGTATTTTTTAGTTCTTCAGAACTTCAGGTACAACACAGTCATCATTGCGTGCACACTCGGGCTCGCGCAGCCACCATTCCTTTTTCAGTCCATCAGTTGCAGATCATGGTGCTGGTCTTTGGTTAATTCCAATAACTTCCATCAACCTTAACATGAAGGGGAATGAAACGGTCGCTTCTTTCATATATAATAATTCATGAAGATCTTTAATCAGTTGGTTCAAATAGTATTTCACAAACATTTATCATTTCAAATCATATCAGAAACAATTTTTATGTTTCTTGCAATAGCTACAGAGGTCTCCAATAAAGTTGGTAACTGCCTCTCAGATTTTGTTTTAGTAATTGTCGTATGATTTTCTCCCATAGAAGTATCTCCTTGAGCAACGAGCAGTTCTAGATGTGGATGGAGGAAAGCTGCTGAATGAAGACAATGACCTTAGATCTGTAAGCTTTTTGTCCCTGAGAACCATAATGCAGCATCTTAATCACCTAGTCAGTCACATTTGTCCATAGTGATGTATATTTATCTTTTGGAAACCGAAATGGCATAATTAATAACAGTCCTTCATGCTTTCTGTCAAAGGTACTGTGGTGTTACCTATATGGAATAATCACCTTGAAATTTTCATCGTCATGTTATGTCAGCCATGTTGATAGGGAAAACTTATATATGAATGTTAGCTCGAGTGTGGTCAATGTAATTAGAGTCCAATTTGGATGGGCTTTCTCTTCTCTGCAGGTTCTTCAGTACATACTGGATGATGTGTCAAGCTTCTTATCAACTCATGCACTTGCTGCAGAAGGCAATACACACGCAAAAGAAGAAGTAGGAGGTTGTGGCAATGTGCTCAAAGCTTTTCTTGACCATTTATGTGAGAGAGAAAGGAAAAATTTTCGTACTCGGAGACATGACAATGAAAATTCCATAACATTGACCACTATTCATCAGGTACTTTTCTCAGACATAATAAGTAATCACTAGACAGTGGGAAAAGTCTTTTCTTACCGGTTTTGTTTATTGTGCATTATGGTCTTGCTGGAATGAAACTTCTTATGCTTTCTTTCACTTGCAGTCAAAGGGCTTAGAGTGGGACATTGTTTTCATAGTGAAGGTACTTTTTAAACAGTGTGCCAAATTTACTTTACCTAGTCTTTTAAGCTACTGGCCACTTGATATGCCTTTTCTTACTCAATTTCTCATTTCCTCTACTATATATCGTGATGGTTACTTCTGACCGTGCCTAACTTCCATAGCCTTATTTGTTGTCACTTGCATAACATTGATACTTTCAATTTTGGAATTATCTAGGTCCACTTTAAGTTATTGTTTAGTTATTTTGATTAAATTAAGGAGAAAACACTCTAGATAATGTTATTTATGGGCATTTCATTTCAACTCATACATGTAATGTTCGTTCTGCACAGGTATGTATAAATTGGTGATTGATGTGGCAGAATTTTATGAATAAGTGGAAAATTGTATTGACATCATCCTCTTTGTGTATGTTAGATTATCTGTAGTGCTATTTCTCAAGTGTAGTTTACCATCTTATGTGTTATCTTTTTGTTTCATAGCTTGGAAAAAACATGCCTTCTGTTCCTTTATTTAGCACAATGTTTGACAGTGACTTCACCAAATTTGGCACTTGCTATTTGCTAATTCATTTCAGGAATACACTGCATCTATATTCATGCTAAGCTGCTTCATTGAAGATACTTGGAAATAACAAGAAGCATTATTAAATTAAAGATTAGTTAAATCAGTATGTGAAAGACATACTACAGAACTGTCTTGATAGTAAAAAGCAAGTCATTGGTTTGCATTGGCAGTCCTCTGGTAGATGCTGATAAGCACTAGTGACAGGAACCACTCAGCATGATATCATAAAAGATTGATTATTAACAACACAAAGCCATCTGTTGTATTTGTTTCTTTATCCAAGAAGAGGTATTAATAAGCAAAAATACGTGATAATTTGATATCTTCCAATTGTTGCTATAGGCAAATGACTCTGAGATCCCACTGTTACATGAATTTGACGGTGCTACTACAGAGATTGGGACTTCAGTGGAGGTTAGCTTGGTGCATAAATTCTTTAAGTGCCATGACCAGCTCCTGAGGAGTATGTACAATTGACGTGTTATATATTTTTTTTAATCTTAGGAGGAAAGGCGCCTCTTATTTGTGGCAATGACTCGAGCCCGACAGAAACTTTTCATTTTGTATGTTATGATGGACTCTAGTTGGCAGGTTTGGCCTATATCAAAATTTATAGTCAATACTTTTCTTTGTCAAGTTAGTTATATAATCCTTTACTCTCCCTTTCAGATGTTGCAACCGTCACGTTTTCTGAGAGAACTCCCAGTTCATCTTCTAGACGTTCAAGTAAGTACAAATGTGCCACTTAACTATACCTTTAATCCTTTATCGGGTCAGATCGTTCTTGTTGCCTGAGGTGATCGACCATATACTTTATAGCCTTCTCAACAGTGTTGTGAGTTGGACTCAGGTTGAAACACCAGGGGGACAATTTTTTTTTTCCCTGAAAATGGCACGTGGGAAAGAGATATGTAGCCCAAATAGATAAAATGAAATTGATGAAGTACAAGTACACCACAGTTTTTTTTTTTTTTTTGTGGGGTGGGTGGGTGTTGGGGGGTTGTGGATTTTTGAACTTGCTGATATTGAGTAATTTGAGGAACTCTTTTCTTTGATGAATCATTCTGGGTAATGAATCCAGAAATTATCACAACCTTTTCCAAATTTGAATTGCTTTTGTTATATTAAGGTAAGTAATATTGACATGCATTTGCTCTTTGTTCCAGGAGAAAGTTAGAGGGCCTATTTGTCATTGCTATGGATTGCATTAGTGTTCTGGTTGTGTGATTTGTTTTTATTGTCATCATAAAAGATGCTTGCTTGGTAATGTTGGCTCCATCTCAGTGACGTGTGCTGTTTGCTGTGTTTGGATAAGAAGAACTAATTTTAAGTGAAGTCAGGTCTAAAGCAAGAAAAATAAGGAGAGATAAATTGGTTGCGAAGTACCATCTTCTTCAAGGCAGACATGATTTAGTGTTCAGCATTATAATCAAATGATCAAATATACTTGTCCCCTTGACTTGCTCTTTCTGCAAATTACTATCGGTTAGTCCAATCTTTTAGCCTTCACCACCAATTCCCTCATGAATGTGTGGCCACGTGATTTGTAGATTGAAATGAGTTCAAAAGATTTAAAACCAAAAGATCAAGTCACTTCAAAGGACAATGTGGAGTTTCCCATCATTTGTGCAAGAGAAATACAATGTCCTGATGCCAAAGTGTTGCCCTGTGAGCACAGCTATCAGAATGACATGGCTGCCAAGGATTCAGGTGATATGGCGGACATTTATAATGGAAATAGTTTCTTGAAAAGGTACATCCTCGTGGACCATTTTTCATGACTTAGAATATTTAAAATAACATAAGGACTGTCAACTGTAACTGGTGTATGTAATCTATTTCATTACAGTTTTAATGTTGAGGACAGATCAATTGTTTCTCATCTGTTCCATCAGTGGGCCAAAAAGCAAGCATTTAAAGATCCCAAAAGGTTGCTTGATAAGGTGATGTCTTGTCCCCTTGAATAGGTATTTGGTCAGTCTAAAGTAATTACCGGGTTTCATAGTAAATGAAAGGCAACTTTGGCCTGTCTGGCTATCTTTCTGGGATCCATTATTTCATACTGCATTTAGTTGCCTATCCTTTTGATTGCCACTAAACCAGCTCCGAAAATTGATCTTTCAGTATCTGCTGACTTCTTGATTACTGGTTGTTTTCTGTTGCTCATCTCATTCATATTGAAAGAACTATATAATCTTAATCTCTATATCCAAATTTGGATTAGAGAATAATGCCAGACAACCATTTTTGTGCTTGTGCCAAAGAAAAAAGATGCAAGAATCGTAGGTTTTATCTTCATTGGATTTCATCTGCAAAAAGATGAAAGGAATCTTTTCAGTGACTCTAACATTGCTTTCACATTATTGAGCTGTAGTTGTTAAGTAAATCAATTAGTCTATTATCTGCAAACTGATTATGTTCACGTCTATCATTTTTCTTTATTGTAGTCAACTCAAGTGTGGATCTAATTATTTTTAAATTACTGGCTTTTTTTTATCTTGTGTTCTTCCTTGCAGGTTGGTTTCGTGATTGATGAGCGGCTGAGGGTCAATAAGAACAAGCACAAGGTCATGCAACTTTATCTATAGTTTTTATGACACTGAAAATCAGGGCCCTCCATGTCGTTTGTGTATTTCATGAATTGTTGTCCTCCAAGGAGACGGGATCGGATTAAGCACTCCATAGTTAGAGTCACTGCGCCTCTAACAGCTTATGTTCCTTTATCTTTCATCCACGGTAGTAAAAGTATCCTGTGAGAAGTTGAAGTAGGCAATGATCCATATGGCTTTCTATTGCTTGACGTGGAGGACATCAAGAAAAGCCAAGACAGGGATTGCGTACATAGATGCTCTTATCTACTTTCCGATATCTGGGTTAAGATGGAGGAACATCATCATGGAAATCCACAAGGAAAAAATGGAACTCATGTGCTATTGGCCTTACCTTGCTCAAGGAAATCTAGGAGTTCTTTTAAATTAAATTCTAGCTGATTGAACCATAATTGCAATGGTCCTGGAAGCTCGACTCTACTAGATGATGATTTAGGTAGATATTTCAGTAAGTGCATTTCTTCAACTTTTTCAGATACTTGTTGAGGCAGCTGGTACTTACAGGGTGATTTTGCCTTATGCAATTATCAAGAAAAAATGAAAATCTTTGATTTTTCACTTAATCTGATTAGACAAGTGTATCCATTGAATCAATTGAAATGCGGATAGGATACACTTGAACCATGCCTTCCGTTTTCTTGTATATGTAAATTGGGTGTGAAGCTTACATCACAAATTTCCTATAAGTAAGTTTGCCCATCTACTTTCTTTTAATTTACTTCCTGTGTAGCTGAACTGTGTCATACATGATAATCCAGGATCTCCTGCATGCGTTGAAATGTTGCTTGAAGTCTGATGATGCAATTCACTATGCACAATATGTGAGTACTTTTGTCTTTTCTTTAAATAGCATTAAGCTATCATTGAAGTTTGTGGACAATAACAAAAACTCCACCGTTTAGTTCCGCCAATATTTGCATTACAAGTTGGGAAATATTAAGAATTTTTTTGGTGTGATATCACTGTAACACTAGGTTTTGAGGTGGGAAGAAATGCCTGCTGTTGAACGTGCTCATGTGAAGCAGGAGAAACAGGCAATTTTTCTAACTCTTCTTTTGATCGCTGAAGTTCAAAATCCTGATCATCTATTTTGTGAATAATCCGTAGTGTAGGATGTATTTTTGTGCAATGTTCTGCAACTTATTTGGGCTACTATGTTTATCTGTTGGTGCTTATCCACAAACAATACAGTCTTGAGTGGATGTACCAGTAGAGTCACGTCTTGGTGGAACACAGAGCTTGGTACCTTGGTTCCTTTCCTCTTCACATTGTACTTCCATGCAACTGTTTCCACTCATGTTTAGTTTGTGCTGAACTTCGGATGTCAATCACATATTAGGAAAAGCTATCTGACTCCATTTCTGTCATGTGGTTTTATCCGGCAGCCCATCGTGAGACCTTTTGTGTTTCACTTTCAGCTTTGGTAACCGAAGACTGGGTCATTATTTCTCTCTAGGCTGAATAGTTAAAAATGCTGAACCTTCTTTGTTTTATTTCAATGAGATTTGTACCAAGTGATTAAGCAAACAACAGCCTCTGAAAAGTGCAAGGAATTTTCAATTTGCATTTGTCTTTTAGTGTTTGATGTCAGAGGAAAAACAAGTAGTTCTGACAATTGAGATTCGTCTCTATCTGATGGGAGATGCCCAGATGGGCACATAAGACTGCTCTGTAAGACACATATTCTTCCGACCAAACTAATTAAATTTGTTTAGGGAGATGACCCTTCGTGGACTTCTAACCATTGCTCGCAACCCTTCATGTGTCTAAGCACTGATTCTTGTCTGCATTCCTAACTTCTTGTATTCTCTCTTGCAGGAACACTTCCTGAAATTAAGGATAGAGAAGTCCATGGGCTCAGCAGCACCAACATCAAAGCAGGTATCTGGCGCTCTAATTATCATGGAAAAGTATTTCTGCCTTTTGATAGTGTTTTTGCTTCAGTGACTTTGCATGTCATTGGTGGCTGGCAAGACACACCTAAGGTGCATTTCCATGGTTATACGTTGATAAAAAGTATCAACAACACCAATGTCCTTTTCCTCTAAGTAGTTAATCTTTCAGTACCTTTGCATTTCCGACTCCATATACTATTGCAACTGGTATTGCGTACTGTCTTTTTGATAGGATGCTGAACCTCAATTAATTAGAAGGTCTAAATGTGAAGTTGTTTGAATATTGGCCAAGGAAAACGTAGTTTGAATGAACTGTTTCTAAAGTAGACGTGAGTGAGCTTTTTCTAATTGCCTCTCCTGTCCAATAACAGATTTCTTATCTACAAAAGTTGGGATGTACGATTGCCCCGACATCACGCCTCCATGCTTCAAGACTGATTGAGCAGTACAAATCACTGTGAATGAAGTATAGCCTTGAACAAGATGGACGGCTGCCTCCGCATGCGACGACTGATGAAATGGGTGAATTGAGTTGACTGAATTCGGTCAAGAGCTTACAAGGCGAGGTGCACTGCCAGCGCCCGATGCGTTGATTAGGTGATGAGCGACGTATCTCATTCAGCTATCTGCTGCCGCAGAACGGTAGTTTTAAGGATGCCTCTTCAGATTCCAGCTACCACCATTGAAATTTACTGGAAGCTGCTTTGTCCCTTCATGACTTAGCTATTTAACGCAGATGCGATCTTACGATCATAGTATCTTTGTATTAAAAAAAAAATTGGGAGTACGTTTGTACAGCAAAATGCAAGTTTAGCAGCGGCAATTGAATGGTAAATGTTGCAAGTAACGAAGAATTTTGGTTATTTGGAAAGAGAATGGACTGATTTAGCCTATAGGTACTTGTCAATTTTCGAATTCCTTTCATCGTCCCCACTCTAAATTGGACCGTTTAACGCACGACTTGGTACCTTGCACTTGTAGCGGGCTAATGAGAGGACAGGCAATTGACATTTCGAGTGATCCGTCCATGAAAAATACGGGACAATGTTCCGTATTGATAATTTCTCAAAATGCTTTGATAACTACAATTTTAATTGTTTAGTTTTTACATGTTAGTGACTTCTCATCCGGTGGAAGTAATAATTCCGTAAATTGCCAGTGTTTATTTGCATAGCTTACCACTGTAATAAAACTGCTTAGTTTTATAGAAATTACCCATTTCTTATTTCAGTCTGCTTACCGATTTGTATTTAATTGTTTCAAATGCTTACTTATCAATATCTACATGTCAAAGGTCTCACTAATCATTAGTTTTGATCGTGCGTGACACACACGTGGGTGCACTCGCATTGCTCTTGTAAATTTTCATAATTCCCTCATCTGCATACATCCCTTGGAGGTACAATGTAGAAGCAATAATGGGTTAGCGACGCCCTCGCTGGCCATAGCGAGGGCTTGCCAGATCTAGCTCACTTTTGGCCACGACCCCACCCCTAGCCGGTGAGGGCTTCGCGGCCCTCGCCTAGGGGGCCTGCTATCGGCCCTTTGAACAAATTTTAAAAAAAAAAAAAGAAAGACTTTTTGGCAAAATATGAAAATATTTAGGGCTTAACTGACATCATTAAAAAATTTTAGGATTGAATTAGTAAAAGTGCAATAAATTTATGATTTTTTTTTGTACAATTTTAGCCGTCCTTGTCGTATGGCCTTTGTAACACTTATGCGGTTATGCCTATCTCGAATATTTGGGTCTTTATTTATTTTTATCTATTTTAAAGATGACAGGCTCCTCACCTCATTTTTCATCTTTAGGTTTGTTTCTATCTCACACGGGCTTCTCGATGTCAAATTTCGGGCCGGGAAGCCCAAGCCCAAACCGAAACCCAAAAGAACAATCCATTGGAAATGTGCTCCCCCGGTTCCGGCGATGCGATTGCGGAGACCATGAACCCTAGCGGTCGTCTTTTCCTCTATAAAACACAAATCGGGACTTTTGTCTCTTCCCCCGCGGCGGCTGCTCTTTACGATAACTTCCTTCGCCAAGCCAAGCGCGGCGATGGGGAAAGCTCTCTTAATCCAGTCGCTCTCGCTACACGGAGGTTTTGCAGAATAGTGCGATTGCTTGGAAAGTGTGGGGGATAATCTAGTTTTGTTTATCATGTCAAGCGGAGGCCAGTGATGATCTTCTTATAGTCTTGCCTACATTGCCTGACTATATCTATGATTATGTCATCGACTTTCCTGAGGCCTCTTGGCTAAGATATAAATAATACTTTGGTTTGATTGGCTTAAGAAACTTTTGAGTTACAGCTTGGTTTGAATCCATTGCTTTTTTTTTTTTGTTCTTCTCTCTATAGAGTTGGTAAAATCTTTTTCTTTTGTACCGCGGATTTCTCTGTCTACGTTGGCTTGGTTCGTCTTCTTCGGTGTCCTGTCTTGATATGGACAACGACATTCCCGTCCGTCTGGTTTGATTTTTGTTTTTGTGTTAGTGGAGGCCTGTGATGATCTTCTTACAGTCTTGCCTACATTGCCTGACTAGGCGTATGATTATGTCATTGACTTTTCTGAGGTTCTCTATATTTTGGTTTGATTGCTTAACAAATTATGGCCTCCTGAAGTCCTTAAGTTAACCCCGCTTCTCTCTTTTCTGTTTTTTCGACTCGTTTATTGTTCTCGCCCCCTTTCGTAAAGCTTGATTCAAGATAGCTCGAGTATAGTTTTTGAAGTATAGTTACTCTGGAGATGTCCAGGCTGACTTCACAAATATGAATTTCAATAAGTTGGTATCAAAATTCTTTCTCAGGACTGTCACTCTGCTGCTGTAGAATCTTATACGAATCCTTTGCTGCTTCGAGCTTTCTCCAATTGTGATTATTGTTGAGTGCTCGACGCAGAAAGAGGTACAAGGATGATGCTACTGGATGAGCCCTACAGAGATTGAATTTTGGGGTTGTGAGAAGCTTGGGAATCAAAAGCATTGTTGGCTTCAACTGAGCATGCTTTTTCAATGAAATGCCTTTCGGGCATGTGAGGTCTGGCCAGTGGCGTGGACTCTGCATTCTTGATTTCAAATATCTATAAATCTTGGGGTTCCGAAATTGTGAGTGCTGAATGCAGAAAAAGGCACAAGAATGATGCAACCGGATGAGCCCTACAGAGATTGAATTTTGGGGTTGTGAGAAGCTGGGGAATCAAATGCATTGTTGGCTTCAACTGAGCATGCTTTTCCAATGAAATGCCTTTCGGGCATGTGAGGTCTGGCCAGTGGCCAGTGGCATGGACTCTGCTTCTTGATTTCAGACATCAATAAGCTTGGGAAGTCAGCACACATCTCCAAATATGATGTCCACCTTAACCATCTTTGTGTAGATTTCTTTGCAGACGTCATGTGGTTTGGAAAAAAAAAAAAAAAGAGGAGGATATCCTCTTGGGCAAGTCTCGCTGTTGCAGAAATGGGTAGAAACTTTACACTTTAATACGTGCAGCAGTAAGTCAACTTCCATTTTGTTCCATGTTAAGAACTAAGTGATGGGATAAGCAAGCAATCGGCTGGGCAAAGTTTCTGACCTTCATAAGGTGGTCCAGAAGTTATGTTTCTTGACTGGATTGGACTTCGCTATTCGATGAGCAGGCCTACGTCGCCACTTGTGTTCGTGGGTCGGCCGGTAAACAAGTTACCACCACAAGGAGTGGGTGGACCCGTTACTCCATTTCTGCCAAGATATTTTTTGCGACAAGTAGTGGGAGGACCCATTGCTAATTGCATAAAGCAAGCTTCAAAGTGAGATTATTTGCCAGAGGTGGTAACAAAGATGGCACGTGTACTATTTGCCAAATTCACACGTTGTCCATACTTCGACCATGAGGTCAACTCAAACATGAGATTGTATTTGCTGACGTGAAAACCAACTCTGTTGGCATGTCTTATTAACAAATGTTCGTACATATTATATGTTACGCTTATCCAGGACAATTGATTATCCCGGCACATCATTTATGTTAGAAGTTTAGCTTTTAAAAGTAAAAAAGAACAGCAAAAGGATGGAAGGTTAAACATCTCAAAGGAAAGTAACGATGAAAATTGCCGCAAGCCTTGACTAACGGATATCGCTACAAAATATAGGGAGCATTAACTACATTGGTAAAAATTTTCATCTTTTCACTGCAGATAAAGTTCAAATCTAACATCGACAATTGTAACTCTTCAGCTTTCAACTCTGCCAAGAGACGAGTTGATCATAGCTATCGAAATTGTCTTATAAGTATGTCGGAGCCTTTTGCCTATTTTTCTGGAACATTTATCTTTAGAGTTGATGTAACGCCAACATAGACATCACGTCATTCTTAACCCATGTGATCGCAAAAAAAAAAAAAGAGAGTCCCCCAAGCTAACGACGGTTAGGTACCAATTTGGTGGAAGTAAATTTTATCCTGAAAACGAAGAGATAAGATAGACGTTAACGTTCGAACTCATTAGCCGTAGGACCGTAGCAAATTAAGAAAAAGGGAAAAACCGAGGACCTCAAGATCAGAAGGCGAGACTCAAAACTGAAATGTGCAAGCAATCAATGTATGTCAATTCTTTAAGTTGAGAGGCGGTGGTGCGTGCAGTACCTAGCGTGGTTTAAAGCCCAAATTTTTATCTGAGATCGCGACAAGTGTTGCATCCCCTATTTAAATTTTGAAGTGTCAAGTCACGGGCGTTCCTATCAACGTCAACCCACAAAAATGCAGCACTCGGCTTACATGCCCCCGATAATTCTCACAGGTCACACGCCACTAACAGCCTTTTTCCGCTCTATATAAACTCGCTCCTACCCAAGATTAAGCACAAACCTGGAATTGTATTTGCCCCCCTCAACAATGTCACAGTCTCTTCTCTTCGCGGTGCTCTTAGCAATAGCCTTCTCATCGTCTGTGAGTTCTGCGAGGACGTTAGCCTCGCCTGAGATGTCCACGGGCCAGAACGGTGGAACCGGCAGCCCGACAGGTGCCACTGGCTCAGGCCACGGCCCCAACTGGGACTACAGCTGGGGCTGGGGTTCAAGCCCGAGAAGTGGCTGGGGCTACGGTTCCGGGTCCGGCCACTCGCCTACTGGATTCGGCAAGGGATTTGGATATGGTTTTGGCTCGGGGACAGGATCGGGATCCGGGTTCGGGTATGGTTCGGGGGGCGGCGGTGCTCGCGGCGGAGGCTACGGGTTTGGAAGCGGCTCTGGCAGATCTGGAGGTGCTGGTGGAGCAGGCAGCGGGAGCGGCAGTTCTGGTGAACCCAGCTCTGGCGGTCGCTCCCCCTCGTACTCTAGAGACAAGGACCTCCGTGGTTGATATGCTGGCCGTATTAAGCTTACGAAAGAACTTACCTTCCATAGAAAATACGGAGTCCTTACGGACGAGATTATGTTTTCAGCATGAGCTATAGGTATATATGGCAGAATAATGTCAGCAGGATAGTGCCAATGTCCATGTTTTATACTACTAGACTACCAGAAATAGCTATGTATGTTGTGGATCACATGCCCGCACAATACTAACTGAGAGCAGCACAACAGCCGTGACCGAACAAATCCCGGCCAGCCACTCGGGGCCGGTCCAAATAATCTCTGTCCTCTACTTCCAAATTTCAACAAGGAATCCCATGGAAAGAGGCTTTTGTCACACCCTTAAAGTAGAGAAAATTAAATAAAATTGTGGTCAATGAGACTAAGAACTCTATAAACAGATACATCCATCTCAAACCATCAAATTCACTCAATACACCAAGAGAAACGTAGCTTATACATGGTAGAAATTGACCCTACCGCAAAAATTTCTCGGTCGTCATAGAGCACTCAATCTGAACATAACCATGAGATTCGATCGCTTCTGAATCGCGAGTCCAGTCCCAATATTTTGATTCGATCATTAAAGATGAAATCCAAGAAACAAGCAACTTCTATGTGGTGGTAACATCCGCTCTCCAGCGATTACAAATGACAAAACAATAACAAGCGATGACAAAGCAGATATAGCAAAGAGCTGGTGTTGCGCTTCTAAGCCATGAGCCCTACAGCTTCCACATGGGAAAAGCATGAACTTAAACAAAGTAGCCAAGCCTGGTTTACAAACGATCCTTTGGGCATAACCATTATTCGACTCACAAGTCACAAGTACGTCTCTTGGTCTAAAAAGGTCAACGACTTGATGATATATAGATCAGGGGGAAAACACATTGGTCAAAACCGTAGAGGAGCACCCTGTCAGAGCCCATCAGCATACCTCATCACCACATTCCTATTAAAAGCTGTGGTCTCATCAAGCTCAATATACATCTATTGAGACTGAATCAGCTCTAGGTAAAATAAACCAACTAATTACCAAACTGCTGTTGACGTCAAGCACTTCAACCCTGTCCAGACATATCTGAACCCTTCATATTAGAAAGCCAACTATCTTCACAATGAGATCCATGTGGATAAAAACTTCTCTCCTAACCGATTTTAAAAATTGAAAATGCACAGCTTTGATGAAATTGCTTGCAAAATCTGGATGGTGCAGGGCAAGGAAAGAAGGATCATAGTTTTTTGCTTTCCCAACATTTGAAACCATGACTAAGCTAAGACATGATAAAAAGTAGATTAGAAGCATAATTTTGCAGTAGCACAACCTTCCATGGGAAAAAAAATTTTGGATAAAAAGTGATAGGCTCAAAAAATGCGAGAAACTAAAGCATTAAACAGCCAAAAGATAATTCTCCTTGCCTGCAATTCTATGAATAAAACTTAGTCAATCTCTCTCTCTTATCCTTTGCAGGTAAAGAAGCAACAGCTACACAAACATGCATAGCTAAAGGTGAATAACTTCAAAAAAAACATTTGTACGATCCTTCATCAGCCCTTAGGAATCAGAGTGTATTGCAACTTTCTATGTAATACATCCATCAAGACAAAAGTCAATATTCCAGCATGATTGCTGATATTACCAACTGTTCTCCAACAAATTTACAAGTGACGAAGTCAGAAAACAAACACTAAATTTCATCATATAGCGATGTCAAAAAAGGAAATCCATATTCCAGCATGACCTCTTAACAACTTCGTTCTCCACTGGGACGCTTTTCTTTACATTCTACGGTATTACAGTAACATTTCATCCTTTGCAGGACATCAGCACAACAAACATGGCTAACTGTGTAATCAAAAGTCAACTCTGTTAATGGAAGTATGTCTTTCGAAGCGAAAAACTTTATGCGAGGCATGCTCTTGACGTCGTGATCATAGAGCACATTTTGTGCACACAGATTGGGAGAGCAACTGTGGTTGATAAACCTCCCGATGTTTCCATTCACCTTGGCATCAATAGTAAAGTACTCACCATTCTCCTCGTGGGTGGCACAACCAACGCCGATATTAAAGAAGTACTGGTGTTCATTGAACTCCGGTAAGGCTAACTCATCTGGAAGTACTTTGCCAATGTAGTCGCAGACAAAACTTCCTAACACGATGGGCCACACTCATAAACAAGGGGCCTAAACTTGGAAATCCTTCCATCTTGTTCGTATGGCAATTCCCCTCCGTTCTTTATTACACAAGAACATATTCTGGAATGACATCCTTTCTCGCAATTGCAACCGATTGGAGGAGACGGATCCTTTAGCTCTGGATAGATGATATCACCAATGTAATTAAAAGGTGAAGGTCCATCCTCACCAACTGCACATGAAACTTGAATCGGTACCTTTTCTCTCCCTCGAGATATATCATCCACACAAACACGTTCAAGAGCTCTCGAACCATTCGAGGTCCCATCATGGCTATTTCTCGTCAAGTCTCTGGTCAATCTGAACTTGTACATCAGCTTTCCGAGAGGCCCTCTTTCTATCCAATACTGACGCACGTAGAATATACCTTGGTAAACAAACTTGCAGCTAGAGAGTCTCTCGTGGTTGGCATGCCTAAGGCCAGAACCACACTTCTTAAGCTTATATCTGCGAGTAAAGCGCACGGGATGATTGGAATGCATGCTATTTCTCAGGGCAAGATTCCCCCCACTAAGCTCTTGATCCTTGAGGCAACCACTTCCCCGGAATGCAGGGTTTCCACCTTCGCCACAATAAATTACCTCATCTTTGGACTTCATGCAATTTGAGTATTGGCCAGACTCAACAATACTCGTGGCATAAGGTTCCCCATCCTTCGATACCCAATCTATGCCTTTAATAATTTGACCATGAACGCCAGTCACAACCAGCTCGGCCCTACAACAAAACTCCTGCCCTATTTCAACACCAGGCACGGGGCCAAGCAATTTCCCTGGATTAACACACTTCTTTGACATTTTCATTCGCTCCAAAGCCTCACTATAAAGTGAAATTCCAGAGTCTTTTTCAAACACATGCTTCGACTTCCGCGCACGTTTAACCTCTTCAAAAATCTTGTGAAACGCATCAATCGCCTCCTTAACCTTCATCTGATCACTAACAACTTCCTTGCCTTTAGCAGCAGAAGTTCTCAAGCCTCTCCTCCCAACACCACCGCTGCAATCGACGGAGGGTGCTTTGGCAGAATTTACCTCAGTAGGACTCGTCTTCGAGCGCACTGGAACGGCAGTCGCGGCTTCACCGTCTGGTTTGGAGCGAGAAGCGCCGGCTCTGTCCAAACGACTCTTGGATGAACCGCCACCTTTGCCTCCACTCTCTGCGGAGTCGGTCGTGCGTTCGTCTGGTTTACAAGATCCTCCGTGGCTGTGAACCCTCGGTCGCTTCCCCAGGGAATGAAGCCTGTAATCTCCCATTTCTGAAGCCGCATCCCACGAAAAGCGAAGCACTCTGGTCGCGATCTTGACCGGTAAGAACCGCGCAATCAGAAAAATCGTCAGAAGCGAACGGCAGAAACGGGGGAACAGAACGCTAGAAAGCGACAATGCAAGGCGCGCACGGAGCAAGAAGCCGAAAACCGAAAACGACGAGAACGAAAAGATCACTCGGTTTACACCATACACGAGTTCAACAACAAAAGCGCAAAACAACAGAAGAAGCGAAGCTAGAGACCAATGGCGCAAGCAAGAAGATAGAAACGCTGAGTGAACGAGCGACGTAGAGGAAGGCGGAGAAGAAGAAGAGTACCCTCGATACGGAAGCGGAACGAGAGGAAAGGCCGTTCTGAACGAAGAAGAAGAGGAGGAGGAAGAGGAAGAGAGAGAGAGAGAGTGTGTGTGCGCGTGTTCTGAAAACCGCCTCGGGGCAGCAAAAAATGAAATGACTAGACTAGACGTACAGCTACCAAAGCTGCGCACGGGGCCGAAACGGCTTGCGTTTTGTGGAAAGCTGGTTCGAAATTTGAAATGAGTCGGTTCATTAAAATATTTGCACGTGGCATTTAACAAAAGAGGTAAATCAACAGTGGCAGTTCGTCCAGATCATCCCAGTGTCAATATCTAGCAAAATAATAGCAATAAAAGGGGGGAAGAAAAAATAAACTACATGCCCTATTTTCAGAATGAATTTTCGCATCCTCAACTTTAAATTCACTTACCACATTTCGTCAATACCAAAATCATTTCGTTTTATTTACCAAATTAACACTTTTGTTTTCTTCATTGCACCTCCGACTATTCTCAAGACCTTATATAGCTCCCGGGATCCTTCCCCGCCTCCGTCAGTTTCTCCCTTTTCCTTGTAATATTTGTCCCCGCACATCTGGCGTCCCACCTCTCTTTCTGCAATGATTTTCTGAGCGTTTGAGCTCCCTAGACTCCATCGTTGATGGCGACGACCGCACATCGTGAGTCGTGATCTCGTATCCTAAGGGCTGCGAGCCATCAAATCAATATGTCCATGGGCGCGCAAGGGAGCTCACGTCCTTAATCTAAAGCCCGTACGTAATCCTGAACAGAGAAATCCTACAGTGTTTTAGCAATCACCGCACCATCAAGAGGAACCGACACGAGCAACATTAAATGCACATCTTTTCTCTGTCTCCCCTCTTTTACATTGGAAGATGGGACTGTCTTCCGCGGGTTGAGCTCTCTCTCTCTCCGCTCCCGTCAAAGCAATCCGAAGGAAGACCACGGAAAGTGGTGGTGTCCCTCGCTGGTTTAAAAGAATGCAACGAGCTTCGCTCTTATTTATCTGATTGTCTTTGGGAAATAATGTTATTTTTCGCCCTTGGTGATGGGAACTTTTTTTTTTGGTTTGATTTGCTAATTTATGGAGCCGATGGTGATGCAGGTACTGAAGCTGCACCAAGGCAACACGCGACACCAGCTTATGCTTAATTGTTGTGATTATTTTGAGACACGAAAGCATGCATGCAGCCCCAACTTATGCTTAATTGTTATGATAGTTTTGAAACATAATCACGTAATTTGGAAAGAGTTGGTTTTTGCAATGAATTTTTGGCATGTATATTTGGCCTTTAAATATGCTTCCTCTTTTTTGTTTCCTCCATCGTTGCATTATTTTCAATTTTGAGTAAGCACAAATTAAGCCCTTTCTCAATGTTGGGTATGTAGTGAGATGTTGTACCTAGACACAGTCAACATTTTTTGCTAGTTAGTGAGAGGTGCTCTTGCATGCCAATAAGGGGTTGTAGGGGCGCTAAGCTAATCATTTCATAGGCATTATTTTGATTCACAACTCGTGATTGAGCTCTAGTATGGTTTTTACCACTAAAAGTTGACTAGGGGATTACTAGAAATTCATCACATCCAGAAGGAAAATGATGGCGCTCCATGGAGGCTAACCCTGCCAAATCCAAATCTCTTTACTTAGGAAGCACAGGCATTCTCCAAGAGTTTGTGTCGTGTTTGACACTCTTCGATATTTCAAAACTCTCTAGTATGCGGTCGATACGTGATCAGCGCTCAAAACACGCCAACGACATGTAAGTCTAGTATCTCGACACGTATGAGATCCATTTTAAGCATCTTCATTAAATTAAATATTAAAATATAAATTTATCAAAAATAAAAGTCATATACCCATCCACGCAAAAAAAAAAAAACCTAATCATGAAATCATAATAGAAGAAGAATAAGAAGAGAAATTTGTTGTGATATTTTTATAAGTACATGATAAATACAACATGTTAGAATTCTGTATTTTTTTTTTTAGAAATAAAATGTGGGCGTATCATGTCGCGTTACATGTTTCATGTCAATGTTGATGCTACTTAGCTCCTTACAACAAGACAGAACCAAAACTTGGCAATTTATTACAAAGATAGGAAGGTTAGGAAATTTCAGTACGAAAAAAAAATTATAGCATAGACAAAGCCTTCTTCCTTCAATATATTGCCTTCTTAATATCATGCACACGCGCTGTATTGCCTTCTCAATACAAGTACAGAGATAAAGATCAGTTCAAGGTTAATTTCACTTTCTCAATCAAGCAGATTGATCTCCCCATAACTGCTTCAGAAGACCTATTCCATAAGGCTGAATGGCAAGCTTCTCATCCTCGTGGAGAAAAAGGGTCACCTTTTATGTTTGGACTGAGATTGTTTATCCACCTTAGCCGGTAACACTTGCCGTGATGCTCAACTAATCATCTCAACAGAGGAGGATTCGCGAGCACGGACGCTGTCCCTGGCAGAACAAGTCACCACTTGTAACAAAGGAGGAAACAAAATTTCGAGTTTCAGAAGTGGCTTACTGTGGATCCACCTAGCAGCTAAAAACATCAAAAGGAAAGCATCACTCAACTTCAAATCAGAGTACCAATTTCAACAAGAATGCTAGATTCAGATATTGATATTAAGCAACAAAAGGCCGAGCCAGAATTTCAGCCAGTTCAGACAGGATCATACGTGGATTGATGAGACAGATCCAACTACCTTCTTTAAGGATGAGGTTCAAAAGCTCATCCTGGCTTTTGATTTTGCAAATCTCAAAATCTGAAGAGGTGATGATGCATCCCCCCACCAATACCCGAAGCTCATTGATTACAGGATCAATATCTAGAGAGGGGTATCTGTATAGATCCTCCGATAAAAGGACTGAACCCGGAGGCCGCAAGACCCGTAAGTTGGGATCGGCGGGATTCTCGAGGCAGGCACTGCTAGAAGCAAATTGAAGCTCGGAGCGATTAACAAGGCTCTCATGAGAGGCGGAGGGGGTGGGACAAACCAAAGAAAGAGAGAGGGTAGGGTGTTTTGGCTGTCCTTTGACAAAGAAGCTGCTCAGAATTGAAAAGAGGAGAGAGAAGTTTAAGCACGAGTTTTCAACATAAGCATGCTTATTCTTCTTCTTTTTCGGTTTGACATGTCAACAGACAAGTGTCGCATTTTATGTGGATCATGCATGCCATGTAAGCTGATGACGTGATGATTGCTAACCACTAAAATGATTCTTCCGTCAAAAGAGTGAATTTGGTCCGACCATAAATAATCAATCTCAAATTGATTCATTTAGCCCATTTTTTTTTTTAACAATATCATGCATCTCGCCTAGGGCCAAGGGCAGCAACCCTTGCCATGCCTCCAAATATGGGAGAGGGGTGGTCATCTCTAGACCGTGGCAAGGGCTAGAGACCCTCACCCGATGGCAACTGTTGTCGCCCCACCGTTGGGAGGGCTCCCTCCTGTGCCTATGTTTTCTTGAAAAAAAAAATACAAAATAGAAAAAATGAAAAATTAAATGAAAAAAAAAACCCCTAATCAACTAGTGAGAGGTTCAACAAAAAAAAAATGGTGAGAGGCCCTTTTTATAAAACTGGTAAGGTCACTTAGAGGCATTATTTGAAATAATATCTACTTCAAATATTTATTTAAAATAATTAGAGTATTTTCGAGCTCTTATATGAAATAAGGTCCATTTTAGGTCTTTAATTGAGAAAATTAGAGCACTTGAGACCCTTATTTGAAATTTTTTCCTAAAATAAATGGCTCAACGGATCGGCTTATCGAGTTGGTGAGGAAGCGCAAGGGTTAGCTTGTGGACGAGGTGTAGGCGCTAAAAGCCCAATTTGGGTCATCCACAAGACATGAAATGAGTTCGAGCTTCGATTCTGGATTAAATGTAAACGAGCTGTGAGCCACCCATTAATCATGAAATGGATTCCTACTTTTTGTTTCGTATTGATAAATCGCATTTAAATTCGAGATATTAATCTTAGTTGTTTGTCCAAGAAATGTATATCTTGTCACTAGTATATGGTTCTTATCTTATAGATGCTTGCGAAGCTTAATCCAAATATATTGACATCAAGCAATTTTCACATATATACATAAAAATGGAGCTATTTTCAAATCCAACTATATGAAAAATGAAATTTCGAGAATATGACATCGCCCATGTAACAAAAATATTTGTTTAGTATTGGCCAATACTCTCCACCTCTCTTGCCGACTCTCGTGTCGCCGGCGTGTCCGGCTCGTTGTGTCCGGACGTGTTCGACCCCGACACGGCATCTCCGACAACGTGCCGTGCCGTGCTTCATGGGGGCGTGTCCACTAGGTAGCCTCTCTTTACAGCAAGAAGATTTGTTTTCTTTTTTCGTGTCCACAAATGGTGTTTAGAGCGAGATTTTGTGGGGAAATTATAAATAATTTTTTAAAAAATTTATTATAATTGTATTAACTGAACTTTATTTTTTTATTTGTGTCAATTCAATCTTTGATCTATTTTGAAAAATTGAATTTAAAAAGTTTTTGATAATTTTTCCGCACTTCGGAAGATCTTCAGTGATTATCTCACGAGAGGGAAAATTGTCAAAAAAGTCCTAAACCTATTGCATTTTTGCCGATTTAGTCCTAAACCTTTCAATTTTGCCGATTCAGTCATAAATCTTTTCATATTTTGCCGATTCAGTCCTAAACCTTTCGATTTTGCCGATTTAGTCCTAATTCTTTTTATATTTTTTTGATTCAGTCCTAAGCTTTTTATTTTTTTAAAAAATATCTTGAAAATAAATCCGAAAATTTTTAAAAAAATTATAAGAAAATTATAAAAATATATACAAAAAATTTAAAAAAATTAAAAAATTAAAAAAAATTTAAAAAATTTTAAAAAACAAGGGTTAATACCACGAAAAACCCCAAACTGGCACGCCTATGACAAATTTATCCTAAACTATTTTTTTGACCATAAAAAACCCCAAACTGGTACACATGTGACAAATTTACCCCAAACTATTTTTTTTACCACGAAAAACCCCAAACTGGTACACCCGTGACAAATTTACCCTAAACTTTTTTTTACCATAAAAAACCCCAAACTGGTATATTTGTGACAATTTTACTCCAAAATAATTTTTTTTACCACGAAAAATCTCAAACTATCATACTTATGACAAATTTACCCTTTATTAAATTGGATCAGTACTATGAAAAATCCTAAATTGATAAACCTATGGTAAATGGAAGGTAAAAATCCTAAACCGGTATACCCGTGAAGTGCCACATGCCATCCAACTAAGTAATTTAACGTTAAATTTAATGAAAATTAACAGAGGATAAATTTGTCGCAAATATATCAGTTTGGGGGTAAAGTTGTCACAAATGTACCAATTTGGGGTTTTTTGAGGTTAAAAAAATAGTTTGGGGTAAATTTGTCACATGTATACCAGTTTGGGGTTTTTCATGATAAAAAAAATAATTTGGGGAAAATTTGTCACAAGCGTACCAGTTTTGGGTTTTTCGTGGTATTAATCCTAAAAAAATTTAAAAAATTTAAAAAACGAGTGAGCCCTCGCTGCTGCTACCCCCACCATCGTCGACTCGCCCATTTTTTTCAGCTTTATTTTCAAAATGTTTTTAAAAAATTTAAAAAATTTAGGACTAAATCGTCGGTTTTTTTCTCTTTTTTCAGCTTTTTTTCAAAATATTTTAAAAAATTAAAAAGTTTAGGCCCCTTCACCGGCTAGCAATGGTGAGTTAGTCCTAAATCTTTTCATGTTTTGCCAATTCAGTCATAAAATTTTTAATTTTTGAAAAATATTTTGAAAAAAATCTAAATAAAAAAAACAGATGAGCGGCGACGGTGAGTTAGTCCTAAATCTTTTCATATTTTTTCGACTCAGTCCTAAACTTTTAAATTTTTTTTAAAATATTTTGGAAATAAAGCTGAAAAAAAAACGGGCGAGCCGGCGATGGTGGGGCAGTGGCGGCGATGGCTCACTCATTTTTTTAATTTTTTTTAATTTTTTTAATTTTTTATAATTTTCTTATAATTTTTTTTAATTTTTAAATTTTTTAACATTTTTAATTTTTTTTTAATTTTTTTTAATTTTCTTATAATTTTTTTTAATTTTCTGATTTATTTCTAAGATATTTTTTAAAAAATAAAAAGTTTAGGACTGAATAGAAAAATATGAAAAGATTTAGGACTAAATCGGCAAAATCGAAAGGTTTAGGACTAAATCGGCAAAATATGAAAAGGTTTAGGACTGAATTGGCAAAATCGAAAGGTTTAGGACTGAATCGGCAAAATATGAAAAGGTTTACGACTGAATCGGCAAAATTGAAAGGTTTAGGACTAAATCGGCAAAAGCGCAATAGGTTTAGGACTTTTTTTTGACAATTTTCCCCAAATCCGCATTGAAAAGTATGCAATTTTATCATTTTGCGCATAAACAATGTTTCAATAGCTCTGTCCCATCAAATGAGGGGACAAAAAAAAAACGAAAACAACAAATACCCTTAAATAAGAGAAACAATTACGTCTCTGAATACATGAACGTATTTGATTTCGTAACTGATAAAACAATCATGCATGGGCCACCCACAGGAGAGTGGCTACAAGGCCAATCAAACCCGAGACCACCTTATTACTCCGACCACGGACAAGCCCATTTGAAGAAGAGGTAGATGGGGTGTTGTCGCTCTTCGAACCGGGTCGGGTCAGAGCACCCGGGCCGGGCGCCGCTTGCGGTGCCCCACCGGGTGAAGCGGAAGCGGCCTGCACCACGTTGACCTGGAGCCTCATCCCTCCAAGGCAGTATAACCGGTTGCCGGAAATGAAGTACCACGCGCCGGATCTCGTGAGCGGGATGGACGTGTTGCCGTTCGAGTATGTTTGAAGCGCGTTGGTCGTGCTGCAGTTGCCGTAGCTGTCTTTGCTCACTTCTTCCACGGTCTCCGACGATTGGTACTGGAACACTTCACCATCGATATCGCAAAAAAAAAAAAAAAAAAAAAAGGAAAGAAGAAACCCTTCACGGTTAAACCTCCATGGTTTCACAGTATTTTATGTTCCAAATACTAAATCTTGTGATTTACGCCTTGGTTTTCATAGAAGTACGCATGAAGATTTGCGATTTACAAAGTATGACTACTTCCCACTACCAGAGCGTCGGTAGAGACATGGAACAGAATCGTGATCTTTCTAATTGCATGGAAATTATGACCGCATCACAGGACGATACGTACGCAGCAGCGCGTGAGAAATTTACCTAAAACGTCGCCGACGGTGAAGGTCTTGTCCTTGGCCCAAGTGTCGAGATCAGTGCTAATGTCCCAGCCGGAGGAGTCGCCCACCGTGTAAGTGGTGGCCTTGCACGTCGAAGCTACGGCGCCGAGGACGAGGACGATCCAAATCGGAAGCAGCTTTGCCATTTCGAGTTCGAGGATTGATCACACGGAATAAGAAAAAGATAGGAGCAGATGGGTTTGATGTCGATGATATATGAAGGAGTGCGTATGTGTATGGCCAACTTATATATTTGATTAGATTACCTAACTTTTAAAGGAAGTGTTGGGCTAACTTGTCCCGGGTTGAGAATTCAGTACTTACTTTAATGGGATGGAGTACCCAAATGTTCACATCAGCTCAGTTTTAATTGCCCAATAATCAGAAAAATCAATCTAACGCTAGCGCACTCAAATTCCTTCCACGTGAGATTTGGGTCCTCTTTCCTAAATCTTCGCATTTACTTGTCCATTTACGAAAGGGTGATGACTTCTTTTTCAGTTCGGCGTGACAAAAACTCGCGTGATGTTGGGTCATCTAATTTCGTTTTCCAACGATAACGGGTATATAACAAGATCGATTGGGTGACAATTAGGTGTAAAAAGATTAGGAGTTTTGTTTATGTAATTGAAGAACGAAGGGAAGAAAAACCTAGGAATCGAAGAGTTGGTCGGAGTGGGTGGAAGGGTGGGCTTTGGCCGTTGTAGGCAGCTAAACACCTCCCAACTCCTCTGCTTCCATGTTTGACCCTATGCAACAGACTGTGTGAAAATTGTCTAGAAAATTCAACTCATTTTTTATGACTTTTTTAATTGTGCCAATTTAAATGTAAATTTTTCGACGGTTTGTCAATTTAGCCATCTCGGCCAATTTTGACCGAAAATTGATAAGGTGACATGTTTAGTCAATGTTGATCATACCACGAATATTTGATAAATTATATCGATTTATTTATTTATTTTTCTTTTCTTACTTTTGCTCCTTTCTCCTCCTGTTGCTGGGTCTCGGCGGTGGCTGACAGCTGGCCACAAGTGAGGGCCGGTGAAATCGAGCCTAGCACAGCCGCTAAGGAACTAGTCTGGTAGTGTTAGGTCCACTCCTAAGGAACAAATGTATTTTCCATATTCATGTTATCCAAATTAAAAAGGAGAAATAAACTTGCCTATATTTTGATTCCCTTTCTCTTACGATCTCCTTCCATCCAACCAAAGAAAGTTGGGTATAAGAATTACCACCACCTGAAATTTCACTAAAGACCCAAGCCAATCTAAAGGCTGTAGCTAAAAGGCTAGGGCAACAAAAACTTTCAAATTTGAGGGAGAGAGTAAAGAGCGGACCAGATGTGATGAAATAGGAATCAATGAAATTGCATTATGAAAAAAAAAAGTAACTAAATTTATTTCGTCAATATGGTATCAGCATTTCGAGAATACTGAAACCTCAAGGTAGGTTGGGACTGCTTTCAAGTTTTTCAAGGCTAGCATCTAGCCTCCTTCCCCTTGAAAAAGCTCGCCAAACACCTAAATTTTTTCCAAGGGGTTTTGGAGTCTTAAAGTCCTTTAAGAAATTTGAATTAAATGCAGCCTCTTTTTTTTTTCTCACCCACTTGTAACCGCATTCCTTGAAGGTCAAAAAATAAAGGGATAAGTGCGTTATAAGTCCTAAAACTCTCAATGAGTATAATTAGGTCCTAAAACTAGTCAAAAAAGTGCAAGTAAGTCCTCAAATTTTGAGGACTTTCAATGCACTTATCCTCTTTTTCTTTTCGGTTCGTAGGATGTTTTTAAATTTCTTGCTGAATCTGATATACGCTATCGACTCAATATGAATTTGTACCAATTTTTTTTTTTTCAATTTAGTACCATAGAACTAGCCAAGCGTTTGGGCCTAAACCCCCAAGGCAACACCATTTATGTCCGAAATTTGTCTTCACAATAATCATAATTAGGCCAAGGGCTTCCGTTACTTAGGTCCGAATAAGTTGCCACTTCGCATTGCATTGCGGTGTTACCGAAAGAGCAAAATGAAGCATTGCTAAATTGCTACTAATGGGAACTCTTCTCAGTACAGAGAGAAGGTGGGAAAGTACTTTGCACAGGAAGAGGGGCAATAGAGCACACGGATGCCATTACAGAGAGCCTGGACATTGATTGGATCAGCCGATCTCACCCCCCGACTGTTCCATGGCATGCAAGTGATGGCTGTGAATTGTTACCCACCATGGCCCCAGCCCGGACCTTGCACCGGGGCTCCCTGCGGATTCTAACTGCAGTTGCCTCCAGATGGATGCTTAGGACGGTGGCACGTGGAAACTGGGACCCAAAATCGAAGGTGCTCTGCCGGTCGGAGACCGTATCGAAGTGCTGAGCAATGGCTTGTACACAAGTTTGGTCCACAGGGGCTATGTTGAACAATTGTGTCCCCAGGATGTCTAATGCTAGCCTCCGCAGCTTGGGCACGAATGAGAAGATGCGCACTGCAAAAGAGCTGGTGACCACGAGAGTAGCTTCTGGGATTTCCTGAATATCTTGCCGGCCAGTGATTTTGCACATCTTAGCTTAGTTTTAAGAACGAACAGTCGTGGTGGTTTCAACTCTTTTCAGTGTGAATAGAATGAAAAAATAAGGCAATTTGTAGCATTGATACAGCCCATTGAACAGTACAAACTGTAACGCCAAAATTCTCAGCCTAAGAGTTCCTCTAGCCTGTCCATGAATGAACTTATTGGATCAACCAGGTGCTGCAAAAATGTCGAGTCTACTGCATTCTGTCGCTGAAAGATATGCATTCTACTTCTCCAAGTGGCTTTGGGATAAGAAGGGGTTCGTCATGTCATGTCATTTCACTTGTATGGAAGCCACGGATTTGGAAGATTGTCGATTCGCTTCTTTAGGGGATTGTGGTCCTCCGAGCTGAAGTTCTGTGGGATCTCGCAGTCTCGGTGATGACATTGGAAGATCGATCCGAGCTTGGGATGTGACGTTCAAAGGTAAAGGAATATAAGGGTGATGCACTTGAGGGTTCAAATAAGTGTGAAAGCTTCCGGGCGCAAGACTCCGGAAATTTCCCATCGGATAATAGGATGACAAGGGAAAACTCCAATCAGGTGGTGGGAAGTTTGGCTGTATCATCCGAATTCCTACCTGCACAATTAGTATGGCCGGATATCAATGAGAAACCATATCATTTGTTCGAAACTAATCTTCCTCTTTGAGACGAGCAAAAGACCATACTTCAACCAGTCAGTACAAAGTACCTCCTGGGTTTCCTGCTTTTGCCTGAGTGAAAACTCAACTTGATATCATGTAATTGCAACATTCAAGAGAATTGAGTGTTTAAAATCTATGGCAATCAAGAATGACGGTATTGAGGTAGTTATGATGAGGAATTGGCGCCAAGAACATCGAAGTTCAGGGAAGGAAAGTATATGAGCTCCCTGATACACTTTCAAAGTAAGCATTGAAATTTTCAACTATAAGCATTGAAATTTTCAACTATGTAAACCATTTACACACGAGATAGAATATGAACAAGTTGTTCTTACTGGGCATGGTCCGACGGAAGGATTATCCAAGCAAAGAGCTGGAAACTGTTCCACAACTTGCAGAGCATTCTGCCTCTAAGGATACGACAAAAGAGGTCGTTAGGAATGGATATGCGATTCTTGCGTGTTCGTTTAAAATAGACAAAGAAAAGCTAGTAGCAACAGTCACCTGTGCTGCAACATCTAGAGATTTTGATGAAGTAACTGCCTGGAGCAATAGAGAGCAGACCGTAAGCCTCGAACAATGAAAATCCAGGACAAAGCATGTTCTTGCTAGTTCGGAGAGACATGCCTGTGAATGTGATGTTGTGGCTTCCGTTACTACATTTGGACGCGTGACCGGAGAATCTGGAGAAGCGTCATCCTGCATTGGAAGTCAAGAAATGAGATCGAATCGTCCTTTTGACCTGACGCGCGATACAGCATATTGGTCTAGTTTTGGAAATGTTCTAAAGAGGGAGAGACAGGAAGAAAGAGACTACATGGTCATGGTCTTGAGAATGCAAATCAAACATGCTCGTCCGGCGCTTCTTCTTGTCGTTGATCACCTGTCGCAGGAAGTATTTCTGGGCATGGCTGGCGACCTGAGTTGGCGTCCTGGTGGGGACGAAGTTCTTGCTGATCCCTCTCCAATCCCCTTTCCCAAGCTTCTTCAGACCCTCCAAAAACGTCACGTGCTCCTCCATAGTCCATGGTTTTCCTGAGAAACTTTCAAAAGCCCAAAGTGAACAATTTTCTCCACATTTGCTCGTTCCGAACATGACTGGTCGTTTCTAATTCACAAATCGGGACCAGAACCGCTTCGGTCAATCTTTAGAAAATGCTCGACACCGTTGGGGACATCGTGATGAAGATCATACGTGCAGGATATCTGTAACGTAATAAAGAATCTATTCTTCCTCCATTTCTTGTTCTTCTGTTTCCAGAACACCATCAGGAAAAGAGGAAAAAAAGCGCACACGCTCACCTCTCTTCCTTTCACGAGCAGCTTCGGCTTCTTGAGAACGGTGATTGGGGTCGTCAGAGAGATAACCAGGCGGATCGACCCCGGCCAATTCCGAGCTCTTATTGCACGACGGAGATCTCATGTTCTCGACGCTCGAGCTCTTCTTCATCGACGCTCGCGAGTTCTCCGACACGTACACGCCGAACAGCTTCACGCACCCCTTCCCGTTGCACGTCCTCGAGTTGTGACCATTGTGGCCACAATGCGAGCACTTCCGACCCCCGCACGACGTCGCTTCTTTCACCATCTGTTCCTTCGACTCTTTTTACAGCTCGAGGACACAGAGAGCTTCAAGCCCTTTGTCTTCAGTTTCCGGAACCGAAATCGAACAGAACCCAATTGCACCCTGCAAATATTTATGGCCCTGCAAGGGTTTATGGTCAGATCCGATTAGCAGACGGAGAGGATGATGGTGTCTTTGGTCAGGATTCTGGCGCGATCTTTATCTCTTTCTTTTAGAAAACAATCAGTTGTATGATATCCGACGCCTGCTCTCTCTCCTGTAAAAATAACTTTTAAGACATTGCTGGCTTTCGCTATCTTTAAGTGGCTTAACAAATTTCAATGAATCAGATAATAAGCTGGATCCTCTAAAATCGCTGGAGGAGACTTTCACAACCCAACTAGGGAAGCCTAGCTGGTTTTGGACAACTTTTCCATGATAAAAAGTTCGAGGAGGTTTACAAAGAACAAAAAACTCGGACAGGATATCACGGGGGAGATTAAGTACGCTAATTGTTGATTATCTCTATGCTACATCATTTGAAGTTCATCGTACTTATGCTTTGTAATCACAGAATCCTGGTTCGATGAGGTGATTTGGCCCGCTCTCTGAATCCTAAGAATTATGGATAAAGAAATCCCAAACGTCATATTTTGATGATTAACATAAAACATTAACAAGACATTAAAAGGTGATAGTCTCTCGAAAATATCAAAAATGAATTCCATCTAAAGAGTAAAATCCTTGTTTTCCTTGTTCGGATCAAATTTCTCGGCCCGACCAACAGTTCCCATACAAAAATAGAACGAGATTGAAAAGGGCGAGATTGACTCGTGCATGGAAACCCAAACAACCCAGGACTTCTCCAGACTACAGGCTACATCAATAAGTTTCCACTTCTCAAATCAGAAGATTACATTCTTAATCTTCTTAAACTCAACTAATTATCCACTAAATCGGAGATCCAACCAAGATGTGATAAATCCAAAACCGATGCATCCCACCCAGATTTCAATTTTTCCGATTCGCCATCGCCGCCCTTGTCGTCGTCGCCGCCGCCCCTTATGCTCAATCTCCTCAGGCTCCTCAAAAGATCCGACACTCCATCACCCACGTCCAAGTCGGACTCCGCGTTTCCTCTGGCCGACCCGGGCGTCCCCGCCGGCGTGGCACTCCGCGATCCGTCCATCTCCGCCACGCGCGCCCGGTGCGCGCGGGTGGACTTGTACTTGGTCTCGGGGCGGAGCTGGTCGGGCGAGTGGGCGAAGAAGCAGACCTTGCGCTGGCAGAACTCGCCGGCGTTGCACGCGCGCGTGCGGTACCGGGCGGGATGGAGCCAGTACTCGAAGACGCCGTGGGCGAACTGGCAAGAGCCGCCCTTGAGGCAGCTGCCCACGCGGAAGGCGGGACAGGCGACGGCGGCGTAGCTGACCTTTCGGGGGTCGCGACGCTGAGCCTTCTCGCCGCGGTGGGCGTAGGGGCACTCGGTCCAGTCGTGGCTTCGCGTCCGGGGACATCGCTTCACTTTGTACGCGTACATGCGAAACTCGTCGGAGCCGTAAATGTCGTCGAACTTGTCGGAGAAATGCTGCGCGTTGCACGCGGGGTCATCCGGAGAATCCCAGCCACCATTCCGATTCTCGATTCCTTTCAACATGTTATTGCACGGCCTCCTCTGAGGAGTGACGAAATACTTCTTCCCCTTGGATTTCTCTCTGGTCTCCGACGAAAGAGAGAAGCGAACAATGCGTGCATGCAGGCGACGAATCCTTCAAAAAGACGGTAGCATCCGGAGAGGTTCGACGATCGCTGTTATATATGTGCCTGAAGACGAAACGAGCGACCCCAACGCCACCGAAGAAAGCGCGAAGGAGGAGTATCTGTAACAGAAGGGGAAGGAGGAAGACGATAGAGCTGGTGCAAAGAAATTTAAGGGGCCCACGTGAAATGGGTATAGTCTTGAATTGAATGTTACTGTATAATTATGGCGTAATTGACAAAGGAGAGAGAGGGAGAGGGAGAGATCAACGAAATAGATAATGGTGAAGAAACTACTGAGAAGACGCCGACACGCCGAATTACACAGAGAGAAACAGAGAGAGAAGGGGGATGAGCGTGGAAGCAGAGGGAAACAGGAGATTCATTTATAGGCAAATGTGTCGGGTCGGGTCGGGTTTAGAAGGAACTAAGGTAGTCTAGTCTTAACCAAAGTGAGGTTGCAAGCGAACTCGACGTTTGTCGGTTTGTCGGTTTTGGGCCATTGAGATGACTGTAACGGACAACGTTCCCCCAATGGGACAAGTCAAGTGAGCGAGGTCAGAAACAGAAGGAAAAACGAGAGAGAGAGTTAATGTAAGAGCGACATGAGGTGAACATGAGTGGGCGCAGCGAGACAGTTGTGAGGTGATCCCGAAGAAAGTCGGACAGCTTTTGAGCACCCAACCGATCCGATTCTACTTGTGTCCCGCATGCCCACTCTCTCACATTGTTGACCCTTTTTCTTGCGTCGTCATCGGCGTCGCGCAATGCTACGTGTGCGTATGTGCGCATCCACGGCTCTACTAAATTGGTTTATTAATCAAGTGACATGGCAGAATTTCATTGGAATCGACCTTTAGATTATATGATGCCTCATAGCGAGCACCAGCCGACCCAAAAAATAATAATAATAATACCAACTTTTTGATTATTATGGGCAAGCGACATACTTTAATCGATGATAGTAGAGTTTGATGAAAAACAGAAGTAGTCAATGAACAGAACAATCGACAACTGGAAAGGGATTGATATCTTGCCAACGAAGTTATCGACTAAACAATCATAATTTATAGAGAAAGCGGACGCAAGTCAAAAGATTGAGGTTGGAACAATCGTGGTCCATCGAGGGCAGCATTTAAAGAGTCTGGTCTCGACCCAAAGTCCATGAGGTTGGACTCAGGCGAATAGTGCTCGTGTCGAGAAACTCAGGGCTCATGGCCGAGTCCCTAACGCTGGTCTGGATCTATCGAGGCCGAGCCTAGGAACTGGGTACATTTACTCAACTCTCCAATGCCTTGCCCCATTGTTGACACCTGATTTTTAATCATTTTTTCTATTGCTAAAGTAATAAAAAATCCATAAAAATTCATAAAATTGAAAAATCAACTTTGGGGACCTTAGCCAAGCCTAGGGAACCAATTTTGACCAAAAAACGATTTTTCATATTTTCAGTATTTTTACGTATTTTTTATTTATTTATTTTCGAAAATTAATAGAAAATCCATAAAAATTCATAAAATTGAAAAATCAACTTTGGGAACCTTAGCCAAGCCTAGGGAACGAATTTTGACCAAAAAATAATTTTTCATATTATATATATTTTAATTTTTTTTTAAAAAAATACAAAAATATTTGAAAATTTTGGAAAAATAACATTTGAGGCCAAAAAATACACAAAGATAGTTAATATTTTTATTTTAAATCTATTTTCATATTGGCCATCGCAAATTCAGAAAAATCCAATTCGAGTCACGTGTTCCTTCACGAGTATAATCTCGAATCGGGCCTAAAA
Source organism: Psidium guajava (assembly GCA_016432845.1). NCBI lineage: Eukaryota > Viridiplantae > Streptophyta > Magnoliopsida > Myrtales > Myrtaceae > Psidium > Psidium guajava. The sequence continues at coordinate 3,340,433 of CM028224.1, forward strand.
AAATTTAATTTGAGTCAACTTATTTTTAACTTTCATTTTTTATGTGTTGTGACATTGTCTTCTAATATTTTAAATTTTCATCTTGGCCCAATTATACCCAGAATGACTTAATTTTGCAAAAGGGCTTTAATTAAATTATGCATTATTTTCAGCGATAAGAAATGAGCTTAAATTTGACATGTGGTAAATTTTGGTGTGTCAAAAATTGTGAGGAGATTTGGACTTAAAGAAATATATTTTTTTCAGGGACTGAATTGTAAATACTTAAAATTCAAGGACTAGAGTGCAAATACCTAACTCTTGAAGGATTATTTTACAAATAATAAAAAGAAGAGTTAGTGGATAAATTAGAATAGAGAAGGGAAGATGAAGAAGAGGAGATGAAGAAGAGAAGTTGGAGAAGAATGGATGGAGAAAATAAGATAAGAATAGAGAAGGGAAGATGGAGATGAAGAAGAGTTAGTAGAGAAATTAGAATGGAAGATAAGAATAGAGAAGGGAAGATGGAGATTAAGAAGAGTTAGTGGAGAAATTAGAATGGGAGATAAATATGGAGAAGGGAAGATGAAGATGAAGAAGAGTTAGTGGAGAGATTAGAATGTGAGATAGAGATGGAGAATGGAAGATGAAAATGAAGAAGAGTTAGTGGAGAAATTAGAATGGGAGATAGAGTTAGTGGAAAAATTAGAATGGGAGATAGATGAGTAGGTTATAAAAGGAGGAAGAAGTGAGCTTGAGAAAGGATTCTTGGGAGAGAGAAAATTTGAAGTGTTTGGGAGAATTTTTTGGAGAGAAAATTTTGGATGTTTGAGAAAGTTTTGGGAGATTGAAGAAAATTTTGAGAGAAAGAAAATACCAAAAGAGAGAGAATTTTGAAGATGATGGGAGTTTAAAGCTAGGGGTTATCATCACAAATTCCTTCATCGATCAATATAAATCAAGAGTTCATCCTCGTCAACGAGCAAACAAATTCAAGCTAAGTGTTTTTATTTATTCATTTATTTATGGTTTTACTCGCAAATTAGCACACATTGTATACACTTTCTCCATCTCCTTTTTCTTCCATATTTTATGTCAGGAGAAGGATATCTCTACGTCAACAGCAAAAATCTCGTCGAGATGCAAAAATCGGCCCAGACAAGCTCCTAAGCTGTCCACCGATTTCTCAACTGATCTGTGACTAAAAGTCCCTCTTAATTCAAAAGAAACTCTCTATATTGGGAACATAGAGAGCGAAAATCAATTATAGAAATCCCTCCCAAAAAATGGGAGATAAGTACTCTTTCTACTCTTCTGGTTTTAGGTGCAGATTAGCACATATTTTGTATACTAACATTTCACTCTATTTTATGTCAGGAAGCCGCAGCTTTATATCAATGGTCAACCCTATGGAAGCACAAAATCGGCTTGGAGGAGTCCTCAAGCGCGCACAAATTTCAAATTGTTGAATCAATTCGTTGTATTTTATTTTAAAGAATTCATACCCCAGAATGGAGAGGACAAAGTCCATCCGCAACTTAAATACCTGCACCATAAATCCCAAAGGGAAGAGCCAAGCCAATGCTTAGCCTCCCATTGGAGGTTTTTACTTACAGTAGTTAAATACCTGCAACTTAAATACCTGTACCTTAAATCCCAAAGGGAAGAGCCAAGCCAATGCTTAGCCTCCCATTGGAGGTTTTTACTTACAGTAGTTAAATACCTGCAACTTAAATACCTGTATCTTAAATCCCAAAGGGAAGAGCCAAGCCAATGCTTAGCCTCCCATTGGAGGTTTTTACTTACAGTAGTTAAATACCTGTACCTTAAATCCCAAAGGGAAGAGCCAAGCCAATGCTTAGCCTCCCATTGGAGGTTTTTACTTACAGTAGTTAAATACCTGCAACTTAAATACCTGTACCTTAAATCCCAAAGGGAAGAGCCAAGCCAATGCTTAGCCTCCCATTGGAGGTTTTTTTACTTACAGTAGTTTAAATACTTGCAACTTAAATACCTGTACCTTAAATCCCAAAGGGAAGAGCCAAGCCAATGCTAGGCCTCCCATTGGAGGTGTTTATTCACTGTCATGTACTTCATATAATTTAATTTTTGAATCATCAAACCCAAAAGATGAGTAGGTCGTAATACTGCACAGAAGTTGTTAACACACTCCCTCTTACGGCTTCGGGAATCTTTAACACTTAAAAAAATATAACAAATAAAAATATATACCATCCATGCATCATATTTAAAAAGTGAAAACACAAAAGAGAATACCCTATTAAAGCCTTAGGAATAGACCAAACCTGAGTTGCCGAATTAGGATATCCATGAAATTAAGGTACCGAAAGGGCATTAGTTTTAATTAACTAGTGTAACCAAGTCTCCGAGCTCATAATCTCTGGTTCGCAGGAATAAATTAGTTCTCCCGCTAATTTATTTAGGTTTCTAATCGACCTACCAAGAACGATTAGTGGCGACTCCAAATTTTAAAATCATTTAAATAAAAACCAAAGTTGCGATTCGGTAGGGCTTGGGAGGGTCCGCGTTAGGTTAGTCAAATCTAATTAACCTAATAATCCGTTAACCCCCTTTAAAATTTAAAATTTTTTAGGGGGTCGCGACAGACTGGCGACTCCACTGGGGACGGGATTTTTAAATTTTCGAAAAAAGATAACAATTGGAATACTTGAATTTTTTCGAAATTTTAAAAGTCTTAGTGGACTTAGGCCAATGAAAATTTCATGGATATCTCGCTTCTGGCGATCTTGTTTGGGACTCATTCTATAGGTGTTATATGTTTTTGCAGGATGGGAGTTATAAGGGGCGGAGTGTTTGGCTAACCCCTTTGTTTTGCAGGCTGGTGTTGGGTTTATTTGTTTAATTTCGCACATTTTTAGAAGCGCTGTTTTGATATCAATTGTTGTGCATGTCTTGCATACTTTGAGGATCACGACACCTGCACACACAAGCGTCTAAACCCAAGTCGCGAAATTCTTCCTAGAAAACCATAGATAGGGATCGAATATGCAAAGCTCTTGCGTCGATTGCGCTCGGGTTGACCATATTTTATCCCGCTCATTATCTGAATTGACAATTCTTCCCATTGTGATTTGATTGCGCGGAGGGTAAGTTTGTCAATTCAGATAGTGGGGGCCTTTTTAGGTCCATACCTTGTCTCTCCTTCTTCTATTTTCTAGAGTCCACTCCTCACTTGAGTCATGCGCATGACTATGTGATTTGCATTTCTTCAAGGTAAAAGTAAATTCTCTAATTTTATCTTGTATTTATTTTCGGTCGGTCCATGCTAGGTGTTAGTCAGTTTTTGAGCTTGATATTACGACCATTCTTTTTAAAAGAAAATAAAAATTAAATTTGTCCCTCATTTCTTTTAAAATTTTTTTTTGAAAAAATGATGTAAAAAAATCCCTTCATGGGAATTTTATTAACCAATAAGGGATTTTTGTCATATTTTTATTGCTTCAATAAAAATGAAATTTTCCTGAAAAAATTTTCCTTTGAAAATTTCAATAAAAAGAAAAATTCCTTAAAAAAAAACTCTAGTAGACATCAAGTGATTTTATCACATTTTTCAAATTATAAAAACTTGCAAGAAAATTCTTCTCGAGAAATTCGCTCATGTTTTTCTAAGAAAATTTTCTCTAAATAAAATTAGACTAATTGACCAATAAGAGATTTTTGTCATGTTTTTTTCTCTCCAATAAAAATGAAATTTTCCCAACAAATTTTCCTCTGAAAATTTATTTCGATAAAAAGAAAAATTCCTTTAAAAAAAACATCAAGTGATTTTATCACATTCTTTCAAATTATAAAAACTTGCAACAAAAATTCTTTTCGAGAAATTCGCTCATGTTTTTCTAAGAAAAGTTTCTCTAAATAAAATTAGACTAATGTCTCGGGGGAATTTCGTTAACCAATAAAGGATTTCTGTCATGTCTTTCCTGCTTCAATAAAAATAAAATTTTCCTGACAAATTTACCTCTGAAAATTTATTTTGATAAAAAGGAAATTCCTTCAAAAATTTTAGTAAATGTCAAGAGACTTTGTCACATTCCTTTAAAAAAATAAAAAAAAAGAATAATAAATCTGAAAAAAAATTCTGCATCAGAAATTAACCCATTTCTTCCTAAGGAAATTTTTTTTTTCTTTCTTCTGATTTCTCTATAAAATAGAAAAAATCAAATTGGACTAATATAGGAGTCATGGACCGACATTTCTTGTGTCGCATACTAATTATATCCTTTTCTTTTGCAGGGAGATCCTAGATACCCCAGACGGGTGTAAAAATTAAGTTCAATAATATATCAAGAATCATCTTCAGAAATACCAAAAGACGAAAAACACTGAGGCTTCAACCGTTAATTCTGGGGGGCAAACGAACATTGTCCATCTTTGACAGACAAAGTTGTGTCAATCCGTAAACTTGTATGGGCAGTGTATTCTGATATGACGGTGGATTTATACTGATTAAACATGGGGGCATATTTAATGTATTGCAGAGGATCCCGCGTCTTTTGAAAAACAATATGGATTATATAATCAGAACCCATGAAACAAATACCTTTACCTGATCAAATCAACCAGAGACCGGTCTTAAAATTTCCTCTTATCCGAAACATGCGGAGGGCTTTAGAGGACCGAGGTTCTATTAATGAACGTGGCCCACAGGAATTTCTCCCGACGCTACAGGCGACCGACACGAGCAAGTGGACGCCGAAAGAAACAAAATATGGATAAAAGTGGGCACACAACAGGTGGCCGGATTTACTACCAGCGCACTGATCGAGTTGTCATAGCGTTATTGTTCGTGATCTCAAGATGGATAGTGGGGGCCACTGCCGAACCCATCATCAATGTTCTCGATATCATCGTCTGGAGCAATTAAACAAGAACATCAAGAAGAACATTAAGCCTCGACATCTTCGGTACCTCATGTTATGCTATGCGGAAGAAACGATAGCAGGAAAATTAAAAAAAAAACAAAACAAAACACGTGAAGCTTTTCTTTCATTGCATTCATCAAAGAGTATTACAACAACTCACTGGGGAGGAAAGGTAAAGCCAAACTGGGCCCTGATGACCATTACGAAAGAGCTCAACTGACTCTCTAAACAGTTGATGCTCTGGATGCACCGGGCGCTCTCGGGATCAAGCTCCGCGAGCCTAAAGAAGAGGCGATCGCACTTCTCTTTAACCTGGGCCATAGTGGCCTCGTAATGCTCAACGGCAAACTCCAGGTCCGGAACCGCTGCCCTCTCGAAAGCAATGTCTGCCGTAATGTCATCAAGTCTCTCCTGCAGCCAACCACATTTACACCTCATCACAATATTGCCTGGCTCCTGTTCGGCGTAAGTTCGGACCAAGGCCAGACGGTCCACCAACTTTCCCCTCTCACGAACCAGCCACGAAAGCTGATCGTTGGCAAACTTGAGGGCCTTTTTGTGATTATCAGCCACAAACGTAATTGTTGCCAGACGCTCGTGCCGGTCTCGGTAACGGGCTTTCACGACGGCGGTCACAAGGACCGTCTCATAAGCACGGTTATAGGCAGCCAGAAAATTGATGAAGAGGGTCGAGAAGTTCCGGTACTCCTTCCCTAGTTGGGTACCCTCAACAAAAGCAGCGTCCACGGTCCTAAATAAACCGAGGATTTCAGCCTCAACGGTAGAGTTTTTGGCTATATGAGCGTAACCTCTACCAAGAAGATTGTAGAGTCTCTCCCACCCAGCTAGGACTTCGGTGGATAAGGTATGGTTAGGAGAATTGGCCATTTTTTGAAAGCAGAATACAAAAGAAAGAGGGAGAGATGTGAGGCAGATGAGCGGAATGTGAAGATGGTAATCTGCTTTGAAGTAAATATTGATTTCATAGTGACGGTATCAACCAGTCAAGATTTCTCTTCTCTACCATTCTCTATTGGCACCACCCTCGTTGGCTCAAATTCCCATCAGATGGCGACTGCGAGCTAAGCGAGTCCGAAATCTCCGCAGAAAGTTTGACGAGACACCGCCACTTTGAAAAAGAAGACGGAAAGATGAGCTGAGTGGAAGACACGGCAAACGTTAGCGAAAAGGAGATACGACCTGTCTTCATTGGAGGACCCGCCAGTAAATCGACGGTGGAGATCTTGACAGGGGCCCTCTATCACGAAAAGAAAAAAGAAGACAAACTGAGCGAGAAACAAGGATTTCCCCTTTGATCAAAAGATGAATATCAGATTTTCTCCCTCGAAAAATCTAATAGCGCTGCCCGTGAAGAGGGAAATCGTTGCTATTACCAGAGAGAGAACTTGTCCCCATTTGATAGTCAGAGTTCATTCGCAAGAACTCGCAGGAGAAAGATAGAGAGGAAGGAGTTCTCGTGGGAGAGGAATTCAAAACCTTCACCATCAAAGCATCGACTTTCAAAGCCTGTTACGAGAAGGCATCAACGATCTCGTGATCCCTCAAGTCCGAGAAGACATCCCGAGGCGGTCTCGAATCGGCAGTCCTAGATCCAGAAATATGTCGAGTATTAGGGGAACGGGCGCATGTTCAACCCTGGTCAAAGCTGATGAAGTTCCTTACCCTGAGGGTCTACTGGTCATGGCCATTGATGGTAATCCAGTCTCTCTGTCAATCCTTGTTACCGTATTAAGAAAATGCCGGTATAAGGTTGTAGCTCAAGCAAAGGCGACAGAGGCCTTAGAGATATTAAGGAGGAGTAGTGACCCGTTTGATATCGTCCTCACCGCCATGGTAGGGATTGACATGGATGTTTTCACTCTCTTGGAAGTCATCAATTCTAAATTAAACATGCCAGTCCTCGTAATATCGGCAAGCGATGATCAGCAAGCCCTAATGAAGGCTGTCTTAAATGGGGCCCAAGACGTCGTAACGAAACCAGTTAGAGTTCAGATGCTTCAAAACATATGGCAGCACGTGGTAAGGAAGCAATTGCACGACCATGAGAACAAGCATCAAGCCTTCAATTTTGTTCCAAGCAACTGGAGAAAGAAGATGAGTTGGTCTCCCGAGCTGCATCGTATGTTTGTTAATGCAGTTCAGCAGCTAGGAATAGATTCGGCACGGCCGCAACATATACTGGAAATTATGAAGGTAGAGGGACTCACTAAAGCAAATGTTTCGAGTCATCTTCAGAAGTACAGAAAAAGGGTGAGAGAACACAATGCAGCTTAGAATCAAGAAAACCAAGGTAGGACTGATCCAAGCCTGAACGTCGAGTCTCCTCGCCACCATAAGTTCCCCAGGTTAGCATGGGGCGAGCCACTTCCCATCATCAACCAAGCTAGTAGCCATGCCATCAATCCCCCAGGCGTTAATCAAAGTATCCCCCAGAATCACCCTAATGCTCTTCAAGAGTATAGACCGCAGGAGCAGTGTATTCAGATTCCTTGGTTTGAGCACCAACCTGTGGCTAGAACTCATCCCATGATCAGCGCGCCTGCGCAGCTAGAGAATCAGACAAGAAGTTATCCTGAGCACTTCCACTTCTCTAATCCTCGAATGGAAGGAGTTTTTGGCAGCAGGACAGTTGGTGATCCCCACACTTTCTCGAGTAATGATGAAGGCTCCAGCATGAGAAGTCAAATTGCTCATGGCGAGGACAGAATGAGAAATCTACCGCCAGCATTTGCCAACAACAATGCCCAATTCGAGCATCAGTTGCTGGAAGGTTCAAGAGATTACCCAGATGATGAGCTTACTGCCCTGGTCAACCAGTTTAGGGTTGACAGACGTCCCAAGCCGCGATCAGGAGCCAGTGAGTAGGGACTCTCAAACATTGGTTATCCACACCCGAACCAACACGAGACTAGCTGATTATCGAAGAGCCACAGGAGAGGCAGAACTGACCTTGAATAAGTGCACCTTTCATTTCATGCTTAATTCCCCTGCGTATGATATTTTCCAGCTTTCTAGGTGTCTCGATTTAATTCAAGGACAAGGGGGCAATTTATTTATCCCGTCAAATGCGTGAATCCCTTTTTATGCTAGATTTAGGGCGGATCAATTTGTGGCAACGTCGCTGACTGCCATAATGAGAAATGTTGAATGGCCTCACGTAGGGAAATTTCAAGTGAAAAGCCCAGGCGAACTCGAAGACGGGTAACTGTGTGTCGTTCCAATTTACCCTCAATCGTTGCAAAATGCTAAATTGGATTTGTTCCATTCTCACCCAGGGGATTGCAAAGTGCCTCAAGAGTGTCGCAAAATGAAATGACCCAATGGAATGCGATAGGACTCATTCGCCTTCAAGGTAACCTTCAAATTAAAGGAGCCCTCCGGTCCACGGACCCAATGGCATGGAAAATGATGATGGTCCAAGGCAACCCGAAAGAAAACAAGGCCCAACTAAGCAAAGCACATATGTGGCAAGCTCAAAGTGAAGGGCAACTCGGGACATACAATTCAATCCAATCCAAATGAAGGAACTTCCTCAATTCAAATTCAATGGAAGTATACACAAGGGTAAAACAGTATCGTTCCAATTTTTCTAGAATATGAAGAACATATACTGCCGCATTCTCTTTCATTTTTGCAGGGGAAGTCTCTACTGGCCAAATTTTCCTGTCTACCATTCCCTATCAGTATCACCTCCGCTACTCGTCTCCAATCTCGAGCCAAGCAAATCCGACGTCTCTACGGAAAAGTTGGACGAGACGACACTACTTTGAAAGAGAAAGGATAAAAAATAAGCTGAGTGGGAGACAAAGACATTTTCGGCAGAAAAGAGATACGACTCGTCTTTATTGAAGAACTCGCCAGCAAATTGACAGTGGAGACAGCAACAAGGGGCCCCCTTCCACGGAAAGATGGAAGGAGACGAGCTGGGCGAGAGATACGATGAAAAGAAAATCGAGAAAGCCAGAACACTCGAGAGAGGTAATACAGTTGCTAAACCCACGTCTAATTTTAAAGGAGGCATCTTCTTGATAATTCTCATTCGTGCTCGAAAGAGAGACTCTTAAAGCATACGCAGTCTCCCAGAAAAATCCAGAGAGTGAAAATACAAGAAGAGATATCAAACTTTGAGAAATCGTTAACCAAATCGAAGATGTCTCAACCCAACACACTTGAAAATTATCGTTACTTGCTGAATATGGGAGAGGAAGAGCTCGAAGCCATATTTGGGATCGAGCCTATGGAGCCCGGCCCTTCCACCGACGACGTCCAAGAGCCCGGTAAGGACAATGACAACAACGGTAAAGGTCAAAAGAAGCGTTACCGTCGCCATACTGAGGAGCAAGTACGAAAGCTTGAAGCTTTCTTCAGAACGTGCCCTATGCCAGACGGCAAACAAAAAATGGAACTGAGTCAAGAGCTAGGCCTTGAACCTTCGCAAATCAAGTTCTGGTTTCAAAATAGACGAACCCGAATGAAGACTCGTCATGAGCACAACGAAGCCGAGTTTCTAAGAGTTGAAAATGAAAACCTCCGAGTGGAAAACAAGATGTATAAAGAGACTTTTGACTCCGCCACCTGCCCCAACTGCAATAGCCTCCTCCTCACCCTCGATGAAATGTATGATCTGAGGATCGAAAATGCACGTTTAAGAGGTGAGTTAGACCAATTTATAACAGGATCGAGTTCTGTTGGAGCAGGGTACAAAAGGACCAATGATACTGGATCAGTATCAATACCTCCCGAGGAAGAAGGGACAGATCACTACCAAGCGGACATTGACGATGATCTTTTCGCCATAATCAACCAGTTTGATATCGGTAAAGCATCGGGACTGTGATGCACTTGTTCAGCCAGTGACCACCAGACCTTCTATATGGCCGATGCATACCTAATTTGGGATGAAGCCAGCTGATCATGGGAGAGCCTGCAGAGGAAGCGGAACTAATCCTGAATGAGTGAATGTGTTTTATTTCCTTGCGTGATGTGTTTTTCTGCTTTTGTGAATGTGTAAAAGCAAGGAGTAATAATCCGACTTCCCCCTATTAAATGCTCGAATCCGCCACCTCACCAACCTCGCGACGATTTGATGGCGAGTGAAAATCTGCATAAACCTGAAGGGTAACTCCGTATCGTTTCAATTTACCCTCAGTTGCTCCAAGTTTTAAAATTAAGCCCCTTCTATTCTCAGGAAATTGCAAATCGACCCGAGAACGCAATCATATCCGAATACAGGTTGGATAAAATTTGGGGGCAAATCAACTCATGGGCATTACCACGGGATAGACAGCTTCGGACAAAGGAAAGTACAAGCGAAAGACGCGAACAATCTCAGAAATGGGTAATTCTGTATCGTTCTAATGTGCACATAATCATCTCAAGTCTTGAATTGTCTTATTCCATTCTTAATAGGGATTGCAAATTACCTCGAGAAATACCGTAACATGGCCCAAGGTGATACAACAGGGCTGCGTTATCCCCAAGGATTAACCCTTGAAAAGAAAGCCCCATAGACACCTACGGTCCAATGGACCGAATGGTATGGGGGATGACAGTAGGTCCGAAATATTCCGAGTTCGATCCCCAAGGGTGGGGAATGTTGTATGTATTATAAATAAATGAAACAACTTTTTGTGCATTTCTTTTTTTTTACAAACAGGAATACTCGACGAGTAATATCAAAGTCAGTATTTTATCATAGTCTTCCCATAATGGTGAGGCGCCCAACAAAAGTCGAGGAAAATTCAATCCAACAAAACTGGTAAAAGACTCGTGCAAGACATTCAAGATGAAGGGTAAATCAGTATCGTTTTCAATTTATCCCTTTTAATACTGGCTGATATGTCTCTTTTTCTTTTTACAGGAAATATTTATACTAACATTTAACATGTTGAAGGAGACAAATCCAAAAGAAAAGTATGATCACCTGACAAGATCTATTCTGGTGAAAAATGGGGCAAATTGATCGCAAGCTCTGAAACGAAAAAGCAAATATGTCTTCCTAATCTCGTTTGGTTTCAAGAATAATTTCTCTGCTTCTTGCAGGGGCATTAAACAAACCAAAATGCTCCATCGCCCATATGCTTCATCGCGCAGGGGTAAAGTTTGAGACAAACCACCCCTCGACATAAGGAGTAGGCTTCCTAATTTGTTCGGTCCGCCCACATACCAGGGGCAATTTAAATTCTCCCATATTTGCACATTATATAAACACACGTGATGCTAAAAAATTGTCACATCTGCATTGTGCTTACACAGTTCATGAATTATGTATGACTATTCCGTGTGTTTAACTTACCAACTCCAACTTAGAGCATAAACTGCACAGGAGATATCAAATGTGCAGAATGGGGCATGACAGGATGAGGAAAGGCAAACCATTTCCACACAGGTCTAACATTTTGATTTACAGATAAACAGCCTTTCTCCAGAGTGAGAAAAAGCCATTTCGGAATGAAATCCCCCATTCAGATTACATTCGAGGTGTTCATACTATAAGAACCTCCTTAAACAGAAGTGGTAATGCAATACATGATCTATATGTTGATCGATTGCATCATGAGTTATTACATAGACTGCCTTTAATCATGGCAAACTTAGCTGAACAATTTTGTATGAACCAATGAACGCATTGATGAAAATGCTTGCACATGTTAGCTCTGACATTGCCCGACAGGCAACACATTCCCGGTGTTTGAGTTACCTTCCAAAGTCTTGAAATTCATTCGGCGATTATTGAATGAACAAGCCTGGTTGTCCAGAAGCCACCAAGCATTTCTTCCAAATTCTCAGGTAAGTATATCTTCAACCAGAACCTTTCAAGAGAATGAACTCTGACGGTTGTTGGGATACTCGAATCCATTGCGGTATATACAGGTATCCACATTCTTCAATAAAGCATGATTTGTCTCAAGGACAGAAATGTTCGAGACCTTTTGATCTCTGCCTCTTTGGTTTATTCCTAAAACGACAGGAGAATATAATTTGGGTTTGAGCTTCTGCAGGATTCCTGGTCTCCCCAGATTTCAGAATGGCACCCTTTGAGGTACATAAAGTCCTTCTTACAGGCAAAAAGTCCTTCTTACAGGCAAATCAAGTCCTTCTTACAGGCATAAAGTCCTTCTTACAAGCAAACCAAGTCCTTCTTATAGGCAAATCAAGTCCTTCTTACAGGCAAACCAAGTCCTTCTTACAGGCACCAAGTCCTTCTTACAGGCAAACCAAGTCCTTCTTACAGGCACAAAGTCCTTCTTACAGGCAAAGTAAGTCCTTTTTACAGGCAAACAAAGTCATTCTTACAGGCAAATCAAGTCCTTCTTACAGGCAAAGCAAGTCCTTCTTACAGGCACAAAGTTCTTCTTACAGGCAAAGCACCAAGTCCTTTTTACTGGCACCAAGTCCTTTCTACAGGCACCAAGTCCTTCTTACAGGTATCTCCATGTGGTGACCTACCATACGGGTCAAATTTTAATTCAATTTTTAATCAGTAGAATCCTTTTATTAGGAATCTACCATGGGTTGATCCACCATACGGGTTCAAGTTCAACCACCCTAAAGTTTTTTTATATAACGAATCCTTAGGTTCTCATTTCATTTTCAGTGGAACAATCATGTCACGACTCTTTTTATTTCCTTGTATTGAGTCGATAAGAATCCAGGTGTCATCTCGTCTTTGAAATGAACCTCTACCGAGTTTCCTTTCAAAGAGGGGCAGCTGTTGACACCTGATTTTTAATCATTTTTTCTATTGCTAAAGTAATAAAAAATCCATAAAAATTCATAAAATTGAAAAATCAACTTTGGGGACCTTAGCCAAGCCTAGGGAACCAATTTTGACCAAAAAACGATTTTTCATATTTTCAGTATTTTTACGTATTTTTTATTTATTTATTTTCGAAAATTAATAGAAAATCCATAAAAATTCATAAAATTGAAAAATCAACTTTGGGAACCTTAGCCAAGCCTAGGGAACGAATTTTGACCAAAAAATAATTTTTCATATTATATATATTTTAATTTTTTTTTAAAAAAAATACAAAAATATTTGAAAATTTTGGAAAAATAACATTTGAGGCCAAAAAATACACAAAGATAGTTAATATTTTTATTTTAAATCTATTTTCATATTGGCCATCGCAAATTCAGAAAAATCCAATTCGAGTCACGTGTTCCTTCACGAGTATAATCTCGAATCGGGCCTAAAAAAATTTAATTTGAGTCAACTTATTTTTAACTTTCACTTTTTATGTGTTGTGACATTGTCTTCTAATATTTTAAATTTTCATCTTGGCCCAATTATACCCAGAATGACTTAATTTTGCAAAAGGGCTTTAATTAAATTATGCATTATTTTCAGCGACAAGAAATGAGCTTAAATTTGACATGTGGTAAATTTTGGTGTGTCAAAAATTGTGAGGAGATTTGGACTTAAAGAAATATATTTTTTTCAGGGACTGAATTGTAAATACTTAAAATTCAAGGACTAGAGTGCAAATACCTAACTCTTGAAGGATTATTTTACAAATAATAAAAAGAAGAGTTAGTGGATAAATTAGAATAGAGAAGGGAAGATGAAGAAGAGGAGATGAAGAAGAGAAGTTGGAGAAGAATGGATGGAGAAAATAAGATAAGAATAGAGAAGGGAAGATGGAGATGAAGAAGAGTTAGTAGAGAAATTAGAATGGAAGATAAGAATAGAGAAGGGAAGATGGAGATTAAGAAGAGTTAGTGGAGAAATTAGAATGGGAGATAAATATGGAGAAGGGAAGATGAAGATGAAGAAGAGTTAGTGGAGAGATTAGAATGTGAGATAGAGATGGAGAATGGAAGATGAAAATGAAGAAGAGTTAGTGGAGAAATTAGAATGGGAGATAGACTTAGTGGAAAAATTAGAATGGGAGATAGATGAGTGGGTTATAAAAGGAGGAAGAAGTGAGCTTGAGAAAGGATTCTTGGGAGAGAGAAAATTTGAAGTGTTTGGGAGAATTTTTTGGAGAGAAAATTTTGGATGTTTGAGAGAGTTTTGGGAGATTGAAGAAAATTTTGAGAGAAAGAAAATACCAAAAGAGAGAGAATTTTGAAGATGATGGGAGTTTAAAGCTAGGGGTTATCATCACAAATTCCTTCATCGATCAATATAAATCAAGAGTTCATCCTCGTCAACGAGCAAACAAATTCAAGCTAAGTGTTTTTATTTATTCATTTATTTATGGTTTTACTCGCAAATTAGCACACATTGTATACACTTTCTCCATCTCCTTTTTCTTCCATATTTTATGTCAGGAGAAGGATATCTCTACGTCAACAGCAAAAATCTCGTCGAGATGCAAAAATCGGCCCAGACAAGCTCCTAAGCTGTCCACCGATTTCTCAACTGATCTGTGACTAAAAGTCCCTCTTAATTCAAAAGAAACTCTCTATATTGGGAACATAGAGAGCGAAAATCAATTATAGAAATCCCTCCCAAAAAATGGGAGATAAGTACTCTTTCTACTCTTCTGGTTTTAGGTGCAGATTAGCACATATTTTGTATACTAACATTTCACTCTATTTTATGTCAGGAAGCCGCAGCTTTATATCAATGGTCAACCCTATGGAAGCACAAAATCGGCTTGGAGGAGTCCTCAAGCGTGCACAAATTTCAAATTGTTGAATCAATTCGTTGTATTTTATTTTAAAGAATTCATACCCCAGAATGGAGAGGACAAAGTCCATCCGCAACTTAAATACCTGCACCATAAATCCCAAAGGGAAGAGCCAAGCCAATGCTTAGCCTCCCATTGGAGGTTTTTACTTACAGTAGTTAAATACCTACAACTTAAATACCTGTACCTTAAATCCCAAAGGGAAGAGCCAAGCCAATGCTTAGCCTCCCATTGGAGGTTTTTACTTACAGTAGTTAAATACCTGCAACTTAAATACCTGTATCTTAAATCCCAAAGGGAAGAGCCAAGCCAATGCTTAGCCTCCCATTGGAGGTTTTTACTTACAGTAGTTAAATACCTGTACCTTAAATCCCAAAGGGAAGAGCCAAGCCAATGCTTAGCCTCCCATTGGAGGTTTTTACTTACAGTAGTTAAATACCTGCAACTTAAATACCTGTACCTTAAATCCCAAAGGGAAGAGCCAAGCCAATGCTTAGCCTCCCATTGGAGGTTTTTTTACTTACAGTAGTTTAAATACTTGCAACTTAAATACCTGTACCTTAAATCCCAAAGGGAAGAGCCAAGCCAATGCTAGGCCTCCCATTGGAGGTGTTTATTCACTGTCATGTACTTCCTATAATTTAATTTTTGAATCATCAAACCCAAAAGATGAGTAGGTCGTAATACTGCACAGAAGTTGTTAACACACTCCCTCTTACGGCTTCAGGGAATCTTTAACACTTAAAAAAATATAACAAATAAAAATATATACCATCCATGCATCCTATTTAAAAAGTGAAAACACAAAAGAGAATACCCTATTAAAGCCTTAGGAATAGACTAAACCTGAGTTGCCGAATTAGGATATCCATGAAATTAAGGTACCGAAAGGGCATTAGTTTTAATTAACTAGTGTAACCAAGTCTCCGAGCTCATAATCTCTGGTTCGCAGGAATAAATTAGTTCTCCCGCTAATTTATTTAGGTTTCTAATCGACCTACCAAGAACGATTAGTGGCGACTCCAAATTTTAAAATCATTTAAATAAAAACCAAAGTTGCGATTCGGTAGGGCTTGGGAGGGTCCGCGTTAGGTTAGTCAAATCTAATTAACCTAATAATCCGTTAACCCCCTTTAAAATTTAAAATTTTTTAGGAGGTCGCGACACCCATGTCCACCAAAGCCAAACTCGAGACCTTGGTGTTCATGTCAGCCTCTAGCACCCATCCTTGAGTCCATTAAAGTTGGACCTGAAACCTCGATACATGGCCCTAGGTCCTCGACGCCTGGGCCCAAGTGCAGTGTGGCAAGACTTGGGGTCCATCAAGCCCATGTCCAAGTCCCTAGTGCCCATGCCTGGGTCTATCATGGCCGAGCCTATGCTCAAACCCCGGCACCCAAGTCCAAGTCCATCAAAGGTTGAGCCCAAGTCCATGGGTGCCTTGCTTGAGATCCCCATGCCCATGCCCAAGATCCCAGTGCCCAAACCCAAGACCATTGAGATTGGGCTTGGGTTCGGTGCTTGTGCCTGGGTCCTTAGTGGTTGTGCGCTAGTCCATTAAAGTCGCGCTCAAGATCATTGGGTCCTTGATGCGAATGCCTAAGTACATCGAGGCCAATTTTCTTTTTAAAGAAAGCCATTTTTTTAAATTTTGATTTTCCTCTTTTCTTCTTTTATTATTATTTTTCTTTTCTTTCTTTTTCTTTTTTTTTTCCTTTTCTTTCTTTTCAAGTTTCCCCCTTCTTCCGCCAGTCCTAATCCATTCTCATTGCCTTCGATGGCGACTCGTGGACTGATAACGAGTCCACGCGTGGACTAAAGCCTTCATGGTCAAAGTATTCAATTGATGGGCCTTGTTTGCATCTTAATGAGCCTTGACTGACAATGTGAACTCAAATTCGATTGGTCCAATGAGCCCGCATTTCAATTTAAATTTTGAAGGGCCAAATCGTTGGGCAAACGGGTTTGGGCTATATGTATTGATCGATTGAGCTTTCTATTTTCTTTTCTTTTATCTACCTCTTTCCATCTAAATTATTTATTTAAAAGGACGAGCGCTTGAGTTCTCGATAAAAATTCTTCTTTCAATAGATTCTTCTTCAAAGCCGAAAAGCCTCGTGTTTGGTCAACACTCGCCTAGGCGAGGTCCCCTGGCTTGGGCTAGGTTCAATCTCGGCCAAAATTTGGCAAGAGGACTTCGCTGGTGCTAGGGTGACTATAGTTTCAGGGTAGGATATAGAATCTGAAACTGAACCGATGGGAAATTATTTGTCTGGTTTCAAGTTTCAGGGTTTGCAAGCTAGGTTTTAAGTTTCAAAAATTGAGAGACATATTCCAACGGATAGGTTCCAAATAGGTGGAACTTGTAACTTGTAACAAATTTTTGTATTTTTTCTTGGTATTTTTCTTCGCACGATCATGCATTATTCCACGTTGTTTGATGAGTTATGATTAGTGGATAGTAGCAGCAATAATGATCATTAAAAGTGATGATTGAGTGCAATCATTCAATTAAGAATATAGGTGAAATTTGGGTAGACCCTAAAATCATGTCAAGAACCTATAACAGGATAAGTTTCAGACTTCAGGGTATGCATGGTAGGTTTCAGGTTCCAAAAAATGAAGAACTTATTCTGATGTGTAGATTCTCATGTGAAGATTATACGAAATTTGGAACCACTTGCCTGTAGTTGGCGCTCACCATTGCCAGCCATAGATGTGACCAGCAATTGACAAAAAGAGGGGATAAAAAAAAAGAACAAAATTCCGTGTCAATGCTTGACACCTGCCATGTGTCATTTAGCACCGTCGGCGTTCACATTAGTATGGAATAAATTTAAAAATTTCTTTATACTTTTCTCAATTCAACGTATAAACTATTTCGTCTTTGTTAGCATGTGTCAAAACATAAATCCACAAAATAATGAAGGCTTCACATATTCCCTAACATATTCATAAAAGCTATTACAACTTACAAGCACTACCCAATCATTTTAAATTTCCCAGTAAATAAGAAGATCAACCTACTCCATACAAATAGAATGAGAATTATATATCTTGATATAGTTAAGTGCGATATCGTACAAACATAAATGGTTCTTCTAAGTACATGAACCATATATATAGAGTAGAGGTGAGACATGTGCCTTACGTGAAAATTACAGCGGCACTGGCCAACCTCAGCTGATACAAAATTTGCGCGAGCATTAAGGTTGAAATCATCGGCAAACTCGAGGTGGGTGGTACCTAACTTTGTTGATGCTCATTTAGGAAAATAAAGCAAATAGAGTTTTCAATCCCCGGGATGGGTCAATTGATGGGAGATCAATCAGATTCCTCTCGGAATATTGAATTATTTTGATTCCGTGGGCGCAATTGGGTTCCGGCTTAAGTTCAAATTTCATCCATCCACCAGCCAGGAGGATCCGATAAGACCAGTTGTCCATAAATTCATTATTGACATAACTCACATACAACGAGAAGAAACCACACACAGACCAGAGTAATTGAAAAACAAAGCAGCATTTCGGGGGCCAGAATCGGTCCTCATGGTC
Source organism: Psidium guajava (assembly GCA_016432845.1). NCBI lineage: Eukaryota > Viridiplantae > Streptophyta > Magnoliopsida > Myrtales > Myrtaceae > Psidium > Psidium guajava. The sequence goes on from CM028224.1 coordinate 3,358,532, forward strand.
TCTGCACAGAGAGACCAACACCGACATGCAACACACACTTAAGAAAGAACGATTTCATGATATAAACGGCCATTTGAACTGGATCATCTATGCATTTCCTCTACGATTGGCTAGTGAGATGCTGCTGCCCGAACTGCTCGGCCCTGTCCTTCATCTCCCGCGCCTTGCTCGCGAGCTTCATCCGCGCCTGGTCTAGCTGGTCTGCCCCCGGCGGGTGCTTCCCCGTCACGTACCTGTATATCCACGACAGCACCGTCACTGCCGCCACCCCAAACCCTCCCGACGCCAGGAACCCTATGATTAGCAGCCCCACCGTGATCACCGCGGGGACCAGCACTGGGCTGAATATCACCAGCACCGGCGTGGCGATGGTGAGGGCGATCACCGTGCCCGCGAGGGTCAGCCCCGACAGGACGAGCAGGGATCCGCCCGCGGTGGCGGCAGTCACAGCCTTGACCACCTGGTGGGACAGGGGCTGTTGCTGGTGCTGCTGGTGGTGGTGCTGGTAGTGTTGTTGGCCATAAGGGTGATGCTCGGCCATGGTTAGTCAGAGACGACCCAAACGCAAACCCTATCGAGCGGAGCAAAATTCTGAGCAGAATGGGGATGCAAGAAACAGGGGAGATCGGCAAGGCTAGACAGAGGGAGAGATTTCTACTATATGAAGGAAGAGAAGGTGGGTGATTTAGTAAGGGGGAGAGAGAGAGGGGGGGAGAGGGCAAGTGTTGAGGGAGGGAGTGTCACGTGTTCACGAGCTTCTCATGCAGGCCTTGCATGTCGCCATGAGTCATTGCCTCGCGACACGTATTATTTCCCCGTCTATATCTGAGTTTGATGTTTTCTTTTCCTTTCTTTCCTTTCTTTTTTTTTTTCCCGGAAAATCCTTCCATGTTTTCGTTTGAAAGCTGATCGAGTCTGCGGGAAGGTTGTCCAGTCATTCTGGCAAAAGCCAAACGGTCTGCGTTCTCGTCTCGGATGACGATGCCAAGGGTCCTTAATTAAACTATTGTGCACGCAGGCAATCACGGTCTTCTGATGAACAACCGAGTCTGATGCATGACCAAAGATGGAAATCAACAATTTCTTTAGCAATGATAAAAGTTTATACTGGACACTCGCTACTCATTATAGCTCTGCTCCAGCTCATGACCTCAATCCATATTTTGTTTCTTCCCATCAAGCCCAGAATATGATAGATCATCAGCTGCCAAAACACGAGTTCAATCAACACAAATTTATGAAGTTTAGGAGGAGGTTATGTAAGTACATGTTTAGTCCTATAAGTTTCAGGATATGGGCGATTCGTTCCCTAACTTTTATTTTGTTCGACCGAGTTCTTTTTAACTTTCCAGATTTGTGCGATTTGATGAACATAAGATTTATGCTATGCAATCAAGCCTTCTAACTTATTGAATTTGTACTTCATTCATAATTCACAGGGGCAAACTACTTCCTCAATTGTTACATGGGAAATTAAATGATGCGCCATCCTTAACATTCGAGAATGCCGGTGTGCATAAACAACACAACCTATTAATCACTAGAAATTAATAACATTCTCTTATGTTTAGCCAACAAAAGCTAACCGGAAAAAGAGAAAATCCGAGAGGTGATTGATTACATATTTTTGTGCTTGGCAGTAGAGAAGGGTTGAACATGGGAAGTCTTTTGATCACCACAGAGCCTGGGCTTCATGCGCCAAAGAAAGAGATTCTCCATTCCGCACCCTTTCTGCGCTCCACTAGCTTGCGTTGTTGCTGATCTCCTTGACGATGCCCCCTCTTCTACTTTATACCTACATGATGAACTCACCTGCCTCTTGCAACAGCTGAAGTCCCTGGTCGCATCATCGCTACAAGAAGGATGGTGAGGGTAATTCGTAAGGCCTGAAGACGCCGTTGCCAACGCCAATGCGCTGGCATCTGGGAGGAACCGGTTGATCATGAAGTTGGGCGACGCGTCCCCGCCGCATGACTCCGCAATCTTCAACTTCAGCTGGTCGACGTTATCGTTCGGCCCGTGGTCCGGTCTCTCCGCTCTCTCGAGAATGTCTATCGCCTCCGACAGTGAGAACACGTCCACCGCGTTGGAAAACACATCCTCTTCATTACTTAACGAAGAAATGTCGCCGCCATCGCCGTCGCGGTTGCCGTATCCTTTCAGTTCCGTGACCATTCGGGGCGGAGGACGAGGGCGGGGCGTGTCTCCGTCCGTCGTGGAGTCGCCAACTGCCACATCGCCGATGCCCTTCTTGGGCTTGCCCGGAGCTTGTTCCCACGAGAACGGAATACCATCACCGACTCCTCTTCTGGATGATGCCTTCCTGATGCAACAAGATGACTGCGGAGGACGCCTAGTGGATAGAATCGGGGCATTGAGGTCGAGTGCTCTCGGATGATATTTCTCCCGACTCATTGCTTTTTGTGTGTTTCGTCAGCCATTTCCATACTATCATGTTCTCCTTTGTATAGGCAAAAGAAGAGAAATTAGATATACAGTAGCAGGAATACTACTTCTCTAGGAGGACCGACATAATGTGGATGAACCCATCGAGAGAAGTCAAAAAAAAGTAGAAGGGTTGGTAATAAATGTAAGTTGGAGGGAACTTGTGATTATGCAGTTGGGAAAAAAAAAGGTACGAGCAAACGCAAACCCCGTGCAGTTCTTTTATGAGGATCCCTCACCTTTTCGTAAGCACGTATGTTTCAAATACCGGAAGAAACGGGAACCCAGAGTTCGATGACCCCATGGCGGTCGATTTTTATTTTTCGTGCATGCACCGCTCGATAATTAGAAGTGATCGGCGATCGGAAAATGTTCATCGGATCAGAAATACCGTTGCCTTGACACGATCAAGTCTTTATATTAGGCAAGCCTAGACGAGAAAAATCTCAATGCTTATGATGGGCATGGTATATTTGTTGCTACTATGAATGGAGAGACCACCATTTGATCTCTCTCACTTAAATTGTAATTTTTTTTAATCCATCTACTTAATCTTAAACTAATGAGATAGGAAGGGTTTCCAACGCAAACCTTTTGTTAGGATACACGTGTGAGTTGTGTTAGAGAAGTCCCACATCGGAAAATTGATGTGGTCTGGAGCAGTTAATATATCCAAGTTGGCCCACAACTCATTGGCTTAAGCTTTTGAGTGAAGGTGAGTCCAACTGGATATATTGATGGGCTCGGATTTGGGCTCCCTCTTGGCGATCTCCCCGAGTAAAAGTATCGGACTTCTGCTGCGTGCTCCCAACAAATGGTATCAGAGCCGATGGTTGATTGGTGGCCCACTCCCAATATGTATCGGTATTTGGTGAATATCTCAAGGAAGGAATCTGGTGACCAACGCGGTTTCCGGGCCCGCCCCACCCGATGGGCGTTGATGGAGATTCAAGTTGAGATATGTTGATGTGGAAGGATACTTGAATTAAGGGGGAGCAGACCTAACACTGGAGCTCACACGTGAGGGGGAGATTGTTAGGATACACGTGTGAGTTGTGTTAGAGAAGTCCCACATCGGAAAATTGATGTGGTCTGGAGCAGTTAATATATCCAAGTTGGCCCACAACTCATTGGCTTAAGCTTTTGAGTGAAGGTGAGTCCAACTGGATATATTGATGGGCTCGGATTTGGGCTCCCTCTTGGCGATCTCCCCGAGTAAAAGTATCGGACTTCTGCTACGTGCTCCCAACAAATGGTATCAGAGCCGATGGTTGATTGGTGGCCCACTCAAATAATATGTCAAATAAATTCAAGACATATTTAACAAATCTCCACATTGGCTTGAATTTAATCAGTCAAGAAGCCGAACATGTTCTTCTGGCATCCCTAAGCCTACGTGAGCTAACTCGGTGTAGGAAACAAGGGATGTAACAAAAGGAAAGAATATGTCCTCTTCAAACAAAGGTAGAATTTCCTTCACCTCTTCTGGCATCTCTAAGCCTACGTGAGCTAACTCGGTGTAGGAAACAAGGGATGTAACAAAAGGAAAGAATATGTCCTCTTCAAACAAAGGTAGAATTTCCTTCACCTCGCCACCAAGCCCCAGAAAGGGGCAAAACTCAACTAAGCATGCCAATCAAGTTCAAGCAATGCTTAAACTTGTTGGTGGGGATTGACTTGGTCAACATATTAGCAGGATTGTCAGCAGTATCAATCTTCTTTGCCATCATATTTCTCTCAGGAACTTCTGCTGTCGTGAGAGCATAAGCCACCAGATCAGAGTATCCATATTTTTGAGGAGGTCGAATCTGCCTCCTTTCTCTGCCAGTGGCAATAGAGTATGGCTGCTCCACCTCATCTGTAGCTTCCTCATCTGAACTTGAATCAACAACAGCACTTTGCTTGCTCAAATCATTCTGAGAGGTTTTCTCTGGAAGCTCCACCTGAAGCTCCACCTCATTCATATCACTCTCAAATTTTCCTGCAGACTCATCAACAATCTTCCTTTGATCAAGCATAAGCATTTCATTAAAAGTAACATCCTTACTAATAATGAACTTATGCAAGTTGGATTCCTGACACCACAAACGATACCCTTTTACACCATCAGCATATCCAACAAAGATGCATTTTCTTACTCTAGGTTCTAACTTACCATCCTTAACATGATAATAAGCAGGGCATCCAAAAACCTTTAAATTAGAGTAATCGCAAGGCTTACCTGACCACTTCTCAAAGGGAGTCTTGCAGTCTATTGCTGTTGAAGGAGAGCGATTAACCAGATAACAGGCTGTGTTAACAGCTTCAGCCCAAAAGTCTTTTTCCATGCCAGCATTAGAGAGCATGCATCTTGCTCTCTCCAAAAAAGTTCTGTTCATACGTTCTGCCACTCCATTCTGCTGAGGAGTGTGTCTAACTGTACGGTGTCGAACGATACCAGCATCTGCACAGAATTCATTAAAATCGCCACTGCAGAACTCAAGACCATTATCAGTCCTAAGACGTTTGATCTTCTTTCCAGTCTGATTCTCAACAAGGGTTTTCCACTTCTTGAAGGTTTCAAATACATCACTTTTCTTCTTCAGAAAATAAACCCAAACCTTCCTGGAATAATCGTCAATAAACGTCACAAAGTAAAGAGCACCACCCTTAGATGGAACCTGTGCTGGTCCCCATAAATCAGAATGGATGTAGTCAAGTGTGCCCTTTGTTGAATGTGTGCCAGTACTGAAGCTAACTCTGCACTGCTTGCCAAGAACACAATGCTCATAGAAATCTAGTGAAGTCGTCTGCTCTCCACAAAGTAAACCACGTTTACTCAAAACTGTCATGCCACGCTCACTCATGTAGCCCAAACGCATATGCTACAGTTTTGTTTTATCATTATTAGAAACAGAATTAGATGTGCCAATCGAAGGACCCATAACAGTGCTACCCTGTAGATGATATAAGTGGTTCACCTTGCTTCCTTTCATCACAACCAGATTGCCTTTGGAGACTTTGAGAACTCCACCTCCACCTGAGTACATACACCCAATGGAATCCAAACTGCTCAACGAAATAAGATTTCTCTTCAAGTCCGGTATATGTCTAACTTCAGTCAAGGTTCTCACTACCTTGTCGTGACATTTGATCCGAACAGTACCAATGCCCATAACTCTGCATTCAGCATTATTACCCATCAAGACTGATCCACCATTTATTTGCTCATACGTGGTGAACCATTCCCTATTTGGGCACATATTATATGATGCTCCAGAGTCCAATATCCAAACATCATCGGACAAACTAACAGCAGAGCATGCAGAAAGAACACTATCTGACACATTAGACTCATCTTCGCTAGCAACATTCACCACATCTGGTCTTTTACCATGCTGCTTATCCTTTCTCTTGAGCACAGAACAATCTGACTTGTAATGTCCCCACTTGTGACAATAATAGCACTCGATATTCATCTTATCTCCAAGTGGCCTAGAATTTGAGCGACTAACAGATTTCCCTCGAGGAGCTTTATCCCTGTTCTTGTTCCTGTCTCTCACAAATAAACCATCTGCTTTATTTTCACTAGTATTCCCATTCAGTTTCGTTCTCAATTCAGCAGAATTCAAAGATGCTTTAACATCCTCCAAAGTTATGGATTCACGTCTATAAAGCATCGAGTTCACAAAATTCTCATATGAAGCAGGCAGTGAACATAACACAATCAAAGCTTGATCTTCATCATCAAGTTTAATATCTAAATTCTTCATATCAAGAACGATTTTATTAAACTCATCCAAATGTTCCTGAACAGGCGTACCTTTGCGCATCTTTAGGGTGTAAAGACGCTGCTTCAAATAAAGTCTCGACGTCAAAGATTTCTTCATGTAGAGACTTTCCAGTTTGCTCCAGAGACCCGCAGCTGTTTCCTCATCAGCGACTTCTCGCAGAACCTTGTCATCCAGAGACAACTGAATCGCGCTATACGCCTTCTCGTCCATCTCTTCTATTTCTGCCGAGGTCATGTCATCTGAATACTTTCCGTCCAGCGCCCTAACCGTACCCTCTCGCCTCAATAAAGCTTTCATCTTTATTCTCCATAATCCAAAATTATTCTGTCTATCAAAAGATGAAATTTGAAACTTCAGAGATGCCATCTAAAAGAGCCCTTTGATTTGGTATCGGGTCGTCGGGGGTTGTCGGGACTGTTCTGGTCTGGTCGCCTGAAGGTGGCCGAGAAAAGTGGCCGAGCGCACAGGCCTTGGCCGAGAAAAGTGGCCGAGGGCACGGGCCTTGGCCGAGAAAAGTGGCCGATATAACGGGCCGAGGCCGACGGAAGTGGCCGAGATCACGGGCCGAGGCCGACGGAAGTGGCCGAGGACACGGGCCGAGGCCGACGGAAGTGGCCGATATCACGGGTCAAGGCCGACGGAAGTGGCCGAGAGCACGGGTCAAGGCCGACGGAAGTCGCCGAGAGCACAAGTCGTGGCCGACGGAAGTTGGCCGAGATCACGGGCCTTGGCCGAGTGAGTTGGCCGAGCGTAGCGGACGTGTGGTCGGCCGACGCAAAACTCTCACAAAACGCCGCCCTCTTTCTTCTTCGTCTCTTAACCATCGGCTCTGATACCATTTGTTGGGAGCACGTAGCAGAAGTCCAATACTTTTACTCGGGGAGATCGCCAAGAGGGAGCCCAAATCCGAGCCCATCAATATATCCAGTTGGACTCACCTTCACTCAAAAGCTTAAGCCAATGAGTTGTGGGCCAACTTGGATATATTAACTGCTCCATACCACATCAATTTTCCGATGTGGGACTTCTCTAACACAACTCACACGCGTATCCTAATACCTTTCAAACCAACTTTTTATCTTTTTGTGCAATCGATATTTAGAAAATCGAAATCATTCTTCTCACAAAATTGTTTAATCGAAAAGCATCGATGAAATATTTTTCAAAGGATTCATGGATCCATGTGTGAATCGACAAATGATATGAATGGTGCTTTGTTGATTTTGGACAGAAAAGTAAGAGACAAAAAATTTCAAACTACTACGATCCGAGACAATTGCAGCCAACCATTTAAATTGCAGGAAAGTAATATAAAAGCAAATTTGCAAGAATTTGCGTTCTCTTATTGATTAGGGTTACTATACAAAGAGTACGATGTGGCTTTTTATAGTCAAAATCAATGGTGATAAACGATAATTGAACTTAAAAAGAAAACTATCTAACCCTAGTTTCAGAGTAAATAACTTCCCAACCCTACTTAGGGTTATAAGAACTTGCACAAACACTTATCCACAAGAAATTATAATATCCTCAAATGGCGGCAATAAACATAACCAAACTTTTTGGATGAGTTGTCCATGCTCTTCAAGCTTTGGACTATTTTTTTTTATTGATAACTTCCGTTGTTCACCAAACTTTATTTTTACTAACTAAGTATGTCACTTGTCGATCACAATAAAAAGTTAGTGTTTTTTAGTGTCATCAGAAGTATATGCAGCAAATATCCTTAAGGCACTCAACGGCACGACCCTATACAATTTTCCACTCTGAAATCCACGTTAACAACCGATGGAGGTTGTGGCATGTATAAACACATGAGCACTAGGTTGGATCGTCGTAATGCTCGACTGGCCTGCGATGCATGAAATTGTCATGATATGCAGAGGTATCAAAATGTGTTGAAAATATATTTTTAACCCATATTTTATGAGTTAAGTCATATGTGGGTTAGTCAAGTTTTAACAGATGAGTTATTGATGGATTTGAGTTGTAAGCTTAATTATATACAGGTTTAAATGGGTCTAAAAATAAATTCATTTACAAATCATTTAACTTAAAAATGTTATTAACTGAAGAAGCACAAAAAAAGAAAAAGAAATAGAGTATTATGAAATACATGAATGAATATTCATTATATTCATATACCTATTATGGTACATTGATGTCTACATTCTAAGTACATATCTTCTCCACTATTATTAGTATTATTGTAACATCTTCTACCTCTTCACTTTCCCCGTTATTAGTATAACCTCTTCGTCTTCCTTTATTAGTAATACTCATGAACCATTCATGTACCTTCTAGCCTATTAATAGAGGCTTTGTAAACTTGTTGGTGATATAGAAAAAGAAAAGTTCACGTTTGCTCCTTACTTCTATCTTATCTTTTACTTTCTCTCGTTATATCTCTGAGTTGATTCTAAAGATCGCCGTTTATTTTACAACATAGAGAACTTTGTAGAAGAGGAGGTGGGAAAGGGCGAAGAAACGGCAGTGCCCTCGCGTCGTCGGCGATGTCGCCCACGGTGGCCGGTCTTGTCGGCGGCTTTGCTAGTAACGCCATCTGAAATTTTGCTTGGAACATCGCGTGGGAAGAAATCATACTCTCGGGCCAGCGCGCCTTTATCCCCTTCTTTATCATTTTCAAGCTGTGGTTGTGGCTTATTATTGGTGGGAGCCCGTTGATCGACGAACTCGGAGTCGGGAGGAGAAAGAGGGTAGAAATTTCCCCAATTGTAGATGGAAGAGGCCTGCAACGGCGTGCTCCCGTAGGTCGATTGGGATAAGCGGTTGGATGATAGCTAGGCGGTGAAGTCGGATCTGAGGCTTCGCGGGAAGTACCTAGGGCTTGATTCAGAGAGGATGTGACGGAGCTTCACGGGCTTCTTATTGCGTTAGTGGTAGTGGCGGTGTGAGCCACCGACACGTTGAGAAGGGTTGCGATTGGAGTTCAAGTTGGAAGAGACGCCGGAGGCGGAGGATTTGAGGGAGCTTGGAACGGGCGATGGTTGGGGACTGCAGTTCGGGGACGGAGAGGGAGGCGGCGGCGGAGGAGGCGATGGGGGCTGCCGCTCGGGGATGGAGGCTAGGCGGATTGGATGTGATGGCGGCGGGGGCCGAGCAAGAGGAGGAGTTTAATTTTTTTAATATTTTTCGCATGTCAGTTTTTAAAGGTCAAAAAAATTGGGATTTTTCACTGCTTGTTGGATTTTTTTTTAAATGAGTTAAATAGGTGAGTTTGCGTTGTAAGCAGGATGAGTTGGGCGTTCATCTAGATTTTTTGGGAAACAAATAGGACAATGCGACTTAAATCGATAGATTTGGGTCTAACTCATTGGCAACCCTTCCAAACCCAACACACCCTCGATGATAAGTAAGTTCGTGGCTCAATAGAGAGTCCATGTAAGTCCGAATGTCTCGTGTTTCATGAGGAATCGTGAAAAGGACGAGTCAGCACAATGGGTTGTCTTTTTCGAGTTAGAAATTGAAGAGAAGGTGTGTCGCGACCCTCTAAAAAAATTTTAAATTTTAAAGGGGGTTAACGGATTATTAGGTTAATTAGATTTGACTAACCTAACGCGGACCCTCCCAAGCCCTACCGAATCGCAACTTTGGTTTTTGTTTAAATGATTTTAAAATTTGGAGTCGCCACTAATCGTTCTTGGTAGGTCGATTAGAAACCTAAATAAATTAGCGGGAGAACTAATTTATTCCTGCGAACCAGAGATTAGGAGATCGGGGACTTGGTTACACTAGTTAATTAAAACTAATGCCCTTTCGGTACCTTAATTTCATGGATATCCTAATTCGGCAACTCAGGCTTGGTTTATTCCTAAGGCTATAGTAGGGTATTCTCTTTTGTGTTTTCACTTTTTAAATAGGATGCATGGATGGTATATATTTTTATTTGTTATATTTTTTTTAAGTGTTAAAGATTCCCTGAAGCCGAAAGAAGGAGTGTGTTAACGACTTCTGTGCAGTATTACAACCTACTTATCTTTTGGGTCTGATGATTCAAAAATTAAATTATAGGAAGTACATGACAGTGAATAAACACCTCCAATGGGAGGCCTAGCATTGGCTTGGCTCTTCCCTTTGGGATTTAAGGTACAGGTATTTAAGTTGCAAGTATTTAAACTACTGTAAGTAAAAACCTCCAATGGGAGGCTAAGCATTGGCTTGGCTCTTCCCTTTGGGATTTAAGGTACATGTATTTAAGTTGCAGGTATTTAACTACTGTAAGTAAAAACCTCCAATGGGAGGCTAAGCATTGGCTTGGCTCTTCCCTTTGGGATTTAAGGTACATGTATTTAAGTTGCAAGTATTTAACTACTGTAAGTAAAAACCTCCAATGGGAGGCTAAGCATTGGCTTGGCTCTTCCCTTTGGGATTTAAGGTATAGGTATTTAAGTTGCAGGTATTTAACTACTGTAAGTAAAAACCTCCAATGGGAGGCTAAGCATTGGCTTGGCTCTTCCCTTTGGGATTTAAGGTACAGGTATTTAAGTTGCAGGTATTTAACTACTGTAAGTAAAAACCTCCAATGGGAGGCTAAGCATTGGCTTGGCTCTTCCCTTTGGGATTTATGGTGCAGGTATTTAAATTGCGGATGGACTTTGTCCTCTCCATTCTGGGGTATGAATTCTTTAAAATAAAATACAACGAATTGATTCAACAATTTGAAATTTGTGCGCGCTTGAGGACTCCTCCAAGCCGATTTTGTGCTTCCATAGGGTTGACCATTGATATAAAGCTGCGGCTTCCTGACATAAAATAGAGTGAAATGTCAGTATACAAAATATGTGCTAATCTGCACCTAAAACCAGAAGAGTGGAAAGAGTACTTATCTCCCATTTTTTTGGGAGGGATTTCTATAATTGATTTTCGCTCTCTATGTTCCCAATATAGAGAGTTTCTTTTGAATTAAGAGGGACTTTTAGTCACAGATCAGTTGAGAAATCGGTGGACAGCTTAGGAGCTTGTCTGGACCGATTTTTGCATATCTACGAGATTTTTGCTGTTGACGTAGAGATATCCTTCTCCTGACATAAAATATGGAAAAAAAAAAAGAGGAGATGGAGAAAGTGTATACAATTTGTGCTAATTTGCAAGTAAAACCATAAACAAATGAATAAATAAAAACACTTAGCTCGAATTTGCTTGCTCGTTGACGAGGATGAACTCTTGATTTATATTGATCGATGAAGGAATTTGTGATGATAATCCCTAGCTTTGAACTCCCATCATCTTCAAAATTCTCTCTCTTTTGGTATTTTCTTTCTCTCAAATTTTTCTTCAATCTCCCAAAACTCTCTCAAACATCCAAAATTTTCTCTCCAAAAAAAATCCTCCCAAACACTTCAAATTTTCTCTCTCAAGAATTCTTTTCTCAAGCTCACTTCTTTCTCCTTTTATAACCTACTCATCTATCTCCCATTCTAATTTTTCCACTAACTCTATCTCCCATTCTAATTTCTCCACTAACTCTTCTTCATTTTCATCTTCCATTCTCCATCTCTATCTCACATTCTAATCTCTCCACTAACTCTTCTTCATCTTCATCTTCCCTTCTCCATATTTATCTCCCATTCTAATTTCTCCACTAACTCTTCTTAATCTCCATCTTCCCTTCTCTATTCTTATCTTCCATTCTAATTTCTCTACTAACTCTTCTTCATCTCCATCTTCCCTTCTCTATTCTTATCTTATTTTCTCCATCCATTCTTCTCCAACTTCTCTTCTTCATCTCCTCTTCTTCATCTTCCCTTCTCTATTCTAATTTATCCACTAACTTTTCTTTTTATTATTTGTAAAATAATCCTTCAAGAGTTAGGTATTTGCACTTTATTCCTTGAATTTTAAGTATTTACAATTCAGTCCCTGAAAAAATATATTTCTTTAAGTCCAAATCTCCTCACAATTTTTGACACACCAAAATTTACCACATGTCAAATTTAAGCTCATTTCTTCTCGCTGAAAATAATGCATAATTTAATTAAAGCCCTTTTGCAAAATTAAGTCATTCTGGGTATAATTGGGCCAAGATGAAAATTTAAAATATTAGAAGACAATGTCACAACTCATAAAAAGTGAAAGTTAAAAATAAGTTGACTCAAATTAAATTTTTTTAGGCCCGATTCGAGATTATACTCGTGAAGGAACACGTGACTCGAATTGGATTTTTCTGAATTTGCGATGGCCAATATGAAAATAGATTTAAAATAAAAATATTAACTATCTTTGTGTATTTTTTGGCCTCAAATGTTATTTTTTCAAAATTTTCAAATATTTTTGTATTTTTTTTTAAAAAAAAATTAAAATATATATAATATGAAAAATTATTTTTTGGTCAAAATTCGTTCCCTAGGCTTGGCTAAGGTTCCCAAAGTTGATTTTTCAATTTTATGAATTTTTATGGATTTTCTATTAATTTTTGAAAATAAATAAATAAAAAATACGTAAAAATACTGAAAATATGAAAAATCGTTTTTTGGTCAAAATTGGTTCCCTAGGCTTGGCTAAGGTCCCCAAAGTTGATTTTTCAATTTTATGAATTTTTATGGATTTTTTATTACTTTAGCAATAGAAAAAATGATTAAAGATCAGGTGTCAACAGCTGCCCCTCTTTGAAAGGAAGCTCGATAGAGGTTCATTTCAAAGACGAGATGACACCTGGATTCTTATCGACTCAATACAATGAAATAAAAAGAGTCGTGACATGATTGTTCCACTGAAAATGAAATGAGAACCTAAGGATTCGTTATATAAAAAAACTTTAGGGTGGTTGAACTTGAACCCGTATGGTGGATCAACCCATGGTAGATTCCTAATAAAAGGATTCTACTGATTAAAAATTGAATTAAAATTTGACCCGTATGGTGGGTCGTACCATGGTAGATTCCTAATAAAAGGATTCTACTGATTAAATTTTAATTGAGATTTGACCCGTATGGTAGGTCACCACATGGAGATACCTGTAAGAAGGACTTGGTGCCTGTAGAAAGGACTTGGTGCCAGTAAAAAGGACTTGGTGCTTTGCCTGTAAGAAGGACTTTGTGCCTGTAAGAAGGACTTGCTTTGCCTGTAAGAAGGACTTTGTTTGCCTGTAAGAAGGACTTTGTTTTGCCTGTAAGAAGGACTTACTTTGCCTGTAAGAAGGACTTTGTGCCTGTAAGAAGGACTTGATTTGCCTGTAAGAAGGACTTTGTTTGCCTGTAAGAAGGACTTTATGCCTGTAAGAAGGACTTGATTTGCCTGTAAGAAGGACTTTATGCCTGTAAGAAGGACTTTGTGCCTGTAAGAAGGACTTGATTTGCCTGTAAGAAGGACTTTGTGCCTGTAAGAAGGACTTTGTGCCTGTAAGAAGGACTTACTTTGCCTGTAAGAAGGACTTTGTGCCTGTAAGAAGGACTTGGTTTACCTGTAAGAAGGACTTGGTTTGCCTGTAAGAAGGACTTGATTTGCCTATAAGAAGGACTTGGTTTGCCTGTAAGAAGGACTTTATGCCTGTAAGAAGGACTTGATTTGCCTGTAAGAAGGACTTTATGTACCTCAAAGGATGCCATTCTGAAATCTGGGGAGACCAGGAATCCTGCAGAAGCTCAAACCCAAATTATATTCTCCTGTCGTTTTAGGAATAAACCAAAGAGGCAGAGATCAAAAGGTCTCGAACATTTCTGTCCTTGAGACAAATCATGCTTTATTGAAGAATGTGGATACCTGTATATACCGCAATGGATTCGAGTATCCCAACAACCGTCAGAATTCATTCTCTTGAAAGGTTCTGGTTGAAGATATACTTACCTGAGAATTTGGAAGAAATGCTTGGTGGCTTCTGGACAACCAGGCTTGTTCATTCAATAATCGCCGAATGAATTTCAAGACTTTGGAAGGTAACTCAAACACCGGGAATGTGTTGCCTGTCGGGCAATGTCAGAGCTAACATGTGCAAGCATTTTCATCAATGCGTTCATTGGTTCATACAAAATTGTTCAGCTAAGTTTGCCATGATTAAAGGCAGTCTATGTAATAACTCATGATGCAATCGATCAACATATAGATCATGTATTGCATTACCACTTCTGTTTAAGGAGGTTCTTATAGTATGAACACCTCGAATGTAATCTGAATGGGGGACTTCATTCCGAAATGGCTTTTTCTCACTCTGGAGAAAGGCTGTTTATCTGTAGATCAAAATGTTAGACCTGTGTGGAAATGGTTTGCCTTTCCTCATCCTGTCATGCCCCATTCTGCACATTTGATATCTCCTGTGCAGTTTATGCTCTAAGTTGGAGTTGGTAAGTTAAACACATGGAATAGTCATACATAATTCATGAACTGTGTAAGCACAATGCAGATGTGACAATTTTTTAGCATCACGTGTATTTATATAATGTGCAAATATGGGCGAATTTAAATTGCCCCTGGTATGTGGGCGGACCGAACAAATTGGGAAGCCTACTCCTTATGTCGAGGGGTGGTTTGTCTCAAACTTTACCCCTGCGCGATGAAGCATATGGGCGATGGAGCATTTTGGTTTGTTTAATGCCCCTGCAAGAAGCAGAGAAATTATTCTTGAAACCAAACGAGATAAGGAAGACATATTTGCTTTTTCGTTTCAGAGCTTGCGAACAATTTGCCCCATTTTTCACCAGAATAGATCTTGTCAGGTGATCATACTTTTCTTTTGGATTTGTCTCGTTCAACATGTTAAATGTTAGTATAAATATTTCCTGTGAAAAGAAAAGGAGACATGTCAACCAGTATTAAAAGGGATAAATTGAAAACGATACTGATTTACCCTTCATCTTGAATGCCTTGGACAAGTCTTTTACCAATTTTGCTGGATTGAGTTTTCTTCGACTTTTGTTGGATGCTTCACCATTAAGCCGAGAATGTAGCAAAATATTGACTTCGGTATTACTCGTCGAGTATTCCTGCTTGCAAAAAGAAATGCACAAAAAGTTGTTTCATTTATTTATAATACATACAACATTCCCCACCCTCGGGGATCGAACTCGGGATATTTCGGACCTACTGTCATCCCCCATACCATTCGGTCCATTGGACCATAGGTGTCCATGGGGCTATCCTTTCAAAGGTTAATCTTTGGGGATAAAGCAGCCTTGTTGTATCACCTTATGCCATGTAACGGTATTTCTCGAGGTAATTTGCAATCCCTGTTAAGAATGGAATAAGACAATTCAAGACTTGAGATGATTATGTGCACATTAGAACGATACAGAATTACCCATTTCTGAGATTGTTCGCGTCTTTCGCTTGTACTTTCCTCTGTCCGAAGCTGTCCATCCCGTGGTAATGCCCATGAGTCGATTTGCCCCCAAATTTTGTTCAACTTGTATTCGGATATGATTGCGTTCTCGGGTCGATTTGCAATTTCCTGAGAATAGAAGGGGCTTAATTTTAAAACTTGGAGCAACTGAGGGTAAATTGAAACGATACGGAGTTACCCTTCAGGTTTATCCAGATTTTTACTTGCCATCAATTCGTCGCGAGGTTGGTGAGGTGGCGGATTCGAGCATTTAATAGGGGGAAGTCGGATTATTACTCCTTGCTTTTACACATTCACAAAAGCAGAAAAACATATCACGCAAGGAAATAAAACACATTCACTCATTCAGGATCAGTTCTGCTTCCTCTACAGGCTCTCCCATGATCAGCTGGCTTCATCCCAAATTAGGTATGCATCGGCCATATAGAAGGTCTGGTGGTCACTGGCTGAACAAGTGCATCACAGTTCCGATGCTTTACCGATATCAAACTGGTTGATTATGGCGAAAAGATCATCGTCAATGTCCGCTTGGTGGTGATCTGTCCCTTCTTCCTCGGGAGGTATTGATACTGATCCAGTATCATTGGTCCTTTTGTACCCTGCTCCAACAGAACTCGATCCTGTTATAAATTGGTCTAACTCACCTCTTAAACGTGCATTTTCGATCCTCAGATCATACATTTCATCGAGGGTGAGGAGGAGGCTATTGCAGTTGGGGCAGGTGGCGGAGTCAAAAGTCTCTTTATACATCTTGTTTTCCGCTCGGAGGTTTTCATTTTCAACTCTTAGAAACTCGACTTCGTTGTGCTCATGACGAGTCTTCATTCGGGTTCGTCTATTTTGAAACCAGAACTTGATTTGCGAAGGTTCAAGGCCTAGCTCTTGACTCAGTTCCATTTTTTGTTTGCCGTCTGGCATAGGGCACGTTCTGAAGAAAGCTTCAAGCTTTCGTACTTGCTCCTCAGTATGGCGACGGTAACGCTTCTTTTGACCTTTACCGTTGTTGTCATTGTCCTTACCGGGCTCTTGGACGTCGTCGGTGGAAGGGCCAGGCTCCATAGGCTCGATCCCAAATATGGCTTCGAACTCTTCCTCTCCCATATTCAGCAAGTAACGATAACTTTCAAGTGTGTTTGGTTGAGACATCTTCGATTTGGTTAACGATTTCTCAAAGTTTGATATCTCTTTTTGTATTTTCACTCTCTGGATTTTTCTGGGAGACCGCGTATGCTTTAAGAGTCTCTCTTTCGAGCACGAATGAGAATTATCAAGAAGATGTCTCCTTTAAAATTAGACGTGGGTTTAGCAACTGTATTGCCTCTCTCGAGTGTTCTGGCTTTCTCGATTTTCTTTTCATCGTATCTCTCGCCCAGCTCGTCTCCTTCCATCTTTCCGTGGAAGGGGGCCCCTTGTTGCTGTCTCCACTGTCAATTTGCTGGCGAGTTCTTCAATAAAGACGAGTCGTATCTCTTTTCTGCCGAAAATGTCTTTGTCTCCCACTCAGCTTATTTTTTATCCTTTCTTTTTCAAAGTAGTGGCGTCTCGTCCAACTTTTCCGTAGAGACGTCGGATTTGCTTGGCTCGAGATTGGAGACGAGTAGCGGAGGTGATACTGATAGGGAATGGTAGACAGGAAAATTTGGCCAGTAGAGACTTCCCCTGCAAAAATGAAAGAGAATGCGGCAGTATATGTTCTTCATATTCTAGAAAAATTGGAACGATACTGTTTTACCCTTGTGTATACTTCTATTGAATTTGAATTGAGGAAGTTCCTTCATTTGGATTGGATTGAATTGTATGTCCCGAGTTGCCCTTCACTTTGAGCTTGCCACATATGTACTTTGCTTAGTTGGGCCTTGTTTTCTTTCGGGTTGCCTTGGACCATCATCATTTTCTATGCCATTGGGTCCGTGGACCGGAGGGCTCCTTTAATTTGAAGGTTACCTTGAAGGCGAATGAGTCCTATCGCATTCCATTGGGTCATTTCATTTTGCGACACTCTTGAGGCACTTTGCAATCCCCTGGGTGAGAATGGAACAAATCCAATTTAGCATTTTGCAACGATTGAGGGTAAATTGGAACGACACACAGTTACTCGTCTTCGAGCTCGCCTGAGCTTTTCACTTGAAATTTCCCTACGTGAGGCCATTCAACATTTCTCATTATGGTAGTCAGCGACGTTGCCACAAATTGATCCGCCCTAAATCTAGCATAAAAAGGGATTCACGCATTCGACGGGATAAATAAATTGCCCCCTTGTCCTTGAATTAAATCGAGACACCTAGAAAGCTGGAAAATATCATACGCAGGGGAATTAAGCATGAAATGAAAGGTGCACTTATTCAAGGTCAATTCTGCCTCTCCTGTGGCTCTTCGATAATCAGCTAGTCTCGTGTTGGTTCGGGTGTGGATAACCAATGTTTGAGAGTCCCTACTCACTGGCTCCTGATCGCGGCTTGGGACGTCTGTCAACCCTAAACTGGTTGACCAGGGCAGTAAGCTCATCATCTGGGTAATCTCTTGAACCTTCCAGCAACTGATGCTCGAATTGGGCATTGTTGTTGGCAAATGCTGGCGGTAGATTTCTCATTCTGTCCTCGCCATGAGCAATTTGACTTCTCATGCTGGAGCCTTCATCATTACTCGAGAAAGTGTGGGGATCACCAACTGTCCTGCTGCCAAAAACTCCTTCCATTCGAGGATTAGAGAAGTGGAAGTGCTCAGGATAACTTCTTGTCTGATTCTCTGGCTGCGCAGGCGCGCTGATCATGGGATGAGTTCTAGCCACAGGTTGGTGCTCAAACCAAGGAATCTGAATACACTGCTCCTGCGGTCTATACTCTTGAAGAGCATTAGGGTGATTCTGGGGGATACTTTGATTAACGCCTAGGGGATTGATGGCATGGCTACTAGCTTGGTTGATGATGGGAAGTGGCTCGCCCCATGCTAACCTGGGGAACTTATGGTGGCGAGGAGACTCGACGTTCAGGCTTGGATCAGTCCCGCCTTGGTTTTCTTGATTCTGAGCTGCATTGTGTTCTCTCACCCTTTTTCTGTACTTCTAAAGATGACTCGAAACATTTGCTTTAGTGAGTCCCTCTACCTTCATAATTTCCAGTATATGTTGCGGCCGTGCCGAATCTATTCCTAGCTGCTGAACTGCATTAACAAACATACGATGCAGCTCGGGAGACCAACTCATCTTCTTTCTCCAGTTGCTTGGAACAAAATTGAAGGCTTGATGCTTGTTCTCATGGTCATGCAATTGCTTCCTTACCACGTGCTGCCATATGTTTTGAAGCATCTGAACTCTAACTGGTTTCGTTACGACGTCTTGGGCCCCATTTAAGACAGCCTTCATTAGGGCTTGCTGATCATCGCTTGCCGATATTACGAGGACTGGCATGTTTAATTTAGAATTGATTACTTCCAAGAGAGTGAAAACATCCATGTCAATCCCTACCATGGCGGTGAGGACGATATCAAACGGGTCACTACTCCTCCTTAATATCTCTAAGGCCTCTGTCGCCTTTGCTTGAGCTACAACCTTATACCGGCATTTTCTTAATACGGTAACAAGGATTGACAGAGAGACTGGATTACCGTCAATGGCCATGACCAGTAGACCCTCAGGGTAAGGAACTTCATCAGATTTGACCAGGGTTGAACATGCGCCCGTTCCCCTAATACTCGACATATTTCTGGATCTAGGACTGCCGATTCGAGACCGCCTCGGGATGTCTTCTCGGACTTAAGGGATCACGAGATCGTTGATGCCTTCTCGTAACAGGCTTTGAAAGCCGATGCTTTGATGGTGAAGGTTTTGAATTCCTCTCCCACGAGAACTCCTTCCTCTCTATCTTTCTCCTGCGAGTTCTTGCGAATGAGCTCTGACTATCAAATGGGGACAAGTTCTCTCTCTGGCAATAGCAACGACTTCCCTCTTCACGGGCAGCGCTATTAGATTTTCCGAGGGAGAAAATCTGATATTCAGCTTTTGATCAAAGGGGAAATCCTTGTTTCTCGCTCAGTTTGTCTTCTTTTTTCTTTTCGTGATAGAGGGCCCCTGTCAAGATCTCCACCGTCGATTTACTGGCGGGTCCTCCAATGAAGACAAGTCGTATCTCCTTTTCGCTAACGTTTGCCGTGTCTTCCACTCAGCTCATCTTTCCGTCTTCTTTTTCAAAGTGTCGGTGTCTCGTCAAACTTTCTGCGGAGATTTCGGACTCGCTTAGCTCGCAGTCGCCATCTGATGGGAATTCGAGCCAACGAGGGTGGTGCCAATAGAGAATGGTAGATAAGAGAAATCTTGACTGGTTGATACCGTCACTATGAAATCAATATTTACTTCAAAGCAGATTACCATCTTCGCATTCCGCTCATCTGCCTCACCTCTCTCCCCCTTTCTTTCGTATTCTGCTTTCAAAAATGGCCAATTCTCCTAACTATACCTTATCCGCCGAAGTCCTAGCTGGGTGGGAGAGACTCTACAATCTTCTTGGTAGAGGTTACGCTCATATAGCCAAAAACTCTACCGTTGAGGCTGAAATCCTCGGTTTATTTAGGACCGTGGACGCTGCTTCTGTTGAGGGTACCCAACTAGGGAAGGAGTACCGGAACTTCTCGACCCTCTTCATCAATTTTCTGGCTGCCTATAACCGTGCTTATGAGACGGTCCTTGTGACCGCCGTCGTGAAAGCCCGTTATCGAGACCGGCACGAGCGTCTGGCAACAGTTACGTTTGTGGCTGATAATCACAAAAAGGCCCTCAAGTTTGCCAACGATCAGCTTTCGTGGCTGGTTCATGAGAGGGGAAAGTTGGTGGACCGTCTGGCCTTGGTCCGAACTTACGCCGAACAGGAGCCAGGCAATATTGTGATGAGGTGTAAATGTGGTTGGCTGCAGGAGAGACTTGATGACATTACGGCAGACATTGCTTTCGAGAGGGCAGCGGTTCCGGACCTGGAGTTTGCCGTTGAGCATTACGAGGCCACTATGGCCCAGGTTAAAGAGAAGTGCGATCGCCTCTTCTTTAGGCTCGCGGAACTTGATCCCGAGAGCGCCCGGTGCATCCAGAGCATCAACTGTTTGGAGAGTCAGTTGAGCTCTTTCGTAATGGTCATCAGGGCCCAGTTTGGCTTTACCTTTCCTCCCCAGTGAGTTGTTGTAATACTCTTTGATGAATGGAATGAAAGAAAAGCTTCACGTGTTTCGTTTTGTTTTTTTTTTTAATTTTCCTGCTATCGTTTCTTCCGCATAGCATAACAGAACGATTTGAGGTACCGAAGATGTCGAGGCTTAATGTTCTTCTTGATATTCTTGTTTAATTGCTCCAGACGATGATATCGAGAACATTGATGATGAGTTCGGCGGTGGCCCCCACTATCCATCTTGAGATCACGAACAATAACGCTATGACAACTCGATCAGTGCGCTGGTAGTAAATCCGGCCACCTGTTGTGTGCCCACTTTTATCCATATTTTGTTTCTTTCGGCGTCCACTTGCTCGTGTCGGTCGCCTGTAGCGTCGGGAGAAATTCTTGTGAGCCACGTTCATTAATAGAACCTCGGTCCTCTAAAGCCCTCCGCATGTTTCGGATAAGAGGAAATTTTAAGACCGGTCTCTGGTTGATTTGATCAGGTAAAGGTATTTGTTTCATGGGTTCTGATTATATAATCCATATTGTTTTTCAAAAGACGCGGGATCCTCTGCAATACATTAAATATGCCCCCATGTTTAATCAGTATAAATCCACCGTCATATCAGAATACACTGCCCATACAAGTTTACGGATTGACACAACTTTGTCTGTCAAAGATGGACAATGTTCGTTTGCCCCCCAGAATTAACGGTTGAAGCCTCGGTGTTTTTCGTCTTTTGGTATTTCTGAAGATGATTCTTGATATATTATTGAACTTAATTTTTACACCCGTCTGGGGTATCTAGGATCTCCCTGCAAAAGAAAAGGATATAATTAGTATGCGACACAAGAAATGTCGGTCCATGACTCCTATATTAGTCCAATTTGATTTTTTCTATTTTATAGAGAAATCAGAAGAAAGAAAAAAAAATTTCCTTAGGAAGAAATGGGTTAATTTCTGATACATAATTTTTTTCAGATTTATTATTCTTTTTTTTTATTTTTTTAAAGGAATGTGACAAAGTCTCTTGACGTTTACTAAAATTTTTGAAGGAATTTCCTTTTTATCAAAATAAATTTTCAGAGGTAAATTTGTCAGGAAAATTTTATTTTTATTGAAGCAGGAAAGATATGACAGAAATCCTTTATTGGTTAACGAAATTCCCCCGAGACATTAGTCTAATTTTATTTAGAGAAACTTTTCTTAGAAAAACATGAGCGAATTTCTCGAAAAGAATTTTTGTTGCAAGTTTTTATAATTTGAAAGAATGTGATAAAATCACTTGATGTTTTTTTTAAAGAAATTTTTCTTTTTATCGAAATAAATTTTCAGAGGAAAATTTGTCGAGAAAATTTCATTTTTATTGGAGAGAAAAAAAACATGACAAAAATCTCTTATTGGTCAATTAGTCTAATTTTATTTAGAGAAAATTTTCTTAGAAAAACATGAGCGAATTTCTCGAGAAGAATTTTCTTGCAAGTTTTTATAATTTGAAAAATGTGATAAAATCACTTGATGTCTACTAGAGTTTTTTTTTTAAGGAATTTTTCTTTTTATTGAAATTTTCAGAGGAAAATTTTTTCAGGAAAATTTCATTTTTATTGAAGCAATAAAAATATGACAAAAATCCCTTATTGGTTAATAAAATTCCCATGAAGGGATTTTTTTACATCATTTTTTCAAAAAAAAAATTAAAAGAAATGAGGGACAAATTTAATTTTTATTTTCTTTTAAAAAGAATGGTCGTAATATCAAGCTCAAAAACTGACTAACACCTAGCATGGATCGACCGAAAATAAATACAAGATAAAATTAGAGAACTTACTTTTACCTTGGAGAAATGCAAATCACATAGTCATGCGCATGACTCAAGTGAGGAGTGGACTCTAGAAAATAAAAGAAGGAGAGACAAGGTATGGACCTAAAAAGGCTCCCACTATCTGAATTGACAAACTTACCCTCCGCGCAATCAAATCACAATGGGAAGAATTGTCAATTCAGATAATGAGCGGAATAAAATATGGTCAACCCGAGCGCAATCGACGCAAGAGCTTTGCATATTCGATCCCTATCTATGGTTTTCTAGGAAGAATTTCGCGACTTGGGTTTAGACGCTTGTGTGTGCAGGTGTCGTGATCCTCAGAGTATGCAAGACATGCACAACAATTGATATCAAAACAGCGCTTCTAAAAATGTGAGAAATTAAACAAATAAACCCAACACCGAGCCTGCAAAACAAAGGGGTTAGCCAAACACTCCGCCCCTTATAACTCCCATCCTGCAAAAACATATAACACCTATACAATGAGTCCCAAACAATATCGCCAGAAGCGAGATATGTATGAAATTTTCATTGGCCTAAGTCCACTAAGACTCTTAAAATTTCGAAAAAATTTAAGTATTCCAATTGGTATCTTTTTTCGAAAATTTAAAAATCTCTGTCCCCAGTGGAGTCGCCAAGCTGTCGCGACCCTCTAAAAAAATTTTAAATTTTAAAGGGGGTTAACGGATTATTAGGTTAATTAGATTTGACTAACCTAACGCGGACCCTCCCAAGCCCTACCGAATCGCAACTTTGGTTTTTGTTTAAATGATTTTAAAATTTGGAGTCGCCACTAATCGTTCTTGGTAGGTCGATTAGAAACCTAAATAAATTAGCGGGAGAACTAATTTATTCCTGCGAACCAGAGATTAGGAGCTCGGGGACTTGGTTACACTAGTTAATTAAAACTAATGCCCTTTCGGTACCTTAATTTCATGGATATCCTAATTCGGCAACTCAGGCTTGGTTTATTCCTAAGGCTATAGTAGGGTATTCTCTTTTGTGTTTTCACTTTTTAAATAGGATGCATGGATGGTATATATTTTTATTTGTTATATTTTTTTTAAGTGTTAAAGATTCCCTGAAGCCGAAAGAAGGAGTGTGTTAACGACTTCTGTGCAGTATTACAACCTACTTATCTTTTGGGTCTGATGATTCAAAAATTAAATTATAGGAAGTACATGACAGTGAATAAACACCTCCAATGGGAGGCCTAGCATTGGCTTGGCTCTTCCCTTTGGGATTTAAGGTACAGGTATTTAAGTTGCAAGTATTTAAACTACTGTAAGTAAAAACCTCCAATGGGAGGCTAAGCATTGGCTTGGCTCTTCCCTTTGGGATTTAAGGTACATGTATTTAAGTTGCAGGTATTTAACTACTGTAAGTAAAAACCTCCAATGGGAGGCTAAGCATTGGCTTGGCTCTTCCCTTTGGGATTTAAGGTACATGTATTTAAGTTGCAAGTATTTAACTACTGTAAGTAAAAACCTCCAATGGGAGGCTAAGCATTGGCTTGGCTCTTCCCTTTGGGATTTAAGGTATAGGTATTTAAGTTGCAGGTATTTAACTACTGTAAGTAAAAACCTCCAATGGGAGGCTAAGCATTGGCTTGGCTCTTCCCTTTGGGATTTAAGGTACAGGTATTTAAGTTGCAGGTATTTAACTACTGTAAGTAAAAACCTCCAATGGGAGGCTAAGCATTGGCTTGGCTCTTCCCTTTGGGATTTATGGTGCAGGTATTTAAATTGCGGATGGACTTTGTCCTCTCCATTCTGGGGTATGAATTCTTTAAAATAAAATACAACGAATTGATTCAACAATTTGAAATTTGTGCGCGCTTGAGGACTCCTCCAAGCCGATTTTGTGCTTCCATAGGGTTGACCATTGATATAAAGCTGCGGCTTCCTGACATAAAATAGAGTGAAATGTCAGTATACAAAATATGTGCTAATCTGCACCTAAAACCAGAAGAGTGGAAAGAGTACTTATCTCCCATTTTTTTGGGAGGGATTTCTATAATTGATTTTCGCTCTCTATGTTCCCAATATAGAGAGTTTCTTTTGAATTAAGAGGGACTTTTAGTCACAGATCAGTTGAGAAATCGGTGGACAGCTTAGGAGCTTGTCTGGACCGATTTTTGCATATCTACGAGATTTTTGCTGTTGACGTAGAGATATCCTTCTCCTGACATAAAATATGGAAAAAAAAAAGAGGAGATGGAGAAAGTGTATACAATTTGTGCTAATTTGCAAATAAAACCATAAACAAATGAATAAATAAAAACACTTAGCTCGAATTTGCTTGCTCGTTGACGAGGATGAACTCTTGATTTATATTGATCGATGAAGGAATTTGTGATGATAATCCCTAGCTTTGAACTCCCATCATCTTCAAAATTCTCTCTCTTTTGGTATTTTCTTTCTCTCAAATTTTTCTTCAATCTCCCAAAACTCTCTCAAACATCCAAAATTTTCTCTCCAAAAAAAATCCTCCCAAACACTTCAAATTTTCTCTCTCAATAAATCTTTTCTCAAGCTCACTTCTTTCTCCTTTTATAACCTACTCATCTATCTCCCATTCTAATTTTTCCACTAACTCTATCTCCCATTCTAATTTCTCCACTAACTCTTCTTCATTTTCATCTTCCATTCTCCATCTCTATCTCACATTCTAATCTCTCCACTAACTCTTCTTCATCTTCATCTTCCCTTCTCCATATTTATCTCCCATTCTAATTTCTCCACTAACTCTTCTTAATCTCCATCTTCCCTTCTCTATTCTTATCTTCCATTCTAATTTCTCTACTAACTCTTCTTCATCTCCATCTTCCCTTCTCTATTCTTATCTTATTTTCTCCATCCATTCTTCTCCAACTTCTCTTCTTCATCTCCTCTTCTTCATCTTCCCTTCTCTATTCTAATTTATCCACTAACTTTTCTTTTTATTATTTGTAAAATAATCCTTCAAGAGTTAGGTATTTGCACTTTATTCCTTGAATTTTAAGTATTTACAATTCAGTCCCTGAAAAAATATATTTCTTTAAGTCCAAATCTCCTCACAATTTTTGACACACCAAAATTTATCACATGTCAAATTTAAGCTCATTTCTTGTCGCTGAAAATAATGCATAATTTAATTAAAGCCCTTTTGTAAAATTAAGTCATTCTGGGTATAATTGGGCCAAGATGAAAATTTAAAATATTAGAAGACAATGTCACAACTCATAAAAAGTGAAAGTTAAAAATAAGTTGACTCAAATTAAATTTTTTTAGGCCCGATTCGAGATTATACTCGTGAATGAACACGTGACTCGAATTGGATTTTTCTGAATTTGCGATGGCCAATATGAAAATAGATTTAAAATAAAAATATTAACTATCTTTGTGTATTTTTTGGCCTCAAATGTTATTTTTCAAAATTTTCAAATATTTTTGTTTTTTTTTTTAAAAAAAAATTAAAATATATATAATATGAAAAATTATTTTTTGGTCAAAATTCGTTCCCTAGGCTTGGCTAAGGTTCCCAAAGTTGATTTTTCAATTTTATGAATTTTTATGGATTTTCTATTAATTTTTGAAAATAAATAAATAAAAAATACGTAAAAATACTGAAAATATGAAAAATCGTTTTTTGGTCAAAATTGGTTCCCTAGGCTTGGCTAAGGTCCCCAAAGTTGATTTTTCAATTTTATGAATTTTTATGAATTTTTTATTACTTTAGCAATAGAAAAAAATGATTAAAGATCAGGTGTCAACAAGGTGCTCATCAAAGACCCTCGGACTCGGTGACTTTGGGGAAGGTTTTTCATACCGATGTTGACCAATCATTCGTTTTTGTGTACCGTTTTTTTCTCTCGAGGTGTGCAGAAATTTTTCTGTCCCTTCGGAGATTAGCCAATGTTTTGCACGAAAGTTGGTCCGGCTCGATCGAGATCGTTCGTTGTAGACTAATCCATACCGCAATAAATGAACTAATTTGCCTATAAATTGTGATCCAACCCAACCCTCTCAAGAGACGGGAGAAAGAAAGGACAAAGAGAAATGCGCCTTTCGATTTGGATGTCTTTTATTTTCCAATGCGATGGAGCTCTCGATCTGGTAACCCGACATGTTAATTCAAAAAAATTGATTTGTTTAGGATACTTACTCATAACGGTTTCGAGATGATTCAAAATCAATTTTGGAACTTGTCAAATCGCGCCACAATTATCGCGAGAGTTTCTAGTTTTGATTTTTCGCAATCGCGATCGCCCTTGAATTTAATGTTCAGGCGTGATGAACTTTTGTTGGAGGGTAAAAGTTGAAGGTTGAAAATTGGAAAAATCCTTTGATTTCGAGTCTAACAAAACAATTGACCAATGATGGCCCACGTGCTTTTGTAGATATAAACAAATTGTCCACGTCCGCACTTAAAAGGAGCAGCCCAATTTTTCTTTTTCCTTTTTTTAAAAAAAAATATTTAAGCCACTAACAAAAAGGGAAATATCGTGGCAAGAGAGGTGGGGCGCGATTCGGAGGGTTTCTAGGCAAGGCAAGGCAAGGCACTCCTCAGACAGTGAGTGGCCACTTGATAGAAATTGACCTTCTTGTCCTCCAGATGGGCCCCACCAAAGCAAAAGGATGCGCGCACACGAAGGAACTTCTGTCGTGACGGCATTGGCTTCGCGATTACGTGAGATTCAAATTATTGACCCCAAAAGTCAAACGTCAAACGCACATGGCTTTTGAATTCCGCGACAGGATCCGCCCCCGTTCTGTTATATGACGGCAGAAAAGAAGGTTTAAACTTTTTACGTGGGAATCCAAAGCGGCTTAAAAGTCCAATTCTCACTTTGAATAAGCTCGGAGAAATCAATCACGGCTTAAAGTCCAATCTCTCGCTTTAAAGTTCCCGGCCGGACCGCCGACATGGCCAAGTCGCCCACCAGCGGCGATGGTGATCGCATTCCAACTTTTCAATTTCGAAGGACGCACTGTGGCCCCGCATCCATCCATTCTATTCCCGCACAAAATCCGTGCATATTCGGTAACTTAAAAGAGTTAACCAAGCAAATCCTCAGCAAACACGCACAAAAAGATTGCATCGGAGACATATCCATTTCGACCGCGAGGCTGTTTGAAAATGCGCTCGATCCTCGCTAAGCTTATATCACTCCGACCCTGAATAGTATATATACAGTGTGGAAGTTTAATAATATTCAGGCTTCGTATGTTTTGCGAAAAAAAAAAAAGAAAGTGATTTTTGTATTAAAAAAAAACTTTTGAAAAATCGAAATAATAAAAAATATTTTTATTTATTATTTTAACAAACGGAGCATTAGATTGAAAGCAATTCACATGGCTGCCTTAAGTCTAAGCAAGAGGAGACGTCACGGTTGAGCGGGGAAGCTGCGTAAAGAAAGACAGAGGCTACTTGCGTGCATGTCTTTCATTACTTCTTTTCCATCGTCACTGTACTCCCAAGTCAAGCAGCACACCGTTTGAGTTAAAACAATATTTTCAATTGCCTCTCTCTCTCTCTCTCTCTCATTGGCGTACGCACCCTTCCTGGAAAGAGAACACTTTGTGCCTAGTGGGCATCATTATGACATGACATTTGGTCCCCTCCACGACAAAGCCAAATCGTAATTTAAACAAGGGACACGACAAGACACCGTTGAAAATTCCAAGGAGGGGATCAGTGTTCGATAGGTAAAGTGGATGAGTTAAAAGGCAGGAAGGATGCTTCCCATCTTCACCCAGGAAGGCTCCATGAAACCTCCTCTCTCCCCCGTCTCCCCCACTTTTCATCGACTTCTGTAGATTCCCAACCCCCTTTATAATTCACTCCACCACACTCCCCGTCTTCACACTCCAAAATTCCAACTCAAAATCTTCTCTCCTCTCCTTCCTCTCCCCCATCTTTCCACGATCTTGAACGCCGGAGCAGAGCTCAAACCCCAAACCGATGGCATCACCCCCAGAGCAGAGCTCCACCCTGGAACTCATTAGGCAACACCTCATGAGCGACTTCGCCTTTGTCGACCCTTTCCTCGCAGGCTTCGACGCTTCCGCTTCCACCATCGCCGCCTCCCCCGCGGCCGCCTCCGGTTCCAGCTCCCCCCAGACCTCCTTCAGCTTCGAACGTAAGCCAGCCCCTTCCCTATCCAAGCCCCCCCAGCCGTCTTCGTCCACTCTCAGCTCCCGCCGCCCGGCCATCCACGTGGCGGTCCCGGCGACGAGCTTCCCGGCGAGGCCGCCAGCCACCCTCCAGGCCGAGCCGTCGGTCTCCGCCGGCGACAAGCACTACAGGGGCGTGCGGCGGCGGCCGTGGGGGAAGTTCGCGGCGGAGATACGCGACCCCACGCGCAAGGGGACGCGCGTCTGGCTGGGGACGTTCGACACGGCGGTGGAGGCCGCGAAGGCCTACGACCGAGCGGCTTTCAAGCTCCGCGGGAGCAAGGCCATCCTGAACTTCCCGCTCGAGGCGGGGCGGGACGCGATGGCACCGCCGTCGCCGCGGTCCTCGGCGGATGCTTCTCGCAAGAGAGCGAGAGAGGAAGTCGCGGAGAGCCCCGAGTCCGAGATGAGCACCGGCGGCTGTTACAAAGCGGTGAAGAAGGAGGAGCTCGCGGACGCGGCGGGCAGCAGGGAGGGCCCGTTGACGCCGTCTAGTTGGAGGGGGTTCTGGGACATCGGAGAAGGGAATAAGGAGAGCATATTCAGCGTCCCGCAGCTATCGCCGTTATCATCTCCGCATCCATGCCTCGGCTATTCTCAGCTCCTGGTCATATAAGGAAAAAGACCAAAGGTGTTACTACATCATCGATTTCGAGAACTTAAAGTATTTGCTAAATCAGGAGGGGGGGACTGCCGTAACCCAAAATCCAGAAAACGAAAATGGAAGAGAGGGGAAAGTTTCGAGTGGTCTTAATTCCTTCGAAAAGAGTTCGATTTGGGGTTCGAGTTATTAATCTAGTGTGAATATGGGGAGGAGACTGTGGTTAGATGTGGTGTGGTGTTTGCCATGAAAGGCTAAATGAATTTGTTCATTCGTTGATTAAGAAATAATCCGGAGCTGATTCTTTGTCAATTAAAAGCAAAAGGCGAACTTGATGAAGGACGGCATCGCTCCAAATGATTGCTTTGCACTCCCACTTTGAACGATTCAAGTTCAGTCGGGTCGGGCTCACTAGCTAGCATCCTCGCTCTTCTTTTAACGTTCTCGCGTCGATCAGCTCGATTCACCTCTCGAATCATAACGGGCCAAAAAGACGATCCCTCGGCCGTCGTTATGTTTGCACGAAGTTGCGTTGTTTTCCGGGAAAATTACTTCGTTGGAAAGTCGATTCTTTCCCCCCCTGTTTACTCCTCTTTCCATCCCTCAGGTTGGGGGAATGGGAAATTAAGCAAATTTTGCGTAGCCAACGTAGCTCGTTTCTAAGGGTTTCTGAAAAGAATAACGACACCCTTTTGTTTAGAGGAAACACTGTAAGGTAATGGCTATCGGATATTCGGGGGGTTGCCGTTGTTCGCCTGGTTCGGCGACGGAACGATTACGAAATGGCCTTCTCCCCGATCGCTATCGGCGATCGTCCAACACGTCGTCTAAGAATAGCAGGCTGTTATTGGACTTTGCATCTCAACCAACACATATTCATGCATCGCAAATGGGTTCTTTTCTTTTCTTTTGTGGGATTGAAAATCTTCATTTCATATGAAGACAAATATGCGAATCCGATAAAACAAGTAAAACAGGAAAATCTGAAAAGAGAATCAACTTAGTATTGCTTGCAAAATTGACTCATTTCCTAAAGATGAATTTGTTTTGGCATTAAAGCTCACGCGGCGGCCTATTATCGAATCTCGCATCATTATCAGTGATGAGCTCACATCGAGGAAATTTCTCTCTAGTAAATACGGTTTTGCCAAAAAGTGTCGCACGCCTAGATTCTGCATTTCCAGCATTATCATCGTATAGAAATCATAATAACATCGAAAGATTAAAGGAATACATAAAACGTCTTATAAATCCCAGATCTACCTTTAGATTTGGATAAAAGAGCATCCAAATCTAGAATTAGCTCTTAATTAGGAGAGAATCACTACAAAATAGAGAGTTGTTAATCATAAAACCACTTTCAAATAAGCCCTCTGTTGAAGACAGCAACAAATGAACCGCCAAGATTTGTGAAGCGCCCGACTATTTGGAACAAACACCCAGAGCCAGAGGGAGCGAGTAGATTCAAATATAGCATATTCTTATAAGATACTAACACTTCGATCTTTAGAACTCACTTCCGTGGATCGGGTCCTCCACAAAATCAATGAAAAAAACCTAAAAGAGAGAAAAAAAAAATAGGAACATAAGGAGAGGGGGGATGAGTTGGCTGGTTGGTTCTCTCGGTCGACAATGTCTTCCTTTCTAAAACAACAGCAGGATGGACATTGATTTTGAATAACCCTCCAAAAGCTAGCTAATAACATGGGAGAGTGTAAAAGCATAAAAACCAAGTCACATTCTTTAGTTACAAATAGAATTATACAATTTACCATGCTCCACGATTCGAGAAAATTATCAAAAAGGTACTAAATCTATTGCACGTCTATAAGTTCAATCATAAATATTTTAATTGTGCCTATTGAATCTTAAATAATTTTACGTTTTGTCAATTGAGTCCATCAGATCAATTTTGTTCGGACATCATTGAAGTGGACAATGATCATCTTACATAACACGATTGACATTGACATTGATATTTTTTTAATAATATTTTTATATATATTTTTTATGGTTTTTCTCCCTTTTCCCCCTTTGCTTACCTTTTTTTGTTTTTCTTTTTGGGTATGGACTGGCGACCCCTTATTGGCTTTAGGGGAGGGCCGCAACGCTCTCGCTAGAGGTGTCAAATAGGTGGGTCGGCTCAGGTTTGGGTCGGGTCGAATATGGTCCGACCCATATTGACCCGTCTAACCCGTTTTGACCTATATTTAATGACCGATACCCGACCCAACCCATAACTAACCTATACCCGACCTGACCCATTGTTAACACCTAAATTTTGATCATTTATTTCATAAAAAATTAGAGACTAGCTTTAGTCCCAACAAAATAATTTGGTCTACATTTTTAGTATAGTTTTACCTTTTGCATTCATGCATTTGCATTTGGACCGGCGGTGGATGAAAAAGAAAAGAAAAAAAGAAGGAGAAAAAAAATCATTACATCAGGATATTATTTGATTTTTTTATTTTATTTTTTGTTTGTTGAGCGAAACTTGAGATTTTACCTGATTTTTGTTGAGGAAAGCCAGGGATATCAGCAGATTTTGCTCATCATGTGTGGAGCAGAATTTGATTTCTTGGTAACTCAAACTTAATTGCCTATAAAAGGGGTCTGGATCACGTAAAAAAAAAAGGGGGAAGCTTTAAGGAGGTGCAGACGTGTTTTTTCTGAAGCTTTGTGAGGAGAGTATACACTTTCACCACAAAAGAGAGGTTTGAAAAAGTCAAAAAAGCTAAAAAAGGAGAAGATGGTCTGACAAGTGAGGGAGGATACACGTGAAAAGAGAGAGTTTTGAGAGAAAAAGTAGAGAAAGATCACCAAGAGAGAGAGAGAGAGAGAGGAAGGAACTCTATTATGGGAACTCTCATTTTTTTGGTCGATTCTTCTTAGTCCCCTTGCCGCACCTGTTGGGCTTTTACAGTCCCCTTTTACCGAAAAGGACAACGAGCAGACTTGCTATTTGTTCTTGGTCGTTCGTTGATTTAAAGTTCCTTGGTGCTAGAAAGGCTCGAGAATTTATTGCTCAACATTCCTTCAAGCACCATCAATCCGACCGTTCCTGCAAAAGCTGCAGTGTGGAGTCCTATAGTTGAGCTAAGCCGAACGAGTTTCCCGCTGAATCAGTCCAAAAGCGCAAGGCTTGAGCTGCAATTTTCGGTGTAAGAATCCCAATTAGGAGAGCAAGCTTTGCGATCGGAGGTGAGTGTCCTTTACCCTAGATTGGATATTCGCTTGCCCTTTTTTTAAAAAAAAAATTTGCATAAGTTAAATGTGTTAGCATGTGCGAGAATTGCAAGGTTGCATTCCAAATGTATCTTGGACAAGATGATTGATTGAATTGCATATCTCAAAGTTTATTTTGTGAGATTGAATATTTGGTTGCCTTGATCGGAAGATTTGCTTGTTAAATTTAGAAATCGAAAACTTTGAATAAATCTGCAATATATCTTCCTCTTGCACTTGTGATTCCTCGGAAATATCTTTGGGGATCACGATGATGGTTTGATTTATTCGAAAATCTTTTGAATCCTTCCAGGATATTCAAGATATCAATAAAAAATTTCAAAATGTGATCGATTGGGAAATTTTCCTAGTCCGCAACCGCATACATGAAAATAAGTCTATCTATTAGGCTTTAGATAGAATTATTTCTATAGCGGGTATTTCGAATTTTAGGGTCGATCTATCAGACTTTAGATCGAAATTTAATTCGAAAGAAATTGCGAAATATTTAAGTTGATTTATTTTTCTACATTTGAGCTTATCTGATTGGATTGCTATCTTTGCATATCTGATTGGTTGGCTTTCCACATTTGAATTCAGCTAATTAGATTGCTATCTTTTTGTGATATCTGAATGCATGTTGGAAATCTCTAAAAAATATTGCATGTAGATAATTGATGCATATAGATTAGAATTGACATGTTTAAATTAAATTGCATTCTAGGATAAAATCATATTAGATAGGATTGCATATTTAATTAACTTTTTTTGAAATAAATTAATTTAGATTTCATTCTAGGTTAGAATATGCATGTTTAGGCATAGTTTATTTTAAAGCCATAATTAAATCCGAGAAAATAAAAATAAAAATCATCTTTGCCATGTCATCATGCATTTTCCATGTCATTTTCCATGCCATTTAGAGTTACATGTTTAGGTTAATTAATTCATGCAGATTGCATGCTAGGATTGATTTAATTTTAATTACATGTCATATAGGTTTAATCATGTGGTTTAATTAAATTCATATGCATTCTTAGGATAGATTGCATTTATTTATGTCATTACATTTAGAATAATTTCATGCATTGTACTTAGTTCAATTTTTCATTAAAAAGCGAAAACAAAAAAGAAAGAAGATTGTTTGGCGCATGTTCCTTGTTAATTGTCTTGAGTGCTCAGTGTTTAATTCAATTGTTTGAGCTCCTGTCTGATAACCTTTGTTAGTGACTTAGGTCGAACCTGCATAATCAAAATTTTTTTTTTCATGAAATAAAAAGGTACCGAAAGGGCGCTGATAAAAATGTTAGCGTAACCAAGTCCCCGAACTCATTGATCTCTGGTTCGTAGGAATAAAGTATTTCTCCCGATACTTTATTTAGGTATCTAATCAACCTACCCAAAATGATTAGTGGCGACTTCAAGTTAAAATTTGCATATTAAATATTGAACTTAAGTTGCGATTTGGTAGAGCTTGGGAGAGCTTGAATTAGGTTGGTTAATTTAATTAATTGATCTAGTAATCCATTAACCTAAGAATTGGGAAACCTTGATTTTTAGGTCGCGACACCCATTTTAACCTATATTACTAAATCACATTAATATTCTAAAAAAAATTATATAACCCATCTAAACTATTTTAAGCTTTTCACATGTATATGTTATCAGATAAAAAAAATGATATTACTAAAATACTTTCATGCAATAAAAATCTAGTAAAATATTTTATTATTAAAATAGTTTTTTTTAAAGTATTTTTATTTTATTTTTCTTTCATTTTTCCCCAGCTACGGCGGATGGCGGCGAGCAGCGACGGTGGCAGTAGATGACAAGGGGCAGCGGATGGCAAGCGGTGGCAAACAATGACCGACAGCAGCAGCGGACGGCGATCGATGGCCGCCGCCGAGGCAGACCGCGACGGCAGCAACGGCGCGGACGACGACCGCGACGGCGGCCGTGGTGGCAAACGGCGACCGAGATGGCGGCGGGCGGGGACCGGGACGGCGAGCGCGGACCGCGACGATTGGAAATTAAATATTTTCACATTTTCCCAATTAAGTCAATCCGTTCAATTTTAATCTGACATTCTTAAAGTGGACAATGATCGTCTTAAATATAACGATTGGCATTGACATGAAAATTTTTAATAGTATTTTTACAAAAAAAAAATTATGAATTTTCTCCCTTTTTCCCCATTTTCCTTATCCTTTTTGTTTTTGTTTTTGGTTGCGGATTGGCAAGCCCTCGTCAACTTTGGGGGAGGGCTGCAATGCCCTTGCCAATCAAAGCCAAGGCGCGCGAGCCCTTGCCAAATCTAGGCTAGGTGAGGGCTTGGCCATAGCGAGGGCGCGCAAGCCCTTGGCAGATCTAGGCTATGCGATGGCTTGGCCATAAGGAGGGCCGCAATGCACGCCTTTGCCTGGTGGCAGGTTAGGACTCAATTGAAACAATTAAAGAATTTAGGATCAATCGACAAAAATGAGATAGATTTATTACTCTCTTTTTTTTTTTTTGCAATTTTCCTTCACAATCCCATTGGCGTCGATGTTGAGATGTACGTACGAACATGGGAGAATTGGCATGGCGTGTAGTAATTAATATATGTTAGTTGTCATGTAACTCATTAGCTTAATCTTTTAAATGAACGCGAGATATTAACGGCTCAGACTTAAACTCTTCTTTAGCTATGTCACTAGGTAAAGATATCGAATTATTATTGTGCACTCCCAATAGTGGGTAGGTGGAGAACTTTGTAATATTACGGCTATTTACGTGAACAGCAAATGTGGTACCGCACAAGTAGGATCATGCCATATGTTGATGGTCAAGCCCATGGATTGCCTTCATGTTGTGAGTCGCTCTATTTCCTTTTTTACTTCACAGTTTCCTCGCCGCTTCATTATTGCAGGAAACACGGTCTAGACGCCAAAACGGATAAGACTGTCACTTCGTGATCAACTAGAGACACCGAAGACAGATCGAGACATGACACGAGCTTTGCAATTTGATATATTGGGCAAATAGAGATCGTGCATGTCGGTTGGCCGAGACTCGTTGCTTCCACTTAGTGTTATTTTTTTTTATTATTATTCTTCTCCCAATCACTTTCTTCTATTGTTAGAAATATCTTAATTTTTTTCAAATAAAAATCCGAAATAAATTTTATTTCATATAAAAATCCGAAATGAACTCGTTATTTTTTTTTAAAAAAAAGGATTTTTTCATCATTTATATTTTCTAAATTTTTTTCACCTCTTTATTTAATTTATTTTTCTCTTTTTCTTTCCTTTCATTTTCGTCAGTGGCCGGTATCAAGTAATGGCCGATCACAAACGAGCGTTGGGTGGCCTTGCCGGCCACAGGCGAGGTGAGAAGAGCCCTCGCCGATGGTCGGCCATCGAATGAGGTAGGCCACCAGCAAAAGCGAATGAGAAAGAAGAGGAAATAAAAAAAAAAAGATGTAAATGCCTAAAACACTCTTGATCAAGTCGTTCTTTGAAATAACAAGGATACTTTAAGTCATTATTTAAAACGATATCCACTTTATATTTTTATCTGAGAAATTTCATGTTCTTATTTAGAATTATTTTTTGCCTATATCAATGTAAGCACGAGGAGGCCAGGGCCACGGCTCGCGTACGAAGGGAAAAGGATAGTGCATGGACTATAGATTAGGCTAGACCAAATCCATCTAAAGCTATGGGGGCCGTCCAACTACACTAATTTGTCCCTCAAAATCTGACTCCAACGTACATGACGAGTTCACATTCATTGGGTTGGCAGTTGCATGGACCAGAGTTCGGCACTTGCACGCAACGCCTTCTTCAACTTGTCCACTTGATGCGTAAACCTGGAGCCCCGAGAGCAAAGTGCTCCCACCTAACCCCATCAATGCAAAAATTGACGTTTGGATACTTTTAGGCCAGAAAAAATCAAGGATAAGACAGCATCTCCAATTTAGCGTCAATCAACTTTTTCAGTATTACGAGGGAAAACAAAGTTTTATGCCATAAAGCAGAGACAACCGGTAATCTCAGCTTTAATTTCAACGTTGGATGATCTCGTGCTTTTCTCACATAATGCTCAAATGATGAACTTTTTCCTTACTCTTATGAATCGAACACCCACTACTTTGATGTTCGATGTGCGATTATCCGTCGCTCCAAAAAGTCACGAAACTACGAAATTCAACGGGGTCTTCATGAGACGTGACTCAACGTGTACGGGGTCTCTTCACCTGGCCATGTCTATATGTCAACTAACCTCCACCTGCCGGTCGTGACATCAATGCAAGGAAAGGAGATATTTCTATGCGTCTCTTGCCGGACACGACTACGGATATTTGGCTTTGATTATCTTGAGCCAAAGTCAGCATCCAGATTAAAATGTTTCTCCGTCTTCTTTCTCAGCTTGAGCTAATCTCTCTCCCTCACACAAAGTTACGGACAAGTCCAACGTCTTGGCATCTATTTCCTCCTCTTGGCCGACCAATACGTTAAAAAAGTTAGAAACATTAGTTAGCTGCTAAGAGTGTTCGCGTTACTCGTGCCGTCGAAAATAATGAACTTGTGTGCGTCTTTCAGTTAGAACGAAAGGTTCTCTTGCATTTGACGTTTACTTAACCCGATTGGAGGAGAAGAAACCCCGTCACCTTCCGATCAAGATTGCCAAGTTAGGATAAGGAGTCAGTGATTTGTCATTTGCCTTGCTTTATGCAGCAATAGCAATCGCCAACTGTACGAGAGTTGTTGCTCGATGCAATTGGATGAGGTGCATCCATAATCCAGTTAATTAACCCTGCCAATTATGAGGACGCCTCCAGGCAAAGATCGCGACAGCAGGTACAGACAAATGTTTACCGGTGAGTTGCATGTTGGGCCATCCAGGACACAAGTTGCACCAACTTGCACCGATTTCTGTCTCTTGTAGAGACAAAAACCCGACGGCGGGGATGATCACCGCCGCACACGTATTTCGCTGGCCAAAATCCGACTCTCGTCTTGGCAATAGAAAGCGAGAGGATAAGATCAGTCCCCGTAATTGATCCAGGATGCGAATTCAATTCGGTCGTGACCCACCATCTTGAGGCGGACCAGAAATTTAGCACGTCCGATACAGTGAATGCCTCACTAGCGACCCGATTAGTTTTCCCGTTGGACTAGGGTGGTTCCTCACCCTTTCGTATATATAAGCAATCTCGTACTGGCTACGGAGTGACCTAGTCGAGCTTCCTCATGGATTTTTCTTTCTCCGAAATGGCCAGCCTTGGTGAGTCCTCCACTTTG
The DNA here is from genome assembly GCA_016432845.1 of Psidium guajava. Classification (NCBI taxonomy): domain Eukaryota; kingdom Viridiplantae; phylum Streptophyta; class Magnoliopsida; order Myrtales; family Myrtaceae; genus Psidium; species Psidium guajava. The sequence continues at coordinate 3,396,278 of CM028224.1, forward strand.
GAACTCATTAGCCAATTCCTCTTAGGAGACTCTGTCAACCTCAATCAACTCCAACCTGTGAAAACAGAGAACCTGTTCCTTGATCCAGAGCCAGACTCGCCTTATTCAGATCAACCCGTCTGGCAAGACCTGGGGATGCCGAATCTCGAGACTAAAGACGAGCCTATCAACTCGGAATCTCCCAAGTCCGAGTTGGGGTCACCGGAGATGAATCCGGTTGGGGCCGGCTCCTCGGCAAAGGCGCGTTACAGAGGGGTTCGGCGAAGACCGTGGGGGAAATATGCTGCGGAGATACGGGACCCGACACGTAAGGGGAGACGGGTCTGGTTAGGGACGTACGACACGGATGTAGATGCTGCCAAGGCTTACGACGGCGCTGCTTTCAAGATGAGGGGCCGGAAAGCCATATTGAATTTCCCTCTGGAGGCCGGAAAGTGGGCACCGCCGCCGAATCGGGGGCGCAAGAGGAGGAGGTCGTCGTCGGCGAAGAAAGAGGAGTCGAAAGAAATTTCAGAGGATTGGCTGATTGAGATGTGGGCGCAGCAGGAAGCGGGTGAAGACGAGTGGGACACGAGCGTCGACTCAGAGCAACGGTCTAACTAGGACGAAAAGTTATGACGGCGAACTAAGCAGCTATCGGGGAGTCCACCGGAGACGGTGGGATGTCCAACAATCAGCCCCGTCCCCGAACTCATCGCGAAACCACCGAGAGGCGGCTAACTCAAGGAGGAGGCATAATTGACGACCACTGCGAGTAATTGGGTAAGAAAATAGGTTGTAGTGCTTTCCATGCCCAGTACAGGACAAGCTACCGGAGAGAACCAGGCATAATCGGAAAGGCTGGGAAAGTTGGAGGGCCATGAAACCGATCTGTTCTCCGGTGTATAATCCCATTTGCTTTTTTTTAATTCCAAGTGTGTTTAACTGTTGCGAAGGTCGAGTATGTGTTACTGTAAATATATCGGTTTTATTCCGCAGGTGTGTGGAGGAAATTTCCCAATGTCCTTGAAAAATTATGTGAAAATGACAAATATAGTACTTCGACCCGGTTCGCAACGCAATCCATGAACGTGTTTAATCTGATCAATATGATCCTTGAATTTTAATTCAATATATAATTTGGTCCATAATTTTTTAATTTGACTAATATGGTCACAAACCTTTTGGAACGTATTTAACTTAGTCACTGAACTTGAATCAAGAGAAAGATCACATTGAACATCTTCGTTTAGTTCAAAATTGCATGCCTTCCAAAAGTTTTCGATCAAATTAAAAGTTCATTTATCACATAGTTTATAATTTAGGGACTATAATTATCAAATTAAAAGTTTATAAATTATATTACATATTAAGTCACGATTCATGGATTATTTATGTCATTTTATAAATAATAATAATAAATAAAAAAAGAGTCATCTTCTCCCAAGTAGGCCCACTACTAGGAAAACGGCCATTCGAATGGACGGACCGAAACCTAGGCAATGCCCAGCAACAAAGGTGTTGGGCTAAATGGAGGAATGAGAACAGAGTACGTTAGCCAAAAAGGAGTGTTGGGCTTCAGTTTTCCGTGCAACGGGTTAGGAAGAAAGGACTCGAACGTAGTTCAGCCCCCGCCTGTGCTAAGAAAACTGAGAAAGTTTAACCCATACGAAAGATAAAGTCACTTCGCTTTTCTTTTTTTCTTTTTTCACTGGCGTGATCAGAGATCAAGCAGTTGTAATTTGCCATCATCGAGATAGCGATACACACCACGACACATACGGACAACGTGCGCATGTCGCGGGCCCTCGGTCCATGAGCCAACTGATCAATCATATCGCCTGAAAGAATCACAAAATTTGAAGTGTTTTTGGTGCTAGGGTTCTCTATCATATTTTTTAGGAGCGGGCGATTAGATAATTATTCCATGTTCTAGATTTCGCCTTTAACGTCGGTTGTCGTTAAATGAGAAAATACAATATGAGCCATTAGATCTAAAGCCAATCAACGGTTGTAATGAGATGCTCTTTTTATTTTTTTAATAGAGATGTCGTCTCCTCATTTGCATCGTCCGGCATTTGAGTAATACAAAACATTCTCTCCGTTGAGCTTCTCTCTCTCTCTCTCTAATCAATTGGATAACATCTACTATTTTAAAAGTTGCAACTTACTATTTGAATACTATCGACTGGAAATGTTTCATTAGAACTTTGATTGCGTGGGTCTCTTGCAATTTTGTCTTCTATACATTAAAAAAGTAATTTTTCAAAAAGAAAAGAAGAAAAGAAAAATGGGGAGTCAAAATGCTGAAAACCCGATCAGAAAGTGATCCGTTTTCCACAAATCACGTTTGCAGCCATAAGCTGATCGTCACACCGACATCAATTTTCTTGAGACTTTACTAGCATAACAGTTTTTGGGTCTTTGATAATATGACAGTATGACAATGAAATGTTGGGCATAAGATCAGAGGTGGACCCCATCATGATTGTTGTTTTTTTTTTCTATGTCATTCATAATACTTACGATTAAGATTGCATTGTATAAAGTTACACCAGTCACTTTCTCTAATCTTTAACAGTTTTTTTAGGGATTTTAAAAATGACGGTGTTTTGTGATACATAAATTCTTAAAAAATTGACGGCATGTTGTGTGGGGCTAACGAATTTCCGCGGTCACTCCTTCCTGTTTGTTTTGTCCTTTTGATTTACCTCTCCGAGTTCACTGAGTGAGGATGTGGTCTCGAAATGAGAATACGAGAAAACGGACAATTCGCCGTCTCTCTCGTTAGTTTCGCATTTCCACTTTGGGCACAAGTTCAAATCTTGACGTCCGACACGATAAATAATAAAGGGAAAAAAAAAGAAAAAAGGAGAAAATAATGTTGAAGAATATCTTAGTGAAAATTCGAGTACGACATCGGGTTGTGCTGAATCAATCGTCGTTTCACAAAATGACAAATCTCTCCAATCAATGTGGGCGCATGTTTTACCACGGGAGGAGCCAAACATTTCCCAACAATATCATGCGACGAGCCTTGCGATTCGCGTCCAAAACTTCGTGATGCAGATATGGAAATTCCTGAATTGGAAAATGACCCTAATAATCCTCGAGTATCCGACTTTCGATTTATTCATTAAAATCCTCCAATTATTATATGAAAATATTTAATGTCGCTCTTCTATTCATTCAAATTAGCGCAATTTTACTAATATAGCTTTCAATCCGTTAAGTTTGAACGGTCGATAAAAAAGGGGAAGATACATGTGGATTATTTAAGTGAGATGTTCGTCGTCTTAAGCCATGATATAATTATCCATGTTGTCGCATGATGCCGAACATGTTAATGTAATAATTTTTTTTCCTCTTTTTCTAAACTGGATAAATAAAATAATGCACATGTTGGCTCGTTCCTTTTCAAATTCAACTTGGCATAAAATAATCTACATCAATAAATAACGCTTGATCTGCCGTTTCGACAAACGAAATGTGTATATTGGACGTTTATCAATAGTTCACGGGCCACATCAAAGAAATTAAACTTTTGTAGATGAGATTGTACATCGGGTTAAAATTCGAGGGCCGTTTGTGTCGTTCTTCCTTCTCAATCAATGCTTGGGGGCTTCATATGGCAATGTAAACTTGTTATTCCTTTTTTATGCCATACGAGCAATATATCCGCCTTAAGTAATTAGTTTTTGGTTTCATAGTTTTAGGAAAGACTGCTTTCTGGTAATTAATTTTGCAATCTATGGATTCCTACCTAAATTCACGATAATCATTATGCCAATGAAGCCGCCCTACGTGGGTCGAAAGGAATCCTCAAATTTCCCAAAGGAGCATTCCTTTTTTGTTTTCCCTAATTCCTTTTGGGTACACATTGGACGTCACATTTTTTATTTTTCCTTTTATCCTTTTTGAACTCGCGCGTTGCTCATATGTGTCGTGATTAGGACAGCTCGAGGCAAAAGATCGTGAAAGGAGGAACAGACAAGAGCTTTCCGCAGAGCGTCGTCGCATGTTGCCGTCGGGCCATCCAAGGACACAAGTTGCAGCAACTTGCAATGATTTCCGTCTCCCATCGAGACGAAAAAGAAGCGACGACGGACGATTCCTACCGCACACGTAATTCGCTTGGCCAAAATCCGACCCTCTTGTCTTTGCAATAGAAAGAGAGAGAGAGAGGATAAGATCAGTTCGCGTAATGATCCAAGAAACGAATTCATTTCAGTCGGGACTCACCATCTTTGAGGCCGACCACAAATTTAGCACATCCAACACACTTGTTAATGATATTTAGGTATATCCTAAAGATATTTACGATATTTTGTCCGATTCTACGTATCATTCAAAATTCCGTATATATCTCGTTTGGTATTGTATATTATTGATTGATCGTATTTAGTATTTCTGTTTACTTGATTTTCTTAAAGAGCGATCTCATAAAATCTGTGAATAGACTGATGCAAGTTTTCATTTTTGTATATCGAAATATATAGAAATTAAACCAACCAATTCTTAGTTTTAATTGTACTTAATTCCTCACTAGCCATGAGAGGTCTTGGGTTCGAACCTTGCTAGCTATCGGTGATTTAAGTGGAGGGTTGTGGCGGTGGGATGCTGCGCTAGCCCTCTCGGAGGATTAGTCGAGATGCGCGATCCGTACAGACGCTGGCCCGAACACCTTCAATACCAAAAAAAAATTCCTGACTAGCGACCCGATTCATTTACCCGTTGCAAAGAGGTGGTTCTTCGACTGTTCGTATATAAACGATCTCATACCGACTATGGAGTGAACTAGTCAAGCTTCCTCATGGATTTTTCTTTCTCCGAAACGGCCGACCTCGGTGAATCTTCCGCTTTGGAACTCGTAAGCCAATTCCTCTTAGGAGACTCTGTCGACCTCACTCAACTCCAACCTGCGAAAGCAGAGAAGCTGTTTCTTGATCCAGGACCAGACTCGCAGTATTCAGATCAACCCGTCTGGCAAGACCGGGAGACACCGAATCTCAAGATTAAAGACGGGCCCATCAACTTGGAATCTCCCAAGTCCGAGTTGGGGTCACCGGAGATGAACCCCGTCGGGGCCGGCTCCACGGCAAAGGCGCGTTACAGAGGGGTTCGGCGAAGACCATGGGGAAAATATGCTGCGGAGATACGGGACCCGACGAGTAAAGGGAGACGGGTCTGGTTAGGGACCTACAACACGGATGTAGATGCTGCCAAGGCTTACGATAACGCTGCTTTCAAGATGAGGGGCTGGAAAGCCGTATTGAATTTCCCTCTGGAGGCCGAAAGGTCCGCCCCACTGCCGAATCCGGGGCGCCAGAGGAGGAGGGCGGCGGTGACGAAGAAAGAGGAGTCAAAAGAAAGTCTGGAAGATTGGCTGATTGGCATGTGGGCGCAGGAGGAAGCGGGTGAAGAGGAGTGGGACACGAGTGCTCGGAGGCAACGGTCTAACTAGGACAAGGTTATGACGACGTAATAGTACAGTTATCGGGAGTCCATCGGAGAGGGTGGGATGTCAAAATTAGCTGGAGGGCGACCATGATATGATGTACGATACCAAATGTTTGTGTCAACACGTCCCCCAACTCATCGTGAGTCCTCCAAGAGGGGGGGAGGGACAGAGAGAGAGAGAGAGAGGAATGAGCCGGCTATGTCAAGGAGCACCGATAGAACCAGGCATATAATCGCCATGGTTGGGAAAGTTCGAGGGCTGTGAAACTCATCTGTTCGTGGGAGTATAAACCCATTTGTTTTTATTCAAAGCATGTTTAACCGTAGCATATGCCGAGTACGTGTAAATGTAAATATATCAGTTTATTCCGCAAGGGTGTGGTGGAAACCGTCCCAATTTCTTTGAAAAATCAATCTACTCGCGAGCAGCCCCACTACCAGTTACCTAGAACTCCCTCCGGCCCTTCGAAAGGGACCAAAACCTAAGCAATACCCAGGCAACAAAGGTGTTGGGCCAAATGGAGGAATGAGAACACTGAACGGAGTACGTACACTAAAAGGAGGATTGAACTTCAGTTTTCCCTGCTACACGTTATGAAGAAAAGCTCAAGGCATCTGGTGCTCGCACGTAATTCTGCACCCCCGCCTGTGCCAGAAAACTGATAAAAGTAACCAATAAGAAAGATGCGTCACGTCGCTTTCTTTTCTTGGGTTGGTGTTATGAGAAATCAAGCCGTTATGATATGTACTTATCGGATTAGCGATTACCACCACGATACATGTGGACAATGCGTGCACACATGCTGATCAGGTTTTGGGCAGTGTTTTATCAAGTTTAACGGAGACTTCAACAGCAGAATTTAGGGAACTAACACGTAGAAGCGTTTTGCAAGGGTCTTAGATATTTGCAAACTAGTAGCATTGGCAGCATACCCGGTACGCTGCGCATGGTTTAGACATTTATAAAATTTGCTATTTTATTTACAACTTAGCACATATTTTCCTATCCTTTGATTTATCCTCAGTTAATTCTTTTTCCTTCCAAGAGCCTCATTAATTGTAGTAGCAACAAAGTTAAGAGCGTTAATTTTTGAAAACTAATATATATATATATATATATATATATATATTTGTTTAACATTTCACATTTAAAGCTGCACTGCCTGCACAGACCCAACGAGATGAAATCCAAGATCCTACGTTCTCCTCAAAGCCTGACTGCTGGTGCAGAAGAAACAATGCTAATGGCTTCAAAGAAGAGAGAGACAGAGACAGAGACAGAGAGACAGAGAGAGAGAGAGTTTCTAAGTGCTTGACATAGCATATAATACCCCTAAGCCAAGCTCATTAATGCACGTTATTGCATTACATTGCGACAGCATTTCCTCAATTCATTACTCTTAAAGACAGAACGAATAAACTAATTTAGCTATGGATTGCTCATTAATAACAGTTGCAGTTGCTCTTATATGATCAATGACCATCAGTACCGAAAAGCCACATTGTCCCAAACTTATCAGAACCAGATCTCTGAAGCACGATGGATGGTAACTTACCAAAGAGAGTCGAGATTCCTGCTATTGGAGCACTTTCCATTACAGCAACGTACCCTAAGTAAGGAAGTGATCAATTATATGCCGGATGACATCTTCACCCTCCATGTGCATATTGTGATCTTTGACCTGTTAAATACCAGCAAAATCAGCGCCCTTAAAAAATACACAGGACCTTCCGTGGCTTTAAATATAAGGAAGACAGCAGTATTATTCCCCATAACTACCCACATATGCCAGAAATCATACTTGGTTCAGATCATCAGAAAATAAGACCCCAAAGAATATACTAGCACAATCGGTGCCGAAGCTTTTGCTTTTCCTTTTCATTCTTAAACTCCAGATATTCAAAATTTGTAGAAATAATTCGCAGTTGTAAAAAGGGAGAAGATCGAATGTTAACACATCAACCAGCCAATGTCTTCCTCCTCCAACAGCCTTTCTTGATGGCATAAGCCCCCATCTTAACACAGACTAATCTATGAAGATTAGTAAATTGTCTCCAATCTCTTGAAAAGTGAGATTAATTTATTTATAGAACCATCTAAATGTACTAGCAAGTTCACTAAGTTTGCTTTACCACCAAAAGTTGTCAAAACCAGATGAATTCTCATTCCTGCAGAAAGCAAGACAGTGATTTTAGCTATTATCATGCTGCATTATCAGTACATGCTTAGAATTGCGAGCCATTTTTTCTTCTTTTTTCGCAATTCTACAACCGCATTAATGTGCCAAAGTAGTCTTATCTGCCACATTAATTCGTCAAAAGTGCTGGAAAGCATATCGTTAGTGTTAGTTTCTCAACCACAGAGACTTCCACAAATATGTAGATCATCATGCGCGATAGAGACTATACATCAGCTTACGCATATGTTGGGGCATGAGACCCATGCAGGTGGATGGATAACTACCTGGATAATACTATGGGCGGCAAACCACTGCCAGCTGCGGTGAAAGCTAACATCTACTTTGTCCCAAGACACACGAGAAAGGTTGGTCACTAGTTCTTCTGCAAAATATATATGGATAGAATGAAAACAAAACCACTGGAAAACACCTCTTTCAGCACAAAGGCATGTCAAAGCACTGTATGCAGAAGAATGACATAAGAACAATGAGATAGTAAAGCATCAGCTCTGCTACCTGGCGAACTAGAGAAGAAGATTCTAATGTCTACAATCTTGTTGAATTTCAAAGACATACCTTCTAACTTGTTGGCTCCATCATTTTCACCTATTATAGGATCACTCTGTTCAGTATCGTTGGCCTTGCAATGCTCTTCATAAACAATATGAGGATACTTTTCGTTGAGAGAGCTTTCCCACTAAAACCCCAAGAAAAGCCGTTCAGCAACAATGTTGAATTATGCAAACCATGATAAAAGAAGAAATATTGAGGTGCTACCTTCGGTAGTTCATTATTACGTCTTATTGATGATGTTCTCCATCCAACAATATCTTGAAAGATTATCAATCATGGACAACATCTGAAATAGCGGCAACATTGGACATGGCATGATGCAAATATGAAGATATACGTCACATTGACACAAATTAACACATTTTTGCCATAACTCAATCATTTCTCTCCGATAGAAAAGGATCCCATGATCCTGCTTGGTAAATAAAGATTACCATGCTCTAATGCCAACAAGAAACATTTGACTGGAAATTGTAAACATGACACAATTACATGAACAGCCAGCCCTCATTCGAAGTGATAATCTCACGAAAGTATCAAATACTTCTTTTAACACACAAGGCAGGATACGGTCACAGCCTGCATTTGAATATAAGACCCGACGCCTGAAGGTGCCTAATGCAGACCTGCAAAGGGAAAAAGGGGGGGAGAGTTGGCAAACATTTGGAGAATCAACATTTCAACTTTGGAATGATTGGATGTTGCATCTCAAGAACAAACAGCTAAAACAAGGATGAGTACAAATCCATGTGACATACATGAAAGGGTAGTCAGCAGTGTCTTCCACCAGGCGGCGAAGTAATGGAGGCTTTCCTTCATCTTCATCAACGAGAAAAAGATGGCGACCAGTTCTTTTAAATATCAAGTGAATAACACAAGTGGCTACTTTCTCAATGGCAGTCAATCCAAAAAGAAATGGCACCTGTCAGAACAAAGTCGCCTCAAAAGTCGCCAAGTGAGCTAGCGGTTGGTAAATTTCAATAGGAGGAAAGATTATAATGGTAAACTTCCAAGCAGTTCGCAAACTCTGAGCAGTCTCAGCTGTCATAATATCCAGGTTTATACATCCGCGTGTCATTTGTCACTTGTTTGTAGATATATGACTGCTGACCAGACTGCAGATGAAACTAATTCGTGCATATCTACTTGGCGAGTTCATTAAAAATTAGTATCTGGACAAGTTGAAACCTGTTCAAGGTAGATGACAATCCTTAAGGGCTAGAAACTTCAAAAAACTAGATAAAGAACTTACTTACGAAGTCTATATGAGAAGCTTAAGAAAATGCTAAAAACCAAGTCAAGGAGAGCAAGCATTTAGAGAGAATTGCCTCTTTCGCTCCTCAAGTTTTTCCTTCAGCAACCAGACAAGTTTTCTCTGTTTATCCCCCCCCCGACCATGTAACAGGTTCTTCAGGTTCTTATCACAACATGCCCTTAAATGCCAGCAATGAGAACAGAGAACAGAGGACAGAATGTTCTCAAATCTAACAAATTCCACATACTCAAACTTGAGAGGTTAGGTCAAATAGAAGAAACTCAAGGATTGAGTGGGAAAATTACGTCTTCCATGTTATATGATCTAGAAGTACAATATATTTCCCCTAGCAACTATTTCAGTGATTCAAACGCTCCTTAGTCCTTGACACTTGTTCTCTTTCCTCAGGAAGGCCATTCTCCTCTGAATGTGATTGTTCATCTAATTAAGTTGCCACTAACAATAGAACTGGGGACCAGAGAAAAGTTGCTTCTCATTGAAACAAGCTGATACAGAATTCTCATGACATATTCATCAATACACTATAAAGCCAGAAAATTAAAGAAAAGGAGCTAACTTCAATAATGAAGAAACAAAATACCTGCTTATTACCCCGTGAACCAAGATGAGGTGTAGCAACAGTGACAAAATTCACAGCCTCCAGACCACCTATGGTACCCCTAGATTCCTCCACCACCTTTTTAGCTGACAAATCTTCCATGATTTTTGTCTTACCGGGTCTGTATAGTTTTCCTATAGCATATCTTGCAACTAACCCTCCCACTGAATGGGCAACAAAAGAGATCTTACGGATATTTGGTTTCCTATTGATCACTTCAAGAACCTAAGAAAATGCCAATAAATGGAAATGCATTACTCTACAAATATTATATTCAAAAGAAGATCGCCAAGCAGTGAATGACAAGTAATCAAGAAGCATTGAAATCAGATTTAAAGAGAAAACCTCCTCAGCCAAACGTTCGCCCATCACATCAACACCATCTAGTGTTGACTTAGCAACATTGCGTTCACTACCTGAAATCATGTAAACAATTGAGGATCAGGAGGAAGGCTCACAGCCAGAAGAGTCAAGTCAAAGTGGTGGAAAGAAAAAAAATACAGAACCATAAGCCTACAGTACAGTTATGATGTGTAAGTTCTTGATACTATGTCAACACTCAAAAGTTAATAACTGATATTTTTCTTACAACCACCTTTCACCAAGCTCAGAAGAAAACAAAAAATTATGGGTGGTTTCTTTCTGAGCAGTGAAAATGCTACATATGATCCACGGGACATGGCATTCATGGAGAGACAACTACACCATGTTTGGGAACATGGAATATGAAGAGAAAGTATCATAAAATTTAAATTTTCGCTTCATTTTTCTCTCACAGACATTTCAAACTTCCTCCAATTTTCCACACAAATTTTCATCCCCTCCATTTTCTATCTTTTCGTAAACATAGCCTTAAAGACTATCAATACTACCAAGTGAAGTCCTTTTGTAAGATGGAAATGCTTCTCTTTCCCAAAATACATGAGGGATTCAAACGTGCAAAGAAATAAAGGCTGTAAAAAGTTCAAAGGAACAAGTAATGCAGGAAGATTATCATCGATCACGGAGCAGATCCACCAACGCTATGCAGGATCATAGCAGTCCATAGGATCCTGAGGAACCAAAGCCTTCTCTGACCAGAAAAACAAATGATAAATGCAGGAAGAAGCAAGATAAAGAACTATGGAACTCTTTTAAACCAGTTCATGCGCAAAAACAATGCTTTCATCAGCAGACTAGCAACAGAACTCAATATAACTCGCAAATTATGTATTTCTAGCCTAAATCAAGGCATGCAGCACATCACTTTATATCAGTTTAACACAACACAATTGCAATCAATGAAGATAGAAAAAAGACTCAAGAAATCAATCTTACAGTAAAGGCTCAAGAAATCAATCTTACAGTGAACAAACACTTTATCAGGAAGAGTTCTAACAAACCGCTCAGCCGCAAACTTCCAATCCGCAGCACTGCAAAGGCGCATAAATTTTAGCACTTCGGATAGAAAATAATCCCACCACTCTATTCAAGAGTTATGAATGTTCCACCTAGTTGTTTCATCTTATTCGCAACAATAAGATTCAGTTTCCCAGGATTTAGCTTTATTTACACAAAGCATTCTATTAATAGGCATTCTTAAAAAATAACCTACCCATGGTTTAAAACTCAAACCTCACCTATTCATACTTACATGAGAAGAGCCACATTTTACAACTTAAGGAAGATTGATTTGCAAAAAGTTGTAGCTAATCAACTTATTTTTGTTACATGTATGACCCGCAATGAAGGTCTTCGATCAGAGGATATGAAAGTATTTTCACTTTGATCAGAGCTAGAGTACGTTAAAAAGAATGATTTGAAAGATAAGTAGGTTTTTCTAAACGAATTATCCATGCAAAGATAGGCTTTATATAGTTATTTGTATAATCGACGAAAGTATGATGTGATGAAAGCATGTAAGAACTATAATCCTTTCTTTACTCGTACATTTCATAAGTCACGCACAACAAGCACATTGTTATGATGGCATTTTACCCAGAAGACAATTTGCAGAGAGAGTGAGTTCTCAACGAAGAAAGAAAACGGGAACAGCTGCGTAGATCAGAAGGGAAAAGCTTACAGTTCCAACTCATCAAGCATCAGAACGAACTAAACCCTTAGAAGCCAACATAAAACGACTAGCGACTGCAAAATTTCATTCCAGAGATGATAGATTCAGTTCGAACACAAATGTTCGACATGCACATGATAACCAGCACAAGAAGTTCATTAAAATCGATGAGCGGGTTTAATCAAATCTGGCAGGAAAAAATAAAGGTAGGACTGAAAATCCGATCATCCGTCAGTCAAAGCAGGAACATAGCCTTGAAACCTAATTTCACGGAGACACCAAGCGAGATTCTACAGCAGACTAATATCGATGATGCGTTTGCACAATGAACGAGTGACATTAGACCGACCGACCTTCCTAGAATTCCATTGACCATGACGACGAGATGATCGGCAGAGGAAGAATCGGAGTCCTTACTACTCCAAACCTCTCTGCTCCCGTTCAGCGACTCAGCTGAACACACTCCGTTCTCTATTGTCCCGTCCTCCATATCCGACACGATCCAATTCCGAGCTCAACGCCGCCGGAGGCTAAATGCCCTCGAATTAGAGGGAGCAGCGAGCGGGAGGTGCGCCGCGGGCGCGCCGATCGATGAGGGACGGAAAGGAGGAGAAACGTCGGCGACGCGCGCCAGATTCTCGAGAAAATCGGAGAGAAAAATCGGGAAAGTGTGGGAAAACGAGGACTCCGACGGAGAGAAACGAGTGCCGGAGAGCGAACGTGAGCGAGCTAAGGGAAAACTAGCAAGCCGACGCGTAGCAAAATGGCTCGATGACTTTGCCGCATTGAAAGTTTTCCTTTCTCATTTATAAATTAACTGGGCCCCACTGGTTCCGAGGCGGGTGGGGAGGTTCGGTACCGGTACGCCGGAACAAAGTCGCTGGGGCCCACTAGATGGGAGTCCCTCCGATCAAATGGGGATTGGTTTCGTCGCCCGATGAGCATCGTGCCGTTGATTAGTACAGATGGACCTCGATCGAGTTTGCGAGTCTAGGCTACGTATGGTAACCATTCTCATTCTCTGATTCTGTTCCCTGGAACAGTAAAGAATGAAAATCATGTTTGATAACTCAAGAAATTTTAATTCTGATTCTGTTCCCAGAATCAGTTTTAGAGTAAAATCCAGAATAAAAAAAATTGGTCCTGAAAAAATAATCACTTTTGACAATCACAAAACAGAATGAAATCTCACATCTTTCACTTTTCCCTTTCATTTTTCTCATCACTTTCCTCTCGACCTAATAAAAATAAAAATAAAAAATTTTAAAAAAAATTGGAAAATTTTTAAAAAATCACAAAATTTTTTTAGAAATTTCCTAAAAATAGCAAAAGCTTAGATTAAGCTAGTTTGACTTCATTTTCATAAATTGGGACTTCAATTGAACTTCAGACATCATGTATTAAAATTTGTGTTTCATTTATGACATGCTAAAAAAATAAATGTATTTTAAATTATTTTAGTGTGCATTAGAAATTAGCCTTCATTTATGATGAAATTTTACAAAATAACTACATAGTTATTTGACTTAAATTAAAAAAATTAGAAAGAAACAGTTTTTCGAAATATAAATTTTGTGCAGTTATCAAACACGTTTCTGGTTCTCCAAAACTCATCCAGAAAAAAAATTAGAAAAAGTCATTTTAATCAGAATCGGTTTTTTGGGATCAGAATCGTTACCATACGCAGTTTTAGTAACACTAATAAGGATTAATAAGGGTATTAATTTATTGTTATCTATCAATTTAATTATAGCGTGCCGGTACTAGTTTACTGTTTAGCCTCGAGCACATAATTGTGGAGGATTGATTTGTAAATAAATCGTTTCCACAAGGATCAATTACAAAAAGCCGTCATCACCATGGAGCTGCACGTTGAACTTGCGACATTCATTCTTGCTAGCTGCTCGCGTAAGGAATAATCCGACATTATTTCACCTAGGAGGGAATTCTTTATTTTATTTTATTTTTCACAAAATTTTTTACATAGTACGCAAGGTTGTGCTTATTTGAATGAAAGTGTTTTGCAGGAATTAGTTTTCTAGACTTTTGCTCGCTTGATTCGCTGAAAATGACTTAATCAGAAAAAAAAAATTCATTACTTGAAAGTTATAAAAAAAAAATTACAATGAGACGCTTGATAAGTGTGCACTTGCTAACTAAATTTTCGCAAACCATATCCTAAAGATACCAGCTTATTTGTATTGAGGAGATTTTTTCAAGCATAGCAGATTTTAACAAATCAAAAACCATCACTCGAGATTCATTCATATTTTGAGTAATCAAAGAAATTGAGTGAAGAGAAGCTCCAGAAAAAAAAAGAAAAAAAGAAAAAAAAGAAGCAAGTATGGAGATAATATGAATAGGCAGGTTCATCAGTCGATCGATTCAAACGATCAGCCACAATCTCAATATATATATATATATACCGACATTGCATTGGCCGACCGTCGCAATTTCCTAGGCAATAAGGATTTCCGATTTATTCAGCGAAAAGCCAAAGAAAGCTGAAATTGGCGTCTCCGCTTGAAAGCAGAGTGCTTTTCTTTGCAAGTCGATATTGCTTGCAAGAAAGGCACATGGCCTATGAAACGTAGGAGTCTCCATCTCGTATCCTCAAAAATGTGCTTGAACGTCCGAACACTCATTCGACACCCGCAAGATACACGTGTTGCCACTATAAAGCTAAAGCTTTTTGCCCTAATGGACCTAAAGTTGTGGGTGGGGTAGGGTGGGGTGGATCAATTATGTGAGTGGAGAGATCCGACAACTCATATTTATGAGCCGACGACTAGAGAAGGCACAAACTAGATGGACACATACGTTACTCTATCGCAAACCCATCTCTTTGTCATCCTCTTGACATGAAACGCGATGTACATAACCTGGTTGGCTTTAGTGTTTGGTCCCCCCCCCCCCCCCTTTCTCTTGTTTCCCATATGGATAGAGAAATGTCTAGTTTTACAGTGCACATCCATCTTGGGGTGTGTTTTCTTTATTGGATAAGTAAAACCTAATTATCTATGAACTAAAGAGAAAATATAATCTAGGAATTGAAGTTCACCGCATCGATTATTGAGAATTTCGTGGCCAATCATTGACATCTGACTGCATAACTTCATTTACTAATTAAAAGCATTTTTGTAGCATCAAAGATCAGTTTTTAGCTTCATTAAAGGTGCACCTCAATATGATACACAATAGCCTATTCGCCTCATGAAATCACATTACACGTTCAAAAATCAGTTTTGCATTGTCTATCTTGAACTCTCTGAATAATACCAATTACCTTTCCTACAATTTGACTCTCTACAACTTGTCCTCCTCTAATTCTAAAATTGCAACTTTGAACCTTCAACCCGCTGCAATGACCAGAACACCTTCTCTTGCCTGAACCCTCCAAAGGGCAAAAAAGTAATAATAATGACTTCCGAGATAAGAACATCACAATTGTTATAATTTCATACGGCGCTCACTTGACACACTGCCAACTTGCCACTCACTACCGGTGTAGCGCCCCAGAACGCTACGTCAAGGCTTACTCATTGCTCGCTCACTTCTTACTGGCACCATCCATTGTCTTCATCGTCTCTATCGTTCGATCCAATGCCAAACCTATACATCTGAAAAGATGATCCCCAAACAGGGGTGAGCTAACAGCTCAGCAAGTTCGCCCTCTAAATCTTGCTCAGGATACCAGATACTCTCAGATCGAACCCTAAGCATGCAATTCTATCATATCATAGCAAATAAATAAAGTGCATACGAATGCATGCTCAAAACACAATCGTCACGTCTTATTATAATATCTAAGCCAATCACTTTGCCTAATCTGTTCCGATTCCGTCGGAATTGCTCCAATTGGCATTCTAACTTATCTCGACTTCGACACACGCCACCCGAGCCTACCAAATGTCGGTCTAACTATCAAAAACAGTAATTTCTCGAGGCTACACAGTGCATCCAGCACACTCACAGAATCGATTTTCACAAATATCTCTAAATCAGACAAATTTCTAAACCGAACTACCTCTAATCGCATCCTAGAAACAATCCATGAATAATCCAGTGCCCTACTCAAGATTTAGAAGTAAAACTCACCTAAACGAAGCTGAAACAGGGCTGAGAAAGCGGCTGGAAGCAGCGATGATTAGCGACGCACGGCGGAGCACAACAACGACGACGGATTCCGGTGGATTTAATCCAAACCGGGGCTGTTCAGGGGCTGAAACGACATCAAAACGAACTAGAAATCATATATTTGACATGGAAATGAGATCTAGGGGCAGCCGGGGTCGATATAAATCAATTAGAGCTAAAACAGAATTTCGGCACCCAGAAAACAGTTTCGTCGACTGATACGAGAAAATACATTTGAAGGGTCAAACGACCTCGGATTGAGGCGATTCAAGTTGGGTTAGAACCGTAAGACATTGAACTACAACATATCCAAAAATTACGAGAATCCAACTTACAGATTTTTTTCAGCGGCCGGTTGAAGTCTGCAGCCAGAATTTGGAGCCAAATGAGAGGAAGGGAGAAAAGAAGGAAAGTTTTCCCCCGTGAGAGAAAAAAAAAAGAGGAATGGTGATCTGCCGTAAGAGGGAAGAAGAAGAGAGAAAGCCAAATGGTCTTCCCAAAATAATGTTTTTTCATTTAAATATCTCAAAATATTAATTAAATAATCAAAATATCTACTTACTATTCATCGATTTGACCAAAAGTTGGTCAAAGCTTATCCAATCTGGTCAAAACTTGGAGAGCAAGTTTGACTAGTCAATCCTCAAAATTCGTGCCAAAACGGGACTGATTGGGACTGAATCGGTGTTATTTTGGCTCAATCGCGAAGGGAAAATGACTCGAGATGATCTCGGAAAATTTTTCTGACTTCGCTAAAATTCATCTCACACCCTAGTTACTGAATCTATAGCAAATCGGGGACTCGACAGAAATTTTTAATTTTTTTTCCTTCCTTCTCGGCACTCCGAAACCAATCAGCTAATTTTCGAACCTTTCAAGGCGATGTCCAATTTTTGTCTCTCAATCCTCGAAAATCTAATATTATTTATCTTACAGACAATTGAAATTTGGGATGTTACAATCGGCCCAACACAACTACTCTCGACCAGGCATGTAGAAGTTACTATGTCCATTTCTCTCACTCAGTATCTCTTTGGACATCAACAGAGACATGAGATTGCAACCTCGGGTCCAAGGTCACAACGGCCATGGAGACCTCGATCAGAGAGGTTGTTGCAGCTCATCAGTTGCCTTGAGGATGCTAAAGATTCTACAACGTCTCCAATTTGATAGGAAAATCGACAATTAGTGGAACTAATGAAGAAGACATAGGAGAAAGAATGGAATAGAGGGGAGGTCTCGGCAGTGAGTCATTTGGCCGTGGCATGGAGGGGTCACGGTAGCTGAGCTAATGGGTTGGGTAATAGATTTAGAAATTAGGGTTGGTGCGTGGATAGATGGACGATAAGGGTATTTTGGGAAAGAAAAATTAATAGAGAGACGTGTTTGATAACGGTAGTCATTTGACAACAGCATAAAATTTATACAGCGGCCGAGTACCGGGGATTGGTGACCAACGAACAGAGGTTGGAGGCCAGGGACTGATAACGAGAACAACTTTTTTTTTCCATTTATGTTCTAAAAATAGAAATGTAGAAATTTTCTACTTCTTATTTTTATTCCAAACCTACTTCTGGGCCAAAAATTTATCGCAAAAATAGGAAAAATGAAATTGTGTTTCCGGACATATTTTGTTCTAAGCCTGTTATCGAGAACAGAAAAATAAAAAAAAGAATAGAGAAAAAAATGGTCATCATTCGAAAAGGGTAATTGGTATTTTCCATAATGCACCGCTTACTTCGCAGAATCAGGAAAAGATTTTTGAAGAAATAATTTTTTTAAGAAATATATAGTGATATTTTTTTTATGTTTTGTTTAAATATGAAACTGAATTGGGAATTATTTTCTATAATTTGGAAAGAAAACTCCCTTTTTCCCCCCCCCCCCTAAAAAGAGACACACACTGTCTGTTTAATACAAGATTGCACTTGCACCTTGATGCGCAAGCCTTCTCATGTTTTATTCATCGTTGGTGTGGAACATTTTTTGTAGTAAGATGTTGAATTCTGCAGTTGAGTTATTTTTCTTCTCCATTTTACTTTCTTGTGTTCTAGAGAACAATCATAGCTGGTGTTTTGGAACGTTCTGATTCGAATCAGGTCGATATAAATGTCGCAGTTTCGGATGCTTCGCCAGTTGCTTCATTTATCAGCTGCAGACCTTCTTTCGTGGGCAATATCGGTTTCGAAGGTAAGTTACATTCGACGGTACATTGCATTTCGTTTGTCTGTCTACTTAGAATAAGCAGGTCCACACGAGAAGTTTGACATCTTGAAATCATCGAATTCGCAGGGAAAGTCGGAATTCACTTCAACGCCCAGATGAAACGAGTGACTCAAAAATGGAATGACAATGTGAATGTGGCAGACAGCACTGGAGAAGGATCCTTGGAGACGGTACAAGTAATTACTTGTAGCTGTGCAAATCCAAATAGTTCTATGTTATCCTTTTCCTTTTTTTAGCTAAAACATTTCTGTGGATATTTGCCGCCAGAAATTTGTACTTCTTTGTATAACTACTTTTTCTTTTTCTTTAATCTAATATTAACCTCTTTTTTCGGTTTTTTCTATGGTATTCAACTCATGCTTAAACTGGTACAGACTACAAAGTCCTGAGAGCGGTGGGAATCGAAGTCGAGGGTGATGGCGGAGGCGGATGACAAGAATGATCTCTTTCCGATGGATGAGGGGGCAAGGGGCGGTGGCAACAATGGTGGAGGTGGCGAAGAAGGTGGCGGAGGAAACTAGGCCACCGTGTTGCCAGTAGAGATGATCGGTTCCCTGTCCGGTCCGATTTTCATCAAGAACAGGGAATCGGACTAGTGGTCTCGGTTCCCAATTTGTTAGAATCGGGAATCGGACTGCTGGTCTGATTCGATTCCCAGGTGATTCCATTGGACCGACAACATAAATAAAAAAAAAAGCATGCACCATAATTGCAAATGAAACTAGAATACACTTGAGAAGATCGAAAAACATAAGACTTTGCCATTCTTAGAGCCCTAACAATGGGTTTGATGGAAAATAAATGAAACTATAACTATTTATTCTCAGCAATAATCTTCCAATGTTAGAAGTAAAAAGACTTCCTTCTTGCAGTATTTTGACGATGCTTCAATGCTCTTAAAACACAAAACATTTTCACTCAAAGCAATAAAATCAGAACACAAGTCAGTTAATTTCCAGCTCCTAATGTGCAAAATTCAAGAAACGAAGCGAACCAAGGACATTTCGTCATCATTTTAGTGAGCTTAACAAAGAAATTCATATGGTAAACCGTAAAAATTAGAGTTACTTTTAAAAAAATTCAAAAAAATTTGGCCGATCCAGTTCATGTCTTTGGAACCGAGAATCGGACTGGACCCTTCTGGAATCGGGAATCGGATCACTAGTCCCGGTCTAACCCAAGCGGTCCTCATCTTATTGGTCCGATTTGCTTATCTCTAGTTGCCAGACACCGAGGAGGTAGGACATGAAGAGGAGGATGAGGATGAGTACCCACCTGGAGAGGCTGGAAGATCCAACAACTCATATTTACGAGCCGACGATTAGAAAAGGCACAAACGAGATGGACACATACGTCACTATCGCAAACTCACCTCTTTGTCGTCCTCTTGACATGAAACGCAATGTCCATCATCGTGTTGGCTTTAGCGTCTGGTTTTTTTTTTCTCTCTCTCTCTTGTTTCCCTTATGGATGGAGAAATGTCTAGTTATACGGTGCATATCCATCTCAGGGTGTGTTTTCTTTATTGGATAAGTAAAATCTAATTATCATAAACTAAAGAGAAAATATAATCTAGGAATTGAATTTCCCCGCATCGATTAGGAATTTCGTGGCCAATCATTGACACTTGACTGCATAACTTCATTTACTAATTAGCGTTGGGTTGGGTAATAGATTTAGAAATTAGCGTTGGTGTGTGGATAGGTGGAAGATAAGGGTATTTTGGAAAAGAAAATTGAGTAGCTAGACATGTTTGATAACGATAGTCCTTTAATAATAGCATAAAATTTATACAGCGGCCGAGGATTGGGGATTGGGGATTGGTGATCAACGGATCGAGGCCGAAGGCTGGGGACTAATCATGAGAATAATTTTTATTTCTATTTCTGTTCTAAAAATAGAAAAGTATAAATTTTCTACTTCTTATTTTTGTTCTAAACTTATTTATGGGCTAAAAATTTATCACGAAAATAGAAAAATAAATTTGCATTACCCAACAGATTTTGTTATAAACTTGTTATCAAGAACAAAAAAAAAAGATAAACAAAATGCTTATCATTCAAGAAGAGTAATTGGTATTTTTTGTAATGCTGCTTACTTCGCAGAATTAGGAAAATATTTTTAAGAAATCATTTTTAAAATATGCATATAATAATATTTTTCGATATTTGGTTGAAATATGAAACTGAATTAGGAATTATTTTCCATAGTTTGGAAAGAAAACTGCCTTTTTTTTTCCTAAAAAGCCATGCACTGTTTGTGTAATACAAGATTGCACTTGCACCAATTATATCATCGATTATTAAATACATTAAATTTTCACAAGCTTGATCATTTAAGGCTTGTTTGGTAACATTTCTGCTCTCTGTTCTTTTGTTCTTCAAAACAAAAAAAAGAATAGAACTCTGTTTATGTAGGTCAATTCATTTTTTTTTTGTTCTCAGAGATAGATTTGTGGCTAGAGAATATATTTGGATAAAAATAATAAGTAAACAAAAAATATTTTTTGTTCTTGGGAACAAAAAAAGAAACACGATTATTTTAGAGAAATAAGTTGCATAACCCAACCCGACCTACATATACCTAAGTAGTCGGGACCATTTATACTTTTAGCTTCATTAGTGTACTTGCCATCAAAATAATGTCAAGATAAAATCAAAATAATCGATTTGATTCCTTTTTAATTTCTACATTAGGATTTTTCCGTTAGCACCTTAGAGACATTTTACAGAAGGCGCATCGAAAGATTCATATGCAACATGAAAGAATTGACAACAACGAAAGAATACTTAAATTCGAATGTTTTGTATCTATATATAAGAATTATGTTAACACTTGAGTTTTATTAAGTTCAGTTTTTTTGTTTATAGGAGGTGGGTGTGGGGCGAGTCGACAAGGAGGGCGGAGTGATATATTATCAATTTTTGGATTGAATCTTTAAATATTATCTTTTGACTAATTATAGTACTTTTTTTAGAATTCTTGGGAAAGTAGGTGAGAAGGGAAGAAGAAGAAAAAGTGCAAAAAAAAAAAGTACATGACCTGACCCTACCTGACTTGACCCAAACTATCAAACTACTTGAAATCCAAACATGAATTGTTAATATTTTTGTAATTAAATGAAAAAATTGGGAATATAAATTTTTAGGGTCATACCAAATGCATGTATTTTGGGAATAAAAATGTTGTGCATTTTTCTGTTCGGAAATTTATCCAAGAAATATAAATAAAAGAAAATTATTTCTGAACAGAAATTGTTCCTGAGAATAAAATGTTACCAAACACACTATTAAGTTCCACAATCCGCCTTGGGATGCTAGCGCCCGAGGTCCTGGACCCAATTATGAGGGGCCTGGACTCAATCGTTGAGGTTTCAGGGCTTCTGCACACTTACCATAGACTCGAGAATGAGTACCGAGGTCATGGGCTCATGAACCAAGGTGTTGAGGACCCTAGGTGGGGGTGTTGGGGACTCAAGGGACTCGGGCCTAACACTAGGGTCCCAAGCTCAAGCATCAGGATTTTGATTGCAGGAGTCACGATTTCTCAAGCTCAATCACTATGAAATTAATCACCACTCTAGTGACTTAAGCCAACTGCCGATGACTCGAGTGTAGGGTCGAGTACCTCATAGGATTGCTAGGGACCCGATCACGAGCATTGGGATTTCGAGCTCGACCTTAACGCAGCGAAAGTGACTATGTGCAAGAAAGGGCACTCGAGCACCGACGTCCTTGGGCATCTCTTGAGAAACCTAGGCTCGACCTCTAAAGACTCAAGCCCCACCTCTCTCGACTCAAGCATGACTACCAACGACTTGGACACATTCATTTGGGTCATCTTGCCCAAGCACCGAGTATTGTAATTCTAATGTCAAAATCTAGTCATATTTTAAAAGTATAATTTTTTATTTAATAAAAGAAAATCATTATCTCGAATTTAAACAAAAAAAATCATTAATGGTAAGTTTGCTTCGTTAAAATTATTACTTGATTTAAAAAAAAATGAATATTCGTATCGCTTGTACAAATAAATGAAATTTTAAAAAAAATTATTATTTACAATAATATTTAAATATAAATTATTATTTATAAAAAAAAAATATTAATTAATTATTTCAACCGATCACGTTCTATGAAAAAAATTTCTAAGTCGTTCAATTCGCAAAACAAACATAGCCTAACTATTAAAAAAAATCGGTTGATTCATTTTTTTTAAGAAATTCAACTGTCGAGAAAATGTTCTTCACGGCCGCAGGCGACTCCACGTCTCTCTCTCTCTCTCTCTCTCTGCGCGTTCTTGATTAGGGTTTTAGGACTTCATCAGTGGCAGAAAACATCGCAGGATCAAGAAATGGCCGGCCCGATTGATTCATAAACTCCCTCGCGTTCGTTCGGTTCCACGGTCGGCTCATTCTGTTCTATGCTCGTCTCTTTTTCTCCCACTCCCGATTACTGTTTAGTTAGTTGCTGATCAGCTGTTAATGAGTGCGTGCGTAGAGTGGCAGGAACATTCACACAGATTTGGTTCTTTGATCACTTCACTGAACTTAGATTTCAGTCCAATCGTTAGCTTATATGGAAGAATCTCTTCCATTTTGGTTGGACTGACTGATTGTCACTGTCGAGATATCGAGCTTGTTTGCCTTTTCCTTTTGCTTTGAATTTATCCGGATTTCCCAATTGCATTTGCGTCTTAGTTTAGATTAGGTTTGCCCAGAAACTTTAATGTTGCGTCTATGCTGTAACTCGCTCAACATTCGGTTTGTTTTATTAGGCGACTCAGGATGTTTCCAAGATGGAGCAGAGCACTTAATCATCTATCAAGGGTCAGGCCAATCAGGAATGTGGTAGTCAGAGATGAATTTCGTGTGTTCTCTCATCGAAGCTATGCCAAGGCTGTAGCTGCAGCACCCATTGCACCTGATTATGCCGGGAATGATTTGTCTGGCAGACCAGCGGTAGGTACTGAAGCACATCTAGTTTATATACGAAGGGTGTCATTGCATTGTAGATACCAGCAAAGTGTTGAAGAGCTCCGTAGATGCTTCTTTTTCCTGCTTTGAATTCATTATAGTGGTAGGTATATTGGTCACAATAAGCAATGCAGTTGTCGAAACGAAATTCATCAAAATCTCTTTTCTCACCTGCTACTCTCCAGTGTTATGTTATAGCATCCACCCTTGCAGTACCTCGTCAGGGAAATTAACCGGGACTGTTCCATTAGGTAAACCTGCAGAGAATGCTTCAGTCCAAGCCATGTTCACTGGCTTTGGCCCCAGATTCCCCATTGAGAATTGAAGAACCAAAGTATGAAGGCATCCGCCGCATGATCCTCAGACTGATGCTCTTTTATGGCAAACAAAGCCGATCTATCAGAGGTGCAAATGTTGTGTACCGGCGAATCCGTCATCAAGTCGATAAACCTGCCATTTATGAAGGTAACCCTGTCTTTACTGTGCTAGCTAGGTAAAAAGTGTAGTCCATGAAATTGTTGATTTACATTGAAGTTTGAGATTCAATTTTCAGACTGTCTTCATTCCACTTTTCAAGCAATCCAATGTCCATGACTTAATAACCTAAGATAGGGAGAAGCCTTGTCGCTAAGTGAAAGACTATTAAAAGCAGGATGTGGAGATAGCAATGTAGTTCTACTAGCCGGTCCTGCTTGTGAAGAAACCAAGAATAAAATGGACACAGCAATCTTTTGTGAATCTTCTCTGGCCTTTCATTTCAATAACAAATTAATGAGGAATTGAATTTGCATTCAAGCTCTTGCAAAGTAACACCTTTTAAGTTGCAATTGATGCTGTGGCCACGGAACTTTCTTTTCTTTTGAAGCTACAGTCACATAATTTATTAAGGAGAGAGGGATTCCTCTAGACCAAATCTGTCAATTGTTAATGGCTTCATAGAATCATATGAAAAAAAAAAACTTTAGTATGAAGGCATTCTCAATGTATGTGCCTCCAATGGCAGATAATCTGCTTGAGCAAGACATTGTGACAATGTATGTTAGTGGTTGAGTAAGACTCTATTGAAGACTCGCTTTTTTATTCTGAGTAATTATTGTGTCAAGTGGTCTGAGGGTGACTGCTGTCCATGCAGTGTTTAATTTGGAGAAGACCTTTAAGACTACGTTCTCTTTGCTCATACTCCATATGTGGCTTTGCTTACGACGATTGAAAGAAGATGGAAAAGAAGGTGTTGAATTTGGGCAATACTTGTATGAGATTTACAATCATGATGTGGAGTTGCGAGTATCTAAGGCTGGGGTATGTGACTAGGTCTCCTTTAGTTCCCTAAGGATTGTTGGCGTCATGTTTTTCTATTTTTATCGTTGAAGCAGACTATATACTATGACTAGAAATTTCTTAAGTTATTAATGAAGTGTACATGTTACCTCTCTTGTGAAGGGGTTTTCATATTACTTTTATCTTTGGCAGGTTAACTTATTGTTGAACAGGTGGATGAAGGACCTGGAGAAAATATTTTATGGAAATATTGTTGCTTATGATTCTGCCATGCTTCCAGAGGCTAAACGGGACGAGATGACAAACGTAATTTGGAGGTAGAGCATCTTTCTTATGCAACAAGAGCTTATGAGGTGTTGTCATGCGACACGTTTATGAAAAATGTCACATGAAAAATATTCCTTCTCAAGTCTCGACTCCAGAGTTCTACACATACTTAAGTTGTAGCCAAAGATGAAAAGATGCATAGATAATATTACAGGCCTATAATTCATTGATGCTAATGGCAAACCTGGGTATGAGAGATACAATTGATGTGGAGCCCCCATTACTCTTCTTAATATAATGTTTGATCTGCAGGAATGTTTTCTCTGACGATGGCTCACCAAGACCAAACGATACTGCAGTGCTAGGTGCTGTTCAGGCATGTAGTTTAAATAGCTTTTCCACATGTCAAAACAATGAAAACTTCGCTGCTCATTAGAAGTGCCCCTTTTCTTCACAAACTAGATATCTATGTCTTTTTTACCAACTTGAATGAGCTTAATATGTCAATCCTGAGTTGGTACAGTTTGTCTCTAATCGGTAATTCAATTTCTTCTGTAACAGATGATATTCCGGCCTTTGAAATATTTATCAGATCATTTAAGATATCTTACCCACTCTGAGTTTTTGCCACAACTTATTCCTAACTTTGGATATCCTGTAGGCAATGGCTAGGTATGCTTGTCGAGAATCCTATTGCCTCTCCTTGACGGGTAAGTTCACATTTTTGTTTCTCTTCTGTGCATGCACAGGTTGGTCTCATCTTCCCTCGTATTTTTGTTTATAATAAAAACGGGACTTATAACAAGCTGTCCTCATGAAAAGTTAGTGTTTGACAACTTCAATCTTTCAAAATCCTTTTAAATCCTCTTGGTTACATTTCTGAAGGTGCATGTCTTGACTCCCAGGGGCAGGATGCTGAACCTTTTTCATGCTCTTTCCTATTATGTGCATGACGAGTTTTACCTACTTTATTGGCTTGACTATCAATAATTCTGAATGTTTGGTGTTAAATATGATTTCATGCAAATTGCCCTAGTACGAAGTTTAATTTATATCACTATCTGGCAGACAAAGAGGCGATGTTCTCTGGGAACTTCATGTTCACCTCGTTAAAGAGTACAACTGATTGAGGGGGAAAGTGATCTCCAAGAGATGTAACTGAGAAGTTTCCAAGCCATGTAAAGAAAAATAGATGACGGCACGAATGTAAGAGAAACCATTGCCTTATTGGCGGGGCAGTTTGTTCTTAGTCAAATTTCCATTAGGAAAGACCCATTAGACATCCATGGGATGTCTTCAGTATTTCTTTACTATTTGTCTATAAATTAGCAACTTCAGCACAGTCAATAAAATGATATTGACACATCATGTTTCTGTTTAATTCGTTGAGCTTAGTGTAATAGCAGCTCATTTCTCCTGTGCTAAACTGCTTAGCTTTAATTGTCCAATGGCGAGTGCTTGTCTAAATGTCCTTTCATCAATTTATATCTTCCCTGTCAAGGTGAGACAGATTTGATGGAGACTGATAAAATGGGATTATTTGCCCCGGTGAGATTAGGGATGCCCCTGTACTACCGAGTACCGGGTGAAAAGGTACTTGTACCATAAGGAACAATGCTCCTATATGGCGCTTCATCTGTCTCGTCATTCAAATATCTGGTTTTCTCGGATAATCTGGTCAAGTGAACGAATGAACCAAGAAATTCAACAGGAGCTATAAAGAGGATGGCTCCAAGTTGAAATGCAACTGCCAAATAAGTCAGGAAAATATTCAGTAGTTGCAAAGCGCGAAGTCAATGGCTGACATGGCGCACCCCTTTTTTTTTTTTTTCTTTTTTACATATTAAATGATGGCTGAGTTGTAATAAAAAAATATGCAAGTTCTCTCTTCTTCATCCTTCATCCAGGAGTACCACCCGTGGCTCTGTCTTCTTGCTTGTCCATGGCTTTGTTCCAACAAAGAGCTCCATCGCCGTGAGAGCTCTTATCTCCAAATCTGGAGGAACTCACTGCTGGTCCATCTCCAGATCTGCAGCCATGGCGATGGAGGTTCGGCACAAGAACAAATGTGGTCGATTATGTGGAGCTTTTGGTGTGGTCCTCACAAGGCTCGTGCTCAGCAGGAAAAACCGACAGAGATGGAGGTTATGGTCCTTACACAAAAACATGAACACACGTTTCTCCCGGCAATAATCCGTGTTGTCAGCTCAACATAACCATTCGATGGAGCCAGCCCAATTTTCAGATCTGAAGCCACGGCCATGAGCAACGATGGCTCGGTTGGCCCCGGCGGCCATGGAGAGGCAGGATTGAAGAGCCGGCCAAAAGGACTCCTTGACGCGTCGCCAACGGCCAGATCTAGAAAGAAAATGGGTGGAGAAGAAATCAAAGAACAGTTAAAATTTTATCTTTTTACTCCAACTCAGCGGGCAACTGTCAATTTACTATTGGACTAAAGTGAAAAAAAAAACACACACACACGTCACGTCACGTCAGGAATTGAATTAGCTTCGGAACTAGATAATATTTTCTCACCAATCCATGCCTTGAAAGGTGAACTAAGGGAAAAAGCAGAGGAGGTCCCAAAGCAGCAAAAAGCTACAGGGCTGATTGCCAAAGCGGGGAACATGGCCTTAGTGCTGGTCCTCTTTTCCAAATAATGTGCCGCATGGCCCTTGCCCGTCTCTAAAAGAGTCGCTCTCCACTGGTCCAGGGAGAAGGTCCGCTGCTTGGAAGATTTTTTTCTTTCCTAAATATTCTTCTTTTCTGCCTTCTTTTCCTTTATGGTCAGAAAAATAAAGGTTGAAAAAAAGAGAGCGACATTATCGAAAAAGCGACAATTTCTTTGTCTCCGGCTCCAGATGGGATCATAATGCCATTTTAGATAATTCTTTTCCCTCGACTCCACATATATTCTCTCAATCGAACCACCACCACCAACCAGGAGTTGATTAGTGATTACCACCCACCACCAACCCATGCCAGCTAAAGAACTTGAATTCAAAGAAGGAATGATGTCTCTCTGTGTGTGTGGATGTAAGAGAGAGAGAGAGAGAGAGAGAGAGAGAGAGAGAGAGAGAGAGAGATCAATTCATTTGATTTGTTGGTGATTACCTCTCCAAGTTTACAAAACCAATTATCATTTTTGCTGGATGGATACCAGCTCTATCGAAGAGGACAAATCCACTATCTCAACTAACGCGTGCATGCTCTCACGTATACCTTTAAGAAAGAAATTTAATCATCAATAATGGAGCCAGGATGATAAAATACGCCAACTTGAGCGAGCACTTTACATTTCATTAGTGCCAGATATTCTTTAATCACTACGAACAAGGGATTATCTTGACAACAAAAGTCAAAAAAAAAAAAAAAAGGGTGACCCCCTAGATGAGCACTTCAGCTTCCATTGGCGCCTGACATTCTTTGCTCGAGAAATGAACAAAAGATCCGGACACCCACGTCAATCATCAATCCCAATGTCATATCTTCAAGTTCAGGATTTATAGTAGCCTAGGCTCCCCAATCAAGATGGGGGGACCTGCAGGAATCCACAGTTTGTTGCAGTAGCTGATAACTTTGGTACCCAATCAAGAATCTTGAAACGGGACAAATCACCAAATCTCCAAACCTTTCGAATGGCCTGACGCATCCGCCTGTTTCTTGAGGGAATCGGTAATGCCCACGAACAAAACCGCCATGAAAATCAATGCCGCTGCCATACGCTATTGTTTGTCGGGTAGCCGAAACTTTCAAAGGTTTTTTCCTAGTAAAAAGGAACTCTATGCATACGAAACGTCGGAATCTTCCTTGTCGCTGTCATAGGGCATTCACCAAATCAAACCGAGTCTCGCCTTTTAATTTAACCGTCAGAGTATACCTAGACCTACACTACCATTACTCAGATTCAGGCTCTGTCTGATGATCTCGGATTGAGTCCTCATTTCCCGATTTCCGCGAGCTTCCATCGGACTTGCTTTGCGGTCGGTCTGAGAGAAGGAGATGGGGAACAGCAGGTCATTGCAAGTTGAAATAACTTGAGCACGCGCGCTTCCGAAACCGAAGCATCGTCGCCGCCGCCGCCTCCTCCATTGCTCGAAAGAATTTCAGGATGATATAACTCTGAGACTCTACGACCAAGTACTGCCCTTCTGATATAGTTTGGTAGGTAAAACTCCTCATCTGAAGATGCTTTCCCATTGATCGGCTCCTTCCCGGTGAGCATTTCGAGCAAGATCACGCCGAGACTGTATATGTCGGAGTCTGCACTTGCTTCTTTCATTTTGATGAGCTCGGGAGCTTTGTAGCCCTCGGCTGCCGATACCTCGAGCATTTCTTGACCTGCCATCGGTTTCAACAGCAAATGCAAACCGAAATCCGAGATGTGCGGCCGGTGATTGCTATCCAAGAAAATGTTCTTCGACTTCAGATTCCCGTGGATTATAGGCTTCATTAGTCCCGTGTGAAGATGATCCAGTCCCTCGGCTATGCCCATTGAGATCTCGTAGATGTTGGCCCATTTGAGAGAATTTTTATTTCCATCTGCCCATTAGGACAAATTTTGTGTTCAGTAAGATCATGATCCCAACTAAAGCTGTCCGAGGACCAAACTAAAACACCATGCTGTGCTCATTCCTTTTGTGACCGAAAAGGAACACCGACAAGCATGGATGGACGCAGAAAATCTTCTTACCGAATTCCTTGAAAAAAATGAACACTGAACGAAGTGCAAATGAAGAATCAAGAACCAATAAAAAGAAATGAAGATGGTGAAATACCTCTGATGAACTCTGCCAGATTCCACTTCCGGTAGAATGGATAGACCAGCAATTTCTCTCCTCTTGGCCCAGAATAAAACCCTAGTAAAGGAACCAAATTTGGGTGCCTGACACTTCCCAAAGTCTCAATCACCTCCGCAAATTCTTCCCTTCTTGTGACACAAACCGGTCTCAAGAACCTCAGCAACTTCAGCGAGTTGCTCTGATCAAACACAGCCCGGTACAGTGTCCCATAAGTGGACTTCCCTATGACCTCCCCTGGAGCCTCCAAGATGTCACCAATCGTGAGATCCTCGCTGCCTTGGAACGTCATCAGGTCCTCCACCTCCGCCTGATCTTCGTACGTTTCGTCTGAATTCTCCAAGTCTGCTCTTTGACTATCTGTTCTGGATACATTTCGGTAGAAGTAAAAGAAGAGGAACAGAGCTAATGCACCGGCAGCTGTAGCTAGTCCAAAAGCGAATTTGAGCATGTGGGTGTTTCTCATGACAGAAGAGAGTGTGAAAAGATGCAGCTTTTGATTTAACTGATGGTCAGTAAAGAGTTTCAAGATTCGGCGGCGAGTGTTCCAGTTTGAAGAAAGAAGACCTTGCTAAAACAAGGACAAAATATCGGGCGAGAGAGTTGAATTCGCAGTTATGATGCAGAAGCAAGATTTGCAGAGGCTATGTAAGCAAGGGAAGAAAAAGAAGAGGAGGAGGAGGAGCTGAAGTTCCCGTGGGGTTGCGGAACACTAGATTTTAGGGAACGTGTCTGACATGGCATGAATGAAAGAAGAGCTTGGCTTTGGGATGGAGAAAGATTTTATCTTTATGCAACGCGAGCAGAATTAAGGAAGACAGATCTCCAAGGCATGTGCAGTGATGTATGGATGATTGACTGCTCTCGCCTCGGTTCCACCGCATTTTGGCTTTTTCAGCCTTTTCTATTTGTTTCAACTAGTAGGCAAATTTTCAGTTGTTGGTAGGAGAAAGCTTTATTATCTTATTAATTATGCCATCAACAGAACTAATCACCGAGCATTTGTATTACACAGACTTGTGCTTTTCAGCAGGACACTTTGTTAATCTATTTCAGTGAGTAAAAAGGCAATAAATTTGAGGTGGTTTGACCAAAGTTAATCATGTGTTTATATCATTCTTGATCCTACAATTTGCTTAATTTGCGATCTCTCGAATTGTTGAACGTTATGATTGTCACGACTTAAAATTTGAATTTTTCAATTCTTAGGAAAATGAATTATCGAATTAATTAATTAGATCAATTAATTTAGCTCGAACTCTCTCAAGTTCTATCAAATCATGACTTATGGTTCAAATGATTATCTTACAAAAAAATTTTAAATTTCAGAGCTGCAACTAATCGTTTTTTGGTAGAAACCTAAGTAAATTAGTGGGACAACTAAATTACATCTACGAACTAAAGATTTTAAGTTCGGGACTTGGTTACATCAATTTTTCAATTAATGCCCTTTCGGTACCAATTTCATGAAAAATATTCAATTTGACAATTTTGATGAATTCTCACTTGAACTTCAAATGTGCAATTTTTTAGGGATTTTTTATGGATTTTTTTTTGGGATGAAATTTAAAATTCAAGTTGCAAAAATTAAAAGATAATTACTACTATTTCTTTCGAATTAAGTTTCGATTTAAAGCCTAATAGATCAATCCTAAAATTCGAAATACCCACTATGGAAATAATTTTATCTAAAGTCTGATAGATCGACTTTTTTTCATGTATGTGGTTGCAGATTAGGAACTTTTCCTAATCAATCACATATTGAAATATTCTTTGGTATCTTTGAGTATCTTCAGAGAATTTTAATTATCACAAGATTATCACAAAGATTCTGAAATATTCACATCGAATCACAATCTTTCCAAATTTAAACACAAGACATATTACAAGATATATTCATAATTTTCAGTTTTCGAACTTAACAAGCAATTTTTTCAATTAAGGCAATTGAGTATTCTAACTCACAATGTGATTTTCAAGATATGCAAATATGCTTAAAGTATGCAGAATTTCTCGATCAAGGCAAATGAATATCCAAAATCTAGAGTATCAAAGATTCAATTTGTTGACGTGCAATTTTTACGACAATGCAATTTAATCAATCAAAAATATCTTAATTTTTTGACGTGCAAGTTAATTATAAGCGAGTGAATATCTCAAGTTTCAAATTAGGAAATACCCGAAATTACTTTTTAATTTTTGATCCGCACCAAAACTTGACGATTAAGCCTTGCACTTTAGACTAAATCGAAACTCGACGATCAAGTCTTGCACTTTAGATTGAACGGCCAGAAGAAACTCCTCGGGCGGGGGGTCGCATGTATGGGTGATGCTTGGTGGTTCTTGGTCTGATTTAGGCTGTCCGCAGCAAGAAACAGGGCAAAACAGCAGTGGAAACGCACCAAATCAGCCGTAAAAACAGTCCCAAACAGCAGAGGTTTGTTGCAGCGAGCAGCAAAAAAAAAAAAACAATAGCAAAAAAAATGATCTGGACAGTAGCGGAATAGACATCAAACAGCAGCCAAACTTGACCTTGAATAGCAAGAGTTTTAGGCACCTATCGGTAGGGACTTCGGCCCCGAACAGCGATGAATTTCGACAGCAAACAGCAGATAAACAAGCGCCAAATAGCAACAAGAAAAAAAAAAAAGGCAGCCCGGTGCACGAAGGAAGGGCCCCACCACAAGGGTGAAAGGAGGCAAGTCTTACTCTACATTTGCAAGAGGCTGCGTTTAAGGCTCAAACCCGTGACCTCCAGGTCACACGGCAACACCTTAACTAGATGCGCCAAGGCTCCCCTTCGACAAGCAGCAACAAGGATGGCCACAAAAAAAAAAAAGCAACAACTTGGACACTCCCACAAGGCTGGATCAACGAGACCTGGTGATGTCTAATTGCTTCTTACGGTAATTATAGGGTGTTGAGGTTGTCAAGCAAACTCCCTAATTTAGCACAGCAGCACCAAGCAGAGGAAAAGTAAGAGCACGTCAGGGTCTATGGCACTAAGTTCATCCATTGTCGGTTCAACTCAAATGCAAAAATGCAAATGCATGCTAAATTAATTATGAAAATTCAAATACTTTTTTTTTTGGAGGAACTAAGGTTTAATTTCAGATTTTTTATGCAAAAAAATAATTAAAAAAATCAGTCAAAATTTAGGTGTCAACAATGACATTGTCTTGCACGCCATGAGTTTCTGGTCTTTATGAGTGTGTACGCTATGCAACGACCTCTCGGCATTGCAGGAATTGAAATTCTCGGGATGCAAACGAAACGACAAGTAAAGAAAGAAACAGACCTCAACCGTGACAAACAAGTATTGCGGCTATTGGAATTATGGACACTCCCGCAACTTATTTATTTCGCTTTAGAAAGAGGCATCCGAGTGCACACTGAGTGAAGATGTATATCTCAAAGTATTTAGGGGCTTCCACTACTTAATTGCGGAGAGAAGAGTGTAGTTTGGAATGAGTTGCTTATTCGAAAGCGGCAAGTTCGTCATTGGGGATTTGTCGTTGCCTTCAAGTCACTTCTCGATCGGTCTGCGGTCATAAATGTATCCATCCGCAGCGACATAAGCGTCATTCATCACCTCCTGAAGAAAGGCGAGAATGAAAAAGCAGAGAAGAAAGCATTTTCCAAATATTGGAAATAGTACTCTTAAAGGAGATTATAGGAAGCATGTGTGTATTAAATGAATATAATAGGAGGATTAGCACCTGACTGATCTGGCAAATGTAATGGCTAGGAGTGCAAGTTCAACCCAGCTTGTTGCGTCGTCTTTGGCCCGATCAGCAACTTCTTTCAGTTTCTCCAGGACGGGAAGAACTTGATCTCTCAAGTGAGGCTGGTCCTTTCTCCGAAGTTCAGCACAGCTCATTGCTAATGAAGCCATTTTCTGTCTCTTCGGGTGGCCAATCCCCGGCATCTGCATCCAGGACCTCCGTTAGAGATCCTTCACTGAGTTCTCTTTCCACCATATGAGCCATTGCTATTTCTGGCTTTGAAGTCAGAAGCTGCAAAATGACTATCCCAAAAGCATACACGTCGGATCTCGGAGAAACTGATCCTGTCCTTTGATACTCGGGTTCTATCTAACATACTGTTCCAATGGGACATGTGTTCTTGAATATGCTCGATAATGACGGATCAGCGGGAAGCAAAGTCGAGAATCCAACATCACCAATCTTGCTCACAAGGTTATTATCCAGCAATACATTTGCTGGCTTGCGGTCGCGGTGGATGATTTGTTTAGGCTTCACATTGTGAAGGAAAACGAGAGCGCCGGCCACTTCCCAGGCAATGCGAAACCTGCCAAACCTTGGGATGGGAGGCGTGCCGTGTTATGTTTGGTTATCCTTATCCTTAACAGAATCTCTCCGTTGGTGAGTTATGCACAGCATCTTCATCCTTATCGCGTTTTTGTACTACTACTAGCAATGTGCATACAAGTAAAGATTTCAAAACTGGGATTTTACAATCAAGCTCGAGTTTTTGCTAAGCATTTCAAGTATTGTGCGCCCCTCTTGGAAATTACTGTATTACGCTCTTAAGGCTCTGATGGAAGTTGACGACGCAATGAACTTGACATATTAGACCACCTCTCTTGTTAGAAAGAGTCGAGCAAAGATCCCATTATGTTTCCAACTAGTTCATAGTTTGAGATGTAGAAGTGTCAACTTGAGTGTGATGATATAGGAAAAGTCGGTACTTCACAGAGGTAGAGGCAAATGCAGAAACGTGTTTCCATGAATGGCAAGTTGAACTTAGCTCTTAAGTCAGAGAGGTTAAGAATAGTTTTCCCTGTCCTAACAACGAATTGTCAAGACGCAAGAACTAAAGAACCTTAGTGGAGGGCATGTCGCAGAACTAAAATAGACAAGAAAGATTATTCTTCGTTTCTACTCTTAAATGTATTTGACTTTGGAAATTAGTGAACTGTATGAGAGATGGGGATATTTATTCCCCCCAAAGTGTCCGAGGAATTATATAGGATTCCCGTAATATGGCGGCTTCCATATCTTCCTTCTCTACAAGAGGTATTTCGCTTAGCAAAGGGGGAAAAAAAACAGAGCAAATATTGAGAATATTCTCGATATTTTGAGGCTCTCTTTCTTCTGTGCAAGGGACAAATTTCCATGGCGGGAGCGAAAAAGGTAGCGATTTTCAGTGATATTAGGCATGGCAGTCTGCAAACAAAAAAAGTGAAGTAGCAATCGTAACATACGATGCATGAGGACAATGGTTTTAAGAGTCACTTTTCTTGTAGAGCTCGAAAAAAAAGTTCGACCGTGGTGCAACTTGGAGGGTATTGAAGTTTGTCGATAGTAATAGAAAACATGCTTCACTCCTCTAGAATGGGGCCCGGTACCTTCAGGCATGAGATTCACACTTCCATCGTTGGTGCAGGTTACAATTTGTAAGGTATCATTAGAGGGTCGAGAGAGGTGAGTTGATATGTTCATCAACAGTCCAACACTTCAAAAAGCTGTGATGTTGAGTACTCAAAGGAACGAGGAAATCTTCATTTTCTAGACAAAAGGTATTTCCCCCAGTGCAAAGGGAAATTTCCCTTTCTAAAAGGTCATTATCAAAAGCTGATACGTCCCTTCTGAAATTTTGCCTTGTTTATGCACACATGCAATGACTGTAAATCGGTCCGCTCCTCAATTAGGGAAGCACCGTTAAAACAAGTAGATGGATCGAATTCGCAAAAAGAAATCCTTCTGAGGGTGCTAATAGGAAATGATTATGCGGTATCTACTGTTGGAGGCATTTTCAAGATACAACTATGTGATTTCTGCAGAATGTATAATCTAGTTCCAATGAATCCTTCCTTCTGCTACAGAACTCAGTGGAGTATAATTCAACTCTTCTGGAATGAAAAATGTTTCTTGGGAGGATGACGACATGCCGTTAACTTCTAAACCGGAGGTCCAGAAGCAAACAAGTTGATTAGGCCTCGAAATACTTGCGCTGACAGTTGGTGTGCTTGAAAGAGTTCACCGTCCAAGTTCCAGATGCTGCTCTTTCCAGAAGATCTAAAAGTAAAGGCCGAGGTCTGTTTCATCATGAAGAATATGTGTCAACAGGGTAAAAATACTCTAAACCAGTGGAAAAGAACACACATGTGATTAAAGTAACTTCCTTATGATGTTCCACAAACTCGAAGTTCAAGGGATCTCCATCCCTCTTTGCCAGCTGCAAAAGATGCCTGTTGGTCACAACAAAGTCACAACCATGATGCTATTAGAAGATTATGAGTGGATATGAACCTTAAGCAAGCGGAATCTTGAATTGAAATGGTCAATTCCAAAAGGACTCATAAAACCCTTTTATTTGTGGAGGATTGATTGTATAATTTGCGCAGCTGAGACAAGATTTAAGTTTCCTGTTAAATTAATCCTGATTGTCACTTAAGCTTTCAGAATCAGATAACACCAAAAACTATGTGCGCATCCGACAAAAGGAAAACCAGATTCAGAGCTTGACGAAGCCTTACCCCAAATAAAAGGCCCTAGGGCAGTCCTTGATCAGAATGAGGTGCATAAAACCATCTGCAAGATGTGCATCAGCCACTAAACCATCTGGTGCTCTCCCATTGCGGCATGCGATAATGGCAGCCCCTACGCTAAGATAGCGCCCTTTGAAGCTCAACCAACCCATTCCACCCAGACGTGAATCTGGTTTTGATTGAGAACTTACAGCAGGATTTGCAGTACAGATCTCACAATTAGCACGACAAATAACTTTCTGATGTTTATTCAAACCACGTAGCGCTCGAAAGTGGCGACGCCAATGACTTCCCTCCGCTGGACGCGTTTCTTCAGAATTGACTTGAAGGACTGCTACTTCTGCTTCATATGATCTGCATGCCAGGAAAAATCATAAATACTGGAAAGAAACAAATTGAAAGTAAATTTTAGTCGATTTCTTCAAAAAAAGCAAAAAATATTAAACAATTCAACTTCAAAAAGAAGAGGCTCTATACCAAACCAAGTCACTAAGTCTGCACATCATCAAACGAAAAGAAAGCCTACTGAGAGGTATACCTATGCTTCAGAAACACTTTCGTTCCAGCATAATCATATCTCTTGGGTCCCATCCATCGGTATTTCTCACTTTCAGTAATGACATCTCCATAAAACCCATACCTGCTTCTCAAGCATACTAAAATCAATAAAAATGAAAGATCTGTTTCATACTAGAATGGAAACAAGACAGTAAAAAAAAAAAAAAAGATGCACAAAAGACATATACTGTCTTGCAGCACTATGTGGCATCAGTAATAATGAGAAACTACCCAGCAAAAGAAGCTGCATATCGTACACAAGGTTCAACCTTTGAATCAGCTGTTGTCCTCCATCTTACAATTTGAGCTATATCGAGGGGCACATTTTTCCCCATTACTATTTGCAATGCAGAAGTAATAGGATCACGAGCCCCAGTTGTACTGCATAAAGCACAAGCACTGGATGTGATGCGTTGAAAACGATTAGACTAATATTTGGCTAAACTAAGTAATTTACAGGAAACAAATTCAGTCTTGCATTCATAATAGATGCAAAAGCAATCAAAGAAATATAAAATTTGTCAACTAACGTAACAGTAATCCAATAATGCTGAATAAAAAAGATAAATGATCAATTTCCACAGTAAAGAATGGGTAGTAACTGAATAACTGACCCCTCGCGTCACTACTAGATTTATGACCTGAAAAAGCTAATGTCAGGCACATGAGTTTCCATAAGTTTATAAACATTCTACAATTGGCAAAATCTGATTTGTCCTTTCAGTGGTCAGAGATGAAGTTGTACTATATAATTTCTCAAGTATAGCACTCACAAGAGCAATGGAGAATCTAGGTTAATCAATCGACAAACAATTGGCTCTACTTCAATGTGGGTTTATTCATGCAACTCTGTTTCAGCAGGAAGTTTCTTTCATCTTACTGTTGAAGCCAGAAGAACTTCTACGACAAAAAATATCACAGCCCCTCATAAACAAGGAAAGGCCTTTCCGAGTCTACATATTTATCAGAACTCTATATCACAAATATTTCATTAAATACACTAGTCCTAAAGCATGTAAGAGGTAAGTGTACCAACATAATTAACTAGGGTGGCTAAGAATCGCCCAAGGAGAAAATTGCAAGTACCAAATCACAATAGCATCAGTTGAACCAGCAGGAATGATTCCGAATCGAAATCCTTCCTTTGGGAGCAGGAACTGAGAATCATCTGTAGAGTTAAACAGTGACAAACTAGCTCTATATATCAGTTTATAACAGAAGTGATTTTTATTCCACAGTGAAAATGAGATTGAATGCATTACAAAACTAATTTCTGAGTAAAAACTCACCTGTGTAGCAAGTGCCAGAATCTCCTTCACCTCCTGCAATGCACAAATAATCATTTAACATCAGAATCACCTGTTACCAGAAGTTTCAGTCTAGTTACTAAGAAAAAAAGCATGATTAGAATACATTTAACCCATTATTATGATGTTCATTCTGAAAAGAAATCCTAGTACCTCTTTCGTTTGTATTGCGCATTGAGAAATCACCACAATCTCCAAGAGACTCTACAAAATCTGTTGGGGCAGGTGGATAAGGAGCTTTATGCCACGAAGAAAGAAAACCATTGAGAATTTCATTGAAGAAACCATCGCCACCCTGATTCATGACACTTCTTTTCAGCGAAAAAGATATGTCAAAACCCCTCACTCACAATGCTGCCGAAACATTGATGCACAATAACCAGAATGGCTGGAAGTAACATCTGAAAAGAAGTAGCAAGGAAAATGCTCATCCAGGCAAATTGAACAAATCGGCTCATGTCAGGTCTACCATACCGAAGTTATTGTTTCACAATTTATGTTTGAAAATTCAGGTCTCGTGCATACTTACTCATGTTTGAGTACGCAAGGAGAAACTTGCACTAGTAGTCACATTCGACCAGCTACACATTAAAAATTGGAGCATATGAACTGAAATGTGAAGGGATTTAATATCTTACAACAGCAACAATGCCATCATATTGTTTGAGCTCCTCATTCGTGGTGGCCAGCATCACATCGAATGCATGTCCTGCCCTCTCAGTCACGATCACCTGGTTAAAAAATTCAAAGATATTGAAGCAATTATCAAGTCTGCATATAAACTCATACCAGTCTAAGGGAGAGAATTTCCTCCCACGCACTCATGTTAGCTTAATAACGGCCAGCACACCACTGTGCAAAACTTCTAAACGAGACGAGTTGCTATTTTACTGCGGATCTTGTGATGCAGCAGACGTCTCAACTTGAAGTCCAAGCACCAAATATGATTAAAAAAGAAACAGTATAGACAGCAAGACATGCAAAGACACTTGTGAGTGCTATTGGAGGGAAAAACAACAACCATGATACTATTAAAAATACTTCCGCTAAAGTCCAGTCCAGTTTGCAGGGGTAATTATAAGAAAGGTACAGCTTCTACATACATTAACAAACAAGAAAATCCCAGACATACCACTAACTTTAAAAGAAAAAAAATGTGAACCTTGGTATGCACTTTAGCGCGTGAGAATATAGGAGAAACAGTTTCCCATGTTGTGCAGCCATTTCCCTTTCCGCTCTTTGGATGAACAAAAACCTGATAACATGAAAGAGTTCTCGAAATGAGTTATGATC
The DNA here is from genome assembly GCA_016432845.1 of Psidium guajava. Taxonomy (NCBI): domain Eukaryota; kingdom Viridiplantae; phylum Streptophyta; class Magnoliopsida; order Myrtales; family Myrtaceae; genus Psidium; species Psidium guajava. Next base: position 3,435,751 of record CM028224.1, read on the forward strand.
ATTGAGGCAGCCAATTTATCTAGATATCTCGTTCATGGAAGGGTAACATTCAGAGAGACCGTACCAGGAGATTCTTCGGCCTTTGCATTTCTTGGTCCAAGCAGGAATTAATTACATTTACCCACATCTGACATACTTGCTGATCTTTATGACCAAAAACATATGTGCCTACGATACACCGGCAAGGATGACACTTTGACCTTTGGACTCCATGCACTATAAAGCGGTATATCTGTTCCATTGTAGGTACGCCCATCATTTACCATCATATCATAATGCTAGTGCATTCACCAATACAAAAACGAACGAACCTGCGAGTCCTCGCTTAGAAGACACCTTGCAGGATTTGAAAGATTTGATTCAGGAATTAAACCGTTGTCAATAAACTCCACGGCATAAATATCAGCAAGTTTGATACCCGCCGCCTCCGACGGAGAACGTTTAATGCCACAACAATCTGATTGATCCTGTTCCAAGTAACGACAAGGTCGTGAACTTAAAACGTTATATCGTCTGAAGTTTTCAAAAAGACATCTTTACAATCCTAAAACACCAATTTATTAATTGGACAGCACATGCGTTCATTGCGAGCATGAATCTCAGCTACAACACCATGAAATTTCAATCACCTCCCTAACTGTGATTTTGTGGCCAAGATCAGCCGCCTATCTAGAAACAGCACGACAAAATCATGCGCGAAAATGAGCATTCGTCAGCACATTCCAGAAAACAGAAAATGCACTCACACTAGGTAAGCGCTCGACCAACTTCCAAGACAGTCCATCTAAATCGAGAGCGAGAGCTACTTCTCCGACGCGGTCCAAGATCAGATTGGAGGACACGACCGAGGTTTCACCAGCGATGCCCGCGTTTGAGCTGGCAACGGCGTCATCTCCCAGGATCGAATCATCCCCCTTGCTTTCCATGAATCTATGCCTATCCAATCGGATTCTAGGAAGGAGATTCGCAGTAAAACAAGAAAAACCAACCTAACTGGGGAGGGACAAAAAGTGCTGGGACGATCGCTGTTCAACCTTATGGGAAGAGTTGGCTAAAAAAAAAAAAAACTTACGGGAAGAAATGCGCTGAGAATAGTCATTGGTCGGGGTTCGCCCATTGTCGGGCATAGTTCCGGTTCATAGATTGACCGGTCCGTTACCTCGGTTCGGCTCTAGTCCGAAAAGCAATGCCAGCATTGCTGCTCCCATGGAATACCGACGCGACACATTATAATATATATTCTTATCTTGATATAAACTATCACAAAGAGTTTTTTTTTTCTATTAGGAATTCAAGGTTGGATGTTTTTGTTTATTGACTGGGTATATTATTTTTGAAATAGCTGGATATATAAATTAAGTATATCGTTTTGACCCCTAATTTATTAAAAATGCTTAAAAATGACCTCGTGCGGGTCGAAATGCTGGATTCATGACAAGCACTGATCACGTGTCAGTTGCATATTAGAGATTGTCAAATAATGTTGAATAACGTTGGACACCTTCGAAGAGTGTCGGTACTTCATAGATTGCCCCCGTTGATGGCTTGGTTCTCCAAGAAATTGGGCCGGTCTGCCCATTAGCAGATGCTAAAAAGCCGGAAGTCAAATCTTTTGGCCCATATCCGGGAGTCAATTAGACACGTTTCGACCAAAACAGCCGAAATGAATGACAAGGCCGAGAAGATGACAATCACAATATCCAAATCGTGATTCAATGAAATTTGATAACATCGGGTGAAAAAGAGTTAAAAGGATGAACAAACCACACACCACGTGATAGATATACCGTGGAGTTCAAAATCTCTCCCCAAAATTCGAGCTTCCCGACGATTCTTGCTCGAGTTTCATGCATTTGGCCATAAAATCATCGGGTCAAACTGAGTTTGGCCATAAAATTGCTCGAGTTTCATGCAATTGGCAGAGGGCCATAGAAGGGGGAATTCAGACAAGAAGACACGGCTCTTATTGCGTAACAGAGGAGACCACTCGTCGTGGATGCATGACGAGGACGAAATCTTTCTCAATGCAGATGCAAGTTCTCCGAAGCAGACAAATTATTGCGAAACAAAATATTTATGGAATATGGAAGAAACTAGGGTGTGGGACTAACGTCTATACAATCACTGCCATTTACAATATCTATCCAAAAACTATGCTATAAGGAAGCATCATGAATAAATCGGTCGAGGCTGATGCTGCTGCTGCTGATGCACGATCCAAATGGTCAGCATCCCTCTCTGTACAATGATGGACTTCAATCTCAGTTATCTCCAAACTGTCTCATTGGCATCCGTGAAGATGGCATTGTGATGCTGTATGAGGCATTGAACAACCTCGATGGCACTAAAATCCATTGGAGTCCCATCATCCAAGGGAATCATGGATGACGGGACGGCAGTATCATCCTCTTCTGCAATTAGAATGGGAATGAGAATCACCAATGTGTTTCTGTAGAGTACAACATTCAATCCTTTAAAAAAATTATCATTTTGGACTTCACGGACATTGGAAGTGTTGGCATTGATGCTTTTGATTTATTAACATAGATATCCAATGGTTGTACACTTCAAGGGACAAGGTGCTTAGCACAGAGGAAACCATCTAAGCCAGAACACATTATAAGATTGCCAACCTGCAAGCATGTCCCATGCACTGCAAGTAGGAGCTGTGTCCATGCCATTCTGATTTGTGCCTGGATCATTCCAGTACCGCCTATAATACTCGGGTTTCTGCCCATTCTGCCACATAATCAAAGGAGCAAATTCCATAGCTAAACTCTGTGCATCCATCTGAAGGAAATAAAGGACAATGCAACAAGCTGTTAAATGAAATTATATACTACCCCAGTCAGCATTAGAATGTTAGAGAAAATACATGCAGGAACTCAACAATATCAAGAAACATTGTATAAAAATATTCCAGCAGAAAATGGACTTTTCCAAAATCGTAGGGAACCTCATAACTTGTAGATCTCTCACTTTTGCCAAAGTATTCATACAATGAAATAAAAGGATGATGGCCAGTGAAGCTCTCTCCTACATTGCCTTTACCAGGATTGATTCTCAGTCTCCGGGTCTGCTCAAGGTAGAATAACAAGATTGACGGTCTTGTGCAGTCAACTAGCAGGCATACAATACATGATAACTTCTGCTAGCAGACATATACTACGTGGTAATTTCCAGCACTGGTCCTGCTGGATTATGTGAGAGCAGCAACGGATAACCATGCAAGCTTCTCAAAGGGGAAAAAAAAATCTCACATGCTTCCAGGGAGCACAACAAAACTCAACCCGGGCATGTTTGAAAGGTACCATCAGGAGTCAGGACTGACCAAAGCAAGACTAACACGTCGAGGATGCTTTGACTATGCTAAAACTGGTTAAATAATCAAGAAAAAGACATCTTCAGGTACATTAACTGAACTGGCAACCAACATTGATTGTGATTGTCCTAGATCGCCAATCATGTGATGAAGATGTTCTATTATGATAAAGTTTTTTTTTTTTGGTAAAGGTTCTATTATGATAAAGTTTCATCTCTTCACTTTCTAAGGAAAGACATCTAGGATATTGACCAGCTTCAGGCTGGAGAGAGAGAGAGATATGATTCCTGCCTTGTTCAGAAGGGACTTCTGGCTCACACGGTGCAGTAGTGCAGTTATATATTCCAAAGTCATAAAATTCACATTCGGAAGCTTCTTTAGTATGTTTCTCATTGCATTTATACTTGAACGAGCTCCTTTCATCTCTTCATAAAGTTCAAAAGTGGTGAGAGGCTCTGGAAGGCTTGCAAGATAACATTTGACTAAGGCTGCTATGTCCACTGGATTTACACCATCAGGCAGAGATGCATTGGAATCTGGAGTCAACAAAATTTTATTAACACCTAGCGAATTAAATAAATGAAAGTGCTTTTGGAAAGAAGAAAGTATCCGAGATACCTAGATTGAATGATGAGACCAACTGCTGGATAACCTTCTTATCTCCTTCAGACTTGAACAGATACGGAGCATTTAGCCCTATTAAACAAGTTAGAACCCACAATTACTTCCATTAGACAATTGCTGCGTCATGCATATCGAAACAAACTTAGCATGACCTAAAAATAAATAACCTGATAATACAAGGTAATCAGCACATTTGACCAAAATTTGCGGAACAGGCCGGCTGGACTCTTCACGATGTACAGTTACCTCAATTGGAACTCCAAATACTGAAGAAAGATGGACTGGCAAAATTAATTCCCACAAAAGTTGTACACAGGATTATCTAGCTGCATTGTGAAACATCATGAATCTTAGCACTCATCAATATTGCAACTGCCATGTTCATGCCTGGCAAATCCAAACACTATATCCCGAACGGGCAAAAATATGATGATCAGTTTCTTTGTCTACCGGCAAGATAACATCTTATACCAGAACTAAGCTAACAATATTTTAACGATAAGATTCTGATAATTCGCTCTCAGCAAATTGAGTATTTCTAATTTTTGTCACATCTCAGGTGTTGGGAAATTCCATAAGAAATGATGATGTAGGACTACGCCACCTACATATCGATAAAAAAAACCTTATTTAATAGATCATGAAATTGCTTATCAATTCAAAGAATGTTGTCCAGTAATGACCGGCAACATTTCATGTTTAAGCCTGGAATTATTGTCATCTTCACTTTAGCATAAAGAAAGAAAAAAGATGATTGATATCTCATGATCTCAGCCATCATCATTTACGATATAGCCACTTACCATCAGTGCTTGCAACTCCCTGCAATCAGTGAAGAGTCGTGTGTTAGGAACTTGACACCATTGTAGAGAGAGAGAGAGAGGGAGAGAGAAGGGGAGGGAGAAAAGAAAAAGAGAGGGGGGGGGGGGTGAGAGAGGAGGGAGAGAGTTTCCTCAAATCCTACCTTTTGCCACCTTTCAATATCAGTAATTATAGTTTTACTTTTCTGTGCTGTCCTTTTCGCCACCTGAACAAATTCCAACATCTAAATGAGTAAACTTCCTCTTCATTAACTGACAGAAATACATTGACTTCGTCAAGAAAAATAAGTTGTATCCTATTATTTGTGAGGTCATTAACCACGTTGCACCAATAATTTTGCTGCTGTCATTATACAATTAGCGCGAGTCACTTATTTATATACTATAGCTATTAATTACCACTTCATCTCTTTACTGTGTTGTGAATTTTTGGATAACAATAGTAACAAGAAAATCCAAATCGCAAACTGAAGCAGAACTGATGTACCTCCTCGACTTTCGTCTTGCCAACAGCAACCTTATCTTTTGTCTCTGAAATGCCCTTCCTTAGAAATGAGCCTGTTGATGCTGCTGCCTCTATGAGGCGCTCCTGCATTGCGTGTCTGGTAGATGGTTTCTGTAGCAGTGCCCAGCGACCCTTGACACTTGACCCAACTCGTCCTGCCACTTCAGCAACATTACCTTTAGCGTCCTTTGCTACCTCGCCAACAAATGTTCCAGCAGTTTGCCCAGCTTCTTTAAGCTTCATACCTGCATAAAACCCCTGAGAATGTGACAAGCAATTCCATGAAGGATATCCAGAAGAACATTAGCAAAATAATAATTTCTTACCTGAAGAAGAGAAGAAGCCACTTGCCTTATCTTTCCACTGAGGTGAGAAGGGCAAAGGCATTGATAGCTAAGCTAGCCGGCCGGACCAAGATAAATTAATTATCCCAACCAAGAGTTCTGTTGAATTAAAAGCACATTCACAATGTATCAAAAAATAGAAACAACAAAGACTGTGTGTCAAGCGTTCTTCAATAATGTACAGGATATTCTCAAATCCTTCTTACGAAAGCAGCTGATCAGAACTAAGCACATACCTCAAAAGAAATTGGAAACCAAACACACACATCACCATCCCCCCACCCAAAAAAAAAAAAAAGAAAAACACACGCAAAAAAAAGTGAGTAAGAAAGAAAAATGACAACTAGACATGCTGATTGTAGTGAAAACTCCTTTCATGGCATTGAATTATCGGCTAACACCACCTACAAAGCAGATTTAGTTGTCCGGCGCATGTGGACTGGGGACATAAGAAATACCCAAAGGAATTAGCTAGATGCTTTGATATGTGTAAAACCAGCATGACTGACAGTAAACATGACCGAAAATGAATGTTTCGAACGAAATGATGTCGGAACATTTTTATCACAGCAATGGAGGTTTGCATACTCACCTATCCTTATGTTCTCACAATAAGGTCAATATAATGAAGCAAGTCTTTCCTTCGATTCGGAAAGGCTTGAGCAGGAAAAGCAATTTATTTCACGGAAAGGGAAACCATTCGTCCAGATAATTTGGCTTGGCAGTACAAAATAGTAAATGCACAGCACTTCAGTCCTGAAGCTATCGAATTATTTATCTCTACATACAGACTTTATACAGCAAAAATCCAGTACCCACGACCTAGGCGTCCCAGCTGAACGCGCGTAATATCCACCATCTCAACATTCGAATGGAAAAAATAAAACTTTCATATTCGAAATCTTGAATTCTCTCCAAGAGTCCGACGTAAAAATAAGGAAAAAAAAAATGAGCTCTGTACCGGTCCTCACCCTATCACTCCAGTAAAAAGAACCGCGATCGGTTTCGTCATCGAGAACACGATCCAACGAAAAGCTACCCGTCCCGGAGCGAAAACGCGACGAAGCACGGACCGCGAAAAGTTTCAGACGCGCAGGCGGAGAACCAATAGATTGAGAACAATTCCATGGATCGAACATAAAGCGGGCGCATACCTAATATGCTCGATGATGATGGGATTCAAAGACAGAGACGGAGAGAGAGAGAGAGAGAGAGAGAGAGAGAGAGAGAGAGAGCTGAGCACGGAGGAGCTTTTCTCTGCAGAGTTTTGAAGTTCAAAGTCGCCTCTCCTATTTCAATATTTTTTAATATAATAATTTTCCTGAGAGGGAAAGTGGAAGTGAAACTGGGAAAGGAAAGAGTGCCGATAGTCGAGAGAATTTTTTTTTTTTGTGGGGGTTATCAAAAGGGGACCCACGGTGTAAAATCAACTGATTAATAAAGTGATTAGAAGCAAAAGTTCGCTAATCAACGTTTCTTTGACCTGTCTTTTTCAAAATTTAAAATAGAGAGAGAGAGAGAGAGAGAGAGAGAGAGAGAGAGAGATTATTAGCCGCCGATGAGGTTTTACTCTATGGGCTTTTGTTTTCTCGAGAGTTCCAACAGACAAATGGGCCGATCCGATCCGATTCATCCCTCCCAACCCGAATTGGGATTTTTAGTTTTGCAACCGGACCGGACAGACGCAAATAAGTCCATTAATAGTAAGAGATTAGCAAATCGGGCGAAACCACGGCGGTCGGATTTTTCCGACCAAAATATAAAAAGTCGGATTTTGTGAGGGTAAACATGACTAATGAGGGTGATTGAGCCGGTCCATGAGAACGAGGCTGTTACAGTGATTGAGCGTGAATTGTTCCCATTTGCTTAGGAAATTGGCATTAGGATCTATGGAAAAAGAATGGCACAGAGAGACCAGAAGGCAAAAGAGTCGAGATTACAAATATGAACCCACATTGAGGATGTCCCTCTTTGACAAAGTAAAGTAGCTGTCCCATGCATGGGCTGCACTTTAAGGGCCCCATTGGTTTGGGCAAGTTTTCCACCAGAAAGTGTTCAGAAAAGAAAGAAAATTGACAATAAGGACATCTTGAGTCCCGTCCCAGGAAGTTCTTTGTTCTTCCTCAAGTTAGCCGGCCCTGATGGAATGTACAATACAACCCAGGAGCAATAGCTTACCGCCTGAAGGTCCTAAATGAGGACGGCAATGAGCGAAACGGCCTAGGCACATTTTAATGAATCCAGCATGATTTACCAGAACCATTCCTGTCTAGCATCGACAGTTGTCACACTGGTATGCATGAGGGGCACGGTTTCAAATAGAGAAAGAAGCTCATTCAGGCATCTGCTTCTACTGTCAGTTTGCCCTTCTAAACTGCTTGTACCTGAGGCTCCTATCTTGTAAGTCTTTCCTGGAAATATTTTGTCAAGAGATAATAGCAAAAACAGTTTGCTTAGAAAGATGGTGTCATGAAAGCATTTGGCAAAGAGCATACCTGGAAATGATAAGAGTAGGGATTTTTCTCAACTCTTAATTTACTAGCTGACTGGACTATGCACCTTGTATATCCCGCTAATTACCAACTTTTAGCAGTACCATGGGGCTATTGGTAAGAACCCGGAGTTATCGAAACTTACATTTCTGACTATTTCTAGTGCAAAGGAGGCTAGCTAATATGAGGGTTCTTTCAAGGAAGGGTGATCGTCTTTCTACTTCGTTTCTAGGATACTCAAGTTCTCATCCTTTTCATCTCTACTATTATTCTGCATCTGTGCCTTGATAAGAGGCAGGTAGGACTGGCTGTTATCTATGTTGGAAAAGCAATATGGTACTAGGTACGGCAGATAATTAACCTACTTCACAATCTGTACATATCTTCTCTTGTTCGTCAATGAGTTCCAATCAATATCGTACTAGCTTGGGAAGATCAATACCTTTCACCCAAATTGGAGAACCAGAGGCATTGGCAATAAGCAGAGACATCGCAACATCTTCACAAATTCTGAGTAGCATAAAAAAAATGAATTTCAATTTCATTCAAGGACATAAAGAAACAATTGAAAATGCAGCACCATGAAATCATTGTTCTACAAAAACTTTGCAAGCTGTACCTCTCCCTAGTAAGATAATCATGAACTATCAATGGCATTATAGAGGTGTACATATCCAAGTACTTTCTATGAAAAAATGCTGCTTGTGCAAGAATCATGCTGTAGGTGCCCTTCCACCAAACTGACCACCATCCTTCATATTTGTAATAAGGAGCACCATTTATCTGCGACAGGTCAAAAATATACTCAGTGACAGCTTCAGGACAAATCCTCTTGTTCCAGTTATACTCTGGAAATCAGTCTGTCCCAATTCTTTTCGGCCCACTGGAGAATTCTTCTTTTATGGAAAATAAGTAGGTTCAAATTCATTCTTCCTGGCATAATTTCGGTGCCTATTGTTAGTTACATCTTCTATAATCAAGTTTGTTCGTTACTTCCCCCATGATACCTATGGTGAGCATCAGTTCTTTAACATTTTCCTTTAATACATAGAAGTGGCTATAGACCGCTAATTCTCAAATATACAAAGAAAGACACCTGTAAGACTTCCTAGAGAAAACCAATAGGAGTTTCACAAAAGAACTGCGATGTACAACTGGCCGTCTTCTCCTTCTTTAATGCAGGGTCCATTTTGCAAATTGTAAGTTCATCATGGAGTTAAAGGATAGATTCTACAACTTCACCAAATGTTCAGAACAACTCTCCAAGATCTTATTCATTTCCGCAAATAATAGAATTAGCAAAGATACAAATCTAACCTCTGCTTCCAGCAAATGTGCACGAGGAACAAATCCCACCATAGTAGAAGGAGCACTCTGCCACACCGTGAAAGCAAAATCCAGAGTAGGACATGGAACAATTACGTCATCGTCCACAGAGAAAACTGCATCAGTTGTGATGCCCCCACTTGGCCTGAATCTACTTTTTATGGTACCGTCACTGATGATATCAATCTTAAAATCAAGCCTATGAGACTTTGATGCCACAACTTCATTGAGATGGAACTTCAGGTTCTCCTGTGGTGGACCAGTGCCGCTCCATATGACCCATATCGTATGGGTACCAGCGCAGGATGCATAGTGGGCAACAGTTTGCTTAAGATGGTTGTTTTGGTTCCATGTGTTGATTAACACAGTGTAAGCACCCCTGCACATCAAAAGAGGAAAGCAGAGAAGGAATAATACGAGCTCACATTTTACTGATCGCATCTCGTAATCTAAGTACTGTGAGAGTAAAAGAAGCAGCAGATACTGCGTGCTAAAACTATATAGACAGCGCAGAATCATAATTAATGATCAAGCAGTAAAACAAAACTAATGCAAAACAAAATAAATCTAGCACACGTTGATTCAACATAAGCAAGCACACCGCAAATATAGTACATTTAGGGACTGTTGTCTGAACAGAGCTTATCCTACAGCCAAAGATTCACCAACCAACCTAGTATTAATCAATCGCACGGAAAATATTTCTATTGAAGAATTATCAGGTGATTTTCCTCTGAGACCAGAACACAATATGCTATTTCACAATTTGCAAGCCATAAATACTAATCATTCCCCAAAACATAACGCATGTAAAAACGACAAGCTGCAACCCAATAACCTCCTATAGAAACACTGTCAAAGCAAATACAATCAAATACAATCTCACGGAAGGAAATCGCGCGGAAATTTACTCTGAGATACCTTGAAGGGGAAGAGACTCAAGAAGGATGGTGCAAGTTCCATCCCATGAAAGAGTTCAATCTCGAACCGACCAAGAGGACGAGGCCCAGGACAACGACGCACGAGAGAAGCCTCGGCTTGGCGCCGCCGCCTCCGAGCGGGTGGCGGAATCGCCACAGGAGGAGCGGCCATCGGCTGCTGTACCCGTATCTGGTGGCCGCTTTTTCCTTCGCCGGCGAGCACAGCCCGGCTTCCTTCTCGCGGATTCTGATTAAGGCGGTGGACACGGATGATCTAAGTCAACGCTACTAGCGATTGCGATTGATTTAGCTTGGGCAGTGACCATGACAGGCTCCGAAGCGCGGAGAAGCTAAATTATCCTGCGGTTGCAAAATCGACCGTTACGACGAGGGACGAGCCGGGGGAGGGAAGACCCGCTCCCGCGGACTGGGACTCGGTACGTCGGGTTCGGGTTCGGGTTTTTCCATTGCTGGAGCTGATATATAAATCGGGAATTTCATTCTCCCTTTCATCTGTACCATCGACATCGATGTTGTCACTTCATCCAAAAGGCAGAAGGACCTGAATATTGTCTTTAGTTTTGCAAGAAATAAACGGTATTGATGTCTCCTTTCGATTGGAGAGCAAGTGATTTGGATCCTTTTAAGGTTTCATTTTCAAGAAATATGGACAAATTTAATCATTATCTTTAATTCGAAACACATGGACCATGTAATCAAGTCGATTCTACTAACACAAAACTAGCATAAAAGCCATACGCTTCTTGAAAAACTGCAATGGATTAGTCTTTACCTACATAAGATTTTATCATTTCGAACTAGAACCTTGGCACTACATGGGTAAATTAAATTACATGGTAACATGCTAAGATAAAAGAGAAAAAATGAAGAATGGCTGAGTATCATTGCAGTTCCACCCTCGACAAGCCCAAACGTAGAAAACAACCCTCGTATTGGAACTGATTAAGAACACATATACTCAAGCGTACACCTCACATTTGCAACAGAAAGAAAAATTAGAAGGGTGGAGACATCACTAAAACGCCCCACAAAAAATTGGGGAAAAAGAAGACAAAGTTGACTGAGAAAACAGGACAATAGAGGCCCACGGTACCAAATAATTATCCTACAGTGGGTCATTACAGATGCTTGAGCCTACGTCTCAATAATCATAAAATCAGCCAAAATTTCTGCATCGACCTAATTTGATGCCTTTCATTTTTCCAGAAGGTCCGACTCCAAGGAACTGGCTGCGGATTACTTTATCATCTTCTATTGTTGCTGCGACCTCTCCCGCCACCAAAGCCACCGGAAAACCGGCCATTCCTTTGGCCAGAAAAACCACCACCTCTACCCCCAGAAAAACCACCGCCCCTACCACCAAAGCCACCACGACCGCCCCCACTGCCAAATCTTCCCCCTCTTGGCTGGTCTCTCTCCTGGAGAAGCGGCAATGTTTTTACCACCACTAAGCTTACATTTGCTGCATTCTCCTGGCCTGCAATTCAGAGGAGGGAAATAAATATCAAAATCAATCATCGTCCAGATAACGAGAATCTAACTGAACTGCTGCACTAGGCTGATGAACCCACAACATAATCTGCTAAAATAAGAGAAAAATCTACGAAAAGTATGCGCAAAGTGCAGCATCACATATGACTTAGGAGCCTGATGAGTTCTGCAGTTTAAGTACCAGCAAGGAAAATATCCAGATCTTCAGCTGCCACATCAAATACCACGCCATTTCCATCAGCTATGAGAGCAAGACCCTTCACGGACTCTACTTTTTCTTCTGGCAAGAATCTCCTCAGGACACCAAAAGCATACCTAAAAACCAAAGTGATATATAAGCCCAGAGTCATATCAGGTGAGAAAAGAATACAATAATAAAGCTAGAAGGGGCTTGGCCCCCCACATCCACACAATATCTACAGTGCAGTACTGCAAAGTAATACAACTTTTTGACAACAGAGATCTTCCACACTTACGAAGGTGTATAAATGGGCCTTCCAGTCTCGAGAAGTAAGGTTACATGGTTCTCAAGTGATGAAAGCAGTGATCTGCTCTTTATTTCGCTATAACCCTGAAAAAAGAAGAGAGTACAGATTTTATTTCTTAAATGACCGAAGAAAGAAGGAAAAGAGATGCATGTCAAGGAAGTGCAATAAAAGAATATAATAAGCAATCAGCTTTGTTAAAGTAACAAGACTTAAGTGGACAATAAACTTACAGAAGCCTTAGCAAGAGCCTTTGCAAGTAATTCTACTGCTGACATGCCAGATGTGTCCAGTAGTTGCTCGGCAGCAGACTTGAATGCCGGAATAACACTGCATTTCGGAGGATATTAGCATCTCGTTGTTATAGGCAATAATTCAGCTTCTCAGCAAAAAGAATGATTGTACCTGTCAGAAATTTGTGTTATTGATTCAGCAGCTTCGACACCAGCAGCTTGAGCAACATCACTTGGCTGTGGAGCTGCAATGTGTTCAAATTTTACACCAGACTGTTTTTCGATTCTAGATACGTTTGCCCTTCTTGGATCATACAGCATGACAGCTACTCCAGTATTGCCTAGAGAACAACATTGCACTCAGCATCTGGCGAGCTGCAGAAATATTGGAAGTATGGAAAATGCAGGTTTCAAGTTGAACAATTACCAGCTCTCCCCGTGCGTCCAGATCTGTGAATATAGGCTTCAACATCACGTGGAGGCTCACACTTCAAAAAAAAAAATGCCAACTATCAGCCTGACCGCATTTTAAAAAAAAAAAAGCAAATCAGAACATACCATATACAGCATACCTGGATAATTAACTGGACATCATTGATGTCCAATCCTCGTGCCGCCACATTCGTGGCTACTAATGTCATAAACTTGCCAGACCTGAAACCAGCAAGTGTAACCTGCACTCAAGAGGCAACGTTTAAGCAAGGAAAATAATGTCATGTGTCAATTAAGAGGCAAAAGAGGTCTCAGCCGTCTTAATACAGATGGTCATTGGTCGCCATTCTAAGCATGTGTCCAGATTGACCTTTACATTTTGTTTTGCTTAATATAAATCTTGTGGCTCACGCCATTTTTAAATCTGAAACTCTGGAAATCATCACAACACTCAAGTATTGACATGTAAATTCAGAAACAATTTCTTCTTAGTTTTTCTCAAATTTGAATAACATTTTAAATTTTGGCAGGTAGTACTTTTCGCTTTTGCTCAAGTGTAACCAAACATGCCCTAGAGTATGAGAGCTATTTTCTAGAAATACTTGCATACACGAAACCAGAAAATAAGATACAAGGAATGCATCACTCAAACAGATAGCCCCTGCAAATTAACAAAAGAATATTGTTTCCAGAGTCATGATGCCGGACTACCAATGAATCAGATCCAAAAACAAATAATCATAATTCATACTATTGAAGCCTAACAAGCGCATTTATCAGAAAAAAAATTAGAGGGTAGGTACCCCACTAAAAGCATCAGCCACCTTTAATATCTGAAAATATTTTATAATGAAAAGGGATCTTTTGCTACAGACCAATCTCGTTGCCTCTGGATGTAACACTTACCTTAATCATTTATACCTTGTGCAACCACCACACATCAATATATCAGCATTCTCCAAGGAAATGAACATCTTGGCAAACTAGGTTGGTTGACTTGATTAACATAGTAAGGAACTCGCACAACATTGTCATCCACTATATGTGGTTGACAACTGCAAAGCAGGTAAACCAACTATTCCTAGCGATGTAACTTAGTATAACAAAGCATGCTCTCTCTTCCTTGTTCATCTCCTCTTCAGTATGTTACAACATTAATACCCTTACATGAAATAATACGTACAAAGATTCTATACATTCATCATTTACCTCTCGTTGGGCTTGCTGTATGTCTCCATGCAAGGGCCGTGCTCCAGTCAGCAATCCCGAAAGTTGAGAAGCAGATTCCTTTGTCTCAGTAAAAATTATGGTACGGCCTCCACTAAAGAAAATCCAACCAGAGAAGAAAGTGTGAAGAGTGCAGAGTAAATCTCATGACTAACAAAAGAGCACAGCATTAAAGAAATGAAAGTGGAAACAACTAACCTGCCATAACAGCGTATTATGTCTGGGATAAGCTGAGATCTAGCCGCGCTTGTACAAGGAATAACAATATGCCTAACATTGGTGCTGGCCTTCATTTTCTCATTACCTACTAGATCTACAGTTCTCTTGTTTTGTTTAAGGAACCTGGAAGAAATCTGGAAATGCAAAGTTATGGTATCAGGAAAAGTTAGGTGAACATAAGTTTGCACGACAGCAAATAAGGAAAACCGACTGAGATACAAATACATTCAACATAACAATTTTGCTGGATTGAGTTACGTACACCCTTCACCCAGTCTGGTAAGGTAGCACTAAAGAGCAGTGTCTGAACTTTACTTGAATCCTTCACCTTGCCTGCAAGAACCAGAAGAATTGAGGGATGCGTATATGCACTTTTATCAGCAACATGGTTAAATCGAAAAAATAACAGTATTAATATAGTGATTCTCCAAATATCTCAGGAGATGATCAAAATCCAAGCTGCAGCTTAGATACTGCCGTGTGTAAACCTACTCAGACAAGCCTCGAGGAGAGGAATATTGGTTTATGCTCCTCTTAATGGATGTGCAATACGAGATATGTTACATGTGGTGGAGAATTTAAAAGGCAGAAAAAGAAAATAAAGATCTTGCTACCCAATACTGAAACTGAAAAAACTATTGTCCAATTGCAAAAAACAATATCACTAATAATTGTAATTGCTATATATAAATGGAGCATAATTCCCCGAGAAACTTCATAGTGAAAAATTTTAATACACACGCACCAAGAATTAGCTCCACATCTTCAACAAAACCCATCCTTAGCATTTCATCAGCCTCATCAAGGACACGGAAGGTTAAAGAGCTCAAGTCAATATTTTCCCTCTCAATGTGGTCCTGCCACAAGATGTAACAAATAAGATCAACACTGTGAACATAAATGTTATTTCCAGCAGGTGAAAGAAAACCAAATAAGTTTCCAATTCAATGAATTACTTTTACACGGCCAGGCGTTCCAATCACTATATCAACCCCTCTCCTCAATTTGCTCTCCTGAGCTTGATAGGGAGCCCCACCATACAAACAACATGATGTTAAGCCCACTGCTCCACCATAAACTTCAAAATCAGAAAACACCTAAAAATGAGAGTAAAAGATGTCAGATGTCTATCTCTATATCTAGATGAGATTATTTCCATAAGCTTGCTTGCACTACCTGCTTGGCCAACTCCCTAGTAGGTAAAAGCACCAACACACTAGGTGGCCTACTATATCCTGTCTTCCTTGAGGCTTTTGCAGGCCCGTTCGTCAGAGATTCCAAAATGGGCAAGACAAAAGCTAGAGTTTTTCCCTGGTATAATTCGCATAGTGAACGAGGTGATTATCAGTGCAAAAAAAATTAAAACTCATCAACTACAGAACTAAGCAAACAGTTCAAAAACTCCTGTTCCTAGCAGCCAATCATCTTTAAAAAATTCGAATAGCAACGGCGGCCAAACAGTCTTTACACATTTATTGTTTTACATCACACCATTGAACTAATAATGTACGGATGATTCTGCCACAAGCCAAAAGGTTCATTAGCTGTAGGTTCGCATGCCTTAAAACATCAGCCAAAATTTGTCTTATGCAAAGACAGTGCAGGGTGAAATACAGGGAAATAGGACCAGAAATGCACCAAAGACATTTCAAGACCGAATTGCATTGTCCCATACTCTACACTATAATTGCTTTGTCTTATCATTAATAAAACCACCATGCGAACTCATTAGCAGCCTCGCAGTGATTTGAAAAAAAAATATTCACCAAGCTCATGAATCAACCATTCACTAGTCGAACCGCAAATAAAATCTAATCTTTTCAAACAGGTCAGCTCTGTGACCCTTTCCCGCCATCACACACTATCATTACTCCAGCATTCGTTTCTCTAGTTTGTCAGTTAAATTAGCAGATATCAAACAAGCACGCGACCATCAACATGTCAATCCTACAAAATTCAAATAAAAAATTTTATACCTGACCAGTGCGAGCACGGCCGACCAAATCAGACCCATCGAGGACGATATCAAACGTCATGGCTTGAATGGGAAACAAAGACGCGATACCATTGTCCTTCAACTTCAATCTCAAGCTGTCCGAAATCCTAAAATTTGACACAGCGTTGGGGTTCTCCTCCTGAACCACCTCATCATCGCCGTCGCTCAACCTCGCCTTCTTCTTCTTCTCCCTCTCCTTATTCGCTTTCAAATTCTCAGGGTCAACCAACTCGGAGCTGGTCTCGCTCTTATCTTCATCGTCGTCCTCGCCCAGCTCCAACGCCTTCCTCTTCTTCTCCTTCTTCGCAACTTCCTGATGCTCCAAGAGCTTTGATTGCTTGGATTCGGCACTTTTGCTGCTCTTCTTTTCCTTGTTATGTTTCTTCCCCGACGCCGGAGACTCAAAACCTTCGGTCTCTAGCTGGACCTTTGCCTTCATCTTCTTCTCTTTGCTTTTGCTTTTGGAGTTCTCGGAGGATTGAATTGAATCGGATATAGCTATGGAAGGCATCTATGAAGATGATGGATACAGAGAAACTGACGAGAATGGCGAGAGCGGAGTTTTGTTCTCTTTTCTCTTCTCCTGCTTGAAGAATGGTGTGACGGTGAGACGCAGAAAGCAGGAGAAAGAGAGGAGAGACAGAGGAGGAGTTGCCAGCTAGGGTTTTGTATTTATAGAGCTTTGGTGGTTGAGTGAATTCTGGCCGTTGGATGGTGGAGGCAGCTGCTGAAATCGACGCCCACCGTTGGATTGGAAAATTCGGCCCCACAGGGCCGGAACACGTGACTGCTTCCACTGAATAATGACGTCGTTTTGCCTAGCTCACGCGACCGTCTCCGTTTTTTGGTCTAAAATTTATCAAATGCTTCCGCCTTGCCGTGGAAATATCTAAAAGCTTCACCGGTTTTTTATTGGTTTAACCCTTTCTTCTAATTACCTTTTAAAACTCCGTTTATTTTTCAGGTACCCAAAAAAAACCTCAAAGTTTAACTGCAGTAATAATAATTCTATCTTTTAAAAAAATTCATCTCATAAAAATCATAAAATTTTGGTTGAGTTCCATATATCTACTTTGAATTTCTTGTCTCATAAAAAAATGCAAACTCTATGTCCAATCTCAATTCTAACATTAAATTTTTTTCAATTAACCATCTGCCCAAAATTGCCTTAAGTGATATAGCACTGATTTTGTGATATAGCACTTCCATGCCAACTTTTATATATAAGAACATGTCTTTTGGAGAAGAATTTCCATGTCTACCCAAGCCACGTCTTATTGGATGTGAAATTTAGGACAAAAACTAGAGCAATCAGATTTGGTTTTCTTCAATTGTTCTTACTCTTGAGAGTGTCTTCTTCCATGTTCCACCTTGCTAAGCATTTTCAATTTTGCACTTAGCCTTCAATCTCTCGTGTTCAATCTCTTGTACTTTGGAGTTTTCAATCTCTTAATTGTCAAGAGAAATTTCCAACAGAGAGTTAATAGGGATAGATTTAAACATACGTGAAATTTTATGACACAAAAATAATTTGTCGTAGAGTGGAACTAAATCGAAAGTTTCAAGTTTTTTATGGGACAAAAGAAAGTTTGAGGTAGAATTTATAGAAAGTTCTAGAAAACTTTTCCTTCAAGTAATCAACTATATCAATTACAAAAGGAAGGAGTGAATTTTATTTTTTTTATTTGCGATAATGGTTAGACATAAATTATTGACCGTAACGATGATATTTATTATTGGCTAAATATTTAGGCAATACGATATACGAATGATCAATATTAGAAAAAAATATTCAAATTATTCATTTTTCGCGAAAACAAACATGCATCCATCAATGTCACATCGCACCACCATCGACGCCAATCTCGCCCTCATCAAACTTGTCTCTCTAGCCTCTCAAGCATACTGATTAGGACCTTGCCGCCACCATTGGTGAAATCACCAAATATGGGCTTGGGATACTAGATCGATTTGTAAAGCTCAAATCCCTCGTAGCTACAAATTTCAACGTTCAAGGGGCAAGTTGCAATGAGAGAAATATTGAGAGACAAATGACCACAATCCTAAAAACTCCGAGGGCAAATTGTAATTCTTCCCAACTTATACCTCGGAGAGGGACAAGCTCACGGATGTCAAGGATTGGGAGCCGAACCCCGTATCTATGATACTAATGTCCTTATCTTCGATTTATTTATGATCAGAGTCGTATGCCTACCAGCATAACTAAAAAATTTAATAAACAGAAATTGTTCTTACCAGGCCTAACCGGATGAACAAGGCCCAGGACGAGAACTAACTTGCTTGATTCCGCAGATTTGACCCCTTAGGCCTGGCATCTAGCAAGCTGCAGACCCAATATAAGCTCCCACTTCCTAGGCCCGAGGAAAAGGACAGACGATAACTTCATTGACGAACAAAATTGCACCTGTGTAGATTTTTCTTTCTTCTCATTCCAAGGGCTCATATAAACCTTAAAGCAGCAAACTATTTCTTTAGGAACAGCAATACCTCTGTACACAAAATCCGACGTTAATCGACAGCAATGTGAAAGCAGTTACACCAGAGGAGAGCAGCAAAAGCAATACCAGTTTCAAATTCATCCCCCACGCGCGGTCCACACTTGAAAGAGCCTTGGATGTGTGCAGAGAAACTCCGCGTCCATGGACTGATGAGCTTCGACTGATTCTCTCAGAACATAATTGCGATCTTTCCATTCATTACCCATGGGTATTTGTAACCAGGAAAACCATAGTCAGAGGTATTACTTCCCATTGAGCTTGGGAACCCAGTTAGCCAAAGTTCAAGAAGCAACAAGGAAGAGGGTGCTTGCAGCTCGCTAAATGGATCTAAATGATATCAAAGAGTACTCAAAATTTCTGTCAAATTGTTAAACATGCAGCAAAGGTAAAAGCATCACGTATGTCAGGAACATGAAACTTAGATACATTAACCTCGAGAATAACCTGTACAGGAGAGATATATACAAGATTAAAAAGGGAAAGTACCATTACAAGATAGCACAAATCATCAATTGAAAGGGTCTCAAAATTTACAGAGGGCCATCAGATGAGAGGACATGGCAGTGATAGTGGGCTAACACTACAGCCTTAGAAGTCATGGCACAAATAACATGCAAACTTGAGAAAGAAAACACCAACCCCACTGTCAACGAAACCCAAAAGTACTTTCAGCTTATTCATTACGGGAGCAGCAACTAAATCTGTTCTGTAGTATGACAGACAAGATTCACCTCAGACACGCTCAAAATTCAGACTTTCAGCTTAACATGCCAAATTGGCCATATGAACACACTACAATCTACTCTTTTGGCTTCTTCAACAGCAAAGGACCCACATTGTCCCCGGTAGCTTTGTTATGCTTCACATGGCTCCCATCACAGAGGGGGAAGGTCCCAGATCTCCAGCATCTGCAATCAAAGTTCAAAAACCAAGGGAACATTAGATGGGTTTCAATATGAGATATCATATGACAGAAGATGTATGTCACGACTTAATTTAGACAGCATGATTCAGCATGAGAATGTATAGGAGTTCTTTAATTCACATATACCCAGTAAAAGCACGAAATTATCAGACATTGCTCCGATCAGTTATCTGCGAACTGACACAGCACAATATAGTCAGCTAACTCCTAGTCATCAATCCGTCCTGCCCAAGCGTCACAACCAATCCGAGAAAAATATGCAGGAAAGCACCATACTAAACGCCCTGCACCTCCAGAGCATGCATTATCCCCTTTCCTGGAAAACGATTCCGCACTTGAGAAATTAAGTTGAAGATAGTAACACCATTCACCAGCCATTCATCAATGCACATGAAGGAAATGCTTCCGTTTCGTATTCCCATGTAGTCATACCTCTCCTCCACAAGTAATGTGCTACACAGCATGTAGCAACGGAGATATAATCATCCCAAGCTAGTTGAACTTGAGGTGCACTATCTTACCAGTGCAGACCCACTGTCCCGCTACTGAAGAAAGCAAAGTGGCCTCATCCTTTTAGCTAAAGACCAATGACATAGACATGGCTAATTTAGGTTAAATAACAAACATACGAAGCCTATCTTTCATGAGGTCATGTACAATCCCTCCCCCGCTTTTATGTGATGTAATTGACTCGGACTACCGTAATAAGCCGAGGCAATTTCCTTTATCTTGCAAGGGCCAATTCAAATGCACGGTTTCATTCACAACCAGCCACCACAAGTGTGGGAACAGGTCCGCGAGAGTAACTGCTAATCACTAACCTTGTCCAGCAATAACTCCAATGCACTTGCACGTAATCATACTTTAAAAGCGACGAAAGCGAAATGAACACGAATCGTTGAAGTTCAAAATCGAAAGCCACATCGGCGACCTACCTACAATAAGCAGTGAGGGGCTTCGAGAGCTCGGACACGACGACGGAGTCCACGACTTTCTCCTCGCTCTTCCTGATCTCGGGGTTTATGGCTTGAACCTCCGCCCTCACCGACACCACCCGTCTCGTCCTCGCTCTCCCGACCGCATATGCGAATCCTCCGTCTCTACCTCGCCTCGGCGCCGCCGCCGATGACGAAAGCCCTACGCCTGCTAGATTCAAAATCGACGCCATGGATGATGAGCTCGAGAGAGAGCGAAGCAGGTCAACCACTTGTTTGTGGAGAGTCGGATGACTGTGAACTGCCGTTCCCCTTTGCTTTTTCCCGAAGGTTGAGAAATTAGGTGGGGGGCAAGAACGTGTGGCGAGCACGCTTCGTTGGGATGTGGCGTTGGTGATGGGCGCGATCGAGACGTAGAAAGCGGCGACACGTGTCAACTGATGAGCGTAGCGAGTTTGCGAAAAGGGTGGCGGGAAGATGCGATTCCAGAGAATCGGGAGCCGGGAGGACAAGTCCGTACTCACGGGCTTTCCATGGTTCTCAAAGCCCAAATTGATGTCTCGAAGAAAAATGGGGAGGCCGACGAGGGGGCCGCGGGAACAAACTGCTTCCTTGACTTTATCCCTTTAGAGAAATTCCACGTCACCGTGGGTCCAAAAGATCGACGAAACCCATGGCCCACATTATTGACGATAACCAGCTCTTGGCTGAAGAAATTATTGCCGCCTTATAGAAAATACCAACTCCAACCTGAGTAAGTCCTTAAATAGCATCTCGTCCGGACCTTAGGATCCCTCGAACTTAAGACATCTAGTCCCTGCCATCAAGGAAGAAAAGGACATGCTTCGTAATTAGGGGTGCATTGCGTGTGGCCATCGGCACATTAAAGAAGAACCCCATGCAGGCAGCACGCCAGTTATCAGAGGGGCACTGAAGGGCCCTATACGAGAGAAATCTCCCTTCTACGTGGGGATAACCCTTCAATCACGCCGACGATTCAAGAAAACCCATGGTTTGAAGGTAGCCCTTCAACTAGGGGCTAGCTTCAATATATCATATCATGCCTATCATTTTATACATGGATTTAACTATCCTATCGAGACGAATATCAACGTATCGCATCATATCTATTATTTAGTAAGAATTGCAGCGCATACTGGTATAAATGGATCTGAAAATGCAAATATATATAGTTAAAATTTCTTACGGTTCATTACTAAAAACAAATACACAAGTGGAGACAACATTCAACGACCAAGCCACAATTATCGCATGATCTGAACCCTAAATAGTGTAAGAAACCATTGCAACATTTCGTAACCAGAAGTTCGGTCGTGACAGCAAATGTAAACAGGCTTAGTGATATCGACAAGATAGACTAGCTAGCGAATGTCAAATCTAGTAAGAGAGAGAGAGCACGAATCATAGAGTTATGGGGGGAGAAGTAACTTCTACTCTTTAACCATTTTCTCGGAGCTTTAAAGCAAGGATGCAAAAGAGTCAAAAAGTTTCGACATGAAGAATAGCTACGAAGGAGGAGGAGAAGGAGAGGATAGAATAGGGTTTCTCTTAGAAATGTCCTGGCAACTCAATTACGAGAAATTGAAAAGATCAAAGATCATTTTCAAGTGTAAATTTGTGCCTTGAAATCGGAGTTGTTCTGCTTCATTTTTATTTATTTATTTTCTTTTATTGTTTTCCCTCTCCTTTTTATTTCATTTTTAATTCCTTTCCATCATTCCTTGATAATTTTGTTTTTCAAACAACAAAGTTTACCAATATACCCAAAAATATGTACTAAATTCAAATGCTGGCTATATAGAAAATATTTTACGATAGAAGAAGATAAAGTATATAAACAAGAATAGGTCTAAATGAAAACGATAAATTACTGTTAGTTATTTATTGTTTTGTTATTTTGAATTTTCTTATTCAGATATTAGAATTTAAGTACTTTTTATATTTAATACTGTTTCATTTTTATTATTTTAAGAAGTTTGTTGTTTTGCCAAATAACTTTAATGCTAATTCATCCACTTTTTTCTCGGATTATGTTCCTCTTGTATCCTGTTTTATTCTGTCAAAACCAAACACGCTATCCTGTCATGGCTTTTACTTTGGCTATCCAAGAAGAAAAATGAAGCCGAATTGTCAAGCGGATTAGCTTTCAGTAGAGAAATGTGAGATTGGGCCCTCGACAAAAATAGAACAAAAAGGCAAAATTAACGAGTCAACTATTTAATTTCCACTAAGTATCTGGACTTAGACACACAAAAAAAAAAATTACTCGTGCTTGGAAATGCAAGACCCGATTCACCCTTGCATTTAATGAGAACTTTAAAATGCCTCTCCCATTTTAAATTATGAAAATTCCCATGGACTTATCACGTTGCATGCAAAATGAAAACTAATCATGCACATATGTTACGTAACGAGTATATTCCACGGACTCGCTAGTTTGATTCGTATCGTGAGCAAAACTCTGAACAACTCGTTTTACAAGCCACGGCATACGTCGTGGGAATAAATTTTCAAGTTGCAAGCATTCTGGCGGGGCTACAGTTGCAAGGAGGAGCTTGCTAGCTAGCTTCGGACTGTTAGATAGCTGATTATGCGAAATACCCAAGACTTAAACTCAATCCGTTGCGGGCGTAAAACCCATACGATCATGCTTGGAAAGAGTCACTGGCCCCGCCACTTCCCGCTCTTTTTATATTATTGAGAACATACGTTAATAGCAATTACCCCTAGTCACTCGTTGAGTTTACCCTTTTTTTTTTTTAACTATTGTCGAAATCAATTACCTAGCAAGCGCCGCGGAACTTTCTCATTCGCGGAAAAAAAAAATTGAAAAATGGTGTATTATGTGGATATTTTAACAAATGAAGCCAATAGACATGCGGGCCCGTTGATAAAGAGACTAGGTGCAACAAGTCACACCTACTCCCCGACTGATATGTGCTCTATGATCAAAAGTCTCGATTGAGTAAGGCGGTGAGGATTCATGATGCATTCATGCACAATAATAACAACAAGAGATAATTGCCATAGCCATAATCTCTATATATCACGTATTCTCCCGATTTTTTCGAACTTTCAATTTGCATATCCTCCGTCTAAAATAATATACTCTAGCGAACATCCAAAATCTATAAGTAAATGCCTCTCCCATTTTGTTTTGTGTGCCATTTATCTCTTCATGCACAATGCAGCATGGCAACCATTGAGAGCCACCTCACAGTTAGGGAGTGCAAAGGAACTCAAGAACCGCCCGGAACAGGATTGGATCGGCTCGAAACCAATGAGTACTGGCTCAGTTCCCAGTTCTAAGTGTGGAACCGCTCACCCATACCAAATCACTAATATATAGCATAACCTATAACTAAAAAATGAAAAATCTTATATCACTGATTTGAAACTCGCTCGTGTAGTCTCAAACTTTCGCTCTCGTCTTGCTCTCTCTCTCTCTCTCTCTCTCTCTCTCTCTCTCTCATCTCAGACTCTTAATGTCTCACTCTCACATCTATCTCTTCATTTCCGTCTCTTGACTCACGACCTCGACTTTCATTGAGTCATGGCCCCAACTCTCAACTCCCACCAACTCACAGCAGCACCTCTGCCCCATTCATTGTCTTTCTCTCTCGCTTTTGATTGCCTTTGCTTGCTTGGTAGGACCGATTTCATGGACATTCATGGGAACCAGACTCCATGGATCCATGGAACCAACGGCCAGCACTCAATTTCAATTTTTTGAGACCGATTATCGATCCTAGGGTGGGAACCGCCCACCCAGATCATGCTCGCATTTATTCACAACATTCAAAGCCTTACCACAACATCAACAATCAAACCCTTGCTCTCACTCATGCTCGTTGCAAACGTATCTCTCACTGAATCCATCTATGGGGGAAAATCCAAATAATGACTTGAAAATATTATCATTTTCCTCAAATAAAGGCCTAATGCACACTTTATCATCATTTTCTCAAATAATGATCCTAAGTGAATATTGTTTCAAATAAGGCTTGAAGCAGCTATGTTAATATGTAAAAAGAGCCCGACTTTCAAGTTTTTCCTTAAAATTTTTCCATTTTTCCTTTTTTTTACTTCTTTTAATTTTCGCCGATAACCAGTTTGGCTGGCCATTGGCGACGCTTGAAAAGGGCGAGGGTCGTAGGGCCCTTGCTGATTGCAGCAAAAGAAAAAAAAAAGAAATGAGTAAAAAAGAAAAGATAAAGATAAAAAAGAATTTAAAATTAAAATTATTTTTTGGAAGAAAATGCACATAATTGACCATAATATTTGCATGTCGGAGTCATGCCTTTATTTGAACTATCATGACCATTTTTAGCTTTTATTTAAAATCGATATGATTATTTTATACTCTTATTTAAGAAAAAAAGAGCATTTGAAGCATTTATTTGGATTTTTTCCTTATTTTTGAGTGAGCGCATTTGCGATTCGTGATAGCGAGTCCACACAAGCTCGACCTGAGTTCGTGGCCCATGAAAGCTGAGGATGGCCTCGAGCACGCGAAAGCGATGAACATTTGGGACAAGCTCGAGAGTCGTGCAATATCTTTAGTAAAAGCTTAGCCACGGTGGCCATGGTCACCAAGAGTACATGTCGTTTGACTTCGGCCCTGTTTGGTTCAGCATTTGCAAGTAGCTTTGGACCCCTAAAGGGGTTTGGCTAAATGCAAATAGCGTTTGGTTCAATATTTAGAAAACTTTGGGCAAATGCAATTGCATCTCTAAAGCTCTTCAGAGGCCTTTAAGCCAACACACCTCAAGAGGTACTTTGGGAAGTTGCATTTCCAAAATGCAACTACAATTTTTTTATTTTTTTTATTTTCTTTTAATAAAGTAATTAAAAAATAAAGTAATTAAAAAAAATAAAATTTCAAAAATTTAAAAATTTAAAATTTTGAAAAATTGAAACAATGAAAAAAAAAATTTAATAAAAATGATTAAAAATAAAAAAAAATTAAAGAAAGTAATTAAAAATAAATTAATTAAAAATATAAAAATAATTTTTTGAAAATATAAAAATATAAAAATTAAAAAAATCGAAACAATGAAAAAATAATTAATTAAAATTAATTAAAAATAAAAAAATAATTAAATAAAGTAGTTTGAAAATAAAAATAATTAAAGAAATTAATTTAAAAAATAAAAAAATAATTAAAGAAAGTAATTTAAAAATAAGAAATAATTAAAAAAATTAATTTAAAAATAAAATAATGAAAAATAAAAAAATAATTTTTTTCTAAAAATAAAATTAAAAAATCGAAATAATTAGAAAAAAATAATTAAAGAAATTAATTAAAAATAAAAATAAAAATAATTTAAAAATAGAAATATAATATTAAAAATATAATATATTATAATTAATTTAAAAAAATAAAAATATTTTTGAAAAAAATTATTTGAAATAATAATTAAAAATAAAAATAAAAATAATTTAAAAATAGAAATAAAAAAATTAAAAATATAATATAATAAAATTAATTAAAAATTAAAAATATTTTTTTGAAAAAAATTATTCAAAATAATTAAATTTAATAAAAAAATCAAATCATTTACAAAGGGGGATTTTTTTTACCAAACAGCATTTACGTCAAAGTTGCATTCAAATGCACTTGTTAATTACAATTTACCAAACAATATTTGCATTTCACTAAACCCCTTTAGCTTAAAGGTATTTGCATTTTTCCAAAGTCCATTGGCCAAATGCTGAACCAAATAGGCCCTTCAACCCAGCCTCGAGTTAATGCAATGCCCGTCGCCATCATTTGATTCGAGAAGGCCATCCTTAAGCCAAAAGAAAATTCAGAATTTTCATTTTATTTATAATTTTTAATCTTGATAATTTTTTTTAATCTTTTTCTTGCTTGGGCCATTGTCGGGCTTGGCGATAGCCGGTGACTATAGATCGACGGAGGAACGAGAGAAAAAAATAAAGTATTGAATTACTAAAAAAAATTAAGATGAGCCATTTCGAAAAATATTTTCACCTCTTTAGATTTAGAAATTAATTTTTCTAATTTTATATATAAGTTTTTCATTATTCAAATCATTTTTAACGAATCAAACGCGTAAAAATTCAAAAAATTAATTTTCGAAAATGGCCCTCTCTCAAACAAACGCCGGTAAGAGATGAAACATAATTTTCATTGTAAAATGCGGGAAGATAATCGTAAATCCTCATATATGGAGTGGGATTGCTTGTTATATATAAAAAAAAAAAATGAGGGTAGGCATGGGTTTTTTCACTTTTTCAATAGCAATAACTTTTTTTTTAAATTTCCGACCAAAAACATAATAATAACAACTTTTCACCTTTTTCAATAAAAAAATAATAATAATAACTATTGCATAATGCAAAGGACCTACGATAAAGCAGCAGTACCTAGGCCCTAGGGTGGGTGAAGGGGGAGGTCGCCGATCTCTATAGCCGCTCACGGGTCATATGATGCGCATCATCAATCCCGTCTTTAATTCCCTCTGCAATGCGCTGGGACCCCAATCTACAGTCGCCGTTCGCGCATGATCTCGTTCCGGTTTCGTTTTGAGTTGGGGTTGCCTGTCTGTCCCGCTGTAATGAAACACTGTTCGTCTTTTTACACCTCGGCGACTTTCTCTTCTGACCTTTGACCACCTGTCAAATTTCCATGCACCAGCTGATCGGTGATCTACTATACTGCCCCTCGGCAGATTAATAGTAAACATTTTACCCTCGCACACAAAAAGAGAAAGCAAACTGGACGCGGAAAATATAAGCAGCTAAAGTGTCGTTTTTATCCCAAAAAAAATCATAATTAAAGACGTTTAGCTCATTTATAATTTCTGAATTTTTTTTGTTTCTTATTTTAATTTTTTCTTTTCTTAAAAGGGACAACCCCCGGCGAGGGCTGAGTGGACTCGCCTAAGCAGGACGGGGATCCCCTCGCCTTCCCTTCTTTGGAGGGAGAAAAAAGAATTTGTAAAATATAAATGGCTAAAATACTTTTGATTAAATCTTTTTTGGAATAAAAATAATATTTCAAGCTGTTATTTAAAATAAATAACTCTTTAAATTTTTATTCGAGAAAATGGAGTCACTCCGTATTTTATTTGGAATTTTTCCCAAGCAAATCCCATGTTAAATAATTAAGTGAAAATTTTCTCTCTCGATAAATATTCGTTAACAGGATATTGGTTACAGATATTAATGATGTTTACTTTTTACGGGAACTTGAAATCCCCCCGTTCCGTCCACGTGGAAAGGCACTCCGAGATAAGACAACCAGAATCTAACTCCAATGATTACTTTCCAGAGTTCTTATTTTTCCTTTTCCCTGCGTAAAAACGACACTAAACTCTCAAATTAATTTATCAGGTCACAGCGACCTTTATTTTAATAATGAAACCGATGGAATAAATAAAGATTAATATCACCAAAAACTTCAAATTAATATATTTTATAAAAAAAATTAAAAAAATTTATCATAAAAATTATAAATTGATATAGTTATGATAAATTTACTCTAAATTAATATAGTTGTGACAAATTTACCTTTTATTAAAAAAATTTTAAATTTAACGTCAAATTATTGAGTTGAAAGTCATATGATAATTCACGGATATACTAATTTAAAATTTTTATTATTTATTTATTATAATATATTAATTTGAGTTTTTTTTATGAGATTAACCAATTTAACGAATGACAAATTTGTCGCATATGTAATAATTTAAAATTTTTTGTGATAAAAAAATTAATTTATAGTAATTTTATCATAAATATATTAATTTAGTATTTTGACTATCAAAAAATAATTGAGATTAAATTTATCATAAATATGTTAATTTGAGATTTTTTATGATTAAAAAATTATTTAGAATAAATTTATTGTAGGCGTATTAATTTAAAGTTTTTTTCGGTATTAATTCGATAATGATAGACCCGGAAAAACAATTAAAAGAAAAAAGCACACTGACACGATGGAAAGCCAACATCACATCAAGGCCCATCTGATTTTTGGTGACCCGATATATAAAAATTTAAATGCAGTGTCGCAGTCGCTCCCTCCCTTCCTCCCTCGGGCCCCACATTCTCGGCTAGGCTGTGGGCCCCCGGTGGCCCCCTCATTCCTCTGTCCCTAGCTGACGGCGTGCGTCCGGCGGTGCGATTTTGAATAGAATGGCCGCCTGTGTCCTTCACCTCCTTTTGGAGATGCGACTTCACTGTCCTCGGCACATTGCCTGAAAAGTCGCCACGCGTCGCTGCGGCAGCGGAGGTTTCACGTCGCGTGCTACTGTGGCTGTCCTCCGGGCCGGGTCGTCCGCCGGACCGGGACAGGATTCCCTGAAATTTGTGTTTCGCTTGGCTGGGTTCCAGACAAAGCCCGGGTAAAACCCCCGAGGTACGACGCAGCGCTTGAAGAGAGCGGAAAGTTGCCGTGATGAATGTAATTTTGCTCAATTAACGTTCACTTATTTCGTAAAAAAATAAATAATTTGATCAAAAAATCATTGGTATTGTTTACCAAAACGGAATTTTCTTTTCATCGTTTACAAATATGTCTAGACATAATTTATTATCGATAATGAAATTTTTTTTTATGACTAGTTATTTCAAATGATATAAGAGATTCTTTTAAACAAAATATTTTTTAAATAATTCTATTTTACAAAATAAATAGAATCCTAAACAAAGTAATTTACTAGTTAATGAGGAAAAAAATCATTATTTGTATGTGGCCATTATAAATATCTCGATTGATGTTTTACGCACATGTATTGGGGGCAGGATAATTTCCTTTTCTTGCATTTTCTTCTGTATCATGATATGCTTTCAATTGATGTGTTTAGAGTTATTGACATGCAATATTAATTATAGTTAAATATAAATAGCTTCCCTACACATATATGTACATAATCTGTCATTCAGAGCCCCAATCGAAAGAAGCAGATGAAAGAAGACATGGCCATTCTTTGCGTTGTTAAGCACGCGTAAGATCCTTTTTTTTTTCGCTATCATTAGAACTTAGGAGGGTATGCATGCCGTGGCATAAGGTTACAAACTCAAAATGTAAATCAATTGAGCAAGCATGTTAATAACCAAGCGTCATGATTATTCAAGTATGATTTTCAACATTGCATCTACCTGTCATCGCCAATAAAACCTTTTCGGTGCATCATACATTTCAGGATGAAAGTTTCCTAAGTATCATGCCATTTGTAACAAAAATCAAGGGTTGCCCTCATTTCATACAACAATCGAAATGGTGTAACCGATCTTCCCCTCATTTCATACAACAATCGAAATGGTGTAACCGATCTTCTAAGTTTTGAGTATCCTGTTTTTCCTTCAAAATTAACCGTGCATAAACAAATGTAAGCGAAGAAAATAAAATGGATCATTATCCACTACAGCATATATCTACATCTTTTTATTACGGTACCGTTTTGGTTTTAATAAATGACTGCTGGACCGTTGACACTGCGGGAAAGTTAAAGTCAAAATAATTATTGTCTGGACAGGGTAAAAGCGTCAACTTCAATTATTCTTGCCACTTGTACCCACTGGTGGCACAATAAAGACAAAGATGCAAGTTTCATGGGGCCCCACGTAAAATTTATGGCCATTTATTACTCGCTAGTTCTTACAAAGAGGTAAGAAGATTAGAGATTGGCGAGTGGTTTCTTCTGTGATTTAAGGAAAAAATGACCGTGCGAATGTTTCAAAGCGAAATCACCACGGGAGGAAAAGAAGGAGATGGTTTTGGGCTGGTCTTTCGATTGGTACAAACGTGGCAAAATGGTTAATAAGCACGCATGAAAACTATTTTATTTTGAAATAATTTCTGAAACAAAAATAAATTTTTCTATTTCTATCGAAAATAAAAAATTTTTGTTTCTGATTTTAGACCAAAATCTATTTCTGGAATATATTTTTGTTTCAGAAATAGAAAAATAAATTTGCGTTGTCAAACAAGTTTCTGTTCTAAACTTATTTTTAGAATAAATTTATTATAAAAATAAAAAAATAAAAATGTTGTCGTACGCGCGTCCCTAAGTCCAAAGAAAAGTTCCACTCCATTATTGTTACCCTTGGCGAGGGGCTGCGGCGAGTGGATCCGACGGCTGGGGGTGAATCTTAGGTTCCCGAGACGACGGCTCCGATGAAGGGACGTAGCTCTGCGCACTCTATTCTGCATGATCATTTAGCCATTGGGGCATATGTGTGTCCCCGTCGATCTTCTTTTCCCCCACCCCTCTCTTGTCTGCTGTTTCCACGTAAAATACGACAAACGAAAAAAAGCTGAGCCTCGCGAGAGTACAACAGCAAATGAGAGACAGCTTTATACGCCTCTTTTTAATGCTGGCTCCCTGATTTGCAGCAGTTGCCACAGCTGCAGCATTTATATTTATATTTATTTATTTTCTCTAATTTGCTAATTTGGAAATGAATATTTTTTCGGCAGGGAATTCTGGCAGTCGGGGGACGCGGAGGCGCGTGAATCTGGCGCGTGGCGATGTGGCCCGTTACGGGAAGGATTGCATCCGTAAAAGAAGAGGGGTCCGCATTCGGAAACGGAGGTCCGAATGACGGCCGGCGAGGTCCATGTCATTTCCTATTTATTGCACGTCAGCGATCCTCTCCGTCCCGTTCAGCCACAAACGTCCCGTCTTCGCCGTTTAATGCATTAGCATTGCTCTCTCTCTCTCTCTCTCTCTCTCTCTCCTCATAACATCTCTGCTCACTCCTTCCTTATACTTCACGCCAAACGCCTGTTCTCTCTCTCTCTCTGTACTATGCGCTTGGCGGATAGGCTCAGCGAGAGGTGAGGCCGATGTAGCAGGGAGACGAACGCTACACACTTTTTCGCTCTCTTCTTCTTCTTCTTCATCTACCATTCTCTCTGCGTCTTCTCTGTCCGTCGCACCAATGGAGGATGACCTTGCACCGCGCGTCCTCGCTCTCGCCATGGCCATTCTGGTGCTTCGCTGCCCTCTCGCCTCGACGCTTGACGATGAAGGTCCCTTCTCTTTCACCGTCTCCCGCCGTAGCCCCGCTCGTGTCTTCTGTCGAAACTTTTCTCTCTTCGCTTAGCTCGCGACTCTTGGACAGAGAAATGTGCTAGTTTCGGTAACTGTGATCTTTATCCAGGTCTCACCACATGTTTCGTCTTGACCTTTGCCAGTTCCTGGTTGGCGACGGTTCTGTTTCGCCATGTGTTTGGTCTTCACTTTCAGTAGTTACTTGTCGAGCGTCGCGTGGACCAGAGTCCAACGACTTCCGACTTTCTGCTTTTCGAGAACTTTTGTCTCCTCGTTTTTGTTGTCTTATGAGTAAAAGGACGAATATTGCTCTGCCGGTAGATTATTCTCTGTGAATATTTTGATACTGCTCGTTGGAGTGTCGGATTTCCGTTACCATTTCCATGTGACGATTCTGTATTGGCTCTGAAATATGGTTGATATCTTAAGCAGGAAAAACTTTGATGACTGTCAAGGCTTCTTTTAGCAATGTGGCTAATGCGTTGCTCGACTGGGACGATGCGCACAATGACGATTTCTGCTCTTGGCGAGGAGTGTTCTGCGACAACGTTAGCCTCTCTGTCGTGTCTTTGTGAGTTTCTCTTCTCCCCTGTGTAGTGCACCTGTTTCGCGTTTTAGCTGAAGAATGATGCTGATGATTATTCATATGTTTTAAGAGATTTTCCTGATGTGTCTACTGTGATTATGGTTTCTCTGCTGAAGGAATCTATCTAACCTAAACCTAGGAGGCGAAATTTCTCCAGCCCTCGGGGATTTGAGAGACTTGCAGTCAATGTATGACGTATTTTTTGAGTATTTTGGTTTTCTCTTGGATTATATGTGCATCAAACAGTTTTGATATCTTTTTCTCACTTAGACTATCAATGGCAGTGACTTACAGGGTAACAAGTTGACAGGCCAAATCCCTGATGAAATAGGAGACTGTACTCTTCTAGTGTACTTGTATGAAACGTCTTTCTTCCTCATGATTATTCTTTCCATTGTCATCTTACACGTGATGCTCATTAATTGAGTTGCATTTGAATCGCAGGGATCTATCTTATAATTTGCTTTATGGAGACATTCCCTACTCGGTCTCTAAGCTTAAGCAACTCGAGTTTCTGTGAGTCATGTTTGGAATGATGCTATTTGGTACATATCTGTGGTATTTAGACATGGTCACGCTGATCACTGTGTATCAACTGTTTTCATGCAGAAATCTGAAAAACAATCAGCTGACTGGTCCCATTCCTTCTACTCTTACGCAAATTCCTAACCTGAAAACTCTGTTAGTTTGATCCGTGCTCAATTAGTATAATGCATGGGCTATATCTCTAGCTACCGGTCTCTCTTATTCAGCCATTTATCTTTTGTTTCTGTGCCTCAGAGACCTTGCTCGGAACCAACTTACTGGGGAGATACCAAGGCTAATTTACTGGAATGAAGTATTGCAATATCTGTAAGTGATGAAAATGTGACTAATTTAAACTGACTGTTTTCGTAAAGTTCTGCTATTCAGTTGATGTAGTGTTGGATGAAGTCATTTGGTACTATAAACATGCAAGTCTTTGATTTTTTATTTACGTTGATTGTGCTTTGAAACTGCACAGGGGTTTACGTGGAAACTTTTTAAGTGGTACACTGTCCCCTGATATGTGTCAACTGACTGGTCTTTGGTACTTGTAAGTGACAACGGTTCCTTATTCTATGCTTTCTGTTTGGAATTGTTCCAATTATTGATCTCTTACTCTGTAGTTGTTTGATGTCTCTAGTGATGTAAGGGGCAATAACTTGACTGGCACCATTCCAGATAACATTGGTAACTGTACGAGTTTTGAGATCTTGTAAGTCAATACCTCTTTCCTTGGCTTTGTTATTGTTGTTGTTTGGTCATATTTGTAGTGAATGATGATCTTTGCCTCAGGGATATTTCATACAATCAGATCACTGGGGAAATCCCGTATAATATTGGCTTTCTGCAAGTGGCCACCCTGTAAGCGTCACTCTTGTACATTATAACTAGAATGTCACCTTCGCCTGACGTAAATAAGTCTCCTGATTTGTTATGTCTATGAATTGACAATATGCTGTCTCAGGTCTCTGCAGAGGAATAGGCTAACTGGATTAATTCCTGAAGTTATCGGTTTGATGCAGGCCCTTGCTGTTCTGTATGTATCGCAAAACCTTTTGAATAATCTGTTTTTATCTGGAGTGATAATGTTTCTTCACGCTTCATCTTTTCTGTCGATAGTAAAAAAGCGTAGATTAATTCCTTCTCCTTATTGCAGAGATCTTAGTGAAAATGAGTTGGTTGGACCAATTCCCCCTATACTTGGAAACCTGTCATATACTGGAAAGTTGTAAGTTCATCGTTGGGATAGAGTTAAGCTTGCATTTGTTTCTGTCTTGAGGTCTTAGTTCATTCATATTGTATGACAGGTATCTACATGGGAATAAGCTTAGTGGTCCGATTCCTCCAGAATTTGGAAATATGTCAAAACTAAGTTACTTGTGAGAAACTTCTTGCCATTTGAACTGTGTCAATCATACTCACTTGACTTCTGGAGTTTTTCATATACTTTCCTCTTCCAGGCAGTTGAATGATAATCAGCTTGTTGGTCCTATTCCTCCAGAACTTGGAAAGCTAGAGCAATTGTTTGAGTTGTAAGCTTCCTATGTGATTTTTTTTTTCTTTTGTGATCATATATGTGCTTTTTGTTTACTGATGTACAATTATGGTTACTGAGCTGTTGATCGACTGATTTAATACGTGGTTAGGAATCTTGCAAACAATAATCTTGAAGGACCAATCCCTGATAATTTAAGCTCTTGCACAGCGTTAAATCAATTGTAAGATGATTACATGTTTTTCTGTCACTACAGTTTTGGCTTTGCCATGTAAACTCATTACATATACCCATTGTGATCATCCATTGGTTTTTTCTCTTTTTCTTGCATCATAGGAATGTGCATGGGAATCGGCTGAGTGGTTCTATTCCCTCTGGTTTCAGAAATCTTCAGAGCTTGACGTACTTGTATGTCTGATGAAATACTTGTATAAGTTCTTCAATCATTCTGATTAACTCAAGGAATTGTCCATTCTATTGTGGTGACAAAAATGTCTCACTTTGCAGCAATCTTTCAGCAAACAATTTTAATGGCAGCATACCTTCTGAACTGGGGCGTACCATCAATCTTGATACATTGTATGGATTGATGTCAGATTTTCTTTTGGGATTAAGCTTCTGATGCAAGAAACTTATTGTAGCTCTGATCACAGGGATCTCTCAAGAAACAAATTTACAGGAGTTGTTCCTCCTTCTATTGGTGACCTGGAGCATCTACTCACGCTGTAAGGCTGTGGGCTAGTTGGTATTTTCTTCTTGTTGTTTATGCTCATTGAACTCCGCAGAGCAGTAATCTTGTGCAATGGCTTTTATCAGGAACTTAAGCAGAAATCATCTTGAAGGGCCACTACCAGCAGAGTTTGGGAATCTCAGAAGCATACAGATCATGTCAGTTCTTTTTCAGTAGTTTTCTTTATCTTTGGTGATTTTTTCTTTGCATTTTCCTGCCTATACGTATTGTTATGGTTCTCTTGCAGTGATATGTCATTCAACAATCTCTCTGGCACTATTCCTGCAGAATTGAGCCAGTTGCAGAACATTGCATCTCTGTAAGCGCCTTGCTAATTTTTCAGAAATCGATCATATAATATCTTCATTGCATATGTTTTTGGATGAGTCTTCAAATATATTTGGACATTGCAGAATTTGAAAGTCATACTCGATCTTCCTTGCTATTGTTTGACAGAATACTGAATAACAATAACCTGCATGGAGAAATCCCTGATCAACTTAGCAAGTGTTTTAGTCTCACCGTACTGTGAGTTCTCATGCCAAATTTCAATTACATTTCCTGACTGTTCTATTCAATGCTTTGCTGAGCATGATGCTTGTATTTCAGAAATGTATCCTACAACAACTTATCAGGAGTTGTACCACCTCTTCGAAACTTTTCACGATTTCCTCCCAATAGGTAAAAGAATCAAGAGATTTTTTCCTTGCAAGTTTGTATAGTTGCACTAATGGATATTTGTCTTCAGCTTTATGGGGAATGATTTATTGTGTGGTGATTGGATGGGCTCTATATGTTACCCTTTTGTGCCAAAATCCCAAGGTGATGGCCTGATATTATCTGATCTTTTGCCGTCATTCCTTTCTCCAACAAACTCCTGACAAATCATTTCTTTATGACTTGCTCCCCAGGAATTTTGTCCAGAACTGCAGTTGTTTGTATGTTGGTGGGATTTCTCACTTTGTTATGCATGGTAATCATCACCATTTACAAGTCGAAGCGTCCGAATCACCTGGTGAAGAATTGCCCGAGGACCATGCAGGGTAATCAAATTTTACGCGCATTTAATTTACATGGGGACTGCAACTGAAATTTTTGATGTGGTTCTTTCCTATGATACTTACCCTTTGAACCTGTCTCTTTCTTAGGTCCTCCAAAACTTGTTATTCTTCACATGGATATGGCTATCCATACGTTAGATGATATAATGAGAATCACTGAGAACTTAAGTGAAAAATATATTGTTGGATATGGCGCTTCAAGTACAGTATACAAGTGTGTATTGAAGAATTCCCGGCCAATAGCAATTAAGCGACTTTACAATCAGCATCCTCACAATTTGCAAGAGTTTGAGACTGAGCTTGAAACCATTGGAAGTATCAGACACAGGAATGTTGTCAGCCTTCATGGTTATGCATTATCTCCTTACGGAAATCTCCTTTTCTATGACTACATGGAAAATGGTTCTCTGTGGGATCTTCTTCACGGTCAGCTTAGTTCCTGAACTCTTTTGTTCAATCATGTCGTTTTGTGCTTATTGTTGGCCAGTAGTAACAAGATGCATGCTGACATTTTCATAGTACGACAGCAAAACTCCTCCTAAGGGTGACTTAACACTTCAAGAATTCTTATTGCTTCAATGGGGCTTTCCACTATCATGTGCTCTAGTTTAAAATGGTTTCATTGTCAAATTTGTGGGTTTGAAGCTTTTTCTTTGTTATTATTTTACAAACACAACTTGGAGACTGAATCTTTTTCTTGTTTTCTCATAGGACCACCAAAGAAGGTAAAACTTGATTGGGAGACACGCTTGAAAATAGCTGTTGGGGCGGCACAGGGACTTGCATATCTTCATCACGATTGCAATCCCCGGATAATTCACCGGGACATTAAATCCTCTAACATCCTGCTTGATGAGAATTTTGAGGCTCGCATCTCAGATTTTGG
The DNA here is from genome assembly GCA_016432845.1 of Psidium guajava. Classification (NCBI taxonomy): domain Eukaryota; kingdom Viridiplantae; phylum Streptophyta; class Magnoliopsida; order Myrtales; family Myrtaceae; genus Psidium; species Psidium guajava. The sequence goes on from CM028224.1 coordinate 3,472,919, forward strand.
AATTGCTAAGAGCCTCCCAACTGCAAAAACACATGCCTCGACTTACGTGCTTGGAACTATTGGCTACATTGACCCTGAGTATGCCCGAACATCTAGGCTGACCGAAAAATCGGATGTCTACAGCTTTGGCATTGTCTTATTGGAGCTCTTGACAGGAAAGAAGGCTGTTGATAATGAGTCTAATTTGCTTCAAATGGTACGGCCTTTTTCTTGGGTACCTCGCTGTAGTCCTAATATCTGATATATTAATGGTGGTTTTTCTTTCTCACATGTGTAGATACTGTCCAAGGCTGATAATAACACAGTGATGGAAGCTGTAGATCCTGAGGTCTCTGTTACATGCTTGGATATATCACTCGTGAAAAAGGCATTCCAGCTTGCTTTATTGTGTGCGAAACGCCACCCTTCCGAGCGACCAACAATGCATGAGGTTGCAAGGGTGTTGGTCTCCCTCCTTCCAGTGCCGGCCACAAAGCCTTCTTCTGGCTCTATCAAGACCATAGACTATGCCCGGTTAGTTATTAACAACAAAGGACAGCAACAATTGATGAGTCAGCTGCCTCAAGTGCATCAGGAGGATAATAGTACGTCGGATGCTAATTGGTTTCTTCAGTTCCGGGAAGTTATTTCCAAGAACACCCTTTGAGAGTTTGCACACTGGAGAAGAAGAGGAAATACCGTATTTTGTTCTTGTTTATTACAGAATAGGATTGGTTCATCGAGGGGGTCTCCCTTTTTTTTTTACCCCCAAACATCACTGACCCCTTCCCCTCCGGAGCGGAAATTTTTGGGGGAAGATTTTTGTGGATAGCGCGCTCTTGTTTAACTTAGAGAGGAAACACAGTTTAGCTTTCATTAGGAGCAAGGAGAAAATGTAAAAATGGTAGATTTTTCCTAGGACGAAACCTTCTGGATGTTTGTCTGGCTCATTTAGGACGGCGCGCATCTCATATTCTAATTTAACATTGGCAAATTGCTTTTAATTCCTCCAAGAAGCTATTTGAAAGTCTGTAATTATTTCGTTGTTGGAGTACCCAGTTTTCTTTTGCTCGTGAACTTTTTGACAACGCAGCTGATCTGCAGGTGCGGCTGGTAACGGTACAAGCTTTTTTCGTGAAAAATGCAAGTAACACTAGTGAAGTTCCGTATTAAATTAGTGGAATTGCTATGACGCACGAGCAAAAGAAGGCCCCCTAGGGACGTCATTGGCATTTCAAAAGGTTGTACTGACGATTTGGTTCGAAATTATCAGTCAGTCAATTAAGGGATGGTGCTGCAGAAAACAAAAAATGAAGGGATGATCCATGGAGCGCTTTAACAGCGATCTGACTGTTTCGGCAAAAACCAAAGAGGAACCCAATTTTCCCCCCGCCCCCCGGTATGGATTATGGATGTGTGGGAGAGACTTGGGTTTGGATTGGCGATGGAGGAGAAAATCCTTTGTGATTCTGACTCTCGTGTTAAGGTAGTTGCGACTAATGCATTTCCAATCGTTCATGCCCGAATTTTCCACTTGGTACGAGGGCGCTGCCTATCCCTTACATGCAAATTCTATCAATGCACGAGGTAAAACAAACTCTGGCAAGGCAAAGCCCGGGGGATCGTTTTTGTTGAGGACACAAATTTCGCAGGTCGGCATATCCCATCCCAATGAAAGTCTTAAATCATGGGAAGTGCCGTTGTAATTGGGCACTGCCATCCTCAGCGGATGCCAAAAAGAATTGAGAAGCAAGGCATTTTTACTCGTTAGTCCTCTGAATACGCAGGTGACCTCTTGGGATCATTTTCTGTACATGCCACCTTGATCTGATGTTGACGCTCCTGAGGCACACGATGGCAGTTGCATCTTTAAGATCACATTTCGAAATGTGGTCGGGAAGAGCAAAGGCCAACATGCGGCGTCTAGTACCGCGATCAGCAGTGTACGCCACGATCATGGTGACCCATATGCATCTTTAATGACTACTCTCTACAACCTTTTGCCGAAAAGAATAGGCATTCCTTCAATTTGAAGGAACCACGATGGGATCGAGTCATTTTGAGCAGCTGGTACGAGAAGATATTACTGGCATCATCTGATACCCCTGCAGTTATTAGTCAATGATGAATCCAAGCATGAGAATGGAAGCTCACCCTAGAAAAGAAAAGTCTTCCTCTAACCTGTTAATGCTGGCTAGTGGTCCGAGTCCGGCAATCCACTTGTCCCTCCCATACCGAATCTGCCATCCTATGACACTGGATGGTGTCTCTTTCACTTTTTCTACCATCTGTTGATGTAACTGTGTGAGATCTGATGAAAACTTACAAATCGGTTTTCTAAAACAACTGTTCTTCGTTAACGTGAAGAACAGTCTGGTCCATGGTCTACCTCATATTCCTGTAGGATCAACATCACCGCATTTTGATTTAAATCCTTGTGCCATCAAATAAAGTGAACCTGTATCATGACAATCAAAATCATGCTAACCATTTTCCGGTAGTGGGCTTCAAAAACAAGACCATCTTAGAGGGACCAACCTCTGTGACTGGAGGCACTTTCGACCTAATCTTTGAATTCAGCTGAAGTTTAGATTCTAAGGACAGCTGGCCAACCATGAGAATTAAACAGTAAGCGAAATCCTCCCGATCACTCGTCAATACTCCAGACAAACTTCAGTAAAGGAAAACTAACGATGCTTCCAACGTGGTAAAGATGCTGTTGAGGGAAAAAAGGATAAAAGAAAGAAGAAGCTACCATCGATTGGTAGCTTAAAAAATAAATTCAAGCTCAACACACCTTTTCAAAAAGGTTCACTGGTGGATCATGCTTTTTCATTCGGTATTTTGTTTCCTGGACCAAAAAAAAAAGAAAAGAGAAAACGGCAGTTGATTGAGCAAAAAATTGTCAAAGAAAGCGAAGCAGTAGATTAAAACTGGTCTAAAAACCATGTCCTTGCACAGGTCGTTTTAAGTTTTTGGAGAAGACCAGTTCTTCATTAACTCCCGTATTCTTACAACACGGGCGACGAACGTAATTCATCACATGGTCATATAACAAACTAGTAGATGTTGCTCACAATGTAGTATTATTCAGTCAAAGAAACCACCTTATTATTTGCTGACACCCCAAATTTAGAGACAATATTACAATTCTGATTGTGAGTATCAGCAGAAATTGGTCTGCACAGGAAACAATATAGTTAGAGACCAATATTGATGTCCCAATAAAATGTAACTTCAAAATGAAGCAACTCCCCAGACCTAAAGTAAAAGCTTCAGCAGTTAACAATAGTTCCTCCACATTATGTGTTTTTATTCTACCTCAGAATTTTTATTTAAAAATTAACAGTGACCAACTGAATTACCTATTTACTTCTGGCATTACATTTTCTGAAGCAGAAAGAGAAGAAACATCAACTTCCTGCCAAAACAAACAAATTAACCCTAGATAGTGAGATAAATGACCATATGAAACTTATGCGTCTTTTAATCAGGTTAGGATAATTATAGAAGCATTTGACCACGTAGATCCTCCATGGTAAACGCCTAACAGCCAACAAGAGAGACAGAATGACTTAGAAGAATTCCAACGTGCAAATTGTCAAAAATTATGTACTATTATTATATGCGATTCAAAGAAATGCTTCTCCTAATCAGATGTTATAGAAATGTTTGCTGGAAAATGAACGAGTTTCATGCTATTTGACAGAGGCCATACCTGGAACCCTAATGCACTTTTCTTACAGAGAGCTGCTAAAGGTACCTTCAAGGCCAAAACATGCACTCTAAAATCATACAATTTAAACGAGAATAAATTTTTGAAGTGGACTATAAACCAGAAAGAAATTGTACTTACTTTACAGTGCAATTGGCATGCCTTCAAAACTGGCGAGTTTGACTTGGCATGTTCACCAGACTCTACTCTATTTTTGCACCTGAAACTTCAAATTACAACTGATTCATAAATTTCCTTATGCGTGAATGACAACTGAAAAACATTTCCAAACAGTATAGTTGGCCAGATTAAAAGGTTAACACCTGTGTCTTTGTGCCCTACGGGCTGTTTCCAAAGAAAATTCTCTCGGGATTGTAAAGTTCCGTCTAATGAGCACTGAGTCGATATCATATCCAACCTGATACAGGGTGAAGATAGTGCAAACGTTTCCATTTTATTGAACTGATTGTGGATATGACTGATTTTTTGCCAGAATCAGAATCCATGTTGAAGTCAAAGATGAAAATTTATGAATGGTGTACCCTACCTTTTTAGATAATTTGTGATGTAGAGGAGTTTGGTGCTTCAAATTAGCAACCTAAATAGAAAGTTCGCCAATGACCATCAATTCCAATTGAAAAATGGAAAAGACTAGCTAGAAGATTCAATTGCCAGCTCATATATAACAAAATGAAAAAGAAGGATGCTCGTGAATGTCATTACAACAGAATAAAGCACCTTTTGCAAATAGCCTGCGTCTAGCTTTTGTCGTTTGGTCGCTCGGTTCTCACTTAGGGGTGAGTTCTGCAAAGATGTTTTATGATCTTTGACTGAAAACTTGTCGGACCTAGAATTTCAATGTGGAAACATATATGACACCCAGTAAGTGACATTTCAAACAATTAAAGACAGCATGAAACGGGAAAATTCACCAGCCCAACAGCTCCAAAGGAGGTAGCACCTCAAGAAACTACTAAAGCGAACTTCTAGGCTCTGGTTTTGCTTGGCCAAGTAGCTGGCTGTGGGATTCATCAAAGTTGAACTCCTGGGTGAGGATAGCTTCACCATTGGCTTGATTTTGACCTTTAGGTTCTCTTCCACTGTATGATTAGAACACAAATAAGAAAAGAGGACAATAATAGGGATTGAAGCTTCATTCGTAGAAACCCCGTTGACAAATGACGAATGTATCTAAAACCATGGATCCTCAATGAAAACTTTCACTTGAGTGAAAAAAGATCACCTCGTGAGACTTCTTGCTTATTTGCCTCTTTCTCCCTGTTGGCTGCTGGTGAGAGAATAAGATGAAACCAAGAAAATCCTTCAACATTTTGGGGGAGGAAACGAAGAAGGAAAAGGCAAAGAACATTCACATAGCACACTGATAGCCTTCTTATCGACTGCCAAAAGATGCTAAAAGCTTAGGTACTCACGACTCCTGAAAACTATCACATTCTACCTTGATGAACAACAGAAGAGTATAACATGATTAGTTAAATAAACGATACCTTGGTTGCTGCCGTTTAGTGCTGAAAACCCCGAGTCCATGTCATGACCCGTGTCTTTAGTGACAGAATTCATGTCTTCTTGACCATCCATTTTCGAGGACATCTCTGCGTCTCCTCTCAGATCGTGATTGCTCCACCTCAGTTTCACTATAAAGGCTGACACAGAAAAGCAAATGCGAGGCGAGCGGCATAAAGATGGTTCAACTAAAATCATCAGAAACCAACAGCTTTGCAAACTTCTACTCCGAGGCAGATGAAAATAGGATTAACTTTGTTGAAGGACACTACACTTGGAGTAGATCATTTCAGCTAGAAAGCAGCTAAGCATGAACTGTCGCCTACATTAAGAGTTGTTCATGGGCAGTAAGACCGAGCGCCAATGGTGAAAGAAAACGATGACAGAGCCGGAAGAAAATCTACGTGTGTTCGCGGCAGGCATCATGGCCATCTACGATCGCGAACTGGACCAAAATTGGGGTACGAAGAATGCGTTAGAAATCTCGCATACACGAGATAATCGTTGTCTCTAAACATTCCAGACTCTGGGAAAAATCGATGACGCACTCAGTTTAACAATTGGAAACAGAAACGAGAGCGCTCAAAATCGCTGGGATAAGGAAAATCACATAATAAAAAAAAAAAGGAAGGTCGCCGATTCATGATCATTAATGCTTACGCGAAGGCGGATAAGTTCCGGCGGAGTCAAACCAGCGCTCGGCAGCTTCAACGTCCGAGCACGTCTCGGACCGACCAAAATCGTAGAAACGAGCCGCGTCAAACTCGTAATCAGGATCGCATTCCTCGACCAGAAATGCTTCCTCGTTGCTCCATCCTTCCCCTCCGTCCTCCATCGCTTCTTCTCCTTACCAGGCGACCGGAAAATCAGGCGAGAAATCTAAGGAAGCATTCAAATCAAACTCTCCATCGCTTTTCCGACGAAAAATTCATCCGAACGAGAACCGGAGGCTGACGGAACGCGCCACAACTGCAGCGGAGCCGGGAAGCATCCCCTCGCAATCGAGTGGCCCGATCTTACGGACCTTTCTCGCCGTTCCCCCTCGGATTTTCTCGGGAAAATGAGAGGGAGAGAGAGAATTTTGCGTGTCGAAGGAACTGCGTCGGGCTATTTTTAAACTGGTCAGGATTGGGGAGTTGCAATCACGGGGGAAGGCGCCAAGTCGGTGTCCTTTTGAATGAGAAGGGTCCCGGAAGGAAAGAGCCGATCGATTCTCTCCCTCTCCCGGAAGGCCGAGTCGGAGAAGATGGTCCTTTTATACCGCCATTTTTGCGAGGCCCGGACTCCACGTAGGATCCCGAATTTTTTGAATTTGTGGGTCCGCACTTCGGTACAAACGGAATGACTATTTTGCCCTCGTGCATGCAAAGCATGTCTTGTCTTTGTCTCCACCATTTAGACGTCAATCTCGAAATTCGAGTTGAAAATTCCAACGGTATCCATTGAAGAGCAATGATGTGTGGCTTTTTAATAATGTAAAAGGATTGCCATTTAAAAAGAGTCCACCTAACATTCGCATGACAATGTGAATCTCTAATGAATTCTAAATTCAGATGAGATTATTATTAGGAATATGCCATAAAGCAACCATAGGATTGTCATATGTATGGCATAAATATTGTATTATCGATATTTTATTAATGGCAAGACACGTGTTTATTCGTCTTGTCCATTTATTTTAGATGAATAAAGTCCACTAGATCAGTTGAAACTGATACTCATTTTTGAGGCGTCAAGAATGTGTGTGATGGGTCATCAGTTAGTCTCTGATCTTCAAATTGGTTCATGATCGAAGGATTGTGAATTGAGCGTCCACGAATCGATTGAGACTAGTGTGTTTGTAGTCTCGCTATTGAGCATTGGATGCCCGATAGGAATGGCAAGTCACAAGCCATCGGATGTTGGATGTTAGACGTCTAAGATGGAACACAGGTGTTCGTATCGAAATGAGTTCGATTAAATCCACTGAATGTGGCGAAAAAGCGATTAACTAACATAGAGGCTTCGTGCTCAGTCAATGTCTCGATCGCTTTTGGCTTTGGTATGTTAATGGTTCTCGGACCTGAGCCACGATGCTGGCTTGTATATTGGATGGCTGTGGTTTACAGGTACGATATTGGCCGATCATTGATCCACCTCTATGCATGATGGTCACAATCCTCCATATACGAAATCACAGGCATTGGCAACAGTTGGGATCTGTCTCCTCAATAGACGAGGTTGATGTCCTATGCGATCTATGTGTGACGATGCATTAAAAAAGTCCTTGGCCAAGGCAGAAGTCAAGAAGAGTCTTGCCGAATGCACGTCAGATAGATTTGTGCATATGATCAAATCTGTGGGTTTGACTCAAATATCCATGGCCCTTATTCGATCGGGACATGGCAAGATAGAAGGACTGAATAACACTGAACCAAGACCAACGGGTTCACTTTGTCCTCGCATTTCATTCTGACTGGGTAACCGTGATATGTTGCTAGACCTCACTCACAGTTTGTGAGATCTAATGATTGATTTGGGACGATCAATTCCTTGAGGAATCTCACTGCCAGTTCAGGAGTGAATCTAAGGATGTCACACGCCTTAACCGGTATCTGGTGACATCCATGACGAAGACGGGATCGCAGTAATGTGATGGGACTATTTGGATCGTCAAAAGGAGTTGAAACGGATTGAATTTGTTTCTTTTTTCTAATGCTCACTAAAAGACGAAATAGATGACACATTGTTGACACCTGATTTTTAATCATTTTTTCTATTGCTAAAGTAATAAAAAATTCATAAAAATTCATAAAATTGAAAAATCAACTTTGGGGACCTTAGCCAAGCCTAGGGAACCAATTTTGACCAAAAAACGATTTTTCATATTTTCAGTATTTTTACGAATTTTGTATTTATTTATTTTCGAAAATTAATAGAAAATCCATAAAAATTCATAAAATTGAAAAATCAACTTTGGGAACCTTAGCCAAGCCTAGGGAACGAATTTTGACCAAAAAATAATTTTTCATATTATATATATTTTAATTTTTTTTAAAAAAAATACAAAAATATTTGAAAATTTTGGAAAAATAACATTTGAGGCCAAAAAATACACAAAGATAGTTAATATTTTTATTTTAAATCTATTTTCATATTGGCCATCGCAAATTCAGAAAAATCCAATTCGAGTCACGTGTTCCTTCACGAGTATAATCTCGAATCGGGCCTAAAAAAAATTTAATTTGAGTCAACTTATTTTTAACTTTCACTTTTTATGAGTTGTGACATTGTCTTCTAATATTTTAAATTTTCATCTTGGCCCAATTATACCCAGAATGACTTAATTTTGCAAAAGGGCTTTAATTAAATTATGCATTATTTTCAGCGACAAGAAATGAGCTTAAATTTGACATGTGGTAAATTTTGGTGTGTCAAAAATTGTGAGGAGATTTGGACTTAAAGAAATATATTTTTTTCAGGGACTGAATTGTAAATACTTAAAATTCAAGGACTAGAGTGCAAATACCTAATTCTTGAAGGATTATTTTACAAATAATAAAAAGAAGAGTTAGTGGATAAATTAGAATAGAGAAGGGAAGATGAAGAAGAGGAGATGAAGAAGAGAAGTTGGAGAAGAATGGATGGAGAAAATAAGATAAGAATAGAGAAGGGAAGATGGAGATGAAGAAGAGTTAGTAGAGAAATTAGAATGGAAGATAAGAATAGAGAAGGGAAGATGGAGATTAAGAAGAGTTAGTGGAGAAATTAGAATGGGAGATAAATATGGAGAAGGGAAGATGAAGATGAAGAAGAGTTAGTGGAGAGATTAGAATGTGAGATAGAGATGGAGAATGGAAGATGAAAATGAAGAAGAGTTAGTGGAGAAATTAGAATGGGAGATAGAGTTAGTGGAAAAATTAGAATGGGAGATAGATGAGTAGGTTATAAAAGGAGGAAGAAGTGAGCTTGAGAAAGATTCTGGAGAGAGAAAATTTGAAGTGTTTGGGAGAATTTTTTGGAGAGAAAATTTTGGATGTTTGAGAGAGTTTTGGGAGATTGAAGAAAATTTTGAGAGAAAGAAAATACCAAAAGAGAGAGAATTTTGAAGATGATGGGAGTTTAAAGCTAGGGGTTATCATCACAAATTCCTTCATCGATCAATATAAATCAAGAGTTCATCCTCGTCAACGAGCAAACAAATTCAAGCTAAGTGTTTTTTATTTATTCATTTATTTATGGTTTTACTCGCAAATTAGCACAAATTGTATACACTTTCTCCATCTCCTTTTTCTTCCATATTTTATGTCAGGAGAAGGATATCTCTACGTCAACAGCAAAAATCTCGTCGAGATGCAAAAATCGGCCCAGACAAGCTCCTAAGCTGTCCACCGATTTCTCAACTGATCTGTGACTAAAAGTCCCTCTTAATTCAAAAGAAACTCTCTATATTGGGAACATAGAGAGCGAAAATCAATTATAGAAATCCCTCCCAAAAAAATGGGAGATAAGTACTCTTTCTACTCTTCTGATTTTAGGTGCAGATTAGCACATATTTTGTATACTAACACTTCACTCTATTTTATGTCAGGAAGCCGCAGCTCTATATCAATGGTCAATCCTATGGAAGCATAAAATCGGCTTGGAGGAGTCCTCAAGCGCGCACAAATTTCAAATTGTTGAATCAATTCGTTGTATTTCATTTTAAAAAATTCATACCCCAAAATGGAGAGGACAAAGTCCATCCGCAATTTAAATACCTGCACCATAAATCCCAAAGGGAAGAGCCAAGCCAATGCTTAGCCTCCCATTGGAGGTTTTTACTTATAGTAGTTAAATACCTGCAACTTAAATACCTGCACCTTAAATCCCAAAGGGAAGAGCCAAGCCAATGCTTAGCCTCCCATTGGAGGTTTTTACTTACAGTAGTTAAATACCTGCACCTTAAATCCCAAAGGGAAGAGCCAAGCCAATGCTTAGCCTCCCATTGGAGGTTTTTACTTACAGTAGTTAAATACCTGCAACTTAAATACCTGTACCTTAAATCCCAAAGGGAAGAGCCAAGCCAATGCTTAGCCTCCCATTGGAGGTTTTTACTTACAGTAGTTAAATACCTGCAACTTAAATACCTGTACCTTAAATCCCAAAGGGAAGAGCCAAGCCAATGCTTAGCCTCCCATTGGAGGTTTTTACTTACAGTAGTTTAAATACTTGCAACTTAAATACCTGTACCTTAAATCCCAAAGGGAAGAGCCAAGCCAATGCTAGGCCTCCCATTGGAGGTGTTTATTCACTGTCATGTACTTCCTATAATTTAATTTTTGAATCATCAGACCCAAAAGATGAGTAGGTCGTAATACTGCACAGAAGTCGTTAACACACTCCCTCTTTCGGCTTCAGGGAATCTTTAACACTTAAAAAATATAACAAATAAAAATATATACCATCCATGCATCCTATTTAAAAAGTGAAAACACAAAAGAGAATACCCTACTAGAGCTTTAGGAATAAACCAAGCCTGAGTTGCCGGATTAGGATATCCATGAAATTAAGGTACCGAAAGGGCATTAGTTTTAATTAACTAGTGTAACCAAGTCCCCGAGCTCATAATCTCTGGTTCGCAGGAATAAATTAGTTCTCCCGCTAATTTATTTAGGTTTCTAATCGACCTACCAAGAACGATTAGTGGCGACTCCAAATTTCAAAATCATTTAAACAAAAACCAAAGTTGCGATTCGGTAGGGCTTGGGAGGGTCCGCATTAGGTTAGTCAAATCTAATTAACCTAGTAATCCGTTAACCCCTTTTAAAATTAAAAAAAAAAATTAGAGGGTCGCGACAGCTTGGCGACTCTACTGGGGACGAGATTTTTAAATTTTCGAAAAAAGATACCAATTGGAATACTTGAATTTTTTTCGAAATTTTAAAAGTCTTAGTGGACTTAGGCCAATGAAAATTTCATGGATATCTCGCTTCTGGCGATCTTGTTTGGGACTCATTCTATAGGTGTTATATGTTTTTGCAGGATGGGAGTTATAAGGGGCGGAGTGTTTGGCTAACCCCTTTGTTTTGCAGGCTCGGTGTTGGGTTTATTTGTTTAATTTCGCACATTTTTAGAAGCGCTGTTTTGATATCAATTGTTGTGCATGTCTTGCATACTCTGAGGATCACGACACCTGCACACACAAGCGTCTAAACCCAAGTCGCGAAATTCTTCCTAGAAAACCATAGATAGGGATCGAATATGCAAAGCTCTTGCGTCGATTGCGCTCGAGTTGACCATATTTTATCCCGCTCATTATCTGAATTGACAATTCTTCCCATTGTGATTTGATTGCGCGGAGGGTAAGTTTGTCAATTCAGATAGTGGGGGCCTTTTTAGGTCCATACCTTGTCTCTCCTTCTTTTATTTTCTAGAGTCCACTCCTCACTTGAGTCATGCGCATGACTATGTGATTTGCATTTCTCCAAAGTAAAAGTAAATTCTCTAATTTTATCTTGTATTTATTTTCGGTCGGTCCATGCTAGGTGTTAGTCAGTTTTTGAGTTTGATATTACGACCATTCTTTTAAAAGAAAATAAAAATTAAATTTGTCCCTCATTTCTTTAAAAAAAAAATTTTGAAAAAATGATGTGAAAAAATCCCTTCATGGGAATTTTATTAACCAATAAGGGATTTTTGTCATGTTTTTATTGCTTCAATAAAAATGAAATTTTCCTGAAAAAATTTTCCTCCGAAAATTTATTTCAATAAAAAGAAAAATTCCTTCAAAAAAAACTCTAGTAGACATCAAGTGATTTTATCACATTTTTCAAATTATAAAAACTTGCAAGAAAATTCTTCTCGAGAAATTCGCTCATGTTTTTCTAAGAAAATTTTCTCTAAATAAAATTAAACTAATGTCTCGGGGGAATTTTGTTAACCAATGAAGGATTTCTGTCATGTCTTTCCTGCTTCAATAAAAATAAAATTTTCCTGACAAATTTACCTCTGAAAATTTATTTTGATAAAAAGGAAATTCCTTCAAAAATTTTAGTAAACGTCAAGAGATTTTGTCACATTCCTTTAAAAAAAATAAAAATAAAAAGAGTAATAAATCTGCAAAAAAATTCTGCATCAGAAATTAACCCATTTCTTCCTAAGAAATTTTTTTTTCTCTGATTTCTCTATAAAGTAGAAAAAATCAAATTGGACTAATATAGGAGTCATAGACCGACATTCCTTGTGTCGCATACTAATTATATCCTTTTCTTTTGCAGGGAGATCCTAGATACCCCAGACGGGTGTAAAAATTAAGTTCAATAATATATCAAGAATCATCTTCAGAAATACCAAAAGACGAAAAACACCAAGGCTTCAACCGTTAATTTAGGGGGGCAAACGAACACTGTCCATCTTTGACAGACAGAGTTGTGTCAATCCGTAAACTTGTATGGGCAGTGTATTCTGATATGATGGTGGATTTATACTGATTAAACACGGGGGTATATTTAATGTATTGCAGGGGATCCCGCGTCTTTTGAAAGACAATATGGATTATATAATCAGAAACCATGAAATAAGTACCTTAACCTGATTAAATCAACCAGAGACCGGTCTTAAAATTTTCTCGGATCCGAAACACGCGGAGGGTTTTAGAGGACCGAGGTTTTATTAATGAATGTGGCCCACGGACACTCCCCCGATGCTACAGGTGCCCTATACATACGAGTGGACGCCGAAAGCAACAAAACACGGTTGAAGTGGAGCACGCAACAAATGGCCGAATTTATTGGCACATTGATCGAGTGGTGGCAGCTTTATTAATTTACATGATTGAACGCGGGTCTCTAGGCGGCTGGTGGAAAGCCACACTGAATGCCTCTCTAATGTTCTTGATATCATCGTCTACCGCAACCCACGAGAGCATCATGAAGAAGATCAAACCTGGACGAATACGTCTACTTAGTTTCATCGCACGTTCTCACCTTTTATCGATGTCCAAAATCAATGCACAAGGTAGAAGTAATCATTTCCCTTTCCCCCTTATTAAATGCTCGGAGCCGTTACCGCACCAAACTCGAAAAAATTAATATCGAGAAGAAATCCGCGTAAATCCGAAGGGTAAACCCGTGTCGTTTCAAGTTACCCTCGAACTACCCATGTTTTAAAATTAAACCCCTCATATTTTCAGGAATTTGCAAAAAGACCCAAAAACGAAATTCCTTGGTTGGACTAAATTGGGGCAAATCAACTCGTGGACATTACCACGGAATGAACAGCTTCAGACAAAGGAAAGTGCGAACGAGAGACCCGAACAAATCTCAGACATAGGGATTGCAAATTACCTCGCGAAATACCGTAACAAGGCCCAAGGTGATACAACATGGCCGCGTTATCCCCAAGGATTAACCTTTGAAAAGAAAGCCCCATGGACACCTACGGTCCAATGGACCGAATGGTATGGGGGATGACAGTAGGTCCGAAATATCCCGAGTTCGATCCCCGAGGGTGGGGAATGTTGTATGTATTATAAATAAATGAAACAACTTTTTGTGCATTTTTTTTTTAACAAACAGGAATACTTGACGACCTTACCAAAAAATAGGAATACTCGACGAGTAATATCAAATTCAGTATTTTACTATAGTCTTGCGATAATGGTGAGGTGCCTAACAAAAGTCGAGGAAAATTCAATCCAGCAAAATTGGTAAGAGACTCGTGCAAGGCATTCAAGACGAAAGGTAAATCAGTATCGTTTCCAATTTACCCCTTTTAATACTGGTTGACATGTCTCCTTTTCTTTCTACAGGAAATATTTACACTAACATTTAACATGTTGAAGGAGACAAATCCAAAAGAAAATTATGATCATCTGACAATATCTATTTTGGTGAAAAATGGGGCAAATTAATCACAAGTTCTGAAGCAAAAAAAGCAAATACGTCTTCCTTATCTCGTTTGATTTCAAGAATAATTTCTCTGCTTTTTGCAGGGGCATTCAACCACTAAACCACGGCGGTCGCTGTTATTAAGCAAACCGAAATGCTCCATCACCCATATGCTTCATCGCACAGGGGCAAAGTTGAGATGAACCGCCCCTCGACATAAGGAGTAGGCTTCCCAATTTGTTCGGTCCGCCCACATACCAGGGGCAATTCAAATCCGCCCATATTTGCACATTATATAAACACACATTATGCTAAAAAATTGTCACATCTGCATTGTGTTTACACATTTCACGAATTATGTATGATTATTCCGCATGTTTAATTTACCAACTCCAACTTAGAGCATAAACTGCATAGGAGACATCAAATGTGCAAAATGGGGCATAACAGGATGAGGAAAGTTAAACCATTTCTACACACGGGTCTAACATTTTAATCTACAGATAAACAGCCTTTCTCTAGAGTGAGAGAAAGCCCCTTCGGACTAAATTCCCCCATTCAGATTACATTCGAGGCGTTCATATTATGAGAACCTCCTTAAATAGAATTGGTAATGCAAACTTGACAGAATAGTTTTGCATGATCCACATTTTGATTGATTGCATCATGAGTTATCACACAGACTACTTCTAATCATTGCCAACTTAGCTGAACAATTTTGTATGAACCAATGAACGCATTGATGAAAATGCTTGCACATGTTAGCTCTGACATTGCCTGACAGGCAACACATTCCCGGTGTTTGAGTTACCTTCCAAAGTCTTGAAATTCATTTGGCGATTATTGAATGAACAAGCCTGGTTGTCGAGAAGCCACCAAGCATTTCTTCCAAATTCTCAGGTAAGTATATCTTCAACCTGAACCTTTCAAGAGAATGAATTCTGACGGTTGTTGGGGTACTCGAATCCATTGCGGTATATATAGGTATCCACCTTCTTCAATAAAGCATGATTTGTCTTAAGGACAGAAATGTTCGAGACCTTTTGATCTCTGCCTCTTTGGTTTATTCCTAAAGCGACAGGAGAATATAATTTGGGTTTGAGCTTCCGTAGGATTCCTGGTCTCCCCAGATTTCAGAATGGCACCCTTTGAGGTACACCAAGCCCTTCTTACAGGCAAACTAAGTCCTTCTTACAGGCAAACCAAGTCCTTCTTACAGGCATAAAGTCCTTCTTACAGGCAAACTAAGTCCTTCTTACAGGCATAAAGTCCTTCTTACTGGCAAACTAAGTCCTTCTTACAGGCAAACCAAGTCCTTCTTACAGGCACAAAGTCCTTCTTACAGGCAAATCAAGTCCTTCTTACAGGCAAACAAAGTCCTTCTTACAGGCAAAACAAGTCCTTCTTACAGGCAAATCAAGTCCTTCTTACAGGTAGAAAGTCCTTTTTACAGGCACAAAGTCCTTCTTACAGGCAAATCAAGTCCTTCTTACAGGCATAAAGTCCTTCTTATAGGCAAATCAAGTCCTTCTTACAGGCAAACTAAGTCCTTCTTACAGGCAAACCAAGTCCTTCTTACAGGCACAAAGTCCTTCTTATAGGCAAATCAAGTCCTTCTTACAGGCAAATTAAGTCCTTCTTACAGGCAAACCAAGTCCTTCTTATAGGCAAATCAAGTCCTTCTTACAGGCACAAAGTCCTTTTTACAGGCAAATCAAGTCCTTCTTACAGGCATAAAGTCCTTCTTACAGGCAAATCAAGTCTTTCTTACAGGCAAACAAAGTCCTTCTTACAGGTAAACAAAGTCCTTCTTACAGGCAAACAAAGTCCTTTTTACAGGCAACGCAAGTCCTTCTTACAGGCACAAAGTCCTTCTTACAGGCAAAGTAAGTCCTTCTTACAGGCAAATCAAGTCCTTCTTACAGGCAAATCAAGTCCTTCTTACAGGCACAAGTCCTTTTTACAGACACCAAGTCCTTTCTACAGGCACCAAGTCCTTCTTACAGGTATCTCCATGGGGTGACCTACCATACGGGTCAAATCTCAATCAAAATTTAATCAGTAGAATCCTTTTTTTAGAAATCTACCATGGTACGACCCACCATACGGGTCAAATGGTATGACCCACCATACGGGTCAAATTTTAATTCAATTTTTAATCAGTAGAATCCTTTTATTAGGAATCTACCATGGATTGATCCACCATACGGGTTCAAGTTCAACCACCCTAAAGTTTTTTTATATAACGAATCCTTAGGTTCTCATTTCATTTTCAGTGGAACAATCATGTCACGACTCTTTTTATTTCCTTGTATTGAGTCGATAAGAATACAGGTGTCATCTCGTCTTTGAAATGAACCTCTACCGAGCTTCCTTTCAAAGAGGGGCAGCTGTTGACACCTGATTTTTAATCATTTTTTCTATTGCTAAAGTAATAAAAAATTCATAAAAATTCATAAAATTGAAAAATCAACTTTGGGGACCTTAGCCAAGCCTAGGGAACCAATTTTGACCAAAAAACGATTTTTCATATTTTCAGTATTTTTACGAATTTTGTATTTATTTATTTTCGAAAATTAATAGAAAATCCATAAAAATTCATAAAATTGAAAAATCAACTTTGGGAACCTTAGCCAAGCCTAGGGAACGAATTTTGACCAAAAAATAATTTTTCATATTATATATATTTTAATTTTTTTTAAAAAAAATACAAAAATATTTGAAAATTTTGGAAAAATAACATTTGAGGCCAAAAAATACACAAAGATAGTTAATATTTTTATTTTAAATCTATTTTCATATTGGCCATCGCAAATTCAGAAAAATCCAATTCGAGTCACGTGTTCCTTCACGAGTATAATCTCGAATCGGGCCTAAAAAAAATTTAATTTGAGTCAACTTATTTTTAACTTTCACTTTTTATGAGTTGTGACATTGTCTTCTAATATTTTAAATTTTCATCTTGGCCCAATTATACCCAGAATGACTTAATTTTGCAAAAGGGCTTTAATTAAATTATGCATTATTTTCAGCGACAAGAAATGAGCTTAAATTTGACATGTGGTAAATTTTGGTGTGTCAAAAATTGTGAGGAGATTTGGACTTAAAGAAATATATTTTTTTCAGGGACTGAATTGTAAATACTTAAAATTCAAGGACTAGAGTGCAAATACCTAATTCTTGAAGGATTATTTTACAAATAATAAAAAGAAGAGTTAGTGGATAAATTAGAATAGAGAAGGGAAGATGAAGAAGAGGAGATGAAGAAGAGAAGTTGGAGAAGAATGGATGGAGAAAATAAGATAAGAATAGAGAAGGGAAGATGGAGATGAAGAAGAGTTAGTAGAGAAATTAGAATGGAAGATAAGAATAGAGAAGGGAAGATGGAGATTAAGAAGAGTTAGTGGAGAAATTAGAATGGGAGATAAATATGGAGAAGGGAAGATGAAGATGAAGAAGAGTTAGTGGAGAGATTAGAATGTGAGATAGAGATGGAGAATGGAAGATGAAAATGAAGAAGAGTTAGTGGAGAAATTAGAATGGGAGATAGAGTTAGTGGAAAAATTAGAATGGGAGATAGATGAGTAGGTTATAAAAGGAGGAAGAAGTGAGCTTGAGAAAGATTCTGGAGAGAGAAAATTTGAAGTGTTTGGGAGAATTTTTTGGAGAGAAAATTTTGGATGTTTGAGAGAGTTTTGGGAGATTGAAGAAAATTTTGAGAGAAAGAAAATACCAAAAGAGAGAGAATTTTGAAGATGATGGGAGTTTAAAGCTAGGGGTTATCATCACAAATTCCTTCATCGATCAATATAAATCAAGAGTTCATCCTCGTCAACGAGCAAACAAATTCAAGCTAAGTGTTTTTTATTTATTCATTTATTTATGGTTTTACTCGCAAATTAGCACAAATTGTATACACTTTCTCCATCTCCTTTTTCTTCCATATTTTATGTCAGGAGAAGGATATCTCTACGTCAACAGCAAAAATCTCGTCGAGATGCAAAAATCGGCCCAGACAAGCTCCTAAGCTGTCCACCGATTTCTCAACTGATCTGTGACTAAAAGTCCCTCTTAATTCAAAAGAAACTCTCTATATTGGGAACATAGAGAGCGAAAATCAATTATAGAAATCCCTCCCAAAAAAATGGGAGATAAGTACTCTTTCTACTCTTCTGATTTTAGGTGCAGATTAGCACATATTTTGTATACTAACACTTCACTCTATTTTATGTCAGGAAGCCGCAGCTCTATATCAATGGTCAATCCTATGGAAGCATAAAATCGGCTTGGAGGAGTCCTCAAGCGCGCACAAATTTCAAATTGTTGAATCAATTCGTTGTATTTCATTTTAAAAAATTCATACCCCAAAATGGAGAGGACAAAGTCCATCCGCAATTTAAATACCTGCACCATAAATCCCAAAGGGAAGAGCCAAGCCAATGCTTAGCCTCCCATTGGAGGTTTTTACTTATAGTAGTTAAATACCTGCAACTTAAATACCTGCACCTTAAATCCCAAAGGGAAGAGCCAAGCCAATGCTTAGCCTCCCATTGGAGGTTTTTACTTACAGTAGTTAAATACCTGCACCTTAAATCCCAAAGGGAAGAGCCAAGCCAATGCTTAGCCTCCCATTGGAGGTTTTTACTTACAGTAGTTAAATACCTGCAACTTAAATACCTGTACCTTAAATCCCAAAGGGAAGAGCCAAGCCAATGCTTAGCCTCCCATTGGAGGTTTTTACTTACAGTAGTTAAATACCTGCAACTTAAATACATGTACCTTAAATCCCAAAGGGAAGAGCCAAGCCAATGCTTAGCCTCCCATTGGAGGTTTTTACTTACAGTAGTTTAAATACTTGCAACTTAAATACCTGTACCTTAAATCCCAAAGGGAAGAGCCAAGCCAATGCTAGGCCTCCCATTGGAGGTGTTTATTCACTGTCATGTACTTCCTATAATTTAATTTTTGAATCATCAGACCCAAAAGATGAGTAGGTCGTAATACTGCACAGAAGTCGTTAACACACTCCCTCTTTCGGCTTCAGGGAATCTTTAACACTTAAAAAATATAACAAATAAAAATATATACCATCCATGCATCCTATTTAAAAAGTGAAAACACAAAAGAGAATACCCTACTAGAGCTTTAGGAATAAACCAAGCCTGAGTTGCCGGATTAGGATATCCATGAAATTAAGGTACCGAAAGGGCATTAGTTTTAATTAACTAGTGTAACCAAGTCCCCGAGCTCATAATCTCTGGTTCGCAGGAATAAATTAGTTCTCCCGCTAATTTATTTAGGTTTCTAATCGACCTACCAAGAACGATTAGTGGCGACTCCAAATTTCAAAATCATTTAAACAAAAACCAAAGTTGCGATTCGGTAGGGCTTGGGAGGGTCCGCATTAGGTTAGTCAAATCTAATTAACCTAGTAATCCGTTAACCCCTTTTAAAATTAAAAAAAAAATTTAGAGGGTCGCGACACACATGCATTACGTCATGGATGATGTAATGGTTACATCATACCTGCATCATTGTTGGATAAGAATTGTTATCCAAAAGAAATGATAAGAAAGTTTATCATCTAGAAAATGTCAAAGGTATGATAGAATTTTCTATCTGTTTGACAGAGACGTTTGGTACGTCAAACGACGTGATTTGATCACGAAACTCGAGGGACTTGAAGTCTAGAATGTCTAGAGCCCGTGGATAAGGATCGTCACCCAAAACGATGCCATTTAGGCCACCCAAATGGGCACCCAAAACTGGCTGACGGGCTGGTTAAAGGCAGCAAAATTGCCGCCTTTGACCACTGCCCAATGAGCGAGGCCTAGTATCCAGTTGGCTACGTGGGCCAATTGAAAGCCCACGTGGCGACCTCCCATTGGCCACCACGTGAGGCGGTTTAGAGGGACGATTTTATACCGCCCCTCCCCCTCATTCTCTCCCTCTCTCCAAACCTCTATAAATAAGGGCAAGGGGCAAAAGTTCAAGGAGTTAGAAACGTGCGAAAGTCACACATATACGTGCTAAATTTCGTGAGAAAAGTGAGCTCGAGAATCGATTAATTTGGATACACAAAGTTTGTATTTTCATTGGTTGAAAATGAAGGGTTCGGATTGAAACGCCGCGAGGATTACTAGCATAATCTGAGGGCCGTTTCTCTAAGTCTCCATCTTCAAGGTCGCACGGGCGTCAATGCATGTCTGAACTAGAGACCCAACACCTCTTAACAGAAAAAGATTTCAGTCAGTTTGATAATGATTGAGTGACATTGCTTCTTTGGCCCGAGAACAAACAAGCAGAGTCGCATCCAACCTCTGTTATCTAGGTATGTTTCTAAACTAGCTTTAGAAAGTTCAATATTTCGATTAAAGTATACGAGAATTTCTAAGACGATCTAGGGCGCCGTTTGAATTTATTTTCTTCCGATGCGTGTATGACATGCTTTTATGCATGTGACGAACGCCTGGGACCGCTAGAAACCCAACAATTATTTATTTATAGTTTCGTGTTTAAATTTAAATTTTAAAATGAGTCGAATGACATTCTGAATAATTTTAAATTTTTCTCTACTGAATCGCAACGTTCCATGGTGCAATAATATGAATACTATTATGCAATTATGAGAAAAGTAAGTCATGTTTTTTTTTAACATCCGTCACCAAGCACCGCGTCAATTTGTTATTGAGAAAATATTTTATTCTCGGTACTCTTTCCTTCTTCGATAGATTTTTGTATTTGTTTGTAATTTGGATATTTAATATGGAAAAGCGTTTAAAAAACACATTACAGACTAGGAGATGCTGACATGATGCCCATGAAGCGTGTGCACCTTATAGAAATTGTCTTGATCGACATCTCACTCTTTCTTTCTTTTTATTTTGTTTTTTGTTCTGGCCGTATTAGACTTTGGAATTTGGACTAGTCCGGTTTTGAAATTTAAATTATGTTTTGTCTTTTCATTTTCCCCTTGCGAAAGGATCTACTTTTCCATGAAAATCTAAAGGAAACAAAATGCCAAAACTAGGAAACTGCAGAGAGATGCCCGGCACCTTTTTCCAGCAAAAGGGCGATTACGTCATTTCGTAAACAAAGTCACGCTCCTCTAAATTTGGAAAAAAAAAATGGAAATGAATGAGGTCCGTTGATGACACTGACAAGAACAACGAGGTTGATGGTTGACTAATGAGAGACTGTTTTGGATTGCGTCAATAATGAAGCGTCCACGTAACCAGCTGCGAGCACGAAGATAGGGAGAGCGGTCAGTGCTCATTACTGCCCTTTTTTTTTTTTCCTCTTATGTCGGATAAAAGTACAGTTTTTGGAAATCCTTGCCAACCTTTCATAATCGAATTCACTTGACTTTCAAATCACATTTTCTTGATCTGCTCTCACAAAAATTCAGTGAGTATCTATTTTGATTGCTAAAAGGGTACGAATAACATGATTTAATCCTTGACGATCCGAAAGAGTTCTAATGCGATGTTGTATAGATTTGAGATTTTAGCTGAATACATGTGCCATTTTTTGAATTACTCGTTTATGTGTGCATGGGCTAATCTAATTTGGTATTGAATTTTCAAACTAGTGCGTACTAGCTATATTTTGATATTTGCCATCGTGATGACAAGCTTAGGCATTCATTCCTTACATTTCGATTTATTTGTTTTCCTCTAATGTGAATCGTACATATTTTGTTCAATGAAATTTTGAATATATTAATCTCTCTTTGCAGAGAGATAGATTATAAAATATAATCCATAACCCATCACTTGTATGCTGTGCCCAGCTTTCAAGTAGCAATAGATATAAATGTGGGCATGGGGTCCCGAGTAGAATCCGGAAGTGAAACGAATCTACCCTAAAAAGTGACCCGGTGCCTAATTATTAGTTCATTTAATCCAGTTCCCAAGTGCGGGTAGGAACCAAACTAGATTGGAAACTCATAAATTGTGCCTACATGGACTCATGCTTGGTGTTGTAGTATAATTTATGCTCTATGAGAAATCTTGTTTCCTTTTCCTTCCTCCTCGGCTGGTGATGAATTAAACATCTGTAGGTATATTTGCATGTTACCTTACTAGTTCTTTCCTTTCTTTATTTCTAATCTAAACATTGTCTTGCATTTTGACTAATATGGGTTTATCCGATGAGCAATATTGGCACTAGTTCCATCATCACTCTATCTCAAAGCTAATTGATGATATTTTTTTTTTCATTCATTCTATAATATCTAAACCTCTATAGGGTAAATTTGGTTCAGCATTTGAAATGAATTTTGAAGAAATGCATTTGGCTAAGTGCTAAAAGCTAAATACTGATCTAAAATCGAACTAAATTTCAACATTCTCTCAAGGGATTTTGGAACGAAAAGTCCATTGAACAAGTTGAATCAAATGCACCTATCTCTATCACTTTGAATTTGTGAATACAGAGGAAAAAGAAAAAGCGAATCTGAGTAAAATCAATGGGGTCCGCGGGGTGCATGCAGGAGTTGCCTGGTGGGCTGGTCCAAAAGAAAATCCGCTCCTCGGCGAGTTCTCTGGTTGTATCGCGTGGGGTCCATTTCGTGGATGGTTCGACCAAGAGAATACTAGCTACCGCAGGGCACCATGCCCACCTGTTCATAAAATTTTGGAAAATTTTCATATAAAGATATGAAATATTTTTAGTTTTTCAAATAAATACATGAAATAGACCTTGTTAAAAAAAAGACTGAGGTTATTTTACTCATTTTACATTTTCAGAATTTTTTTTTTCTCCTTCCTTTGCATTAATAGCCGATCTCAAGCGATTGTTGACCATTGGCGAGGACCGGATGAGGCCACCTGCGGCTGTCGAGGGCCGGCCTCGTCTTTGGCGAGCGAGGCGACCCTTGTCCAAGCAAGGCCACCCAAGGCTGGCGACTCTAGCAATTGCATTATAACAAGTTTTCGTGTCCAGTTTGTGTGCCCATACCTTCATCACACCACGCACATTTGTGCAACGGTGTGTTTCATATTAGTCGCGATCTTTAGGCAAAGAGCAAGCCATATATAACATGAATCCCTGTTTACTGTGCTCGTGGGACAAGCATGTTTTTTTCTCCAGCTCTCGATAGCACAGGCTTCTTGTGTCTTCGTGCAACTACATTCACATACTAGGAATCCATATTTTCGCATACGCTATTCTTGCAGCCGATGTTTAACTGAAACCGTATCTCTTTGGTCACGGTAAGAATCATATCTAATTGATATAGGTTTTCCTTGCTTGCATACTTCCTCTTCACCCTGGTTAGTACCCCCTAACCTCATCCCTAAGCTCTACCTCCAAGCTCAAATTTGTCTTTTACTTCAACCTCGGCCTCGACTTCATCCCTGATTTCATTTACTAATTCGGCCTTCCCTCAACTCTATTTACTATTTCGACATCAGTAATATCTATCAATTTAATTTGAGCACAAAATCAACATTACCCATTTCTAGGGCTAGACCCGCCTGTGTGCAACTCTTGATCATTATTCTTTACTTGTAAATTTACGCAACCCCACTTTTCAAAGAATAATCGAGAATCATACAACACAGCGTTTAGACTTTATAGCCAAAATTCTGTAAAGCCACCCAAGTGGACTAGATTGGACCACGGGTCGTTCTCGGCGTTCCATTTTCAACAAAATAGTAAAAAACCCATGTTCATACTTTGCATTTGCTCATATTGATACAAAATCGTTAACCAAATCAAACCAAATCAAATCAAATTAAATCACGGGATCTACTGTTGGTACAAAAAACAAGAAGATGTAAGCAGGCTTATTGATTAATTAAATGATAAGTAGACCGTTGATGTCATCCCTTACCGCAAAGAAGCCCTAAAGTTTTTTTTCACTACCAACTCCATCGAATCCGTGAATTGGACAATATGAACCTCGCGATCACGGAGCATTTGAATTGAAACGTCCATTTCCATAATCTTGGTCACTCAAGATTTGACAAGCAGATTGGTTCCTTCTTTCGTTGGAGCAAAGATCTTCAGAGAAATCCTAACTCTTTGCGATAATTGCCTCATTTTCATCACACACGGAGTCGTTTTTGTTAAGAGTGTGATGGGTCATTTCTAGACTTCCCATTAGCTTGTCCACTCACTCTACACGTTGGATTCTTAACGGCTAAATAAACGGAGAACGTATTTTTTTGCCGCCGGTACGAACTTGGGCACCCGCGAGGCGACTTTTAAATTTCAAGGTACTCGGTGTCTGCGGAAAAATAAGGGTGCAGTACCTTAAAATTTTTTGAGCTTCGACTCTTATCTCAATTCTACTTTTTATCTCATAAAAAGACTCTAACTTTAGGTCTAGTTTTAATTCTACCACAAACTTTTTTTTTTGGTCCCATAAAAAGTCATAAACTTTAGGCCCTATCCCACTTTTATCCTAAATGCGTTTTTGTCATATGAAAAACCTACTTTTTTTTGTCCTATAAAATCTTTTCCCAATAATCTCACGTGCAAAATTTCTCGTTGGCCGCCAAGAAATAGAGAAATCCCAAGCACGAGTCGTTCAAGCATCTCGAGAGCGTGAGATGGAACATTCTCAAGCATGAGAAATCAAATGCAAATCACTAGGGGAAATTGGTAGAGGGTTAATAGTAAATTTAAAATTCAAGTAAAAATTGGTGATTTTTATGAACAAAAGAATTTAAGTAAAATTAAAATTGAACCTAAACTCGAGATTTTTTTATGAGAGAAAATAATGTAGGTTAGAATTAGTAGTAGATCTAAAGTTCTGGATTTTCTATGGGACAAAAAAGTTCGGGGTGAAATTGGGAGTGCATATAAAGTTGGAGATTTTTGAAGAGATAAAAGGTAAAATTAAGATAAAAGTTAAATTTGAAGGGTTTTTTATTAACCGAAAAGATATTTAGTTTTATTAAAGCAGCAAAAGCAATAGTCGGACGAGAAGGAAAAGCTGGCAACTCATATTTCAGCTACGCACGCCGTCCAAGAAAGGGATCCCAATCCGACCAAGAAAGGGATCACAAACGCCAAGCCACGCGATTCGAACTCTCTGATCCACCGTTCTTATCCTTCTTCTACTTCTGAAATCTTCCCCGAGCAATCACCAAACAAGACCATGAGACTGATAGTCCCATTGCAAGGTATCGTCCAAGGCCGAGGAGGCTTGATCGTGGGCTCTCTCATCCCCTGCGCTCTCTTCTACTTCCTCCGGCGCCATCTCAAGCGCCACCGCGGATCCCTGGCCCCCGCGCGGGTTTCCAGTCGAGCCGAATCGATTGCGAGGCCGGATAAATCGCCGTACTATGTGGGATTAGACAGAGTTTCAGGGGATCCCTTTGACGAAGTTGATAAACCGGACGGGATTATCCAGCTAGGATTGTCCGAGAACAGGGTACTGTTCTCTGTATCAGTAGCTAAATGTGGTCGTGTTGTGATTCATTTGCAATTGATTGGCATGTGACTATGCCGATGTGTTCCGACTGTTGCGTGGAATATTTCCGCCCATGTGATTTCCGTTTGCATTTTCTTTTGATTCTGAATTTTTCTTGCTAAGTACTTGTGAGAGCGTATAATCAATGTTATACTGCTTGCTTGGCGTAGTTGTGCTTGGATTTGATTGAGGAATGGCTGTCTGAGAATCTGAATGGTGCAATGATTGGCCATGGAGGGGACAAGGATCATTTGGGCATTGGGGGGATCACGGAATACCAGCCTTTTGATGGCCTAATGAAATTGAAAGTGGTATTCTTCTCTCCTAACAGAAGTAGAATAGTTTTTTAGCTGATAACTATGGTTTATCTATCACAGCCCGGGAAGGTATCCGCCCATCTAATATTGGTAGTTATTACCAAATGACCATTGTCTGCATCCGTAATTGGTTTGACAGCTGGAACAAGGCTGCCACATAAACTTCTAGCTTTGATTGGAGAATATTCGTGCATGGATTGCACTTGATGAATGTGGTGGTCATTGTTGCAATTCTTTGTTCTGTGGAGAATGCAGGCAATGGCGGGCTTCATGTCACAGGTTCTAGGACGACGTGTCTCATTTGATCCATCACGAATTGTACTAACAGCTGGTGCAACTCCCGCTGTAGAGATTTTGTGCTTTTGCTTGGCTGATCCTGGAAATGCATTTATAGTTCCCACGCCCTATTATCCCGGGTATTTCTACCTTTCACGCATAGCTTCCCTTTCTGTGTGTCTTTTTCCTTAAAATGTGTTATTATTGACACATGTTTTTACTGCGCAAATATATGCTGCATACAATCTGCAGTTTCGACAGGGATATGACCTGGCGAACTGGAGTTGAGCTGATTCCGGTTCATTGTCGCAGCGCCGACAATTTCATTCTAAGCATCAGTGCTCTTGATCAAGCTTTCAATCAAGCCAGAAAAAGGGGGCAGAGAGTTCGGGGAATCCTTATCTCTAACCCATCAAACCCTGTGGGCAATTTGCTGCCACGGGAAACGATCCATACTCTTTTGCACTTTGCGCAAGAAAAGAATATCCACATAATCTCTGACGAGATATTTGCTGGTTCCATTCACGGGAATGACGAATTCGTGAGCTTGGCCAAGATTTTGGATGAAGGAGAATTTGACAAGAACAGGGTTCATATACTATATGGTCTGTCAAAGGATCTCTCTCTAGCAGGCTTTAGAGTTGGGGTTATATATTCATATAATGACGATGTCTTGGCTGCTGCGAAAAAATTAACCAGATTTTCTTCTGTCTCTGCTCCCACTCAGAGGTTACTAATTTCTTTGCTTTCGGACACGAGCTTTATTGTAAGATATCTAGAAACAAATAGAAAGAGGATAAGGGAGATGTATGATTTATTTGTGAGCGGCCTAAAAGAACTAGGAGTCAAGTACGTGGAGAGCAGCGGTGGTTTGTACTGTTGGGTGGATATGAGTAGATTCATTCGCCCTTACAGCGAGAAGGGGGAGCTTGAGTTGTGGGACAAGCTTCTGAATGTTGCAAAGGTCAACGCAACACCTGGTTTGGCGTGCCATTCCATAGAACCAGGCTGGTTTCGTTGTTGTTTTACTACATTATCGAAAGACAGCATTCCTACTGTGATAGCAAGGATACGTAAAGTTACTTCAGCTTGCGAGGTCGACTCTTGCGCGGACCCTAGCAAGGCCAGCCTTGTCCAACCATGGCGAAGCTCGACCTTGCCATCACTGGGCAAGGCAGCAGTATATAGAAGCGTCGATGGCATTGCAAGTGAAGACGGTGGGGCAGGTGTTGGAGAAGACGGAGAAGCAGGCGATGGTAGAGGATGCATCGAGATCTCCGGCATGGATGAGGGATTGGACATGATTGTGGAGGTTGAAGGGAGGGCCGATGAGAGTGGAGGTGGAGTTGGGGAGGCAGGGGGTTGTTGGGATCTTGGGGAGGAGGAGGGTAGTCGTCGTGACAGAGGGCGTGGAGAAGGGGCTTGATGCAAAGGCGGCACTTGCGGCGGCGGCGGCGGCATTGTTTTGCCACAACCTCCTTGGCGCAACTGAAGGTGAAGGAGCGGTATTGAACAGCGGGAGCTAAAGAGTGGAGGAGGTGGGGGGAGGAGAAATTATGATGGCCGAGTGACGGTAGACGTGGAATTATGAAGAATTTGTGAGGGCAATATTGAAAATTAAAAATATCATTAACTCAAGTCTTTTGTATGCCGAGAGCATTTGGCTAGAAGGCCTCGAAAATGTTAGCATTTGGGAAATGGGCTGTTCAAAAATAATTGCCAAACACTCTAGCATTCGGCTAAGGGATTTTACAGGCCCAAAGAGCTTTGCAGGTGGGTTCCCAAATGCAACCAATGACGAGCTTAGCTACGAAAAATTAATCCCAACATTATCTTCATGAATTATGCCGAGGATATCAAGAGTGCCCTTTTTATCAATGGAAAATTGCCAAAAATTCATAAATTTATTGTATTTTTGTCAATTTAGTTCTAAACCATTTGCATTTATACTGTTTCAGTCTTAAATCTTTTGTATCTTAGTCAATTTAGTCTTAAATCTTTTTATGCCAATTTAGTTTTAAATCTTTTGTACTTGTGCTAATTTAGTCTATCCAGCTAATTTTGACTTGTATACGTTGACGATCCAATTTTTAATATTATTTTAATAATTTTGTGAGATTTTATGGATTATTATCAACTATTTTAAAATCTTAAGGTATTAGATAAATGTATGATTTAATATTTAATCATTCTATCACTCCTTCATACTTAGTCTAGTCTTTTTTTTTTCCTTGATACTAAGCATGAAATATTTAATAGGGGAGGCAAATGAGGCTCGAAAAAATTTGAACTCGTGATCTCCCATTCTGATACCGTGTAAGATTTTATGGGATTAGATTACTTTCAATTGTTTTAAAAGCTTAAGCTATTAATCAAAAACATGGTTTAAGTTCAATGAAAAAGTATTGGAAAAATTATCCAATCTTAAATATATTGCATTTATGTCTATTCAGCCATAAATCCTTTGCACTTTTGTCAATTCAGTTCTAAACCTTTTGTATTTGTGTCAATTCAGTCCATTCGGTCAATTTTGACCGATAGACATTGATGGGGCAATTTTTAACAATATTTTACTTTTTTTTCCAAATCATTTTGTTCTCTTTTTTTTTTCCCATCTTCTTCCTCTAGTCGATAACCTAATCAATGCTTGGCCACTAGTGCCATTGCCACTAAGTGAGGTTAGTCAAGTCTCGCTATCGCGGAGCCATGGTGTGGCTCGACCTTGCGCAGTTGTAACTACACCAATTGCCAACGCTCCAATTGGTCGTTGGATCAACAGCGAGCTGGAGGAAGAAGATGAACTAAAAAAGAAAATAATAATAATAAAAATATTATTAAAATTTGACTCGTCAATGCCAATCAGGTCCACATTAGTGTTGGCTAACCAAAGTTAATCATATAGACCGAATTGATACAAATACAAAGAGTTTATGATTGAATTGGCACAAAAAAAATGATTTAAGATTGAATTGACAAAATCAAAAAACTTCGGATTGCATTAGCAAAAGCATAATAGATTTTGTTTTAGAAAATTTTCCCCCTTATCAATTTACAAATAACTAGAAAAATAAGTTAACATTTAAGCTAGTGATTTGACTCGCTGTCTTTGTATTTTTGTCATGTTTCCAAGGAAATTATACAAAATCCTTTTACAAGGAGAAGACCTCATTTTCTTTTATAATTTTTCAAAATATTTTGTCAACGAATTACCTTTTACATTAATTGATATGTTAAACATACACGGTGAGTGACCAATTTTTATAATTTACCAATTTTGTTATCGAGGCCTTTTCCTTTTTAATTTTTATCTATATTGATTCTTTTTCTTTAAATGTATCCAGTTGAGTTAATATTACAAAAAATAAAATAAAATTAGGACATCTATGATAAATTACCCCAAACTAATTTTTTTACCACCAAATACCCCAAATTTATATATTTGTGACAAATTTATCATCTCTTAATTTTCATTAAATTTAATCATTAAATTGTAGAGTTACGTGATTTTACAATTGACAAGTGTACCAATTTAGGATTTTTATTTTTAATTTGTCGTGCGTATAATAGTTTGTGATTTTCGTAGCATTAACCACATTTAATAAAAATTAATGGATGATAAATTTGTCATAGGTGTGTCGGTTTGAGATTTTTAGTGGTAAAAAAAATTAGTCTATAGTAAATCCGTTACAAGGATATCAGTTTGGGGTTTTCATTGATTCAAAAAATTAATTTTGGGTAAATGTATCATAGATATTCCGGTTTGTGATTTTTTCTTGGTATTGACCCTATCTAGTTTTATTAAGGTGGTATTGTTATCCAAAATTTAAAAACTATTTGATTGTTTAATGTTGTTCATATTTATTGGTTCTATTATTAGAATTTTAGGTAGTTTATTTTTTCCCATTTTCCATTTTTTATTTTATTTTTACAACTATCAAGGATTAAAAAGAGATTAATTTTACCCTTTAAAAATCACGTGTATTACACTAACAGAGAATTAATGACCACTGCACAATGAAAATTTAAGGTATTATGCAATTGTCCAAAGTTCGAGGGCAAGTGCGTATTACTTTAGAATTAGGTATAAGTGCAGCATATTTCTTAAATTTTATTGCAAAAGTGCAGTTGTATATTAAAGCCTTCAAAAGGTGTGATCATGTCCTAAATTTATTAAATTCGTGCGATCTAAATCCTACCATTTACTCCATTTAATTTGATTAGTAAAGAACGCTGACGTGTTTTTTGTTTATGTAATTTTCTTGCTTTTATGTGATGTACATTAAGGTTGATTAAAGCACTAAAATAAGGTGCTCTTATATGAATCCTAATTTCGATACCAAAAAATCTAAAAATTATTAAAATTAAGAAAGATAAAAAAGAGAAAAAAAAACCTATTGACAGAGAAGGGCCTCCGGGGCGGCCGCCCACTAGGCTGGAGGGCTTGCTATAACCTTTTTGCTGGTATTTTTTTCAAAATTTTAAAATTTTTATTTAATTTAACTAAAATAAAATTAAGATTTGATTAAAGCCACATGATTTTGATACTTGAGTTAACATTAACGTCGGGTAAGAGAGAAAAAAATAAAAATAATGCCAATATTTTTTTGTCAGTTAAATTCGATGGATATAACGTAAGGACCTGATCGCATTAATTCGATAAATCTAAGAATTTAAATGTGCTTTTTGAAAATTTTGGAACACAAACTGGCATAAATTTAAATTTCAAGACTTTTATTGCACTTATTATCGCTTGAATTTAGGGGGAATAATTTCGCCGGATAAATATATCTTTGCGGGGGGTCGTTCTTCTTCTAAGTTGAGCATTTGGGCAAAGCGGTTCCTTCCCTGCCATCGCGCTCCCGCCAAAGGGTTTAAGCCGGGGACAGAAACCCTAGTATCTTTCTTGCACTTCGCATTTCAGAATTTTCATCGCTGCCAAGTTCATGTTCGATTCCGCCATTTTCATTGCGCCATTCGCGAGGAAAGCTTCTGTCCTCCTCTCATTCCTCCTCTCTTTCTACTACGCTCGCTCACCGTAACTCTCGCATCCATAAGAAATGAGCTTCGCGGCCTACAAGATGATGCACTGGCCCACGGGCATCGACAACTGTGCTTCTGGGTTCATCACCCACAGCCCTTCGGACTTCACTCCTCGGATTCCGCCATTGCAGAGCGACGATCTTGAGCCGGACTACCCGCCGCGGCGTCAGATCGGACCTGTCCCAAATCTCATTGTCACCGCCGCGAATGTTCTTGAAGTGTACGTAGTGAGAGTGCAAGAAGACGGCGATAAAGATTCTGGCGAGGGAAAGCGCGGCGGAGCCATGGATGGTGTTTCTGGTGCTTCGCTTGAACTCGTTTGCCATTACAGGTTCTTGTCCTTCTTCTTGTTCTCTTTTACAATTTAGACACATAGTGGGAGATATCCCGTAATCCCTGTGATACAGTACAGACATTCTTAGGAGAGAAATGAGCAACGGCAAGGCCAAGCTATAGAGAGAGAATTATGAAGCTTTTACTCATCAAATCCTCTGAATGCACGAGCGTAGCTGAATGCATTCCATCCAGTTCAATACGATCAGCAACTATAACAATAATATCGACCAACTGTCATATTCATTTTTTTTTTTTGCAAATCTGACATCTGACTATGGTGACTAACTTGAGCACAAGATTCGTCGCTCTCACTCTGCTGTGGCAGCTTTGAAAGAGCCAAATGCTATGCTTAAAGAAAGTGGATAATTTTGATTTTGGGAAGGAGTTTAATTCAGAGAGAATAACATGAGTCAACCTCTACTACAGCTTTAGGTAGAGTATACTGCGTATTAGATTTTAATTTCTGTGCACGCACGGCCACATTGATGTGTAGCTGGTTGTTTTATGGCTTCTTCGCATTGGATAATTTTGTCAGTGCAATTTGCAACGAGTGCACTATATTAGTCCAGATAAGCATATTGAAATATTGGCTCCTTCGAATAAAGCGATGTTTTCTGTTGTAAGGTGGAAGATGGTGTACGAGAAATTTTCTTAGAAGAATAATGGAGAGAACCGAGGAAAGTCAAATAAAAAGAGCAAGGAGATTAATAGCTCTTCCTTTTTTTTTTCCCCAATGGAAAGAACAAGGAAATGAGAAAATTTTAGAAGAGCATGCAATGATGGAGGGAACTTGCCAAAAATCTTATTGTTTAATGAATCTGAACTGTGAAGACAGCTTCTTATGCACTTGCTGTGCACTTCATTTTCATGTAACACAATCAGATGTAAGAAACTATCTCAAACTAATTAAGAAGATGCTTACTGATAAACTCCTTATCATTGCATGCTACCTGTTGATAATGTCCACTTGGCGTTCATCATAAGATTTCAACAGCGCGCTCATATTCACAAAAAATGAAAAATGTGAGTTCTGCTGCTTGTCAATGCCTAGCTGAAACTTGATGTACTTGGAATAGACTCAACTTTTAGATCAGGAACCCTGGAACATTTGGGTTTCATGTGTAGAAGCTCTGATTTGGTTATTATCAGAGCCAATGGCAAAGGGGAAAAATCTTTTCAACCTGTAGGTGTTTTCTGTTAAATTCAGGGAAATGAACTTAAGAACATATGAAAGGGAGAACAGGATGTAGATTTATAATTGCTTTATTATGATTGGGGACTTAGCTTATTTCGTTGTAGCATGTCAAGATAACTTACTCTAGAAGATGTCTTGTTATTGGATAATATCAGTCAACCCCTTAAAGCGTTCTCCTAGAAATGCATGGTGACGGTTAGGGCCTCTCTCTTTCGTGAAAGTATCTTTTAAGGATGTGGTCAGTTATCACTGTGGATCTTCACCTGAGCTTCTTGATGGTATTTTGGTCCTTGGGTCCTGTGACAGTTTTGTTGGGCTTCCACTAAAGTGTAGTTTGTTAAACTCTGCTTCCAGTAAATCGAAGTATGTATTTTCCACTTGATTCCTCAAAATGAATGGATTTCTTTCTGGAGTCTATGTCTGCTGATTACATTTTCTTTCCCCTGCACGTCGTGTTGAAATTGAACTGCAGGTTGCACGGTAATGTTGAAAGTATGGCAGTGCTGTCAACTGGAGCTGGTGATGGTTCCAGGAGCAGAGATTCGATCATTTTAACATTTCAAGATGCAAAAATTTCCATTTTGGAGTTTGATGATTCAATTCATGGACTTCGCACAACGTAAGAGTGGCTTTATGGCATAGAGTGCTTCTAATGCGAATCATACTGCATCATGGGACAGGAGGATTATTATGCTATATTAATTGTTTCGGGGCATTCTTTAGCTCTTTCAATTACATGCTATGAAATTTATGGTGAAATTATTGCAGTATTGGCTCTTTTGATGCTTCCATAATGACACAAGCCTAAAGAATTTGGTCTTATCGATATCTTTGGGATACATTCAATCTATGTCTCTACTTCTGAATTTTCTTTTGGTCAGATATTTATGTTGTCCTTTGGCCAGTGTTCTTCAGATCATTTCAGTTTCAGGAATATCTTCTCCCAATCACAGATGATTTTGTATTGTTAGGGCGGTACTAATTTTTCTGTTTTCTTTTCACCCATGACTATCATAAAAATGTTGGATTTTTTTTCCTTTTCTCTTTAAAAACTCAATGTAACTGGAAAGTTTGCCTAACTTTGAGATTTTTCTTGCTTTATTCTAATAATTTAATGTAATAGTCATTTGCCTCATCTCCCACTTTTGAGGAAAGAGCAGGATCTACACCTTCTATTATCTCCATTTCGGGCAGTTGAAAGTTTTGTTAGAAAATATTCTTTTGTCTGGTCTAGAATTCGTCTGACTTCAACAAGCTCTTTGTTAATGTTCATTGTGATAGTTTTGTGGCATCTTAATTTTTCCATCATGTTCCAAGTGCTGACCTTTGATATGCTCTGCATTCCACAATCAACAAGACATGCGTCTCACCAACTGTTCATGCCGTCACCCATCTTAGGAGCTATTTTATTGATTGTTTAAGAACATATACTTAATTGTGTTGTGAGTGGTCCTGAATTTTAGTTTTGCAATGATGCCTTAGTCTTAGGCTATATTTGCCTTCTGTTGTTCCTTTTCTTGTTCCTTCTCCTTATTCCTTAAGCTAAAAAGCAGAACATTGGGAAGCTGGTCTCATATTACCATTATATTGTTCTTTATGTTTATTTGATGAAACATTATCCTCGATGATGGCTTTTTCAGATCTATGCATTGTTTTGAGAGTCCAGATTGGCTTCATCTCAAGAGAGGTAGAGAATCTTTTGCCAGAGGCCCACTGGTGAAGGTTGATCCTCAAGGCAGGTGCGGAGGGGTTCTTGTTTATGGTCTGCAAATGATAATGCTTAAGGCTTCTCAGGTCTCTCCTATTTCCTTACATCTTTTGTCATAGACCTTTAGTCCCCTTTCTATTCAATTTGTTTTCCTTTGTGTTGGGGGTTCTAATGATATTTGGTCATCTAAGAATTTGTAGATTTCAGTTTTGTTTCTAGCTTGAAAGAAAATTTATAAGTAATATGAGACAAAGCTTATGTAGCTGTTTGGGCCAACAGCTGTGCCCTTGTGGCAATATGTACTCTCCTCTGAATTTTGTTGTGTTCCCTCTATCCCTGAGGCAATCATGGAGTATTGTGAAAGCAGCAATAGCTTCTGTTCCACTTTGTGGTGTCAAGCGATAAGGGGAGTGCATTTCTCAAACAACTTTGTCGAAAGAAATAAGTTGTTAATTGGTCAACAAGTGCAAGTGGGCAATTCACAACTTCTAGGAAAGTTGGGTTTCCCGAGAGATAGTGGAAGCTTATTTTTCAAATCACCTTTTGTTGTGTTTCCAAATTCACACATGTTCAGCAACATTGTGCCTATTTGACTTTAATCATTTTGGATTTTGGGTTCAGGTTGGTTCTGGTTTGGTGGGAGGAGATGACACATTTGAATCTGGAGGTGCAGTTTCCATTCGAGTAGAATCATCCTACATAATCAGTCTCCGGGAGTTGGAAATGAAGCACGTAAAAGATTTTGTATTTGTACACGGTGAGGAAGTTAATAACTAAGTTGCTTTTTTCCAAGATTTGCTTCTTTTACCATGTTTCCTTGTCATTTTTGCTGTAGAATGTTTGACAAGATAGGGTTGGCTTGATACTCGGTAGTAGCTCCTAGGCCAGTAAGTGTAAGCTCAATGTTATGGAGACTGCAAACTGCTACTTTAATGGCTTACTTGCTGAGGTGACTGTGGGGAGACAATTTGCTGTGTAAGTCTTGTGAGCTGCGACAACTTGTAGATCATAACTACAGATTAATATTTGAAAATGCTGCTGTTAGCTCAACAAACTGCTCCATGTCTCCTTTGCAAAAATATTTTCTTGATAGTAATGCATGAAATTTCATCATGTTTTATGCGATAAAACTCACCTGTTTGGTTGCTTGGATTATGGCTCCATGTCTTATTAAGGTTATATTGAGCCTGTGATGGTAATACTTCATGAACGGGAGCTTACATGGGCGGGACGTGTTTCCTGGAAGCACCATACTTGCATGATATCTGCACTCAGCATTAGCACAACCCTGAAGCAGCATCCTCTAATTTGGTCAGCCTTAGTAAGTTCAACAGTTGTCAAGTGGATCTTTCTACCCATCCTCAACTGGATATATCTCTGCATACTTATGCATCCAAAAAATTTTGTTCATGAAGTCTTATTACTGTTTTCTTCTCTTTGGTCAAGTCATAGTTATCGGACGGTGTAACTTGACTGCCTTCACCCAGTTGGTGCCAGTAATTTTTGGGCTTATCATTTGTTTATGTATGATCTTGCAGTCACAGTTGATGGCTCTAACCATTTCCAACTTTTTTTTTTCATGTCAAGTTACGTCCCATCCTTTTGTTCAATACGGGAAAGGAAAGTGATAAACAATTCCTTTTGAATGCTTGGGACTGCATTCTTGAAATGATGAACCAGTGCTTTTCACTTTCCCCCCAATGATTGGTTGATTGTCTCAATGTTCTATTGTAGAACAATTCTTTCATAATGGTCTCATTCCTCTTTTTGTTTGCTCCTCATAAATTAAGTTTATATCAGTTGTGGGAGAAAGTTGCTGATGAGCCATGCATTTGATTTTGCTTTCATGAATCATGATGGATTGCATGGACAATGTTTCACATTAAATCTTTGTCATGTTCTTTTATTTCTGAAGACTACCAAAATATGGAAAACCATTCTATGGCCTAGAGCAACCCTTGGTGATAGTTATATCTGTTTAAGATGCTTCATATTCTTCTTTACTTTTTTGTCTTCTCCTCTTGTCAGAATCTCCCTCATGATGCCTACAAGCTTCTTGCAGTACCTTCACCAATTGGTGGGGTTCTTGTGATTTCTGCTAATGCTATTCATTATCACAGTCAGGTAGTTTATCTGACTTTCCAGGAGCATCCAATTAAGATGCGTATAAGCATCTAGTTTGTTTCTGTTATCTTGTATATAGTGGGATATTGCACTTGTTTGTTTTTCACAGTTATTGATCAAATTATCTGCGAGAAGTATGTTCCCCTGAACAGCTGTTTACTCTATTTGCAGTCTACTTCTTGTGTTTTGGCTCTCAATAGTTATGCCAGTTCTGCTGACGGCAGGTAATCTCCCTCCTCTTGAAATGTTACTGGATTTCTGTTAATGACATGCTTGATTGGTTTGCTAACGTGAGTTTTGGTAAGTTTTTACTCTTAATGAGTTAATAGTTGACAATTGCTCAACTTCTCATGCATTATCTTTTGGCAAAAGACAAACCATCTTTTCTTTCAGCTTTTTAATTCCAACACCGTGCCCCTAGTAGAAGACATTAGTAAACAACACAAGAATTGAAAAAGATAAGGAATAAATAGGAAGTTAATTTGCATGGATTTTCTGTGAAGATCGCTGAATCTTGCATCCTTCGTATGTTTCTAGCAAGATCTTAACTCTTGATTTGGGACTAGGAGTGATATTCACTAGCATCTGATCAAAGCTTCTTTGTTCGATTTTTTTTTTCAAATATGTTTTCTCATGTCCGTCAGGTCATTTCACCATTGTGCCTCATGGTTGACTTTATATATTATTTTATTGGGATTTCAGTCAAGAGATGCCAAAGTCGAGTTTTAGTGTTGAGCTTGATGCTGCCAATGCCACTTGGTTACTGAATGACGTTGTCTTGCTGTCGACCAAAACTGGGGAGTTGTTGCTGCTCACCCTTGTTTATGACGGGCGGTGGGTGATCACTATTATTTTTCTGCTTTCTTTTGTTCCTTCTCTTCTGGCTTAAAAGCTTAATTGCTACTCTTTTTAAATTTTGTCTGTGTTGGAGCTTTTAGATATGTTTTGATCATGTGTACTTGTAAGAGTTTTACTTCCTTTGTGGGAATACTGTGATGCACATAGTTTTTGATATTTACATGTCCATCTATATTCATATTTCTTCATATCTATGTATTTCCAAAAAAAATAAGCAGACTTCCTGATAGATTCTCTCTTGGTTCGTAAGCATAATGTTGTCACTGCAGTAGGTGTGTGTGAGTTATGATCGGAAGGCGTTTTCATCTCTTCTTCCCATTTTAAAAGCGACCAACCTTTGCTATTATATGTGTGTTTGCTGAATATGATCACATCTTTGCAGTATTTAGCAGTTATATTTTCTGTTCCCGCTAATTATGATGGCTGGAATCTTCTCGCTTCCATAATAACATGTCCTATTTATAGTGTGGTGCAAAGATTGGATCTAGCTAAGTCAAAGGCTTCTGTGCTCACTTCTGTAAGTTATTTTCATGTTTACAACTCTCTTATCAGGTTACTCTTGCATTGGCACATTATTGATGACTGTGCTCTTTGTCTTAGGGGATTACAACAATAGGAAATTCCTTGTTTCTTCTAGGCAGTCGACTGGGAGACAGTTTGTTGGTGCAATACACTTGTGGGTTTGGAACCTCAAAGCCTTCATCTGGTTTAAAGGAAGAGGTCTGTGGTGGAATGAAGAGTTTTGCTAGTTGCAATGTCTTAAGAACTGTTCACTCTTGGGATTCTGTGACACGTCAATTCTTGATTTCTGTAACATTTGGTTGATTTTTTGGCTGTACTTTCTTTGGGATGTTTATAAAAATCTTCTGTTGATGAGTTTTTTAGGTGGGAGATATTGAAGGTGATGCCCCTCTGATGAAGAGGTTACGCAGGTCCTCTTCTGATGCTTTGCAAGACATGGTCGGTGGAGAGGAGCTCTCGATACATGGTCTAACGCCAAGTAATGCAGAATCTGCACAGGTTTGTCTCTGTGACTCTCTCTCTCTGCACATATTCGTAGGCTAGAATGCTTCCTTCTTTGCTTCTCTTACTGCTGGCACAATTAAAACGTAGATTTCATGAAGTTGAATCCTGTTTAGAATGCTCGCTGTGCTAGAGGAAGGTTGAATTTTTGTTTGGCCTAATAAATTACACTCCTTTGATCTTCATCTTGCTTTCTGAAGCATGAGTACACGTCTCTTGTAAGAAATGAAAGCTCTTCCTGCCTCAAATTGACATTTATCTTCAGTGCATTGCCACAATCTTTTAGTATGTTATCGTGGAATAGTTGATTTTAGCTCTTGACTTTGACCAAGCTCGCGAACTTATCATTGTTGAAGTTGTGCCTACTTTGTTCTCAGGTATTGGATTTTAACCCCTTCCTATCTGCAGAAAACCTTTTCATTTTCAGTGAGGGATTCCTTAATTAACATTGGCCCTTTGAAAGATTTTGCATATGGCCTGCGGACCAATGCTGATGCTAATGCAACTGGAATTGCGAAACAAAGCAACTATGAACTGGTTAGTGTAGCAAGTAGCAACTCCTGTTTTTGACTATGTACAGTATACGCATCATAATACTACACATCTATTGTTATTGCTTCCACGAGTGTTTTCACCTATCATTTACTAACACCAGCTGACTAATACGTTACATATTGAAAGTTACTTGAACATTTTTTTTAAACTAAAAGTTACATTCTTCATACCTTTCCAGTGATCGTGCAGGTGTGTTGTTCTGGTCATGGAAAGAACGGTTCTCTGTGTGTTCTGAGGCAGTCAGTTCGTCCGGAGATAATCACTGAGGTGTGTGGGACTGAGCTTTGTCTTAGGATATCTCCTTATATGTTATAGCTCTCTTATACATCTCTTTGCATAGGAATACCATGCCATAAACAATTTGTCTTCTTCTCTCTTCTTTTAATATGTTACTTGGATGGGGTTCTGGTTGAACTGGGCAATCTATTAGCCGAAGAGAGGGGTGTAGTCTGTTGAGTTTTGATTGTCATGATCTTCTGAGCAATCTGTCTGTTCTATTCATGTTGCTGGGAGAGAGCAAACGTTAATTAGCCTTCGTTATCTGCTTCCTATCCTCTCCTCAGGTTTGAGAGTCTTTTGCCACGTTTCTGGTCGTCTTGTTGCTTCTCAAGTGCAAGTAGATGGAAAATTGGTCTGAGTGGTTTGTTGCCAAATAGATCATCTATTTATTCTGTCTTTCAATTCTGACCCCTTTTATTGGTGTCTTGATGTACAATGGTGAGTAGTGGTGGGTTAGACTGGCCAAGAAACGTGTCTGTTGCAATGTATGATGCTGATTGATAAAGGATAATATGGTCACTGGGATTCTGTGGAACTTCTACTTTCCAGCTAGTGTAATTACCCAGAGGATCACTAATTCAATGGGTGGTTAATCTATGAAACACAAGAATATTACAAAGACAAAAAAAAAAAAAAATTGTGGACCTGATAGGTTCCTCTATAATCGTTGACACTCTTTTTCTGACGAGAGCTTGTTGACAGTTTGTTCTTGTGATCTCACATAATTCTAGCGGTT
This sequence comes from Psidium guajava, assembly GCA_016432845.1. Taxonomy (NCBI): domain Eukaryota; kingdom Viridiplantae; phylum Streptophyta; class Magnoliopsida; order Myrtales; family Myrtaceae; genus Psidium; species Psidium guajava. The sequence goes on from CM028224.1 coordinate 3,512,858, forward strand.
GGTGGACTATTAGTAAGGAATGGACGAACTCGCTCTTAGTGGCTCTTTCTACACTTTCATCAAGTTATCCTTATGTTGCCTTTATTCATTGCACTTCGCAGTAATTTCTGTCGTCATATTGATAATCCTTTTGCAGGTTGAGCTACCAGGTTGCAAAGGCATTTGGACCGTCTACCACAAGAACACTCGTGGTTTAGATTCTTCCAAAGTTGGGGTTGATGATGACGAATATCATGCATATTTGATTATTAGCCTTGAAAGTCGTACCATGGTAATTTCTCTTGCTTTATGTTGAATATTTGTGCTTCAGAGACTTTTAAAGTGTACTTAATTTCTTATTTGCATCTGGTAATAGACTTGGCAGAATGCAATCATTAGCTTGTCGGTTGCTGCTTTTGCCACAGATATTTCATGTTTCTTTTTGCCCATGAGGCAACTCTATGGTAGAGATGATCATCTATTAAAGTGGCCTTTTGATATGCATTACAATCTCTATTGACTATTTTGCCAGCATATGCAATTAGTAATTGTTTTCTGTTATTGTGGGATACTGAGTACATAAATATGCTTGAAGTCATAAAATGGTGAGGGAGAAATGATACAATGAGGGACTGCCTTCTAAACTTTCCTATTCTTTATTGTCAATTTAGAATCCTGAATTCACTAGATTCTTTCTATAGTTGGAAATCACCTAATGCACCTAAATGTGATACGTTTACTCCTCGCAAATCTCCAGTGAATTTGAAGATGAACTTTCCCGGCCTTCAAACATGCAGCATCAATTTTTCTGCATAAAAACGTGCAGCATGAATCTCTCATGTGTTCTCATTCTTTCATTCAAATTCTCAAGATTTCCTACGGCCACTCGGTAACAAATCATAGGGTAAGCTACATGGAGATATGCATATCAATATAACAGATACATGTACACATATATGTGCATTTTTCTTCCCACATCGTTACCTGCAGCTAGCATTGCTCTCTGTATCAGGTGCTTGAAACGGCTGATCTTCTCAATGAAGTCACTGAAAGTGTTGATTATTATGTGCAAGGAAGAACTATTGCTGCTGGGAATCTATTCGGAAGGTGTGTTCAATTGTTTTTGTTAATTTTTTCAACAAGTTGGAAAATCATTTTACTAGTAGTGGGTGTTTATGACAAGTGACATAATGCCTTCCTTAGCTATTGCTAGCGGAATAATCTTACTTTATTGATGAAAATAAAGAGTATATATACATGTCAAAATACCCTTGAAGACCATTATACCCTTTTTATCCTTTAACACTCCCCCTCAAGCTGGAACATGAATATCAAGCATGCCCAGCTTGTTACAAATATACTCAATCCTACTACTCCCTAAAGATTTGGTGAAAATATCAGCTAGTTGTTCACTGGTACTAACATAACTAATAGAAATGACTCTAGCCTGAAGTTTCTCATGGACGAAGTGGCAATCAACTTCGATATGCTTGGTACGCTCATGGAATACTGGATTTGAAATAATATGGACTGCCGCTCAATTATCATACGACAACTCCATTGGCGCAAGGTCTTCGAATCCAAGTTCAACTAATAACTAACGCATCCATACTAGCTCACAGGTAGCTTGAGCCATAGCTCTGTATTCTGATTCTGCACTTGATCTAGCCACAACACTTTGCTTTTTACTCTTTCAAGATATTAGGTTGCCTCCTACAAAGGCACAATACCCTGATGTAGACCTCCTATCTATAGGAGATCCTGCCCAATCAACATCAGAGAATGCTTCCACCCTTTTGTGACCATGATCCTGATAAATGAGACCACGACCTGGAGCTTTCTTCAAGTATCTCAAAATTCTGATTATTGCATCCCAATGTGAGGTACGAGGAGAAGACATAAACTGACTCACAATACTCACCGGAAAGGAAATATCAGGTCGAGTGATAGTTAGATAATTCAATTTTCCAACAAGTCTTCGATACTTGTATGGATCATCTAACAGCTCACCATCCTTTGCCACCAATTTCAAGCCCACTTCCATTGGTGTATCCAGTGGTTTAGCTCCTAGCATACCTGCCTCTATAAGCAAATCCAGAACATATTTTCGTTGTGAGATATAAATACCTGTCTTCGCCCGTGCCACTTTGATACCCAGGAAATATTTGAGTAGCCCCAAATCCTTTATATGAAACTGCTGTTGTAAATACAATTTCAACTCTTTAATCCTTGTAAAATCATCTCCAGTTATGACAATATCATCCACATAAACGACAAGGAATATCCGACCGGCTCCAGAAACCCGATAAAACATAGAATGATCCCCAGTACATTTACACAATCCAAACTTGAGTACTGCCTCAGTAAACTTCCCAAACCAAGCTCTAGGAGATTGTTTCAAACCATATAAAGATCTTTTTAAGCGACAGACGTGATCAGACTCCCCCTGAGCAACAAACCCTGGTGGTTGCTCAAGTTACACCTCTTCCTGTAAATCTCCATGAAGAAGGGCATTTTTAACATCAAGCTGAAATAGAGGCCAATGAGCAGAAGCAGCCAAAGAAATTAAAAGACGAACGGAGGTCATCTTAGCAATTGGAGAAAAAGTATCACCATAATCAACCCCATAAACCTGTGCATACCCTTTAGCAACCAGTCTAGCCTTGAGATGAGCAAGAAAACCATCAGGGTTAACCTTGATGGAAAAGACCCACTTACATCCAATGGCTGTTTTCCTTGCAGGTAGAGGAGCAAGATCCCAAGTCTGATTTTGGTCCGGTGCCAATAGTTCCTCTTCCATAGCTGCTCTCCAGCCCTGACTAGATAATGCTTTAGCAACAGTTTTAGGGATAGAATGGTTATCAATGGTCTTTAGACTAGCTCGACAAGATGCAGATAAACCAGAATAGGAGATAAATTGTGCAATAGAGTGTTTGGTACAACTACGAACTCCTTTATGATGTGCAATAGGAATATCAAGATCAGTATGTGACTGACTTACCTTAGGTGTTTAAGACAAAGAAGACGAGATAGGCGGAGGTACATATGTAGGGGACTTCACATGTTGACGAGGATGTCTATTGTAAACATATTGGACAGGTGGAGGGATAGCTGGAGAGTTCGGAGTGGGTGTTGATTCCATAATAACATATGTCAAGGAATCATCATCCACTGTAGGAGCCTTCATTGGATTATTATTGGATTATCAGAATAAACAGTAGATGCAAAAAAGGATACATTTGCAGTGGTGAAGTACTATGCAAATAGGGACAGTAGCAACGATAACCCTTCTGTGTACGAGAATACCCAACAAAAATGCATTTGAGAGATCTAGGATCAAGTTTGGAAAGTCCATGGCGATGTTCACGACACAACCAAATATACGAGGTGGCAAATGAAATAAGGGATCAGAAGGAAAAAGAAAGGAGTGAGGAATTGTACCCTTAAGAACAGATGATGGCATGCGATTGATAAGATAACATGTAGTCATAACAACGTCAGCCCAAAATGATTTATCTACCTTCATTTCAAACATCAAGGAGCGAGCTCTAACAAATGGCATTTCTTTCTTTTAGCTACCCCATTTTGTTGTGGTGTATCCGAATAAGAAGATTGATGAAGAATGCCCCGTTGGGACATGAATTCAGAGAAAGTTTTGGGAAAGTACTCTTTAGCATTATCACTTCGAAGAATACGAACACAGGTAGAAAATTGAGTACTACTTCATTAACAAATGCACAAAATATAGAAAATAACTCAGAATGACTTTTCATTAGATATAGTCAAGTGGCTCTTGAATAGTCATCTACAAAAGTAACGAAGTACTTGAAACCAAGCTTCGAAGTGATAGGACATGGACCCCAAACATCAGAATAAACTGAAGCAAATGGCTGAGAAGCCTGTTTATTGACTCTTAGACTATAACTAATACGATGCAATTTTCCAAACTGACACGACTCACACTTAAAACTAGATAAAGAATGAAATTGGGAATCAAGCTTCTTCAAACTTCCCAAAGAGGGATGTCCTAAGCGACAGTGAACTTGACATGGGGAAACTGCAGAACAAGCAACACTGGTAGCATCATCAAACACATATGACCCCCCTGACATATGTTCTCTACCAATCGTCTTCTTCGTCTTCAAATCCTGAAACACACGAAAATCGGGATAGAAGGTTACAGAACAGTTATATTCTTTGGTAAGATGACTGACGGGCATAAGGTTAAATGAGAAATTTGGGAGGTACATGGCATAAGATAAAGATATGGAGGATGTCAGTGAAACTGTGCCTATCCCCTTTTACTGTGGATAGAGAGTCATTAGCTAATGTGACACTAGACGTAGACTCATGAAAGGTAGAGAAAGTGCCTGAAGATCTGGTCATATGATCAGTAGCACCTGAATCAATGACCCAGGGGCGAGAGGTAGATGAAAGACACATTGTTGCATTACCTGTCTGAGCAATAGTAGCTGTGGAGGAGGAAACTGGTTGAGAAATCTGAAATTGATTGTATTTAGCAAGTTCCTCGTCGGACATTCTAATTAGTGTTCCTCCTTTAGACGACTGTGAAAAAACATCCGGTTTTGATGCATTGGCTACATTACCTGCAGCCGAATGAGTGGGCCTTCCATGCAGCTTATAACAAAAAACGTTGAATGTGTCCAGGAACACCATAGTAATGACATACGTGCAAAACCAGTATTATTCACTGTCACCAGATGTACCACTATATGAATGTGATTGGCCTCTACCAAGCTCACGGCCACTACTGCCACTACCAAAGCCACGTCCATTATGATTACTACCACGACCTCGACTGCCACGGTTCCCCTGTGTTGCTAAGGCTGAGCTATCATCTGTGGGCAATCTATCCTTAGATGATTCACGTGAGACCTTTAATACACGAGAGAAGGCTTTCGTTAGCGAAGCCACAATGTTTCCTCCAAGGATTTGTGAATGAACTACGTTGAACTCTGGTCCGAGTGCTCCCAAAAATCCCATAATAGCCAATTGTTCTCGCTGCTCCTGCATCTTACCAGCATAAGAGGTAATTGGAAAAAGGTAATTAAGCTCCTCATACATTTGTTTGAAATCAGCAAAAAATTGAGTAAGAGGCTGGCCCTTTTTATCTGCTCTAAAGAAATCCTGTGAAACTTCATAAATCCTTGAGAGGTTGTTTTGTCCAGAATAAAGGACACTCAAGTAATCCCATAAGTCCTTATAGTAGTAACATGTGTAACCAACGCAGCTACCTGAGATTACATAGAATTTCACATTTTCCCAAGAATCCTGGCATCTATAGTATCCCATTTAGTATCAGCATCAGACCTTTCACCAGTTAGATGATGATGTTGCTCTCTCCCAGTCAATACCACAACCACAATTCTCCTCCATTATTGATAATTGGAGACACCAGCTAACTTTTCCTCTGTCAAACGGCTAGAGGATGTAGACATGACCTCACTTACTGTTCCTTTCTATCCGCCATAACGCAAATTTCAGAACAATCTTAAAACCAGCAAATTGAAAGTCAAGCACTCCCACCAAATCAATAACAAAACCTCCACAGCCTATCACAACGCCATCATTCAATTGCCGGGACTCCACAATCCAATATCCACAAAGAACATCAACAAAAGATCACCAATAACAGCCAAATTTCCACCTAATGAACAACCACAGCCATGAATTCATTTACAAATCAGTACCAGCAGAATATTCCTCTACCCTCCTCAAACACATCAGGCCCTCAGATTAGCAACAGCCTCAGGGAACGCTGGAGCTAGGTCGCTGGGCTTGGAGCAGCGTTGCCGGAGCTAGGCGACTGGAACAGCGGGTCGCTGGCGACTGGAACAATGTCGTTGGGCCTTGGCGACGTCAAGCGACGCCTGACAGAGGGTTGCCGGGCCTTGGTGACGTCAGGCGACACCTAACAAGGGGTCGCCGACTCTTCACGATGTCAGGGTTCGCCGGACTGGGGATGGCCTGGGTCTGGGTCCGTCGGGTCGGGATCTGGGTTCGTCGGGCCTGGTTCTAGGTTCGCCGGCCTGGATCTGACTTGGATCTGGGTTCACCGGAGGTGATTCTAGGGTTCAGACGTGGTCAGTGATGGTTTTAGGGTTCAAATTAAGGTTTAGGTGTTAACCTAGCTCTGATACCATGTTAGCGGAATAATCTTATTTTATTGATGATAATAAAAAGTATATATACATGTCAAAATACCCTTGAAGACCATTATACCGTTTTTATCCTTTAACAGCTATCATCATGGGTTGGTGTCTAATTGATTAGACGTGTGTGTTCATCAGAAGTAGATTTGTGTTCTTAATGTGTTTTCAGTTATTTCAAGGTTGTCTTTGTTTTAGTATGATTTTCAATTGTCATAGACATTGTCAAATTCTGCTTTGGTATCACCTGCTTTGTTGAGTCACGAGAAAATGTGGATGAGCGGGTAATATGTTCTTAGTTTGAAATACAAGGAAATAGCTGTATGGGGTGATTCTTCTTTTAATATCTTACGTTCACTTCTTTTATTTAACCTGAAACACTCGAAACGTGTTGACATGTTTATATATTGACATTTGGAGTCATGTATAGATTTGCAGGTGTCACACTGACTTTGTTGCAAATGTTTTGCAGTCTGCTAATTTCAAATAAACTTTGAATGCATTTAGTGCTGCTAATTTCAAAAAGTGTAGCTTGAGCTAACTTCCTTCTTCTGTTTGGGGTGATCTACCTTTAACTTCTTACATTCACTTTCACTTTTATTTAATTTGGAACGCTTGAAAACAGTCAAATGTTGACGCGTAGAATCATATATGATTTTGCGGCTTTTTTACCCTTTGACTTTATTGAGTATCATTTGCAATCTGCATACTTTGTATAAGCTTTGAACGCATTTGTTGCTGTCTAAGTTAATTTGAGTTAACTTCCTTCTTCCGTCTTTCTTTCTTAGATATTCATGTAATGATGTTCTGCAGCAAGAGAATTTGGGCTGTTTCCACCCTCTTTAATGAATTATTTTGAATTACTAATTGCTTCGCGCGTAGGTTTTATTTTCTGCATGTAAGAGTCAATGTTTTTCAATGAGTGTCACCTTATTATTTCTTCCTGCTTCCTGTATGAAGGCGACGAGTTATTCAGGTTTTTGAACGCGGCGTACGTGTCCTCAATGGTTCTTCTATGACACAAGATTTAAACTTAGTGGCCTCGAACTCTGAATCATCGTCTGAGAGTTGTGTGGTCTTAAATGTATCGATTGCTGATCCGTATGTCTTACTAAAGATGACTGATGGAAGCATTCGGCTTCTCGTTGGAGGTAACTACCACTTTTTTTTGTCTTAAGATGTTACTTTGGCATTAATCTACTTGATTGCTAGAATTAAATAGACTATATGAGAGTTACTCCATAAAGCGTGCCTTCAATGGGAAAAAAAATTCTTCAGTGCATGCATCTTTGTGTTTTGGAATGAAGTGTCTATAGTGATGGTTATTAAGTCCTTTTTGTGTGACTTGTCTAATTTACTTAGTTTCACTTCCTCTTTTCTCTATTATCAATTTTGTGTGGATTCTTTTCCGGTGAGCATGGCCCCATGAACTTGCCCAGCTATAGCCTATTGTCCAGCTACGGTATCAAAAATCTTGAAGAGATGCTCATATGCAAAATAGGCAGCAAATCTCTATTTGGAGTTCACTTTCATAGATTTAAGTGGTTTTTCTTTTCTAGTCCTTTATGCATTTGATATCCTCATACATCCAAATAAATGAAAGAGGAAAGTTCAATAAGCACCGGCATTTGATACTTTGGAGTGGGATTGGGTATGCCTTGGTGGCACAAGCGACTGTCAAAGAGGGATTATTTGTAGACTTGACTTGAATAGACATTTGATTCTGCATAGACACTTATACGAGCTGTCATTGGATATTACATTTTTATTTTCTATGCTTTTGCTTTGGAATTCCCTTTTGCATTAAATTTTTTTTTTTTGGCTGAACCTTTTGCATTAATTTGAGTATCTCATTTTGCAGATCTGTCTACATGCACAGTTTCTGTTGTGACTCCAGCAACATTTGATGGCTCAAAAAAGTTTGTGGCTGCCTGTACACTTTATCACGATAAAGGTCCAGAACCTTGGCTTAGGAAGACTAATCCTGATGCATGGCTAACTTCAGGTATAGATGAGGCCATTGATGGTGCTGATGGTGCAACTCAGGACCAGGGGGATATATATTGTGTGGTTTGCTATGAAAGCGGTGCACTTGAACTGTTTGATGTGCCTAATTTCAGTTGTGTTTTCTCTGTGGATAAATTTGTGTCTGGAAAGATGCATCTCATTGATACTGTTATGCAAGAAGAACCTGGTGATTCTCAGAAAGGAATCTTGGTAGGTTCTGACGAATCTGCCGGCCCAGGGAAGAAGGAAAATGCACAGAACACTAAGGTTCTAGAGTTGGCTATGTATAGATGGTCTGGACAGCATAGCCGCCCTTTCCTTTTCGCAATATTGAATGATGGCACAATACTTTGTTATCATGCCTATTTGTTTGAAGGTTCAGAAAGTGGTATAAAAAATGAAGTTGCGGTTTCTAATAACAATTTCATCAGCAAAGGCAACGGTAGTGGTTCCAGGCTTAGAAATCTTCGATTCCTACGCATCGCCTTGGACACATATACAAGAGAAGAGATGACCGTAGGAAGCTCGTGCAATAGAGTTACATTCTTCAAGAACATTGGTGGATCTCAAGGATTGTTCCTTTCTGGTTCAAGACCTGCTTGGTTCATGGTTATCAGAGAGAGGCTTCGAATTCATCCACAGGTTTGGACACCTTGTTTTTGTTAGTGACAATGGTATATGGAGCAATCCAACCTTTTAGATGCATATTTCTAGAATATCAGATATACTTTCTGTGGAAAAATTCCAGTTGATATTCCTATTATTTGATTAGAATATATGATTATTCTTGTCTGTTACCGTCTGCGTATATGCACACTAGAGGTTAATTAGCTTGAATTTAGTCTACAGTTTCATGTTAATGAGTTTTCTCAAAGATGATTGCTACTTCGGACTGACATAAGCCGGCACTCTTTATTGATGTTGTCCAAGTACATTTTCCTTCAATCATTTTATCTTCCAACTTTGACGGATTTTCTCATAAGATGGAAAGTGGCTCTTATTTCTTTTGCTGCTTCATCCTTTATGGATGAAGTCTGGAGGCTTCTCTTCCTTTGGTGCAACAAACTAATAAAATTCTTAAAGTTACTGCTGTTAGGTGGCTCATCATAGGTTCTGTCTTTCTAGTTTCTATTTTGTCTGGAGCAGCTGACTGCGCTAACTTTCATGCAGTTATGTGATGGATCAATTGTCGCGTTCACTGTTTTCCATAATGTGAACTGTAATCGTGGGCTCATCTATGTGACCTCACAGGTTAGTGCGTAGCATTTGCTGAGTGATTATGTGCTATATCAGGTTATGAATCTCCTCCTTTTTCCCTCTAAAATGTTTTGACATTCCAGGGTGTTCTAAAAATTTGCCAACTGCCATCTAATTCAAGCTATGACAACTATTGGCCGGTACAAAAGGTATCCACTACTAAATGCAAATCAATCTTCTTGCTTATGATGCCAGTGATCAATTACTTTTTATCAGATTCCACTGAAAGGAACTCCACATCAAGTTACTTACTTTGCCGAGAAGAATCTGTACCCACTTATAGTTTCAACTCCGGTAAGTAATGCTTAAAACATTTTCTCCTTCACATCCTTTTCTCTAGTATTAGGATGTACTAGAACCTTTTGTGTCCTCCTGCATAACATGTAATGCAACATTTATATGCATTTTATGATGTGTATGTCAGTTGACTACTGTCTTTCCACCAGCGATACACATTCATATACTTCTTAGATGATATTATTTGTTTTTTGTACAGCTGCATACATAGAAGTAGTGTCATGACTTTAGAGTTGCTGGTTGATGATGTGGTCGTTTCTTTGGAGCTTGTTTGTTGTTGAACTGTCAAAACGTGTCTGTTAGAGTTTGCTTGGTTTGTTCCCCCGTGCTAAACTCCATAGCCTTAAACATGATGTTCTTGCTGGTAATGTTAAGTTGCATCATCAACCTCCCTTTTCTAAGGTTTTCTACTTCTAATGGGGCTTACTGTCGGGCATCCAAATTTCTATTCTCTTTTGAATTTAAGATGTGATACAGAAGATACTCTTCCTATGCACTTGAGGTCTGATTGCATCTGGTCCATCTTTGCTTATCCAGGTTCATCGGCCATTGAATCAAGTTGTCTCATATCTTGTTGATCAAGAAGTTAGCCATCAGATTGACAATCATAGTCTAAATCCTGATGACCTCAACCGAACTTATGCGGTTGATGAGTTTGAGGTTCGGATCTTGGAACCAGAAAAATCTGGAGGGCCATGGCTGACTAAGGCTACAATTCCCATGCAAAATTCTGAGAATGCATTAACCGTGCGTGTTGTGACACTGCTCGTAAGTCTGAACTTTGTCAACTGAGCTGTATTTTGCTCCTGATTTTCTCTGCTGCTGCCATTTTTCCAAAGGAAAGTTGGTCTTTGGAAGTGTCATTTAAATTCATGTAAAAGTAAAATGCTTTCGTCCATTTAAGTCATGCTTATTGTGGGTATAGTGCTTATTAATTTATAACATGGCAGAATATGACGACAAAGGAAAACGAGACACTTTTAGCTATTGGAACTGCTTATGTTCAAGGTGAGGATGTTGCTGCAAGAGGGCGCATACTTTTGTTTTCTATGGGGAAAGATGCAGACAATCCTCAAACCGTGGTATGTCTTTGAGCCGCATAGGAAAACCGTCAATCAAATCTAATGTCTCCCTGTTCTTCGTACCAATCATATGGAGATTGTCAGTGATCTTTCTGGATGTTTGTTCATTATCATCTTGTTTTCATGTAATAGTGGATGTATTGTGTTGTGCTTCATACTCCTTATCGAGAGGAAAGCAAGGGAGTCTCATGACTAGCTACTGCTACATAATATCTCTTTCTCTTGTAATCAACGGATGTAACAAGAGGTGTGAGGTACTAATTATAGTAGAATCCTCTGCTGGATGTTACCTTAGTTTAAGGGTGAACCAAGATAAAATCTTGGGTTTCGATTTCTCTTTCTCGTTTTTTATGCTTTACTTTGTGCGTGAAATTCTAACTGAACGTGGAACAGGATAGTCTTAGATGTTACAATTTCTGCTCGGTGTATTAGTGCTGACTCTGGCAGCATCTTTTCCAGGTTTCAGAGGTTTACTCAAAGGAATTGAAGGGTGCTATATCTGCTGTAGCCTCACTTCAAGGCTATCTGTTGATAGCTTCTGGTCCCAAGATAATTTTGCACAAATGGAGTGGAACTGAATTGACTGGTGTAGCATTTTTTGATGCCCCGCCTCTACATGTTGTTAGCTTGAATGTTGTATGTGTGAATTCCTCAACTTTTTTTCTCCTCCTTTTTGTCTGAGCATCAGTTCGGAGTCTTATTGCTATTTTTTATGTCAAAAGACTTCTAAATATGATGTCTGAGAAGGCCTGGATGCTTTCTATCATAGTTACCAAACTGTAACTGAATGTGACTATTCTCTTGCAAAATAAATGCTGGCAGTTGGGAGAAATTTGCTGTAATTTTTCTCCTCACTTGTGCCTCCGCATGTGGTTCCAGGTCAAGAATTTTATTCTACTTGGTGACATCCACAAGAGCATATACTTCCTCAGCTGGAAAGAACAAGGCTCTCAGCTTAACTTGTTGGCCAAAGATTTTGGTTCCCTGGATTGTTTCGCAACAGAGTTTCTAATTGATGGAAGTACATTGAGTCTGATTGTATCTGATCAACAAAAAAATGTTCAGGTTAGGTCACTGCCTATGATTGTTGAGTTTCTTTCTTCTTGCTTGACTAAGGTGAGGTAAGGTCACTCCCTATGCCTTTCCCTTTTGCTTGACATGTTGAAATGGATGAGGTTTTTAAAGATTATACCAGCGTTGTCTAGATTTTTGCTATTTTGGACTCTCACTGTGATGTTAATTGCCTTTAGCAGCTGGTTGGTGGATTCTCATTCCTTCTGTGAAAAAGTAACGTTATCCACCTGAATGATGACCCTTATGTTGTCCTCAAGTACTCAAATATTCCAGTTATCACAAATGACAGCACATAAAGGGAAAAAAGACGTGATTTAAAGTAAACCAAAGGGAGCAGTATTTGCTTGAACTATTATCACTAATGACCCAAAAGAAAGAAGCAGCATATCTAGTCTAGATTTAGATTCGGGGACTAATGTTTTCAGCAAAATATCTTGTATGTGATGGAATCAATGAAAACCTATGAAATTGATTGATGAACAAATTAATGAGCAGAACCATTTTTGGCGTAGAATCTTGCACATGGGTTCTGAGAACCGTTGAAATTAACAATTAAAGAAATTTTCAAGTTGACTTGACACTTAGCATTTACAGTAGAAAATAGTGGATACCTATTTACTTGGTGTGAAAATAGTGTTCCAACTAAAATGCTTGGCTATTAACATGGAATTTCCTATACCTTTTCAACTCACAGGTGTTCTATTATGCACCCAAAATGTCTGAGAGTTGGAAGGGACAGAAACTTCTCTCAAGGGCGGAATTTCATATAGGTGCTCATGTGACAAAATTCATGCGGTTGCAGATGCTTCCTACTTCATCTGGTCAAAGTGGTCCTACTCCTGTTTCGGACAAGACCAACCGGTTTGCGTTGTTATTTGGTACCCTAGATGGCAGCATTGGCTGCATTGCTCCTCTTGATGAATTGACATTCCGTAGGCTCCAGTCACTACAGAGAAAGCTTGTTGATGCTGTTCCCCATTTTGCTGGCTTAAATCCAAGATCCTTCCGCCGTTTCCGCTCTGATGGGAAAGCACATCGACCAGGCCCCGACAGTATTGTTGACTGTGAACTGCTTTACCAGTAAGTTTTATTTTCCATTTGCGTTCTTATCAGTTGTAGAAAGTACTCATTCTTGAATTGATTTGTCTCGTGGGAAGAATATGCATGTGCATGCATAAAATACATGAATAAAATGTAGTGAGGTAGGCTCATAAGCCGTGTTTTTTACATTTTTCAGTTCATGTAGCAGGTGGCTACACTTTTTGGTGCTTTACTATCTCACCAACAGTTTGATCTTAGACCTCTCTTCGGGCTTCACCACCACATATATCACTCTGTATTGCCGTTGGTCACAATGATTTTTCATATGTAGTGCATATAAAACAAAATAAGAATCTGTATGTTTCTGAGTCGCAAAAAGCTATATGTTCCGGCGCTAATTTAGTTGTCTTGAATGATACATTTGCAGTTACGAGCTGCTCTCCTTGGATGAACAATTGGAGATAGCACACCAGATAGGAACAACTCGCTCGCAGATTTTGTCGAATTTGAATGACCTTGTTGAGGGAACAAGTTTTCTATGAGATATGACGGCAGCCTAGAGGGGGAATACGAGAGCGATTCAACCAGTGAGCTATTGGCCATTGAGTTCGTGAGCCAAGCTATTTGCCGACCTCTCCAGTTCATGATGTAAATATCTCATCAGCTTATTGGAGAGTGTTTGTGTGTCGTACAAGAATCGCAACAACATGAAGCAACTTGAGGAGTACAATTGAGAATTGAGGTGGATCTTGATCCCCGTGGGGTTTAGTAACTGGATAGTTTCCTTGTATTTCATTCTTCAACTTGATATGCTTGGAAAACTAACCCTCCTACACTGGTCACTAGTTCTGGTGGTCCCTGACCATTCAAGAAACATTACTGCTCTTGGTTTTTATAATGAGTATGTCGAACGGCAATGTCATGATAAAGCCAAGAATACTGAAGAAGAAAAAAGAGAGAGAAAAGTATTCATAACGGTGGAGTTTTTAATCAAATTGTGAAGATATAAAACAGGCCAATGTAGTCAAATATCCGTATCTGCTACTTGTTCTATCTTTTTTAACTTCGGAATGGAGAATGGAGAGCACAACAAATATGCTTCACACTTTTTCTTATCAACAGCTGACAAGCGACAAGAAAATGACAGTTTAATTTTCAGTTGATGCAGTTTTTTTTTTTTTAGATCGAGCATTTATTTCATTATTTCACAAATAAAAAAGTCAATGTCGTCTCAGAGATCGAACTCCTCCCTGTTGCAAATCGTGAATAATCCCACTCGAGAAAAATAATATGTACTATATAAAATTAAATAATTAAAGATAATATGGGCAGTATGTTCCTTGGGACAACTGTAAAAAAATTCATAATTTTATTGCATTGGCATTAATTCAGTCTTGGATCATTCAATCAAATTAATTTAGTCTTAAATCTTTTTACATCGATACCAATTCAATCCTTTTGGCGTATTTTGACTGAAAATCGTTAATTTGTACATTAGCTATCTTATGCAATGCAGCTAGCGTTGATGTGGATAGTTTTTTAATAAAATATTTTTTATTTTATTTTTTTCATTCACTATGACTGGTGAGAGTTGGTTGGCTATTGAAGGTCGCTGGGTGAGAGCTGGTTGGCCCTTGCCTTGATCTAACGAGGTCTTTCGCGGACTCGCGTATGGCCAATGAGGTTGCGATGGCCTCGGGCCACGAGCAAGGGGGCCTTGCTTAGATTTGGTGAAGGCCGCGACCCTCGCCAATGTCTTGCGAGGGTTTAGGCAATCCTAGCCATCCAAAGTGAATGAAAAAAAAATTGAAAAATATTTTTAAAAAATATTAAAAATATTTACGTTAGCACTAATCGCACCACGTAGGATAATCGATATAGACGTCAACGATTTTTGGCTAAAAATGGTTATATATATTGAATTGATACCAATGAAAAAATATGTAGGACTAAAAATTTATTCGATTAAAAAGTTCAAGACTGAATTAGTACCAATGCAATAAGTTTAAGACTTTAGGAATAATGTTTGACCCAATTTTCAAGGAGTTACATATCCTTTGTGAGTTTTCATCTAGAAGATTTCTATTTTCGTTTCACTCAATTAAGGGAAGCATCCATCAAGGAAACAACGTTAATCTTAGATGTTTTTAACGAGTTTCATAGATTGTGTACTTTGCTTTTTTTTTTTGTTCAAATACTTTGCTCATTGAAATGCAATAATAATGGCGACATGATGACATCATTCAGCCAAAAGAAAAAAATTGAATACAGCCTTGAATTAGTCAAAGCCATTGCGCACCTACATAAACCGGCATTGAGTAAATGTAATTAATGAGCACATAATCCCTCATGTAAGTACTAATAAATGTATCCAATAATAACATGCAATCTCTAACATGCATGTGACGGCTGTGGATGTAATATTGCGATAAGAAAGAGATTTCGCTTAGTGGGATTATTTTTATTAAACAAAAAGGATTATAGAGGGCCCCCCATAAAAACTAATAATGTTTGTGTGCCGATATAATGACATGTTAAATTTTCTCCGAAATTCTTTATTTATTTAAGGATCAGGTATGGTGATTTTTATTCTTGACTTTTTGACTTAAATTTTTCGAAAGTTAACCTTTCACTTTCATTTAGCTTGAATTACATAAATACTTCGTGAAATACTCGAATGTTGACATGTACAATTGCATTTATTTTTTTGTGATTTATTTATTATCTAAAACTTCCGGATAGGCTTTGGCTTTTTCAATTCTATTGAATATCAGCTTAAATAGCCTTTTGGGAGTTTTATTTTTGAATTTCATGGAACCATTTTCTTAACAAAAGGCCGTGAAAGAATTTTATCTTAAATAAATTTTTGAAGTGTTCAAGTTAGCCTCGAATAAGATGATGAATTTCACCGATCACCTTGTTCGGGCGGCTTGGGTAGAGGCAATTTGTTTAAGTTTGCATTTGGGTAAATTCCTAAAAAATCAAAATTCCCAAATTAAGTTCTGATTGAAGGGTTGTTCGTAGATTCACATGCAATAAAATAAAAACTCTTTCAAGCCGGTAAGCCACGATGTTAATAAGACGGGAGAGATAGAAGTGGAAGTAAGTACAACCACTTCTTATGTAGTTATTTTATTGTACTTTGAATCAAGGCAAGGACAAAGGCAAATAACATAAAATCTACCAAATAGACAAGTTTAATAAAATTGCACAATACTTAAAGATATTATAATATAAAGTAAACTATTATATAATAGCATAGAATTCATTGCAAATGCAGATTATATAGATAAATCAAGAGAAAGGAATAATTAGTTTAAGTGAAAATTTCAAATAAGGATACGAAATGTTCTTCTTTCTTATGTAAGAGTCCAAAGTGGACCTTATTTCAAATAAAGACCTTAGTGCTATCTTTATTTCAAAGAAGGGCTTAATTAAAAGTATTTTGGTCATTTTTTATTTTAGTTTTTCCTTTACTTTTTTCTCATTTCCTTTTTTTCTTTGCTTCAACTGACCGTAACGACTCTTAACCAGATTTGCCGAGGGCTGCTCTCATCGGCCAAAACAAAGGAAAAAGAAAAGAAAAAACAAAAAAAAGTAAAAAGTAAAAAAATTTTAAAAAATGAAATGATGAAAACATCCTTTATCCGATCATTCTTTAAAATAAAAAAGCCATTGGAGGTGCTTGTTTGAAATAACATTCACTTCAATTCTTTATTTAAAAAAAAATTTAAGCCCTTATTTAAAATTTTCCCAGAGTTTAACTTACCAAATTTTTCTTATTCGATTACGAGCGTAGATAGACAAGCCTTTTTTTTCCTTTTCCGTTGTCTCCGGCGGCTCCTGCTTGCTTCCATGTCTCTGCCTTCGCGGCTTTGCCTCTGAATTCCTTCTTTTCGCCCGGCGATCTGCTTAAAACAATTGAAGTGCCATTCTCCCCTCCCCGAAATCTCGCTGGTTTCGTTGAGCGATCCCGATTCTAGCCATCTCCATCTGGCTCTCTCTCTCTCTCTTCCTCATCGTCCGCTTTCTCTTTCGCATCTTCCCCACGCCGACGCGCCACCTTCCTCGTGATCTCTTCTCCGCAACCCCATCTCATCGATTGCTTCATCGTGTTTTTTTTTTTTTTCAGGGGCTTGGCTTCTGAATCCGATCCCCGTGCTTTGGATTTCGCGTTCTGTCATTGCGAGGATCGGCCTTTCCCGGAATCCCTTCTCAGCTCAGCGTCGCGATATCTGGGCCCTTCTTCACCTGAATAGCTCCTGTACTAACTGCTACGAGCAAAATTATTCTCTTCCCTTGCTCTCGAGTGGTTTCGCGTGGCTCGTCGGCTGAATTGCATACCGCCAGAGATTCGTCCTATCCTGGGAATTTTAAGATCCCGGGTGGCGATTCGGGTCGGTGGTAATGTCGCTTATGGATGAGACTTGTAGGTGGTTTAAGGGATTAACTTGCCAAAGAAAGACGCATTTCCTCTTTTGTGGTTGAGTTGGAAATTGGGTTCGATTTTGGAAAGCCATGACGCTGTCATCGCCCAAGGGTTCATCCGCAATCACTTCATTCCCGAGGTCGCTTTCGGTAATTACGGTCGCCATTGGAGGACTTGCCATGTTCTTGATGGTCGCCTCTCTGCTTCTTGTTTCTCATCCCGTCGGCTCCAAGGTTCGCGGGTATTTTTATGGCGTCGATAGCTCGAGCAAAGTAGATTTAGCGGTTTTTCCTTATGATGACAGTGGAGTTGCCCGCTCCGTTGATAAAAGCGAGGATGTAGTTAGTGAGGTTCCTTCGTCGAAGCCTTTTTCTGAAGTATACACGAGTTCAAATGATTCTTCAACCTCAGTGGCAAATAAGGAATTGGAAAATCAAGTGAACCCCGTCCCTCCCATCTCGTCTGGATTGCCTTCGGGAGAGGAGGACGATTCCAGTTCTAAAAATGATAAGCTCATAGAGAACATTGAAATTGCTAACCCGGTCTCGTCAGATGCAACTGATGGTTCTGCTTATTCAGCATCAGGAACTACACCGGCATCAAAGAAAGCATCTGCAAAAACTTCAGTTGAGATTGGTAATCTTCATGTTTATTTAAGGGGTATTCTTGTGAGAACTTGCCTTTTGGGTTTATCTGACTGGTGCTCAATTAGATCTCGGGAATCTTAATTTTGCTGTATTGTAGATTGTGATGTCTCACGCAACCTCAGTGTTCTAGTTGCTTATACAGGAATTGATGTTTGCATATGCATGTAAGTCAATAGAAAAACATGCTGTTGTAACGGGCAGTTTGTCACCCTTAATGGGCAGCTCTGTTCGCTGTTTTTCTGGTCCTAGCCTCTTGTCCATCTCTGTTAACTAGCTGCTTAAAGTCAATTAGGCCATGCTCTTTTAGTTATCTTCTTCTCGTGAGTTCTTGCATTTGCATGTGTTTGACATGGTTGTGGTCCTTCAGTTCCTGCTGTAATCCAGTTAGAATCTGATTATTGGGTTTATGCTACATTTAGGTTGTGATCTGTACCATGGAAGTTGGTTTTATGATTCACTGGGACCATCATACACAAACAACACCTGCCCAGTTTTGACACAAATGCAGAACTGCCAGGGGAACGGAAGGCCTGATAAGGAATATGAGAATTGGCGGTGGAAACCATCTCAGTGTGACCTCCCACGATTTGATGCCAAGAAGTTTTTGGAGTTGATGAGAGGAAAGACTCTAGCTTTCATTGGTGATTCTGTCGCACGGAACCAGATGGAATCGATGTTATGCATCCTTTGGCAGGCAAGTCTCTTCCCCATGTCCGATCTTCCTTTTTTGTATCCTTATGGCTCAGGCTAATAAATACTTAAGGATTTGTTTGAATTGGAAATATTTGCTTCGATTGATCAGTAGCTTTTGATGTGAAATAAGTTGCTATTGCGAAGTACACTTTCTTTCTGAGGTTGTCCGACTGAGAGTCCTTGTAAAAGCTCACCAGCATTTTCATTCCAATCTCATAATTTTTTAACTGCCGGAAAGTGATTAAGTACAAATAGGTGCTATTCAGGGGGCACAGAAATTAAAGGCAGCATGGGTCAATGGATCATGTGACATGGGAGAATTGAAACTTTTAATGCTGCTCTTTGCTTAGGGGAATGCTTCCTTATTGAGAAATTGGGTTGTTTTCCAGGTTGAAGTCCCCAAAAACCGGGGAAACCGAAGAATGCAACGATGGTTTTTCAGGTCAACATCTGTCATGATTGTTCGCATGTGGTCCTCATGGCTTGTGCATCAAAGCTCCGAAGCAATTGATTTTGCTCCAGAGGGTGTGGTAAAGCTTCACCTCGATGTTCCCGACAAAAATATAATGGATTTTCTTCCCAAGTTTGATGTGGTCGTTCTTTCCTCTGGCCACTGGTTTGCCAAGCAATCAGTCTATGTCTTGGACAATAAAATTGTTGGTGGACAATTATGGTGGCCAGACAAATCTCGAGATATGAAGGTCAATAATATTGAAGCATTTGGAATATCTGTTGAAACGATTATCTCTGCTATTGTCACGCATCCTAATTACACTGGGGTAGCCATTCTCCGTTCCTATTCACCTGATCATTATGAGGGTGGAGCTTGGAATACAGGGGGGTCTTGCACTGGGAAGGTGCGGCCCTTAGCAGCTGGGGAGTTAGTGGAAAATGGTTTTACGAATATAATGCATGAGAAACAAGTGACAGGCTTTTATCGTGCAATGAAGAAGGCGAGCAACAAGTCAAAGATGAGGTTGATGGATATCACTGAGGCTTTTGGGTACCGTCATGACGGGCATCCTGGCCCGTACAGAAGCCCTGACCCAAATAAGATCACAAAACGTGGTCCGGATGGAAGGCCTCCACCACAGGATTGCTTACACTGGTGCATGCCTGGCCCAGTCGATATCTGGAATGAACTTGTGCTTGAGATTATTAGGAGAGAGCTTGATGGCGACTGAAGCTTCTATCCCGAAATCGTGGCATTCTTAGTCTTATATCTTTGTAGCTTGAAGGGTTACTATGCCGGGAAAATTTAATTTATGTAGGGGCCAGAGTTAGCTTGGTTCTCCGCCTCCTCCTTAAAAACGTACACTAGGGAAGAAAATGTACTCCCAAAGCATCTTTTGTCATAGTGAAATACTGTAATTTATATTCTAGTCTCTGTCCTCAGTTTAGACAGATATAAGTTAGTAATGAAAATTCTATGGACTAGTATTCTTTCCTGATCATGTAGCTTGCCTCTGTATTTGGCAAGTACTACGGGTTGAACATTTTGCACTAATTGGCTGATGATCTGGAGAAGTCCATGGCAAGCATCTGAGGATATTCTAGTCAAGCTATCGGCTTTGTCTTGGGAATACTTTGTCACTCGGGTGGATTTCAGAATAATTACCTTGTGAAAGAAAATTTTGACTTGAGAGGAAATGTAAGTGTAAGCAAGACATTCCCGATCCTCAAATCGGTATGATATCATGTTGGATTTACTTGTCCATTAATTTTGCAATATCTTATTGAGTTTTAGTTGTTCGAAATAATTTGGAATCTACATGATCATCACTGGACCACTTTGCTTTGGTATCCAACTTCTGCTTACCTGCTTCCTGTAATTGTGATGGTTCGTTTACTATCTCGACATGAGCTGCAATCTGATCTGGTTCTGCTATATTAGTGGATTGTCAGGTAAAATCTTAATGTTAAAACAGCAATACGCACGGAATCCGCACGGAAATGGAGTTTTGGATGTACAGCAGGATCTTTGCCTAAATTGTTAGTCCTCCCTCTCAGGAGGTATATCCTTTTTTTCTCAACGTCCTATGGAAATCCACGCTGTCTTTTTCATTTTCATGGCAGTCTTTATGGGTGATTTTTCCTTTGTATTAGCAATAGGATTGTTTCCCCTCAAATCTTCATGGGTGATTTTTTCCTTGGTATCTGCAATATAGTTCTCCACAAAAAAATAAAAATAAAAATAAAGGTTATATCTAATCGCCAATTACCTGAAATTGTTGTAGGCGATTGTAGATATGATGATTGACTAGAAGCCAACAAAAAATGACTCTAGGGCTGTATTAATGGGTATGTAAAAAATTACCAAAAAAGTCAGAGTTATAGTTGTGTCAATTCAGTTTTTAACTTTTTGCATTTGTGTCAATTCAATGTATTTAATTGGCAATCATTGACATGAATTTTTTTAATAATATTGTGAAATTTTTATGATTTTTCTGTTTTCTTTACTTTTTTTTTCACCCAACCCTAAGGTCCTACGAGGGCTTCGATGCCCTTGTCAAATCGAGCTAGGCGAGGCGGTCACTGCCCCTGCCCCCTTCCCTAAGTGTTGGGTGAAAAAAAAAACTAAAAAAAATAAAAGAGATGCTAAATTTTTCAATGTTCTTATTTAGGATTTTATCTATCTCAATTTCAATTCAAATATGGGTAATTTTTTTAAAAATTATTAAATTATTATTAAAAGGTTCCATGTCAGCAGCTAAGAATGCCATGTTAGCTTCGCCTAGCCAAATGATTGAATTGCTGCAAATGCAAAAGATTTATAATTGAATTGGTAAAATAAAATATTTAGGACTAAATTGGTACAATTGCAATAAATTTATGAGTTTTTTTTGTAGATTTTTAGATCAACGGCAAATGGATCAATTTTGCATATCATGGAAAGATGTATCTTGAAAATCGTAAATTTTTGTTGATTGATTACTCAACGAGTGCTCTTAACTTATTTGTCAATAAATTTTCCTTGTAATTTCTCCTCACGATAGAGTAAAATAGACATAAACATTTGTAAAATCATCTTTAGATTTGTTATGGTTTGGAGTTTTTCCTGTAGAATGGTAGCGAATTTTACACACTAGCAAATTTATTGACATTTGACAAAATCCACAAATTCATGGACAGCTAATTTTTAAAATTATGAAATGAATTGTCAAGATATATCCGCATGTCGATAAATTGTCATGTGAAATAATAAAGTTACCGATGAATTAAGTAAAAATCCAATCCACGTACCAAAGAAAAACAAAAGAATTGCCTCCCGTTTTGCCCGCGAAAGAAAGAGGGAGAAGAAAAAGAGAGGAACCTCCAAAGTCCTATCGGCGGGGCCCACCCCGATTTCGTCACCATTGCCCGATTTCAAATTCAAACATCGTTGAGATTTCATTTGACTTTGCGATTTTCATTTATGTCCTTCGTCATTAAAAACGACACGTCCGTCGCGTCCGCTCTTTAACGGTCCCCTTTTGCCCCCCTCCGCTCCCTCCTCCAAGTTCAAATAGAAAAGAAAAAGGAAAAAGCCGCATCTCTCGGAAACTTTCCCGGAATTCAGCGGCATCAGCCACAACTGTGAATTTTCCAGGAAAGAAATCGGTGTTTCTCAGGAAAATTCCACTTCGGAGGGTACTGCTGCTGCACTGTAGTTCTGGAGACGGGGGAAATCCCTGAGCATCGACCGTCGCGGTTAGTCTTCCTCTTCCCGCATGCGCTCTCCGATTTCCCTCATTTTTTTAAGCTATCGCTGAGGCACGAGTTCTCTCCGGAGTGCCCTATTTTATGAGTTTGAAGCGAATCCTCGAGCTCAGAGTTCGTTAACCTCCGGTTCCAGTTGAGCTGAAATGAATGACGTACCCTCTGTAATTTGATCTCTAGTTTTGTCCTTCGACCTTTTGGTTGTTGAGGAGCTGAGCTTGCTCTCAGATTTCGTATTCACGCATTTCGATTCGGAAATTCCGGGCGGGACAGAAGTTTGTGTTGAACTAATGATAATGATAGGCGTTTTGTGGTTCAGCAGTTTTCACGGAATTTCGTCGCTAGTTTATGACGAAGCAAAGTCCTCTTGCTGTTTTATTGTATTCTCTTTACCATGGAGATCTGAAATTGTTAACCTCCTATGACATATTTAAAACCTGATCACCTTAAGTGACCTGTTTGTTGAACTGAAGTTAAATCCAAAAGTGAGGATATAGAAGTATGATCGTGCCATTCTTGTAGTTGTTTGAAAGTTTTACCAATAACTAGTGTACCTGATTACCTTAACTGATTTGCTTGTTGAACTGAAGCTAAACCCAAAAGTGAGGATATAGAAGGATGACTGTTAATCATGCCATTCTTGTAGTTGTTTGAAATTTTTAGCAATAACTAGTGTCTGAGCATGTATGGTGGAGGCTATTTTCAGGAGTTAGAGCTTCCAGCTTTTGCACAAAGTAATTCAATTTCGCAATGTAAATTTTATTCAGTTGATATTTGTAATTATTTAAGGATTGGTCTTTCCGTGTTTTGAAGTTTAGTTCCTCACTTGTGTTATTTTAGTATGTTGTTCAGCATCTCTCTCTCTTCCTTTTTTTTTTTTTTTTTTTTCCGGTTAGTCGATAATTTCATTGCTACCAAGCGTAGGGAGGGCCATATTCCTCATAGGCCTAAAACCACCTTTAGTTTACAACCAAATACCAGCCCAGTACAAATTAGACTGTTGATTGCATTCCTTAAAAGGTTTAAAGAGCTAGTCTTTACAGAGATGATTTATTGCTCCCTCATTCTTTGAAGGTCTGGATGTCATTTACGTGTTCTGGTTTTGACTGTCCATTGCAATGCATTAGCCCTCTGACAATCATATGCATATAGCATTTATGTTACTGTAACTTGTCAACATGATCATTGCCAACAGGTGCAGCGGCTGTTAAACATGTCACGCCTTCAAAGTGATCCACTTCTGCAAGTGGAAACGACATGTGGAACACTTCTATGTGAACTCCAGGTATTTCCTGAACAGAACGAGGATTTATTCATATATATTGTTATGTTATATTTGAAAAGGTTGCTTTTCTTTTCTGATAGTAGATTTGTCAGAATAGGTACTTACAGACTTTCTTTCTCGATTCGGATTCTATAGATAATCTGGGATGAAGTTGGGGAGTCAGATGCAGATAGGGATCAAATGCTTCTTGAACTTGAAAAGGAATGTCTACAAGTATATATGAGAAAGGTAGATCAAGCAAATCGCTATAGAGCTCAGCTAAGGCAGAAGATAGCTGATTCTGAAGCAGAACTTGCAGCAATCTGCTCTGCCATGGGGGAGCGGCCAGTACACATAAGGCAGGTTAGGACAATCCTGAAAAAGCTCTTTTAGGAGTCCAGTATTTTGAAATAATATTTCTTCCATCCTTTAATATAACGTAACAACTAGTAAAGATTGCAAATCATTAAGACACTGAAATCCATCTCAGTTCTATGATTTGTCAAGTCTCACTTTGGTGTAGTGAAAGTGGCATGTAATCTTAGGGATTTTTCCCTCTTTTACATAAAAAACAAGTGCGGCAACCTAATAAAAATATCGAGAACTAGTCTGCTCGAGGAAGTTCATAATTGAATTGGAATGTAAATCTTTTAGAGCGATAATGAGTTATTATGAACATATTGTCTAAAAGTAATTTGGGAGTAGATTAGGAACAATTGTCCAACATAAACACGGTTTCCAAAAGTATAATCAAATCGAACATGTTATGGGTTCTTGGGTTGTTGAGTCTTTAACCATCATTTTTCTACATGATTGCATTATTTTCCATTTCAGTAATCGTAACACAGAAATATCATCTCGCAATAGTTCAAGAGCATACTGCATGATGAATAATGGGATTCAAAAACAAGTCTTAAATAGCCCCTCAAAGCCAAAAAGAGAAAACAAAATCCTTAATCTCAAGTCTAAAACCCAAATGCTACCTACTATTTGGAAGAAAATATTTGTAGTTCTCAAAGTTACTGTCGGCCAACTGAGAGTTATACAGCATTTTAGGTAAAAGATTATGAAATTGACAACTAGCATATTGCAATTGAAGGCTCCATGCGAGCTCTTCGAAAATTTCATGGTGAATCATGATAACAAACTCTCTGGGTTGGTAGGACATCACTACTACTATGCTTTATAAATCTTCCAGGACTCCAGAATCCTTCTTTAAATTCATCTTGAATTCCGGAGTGTACCAGAAACATTTACGGTTTGGAATTCTATTCCAGTCTGATCAAAATGCAGGAAGCTTGAAAGAAGAGCTCAAGATAATTCTTCCTCAGTTGGAGGAGATACGGAAGAAAAAATGTGAGAGAAGACAACAGTTTCTTGAAGTTCTGGAGCAAATTCAGATTATTATAAATGAATTACATAGGTCGAAAGAACATACTTCTTCTAAAGTAGTTGTGGATGAAAGTGATTTATCCTTGAGGGAGCTGGAAGAGCTCCATGGACAGTTGCATGCACTTCAACAACAGAAGGTTAAATTATTTTGTTCTATTTACTCTTGCTACTTTCATCATCTTGTGTAGGCTGCTAATTTTTCATATATCGACATATATTTCTTGCTCCAAATTCTCGTCCAGAGCAATCGCCTGAAGCAGATTCAGGATTATATGTGTACCCTGAACTCGCTCTGCATGGTACTTGGACTTGACTTCGAGCACACAGTTTGTGAGGTTCATTTAAGTAATGAGGAAGGATCGAAAGATATAAGCAACGAGATGATTGAGCAGTTGGCTTCTATGATTAAAAATCTGCGAGAGGTTAAACTGCAGAGAATGCAGCGGGTAAGTTTTATTCCTTTCAACTATCAAGATTTACGTCAGAGTAGTAATCATAGAGGGGATTGGGAAGTTGTAATTGTTCGGTTGTCCACAGCTTCAAGACCTTGCAACTAACTTGCTGGAACTATGGAATTTGATGGATACACCTCTCGAGGAGCAACTAATGTTCCAAAACGTTACTTGCAATGTAGCTGCTTCTGAACATGAAGTAACCGAGCCCAATGCCCTCTCAGTGGCTTCTATAAATGATGTGAGATACATGTAACATTGATTATCTGCACATATCACAAGCATCATGTCCAGTTTCTTACAATAAAGAGATGGATGAAATTGCTAATGGATTTACGCATGAGCATTTTATATAGGTTGAAGCAGAAGTAGCTCGGTTGGAAGAATTGAAGTTGAGCAAAATGAAAGAGCTTGTTTTAAAGAAGAGGTCAGAGCTAGAGGATATTTGTAGGAAGACACATTTGATCCCTGCAGAAGACAGTACCATGAAATATGTCATTGAAGCTGTGGAGTCTGGTAGTACCAATATGCTTGAGCACATTGGCAAGACCAACTCTGCAATTGCTTGAACTCTCTATGCTCACTTTTCTCGCAGGAGCCACAAATGCTGCTAGTGTACTTGAACAAATTGAAATTCATATTGCAAAAGTCAAAGAGGAAGCTTTTGGCCGGAAAGAATTGCTTGAAAAGGTCGAGAAATGGTTGGCAGCATGTGAGGAGGAGAGCTGGCTTGAGGAGTACAATGGGGTTGAGTGTTCTCAATCATCCCTTGGAGTTACAGATGGATGTTTGTCCACTTTATACTGCTTAGTTAATATGTTCTTTGTTTCCAGGATGAAAATAGATATAATGCCGGAAGAGGGGCCCATCTTACCCTTAAACGTGCGGAGAAAGCTCGATCACTGGTTAATAAACTACCAGGTACTTATAAGAAATGTCGCTCTTGTTATATCTGTAAATCTGAGAGCATGAGCTCCTGTCTTAAATTCCTTTCTCATCTCTACCATAATGACCTGATGAATGCATTGCTTAATCTCATTGCAATAGGGATGGTTGAGGCCTTAGCTTCAAAAACTGTGTCATGGGAGAAGGAAAGAGGGATTGAGTTCACTTATGATGGCGTAAGTATTTAGATAGTTCAAACAGTAATTGTGATTGTTTCAATGCTGTATTTCTGAAACTGTTAATCATTCTATACAGATTCGACTACTCTCTATGCTTGAAGAGTATACTCTTCTACGGCAGGAGAAAGAGCAAGAACGCCGTAGGATGCGGGTATGAAACTGTCGAAGGACATACATTTATCTATCTCAAATATTCTATAAGACTTTTTTGTTGGGTATTTTGCCAACACCCCAACACAGAGGTGCAAACAAATTTTGAGACGAGATATATAGTTAAAGATCCAAGTGCCACTCTGCGTAATTTTACTTGTTCCAGGATCAAAAAAAGCTTCAGGGACAGCTGATAGCAGAACAAGAAGCATTATATGGTTCAAAGCCTAGCCCCTCAAAAGTTCAAACTTTGAAAAAAGCTCCTAGAATATCAACTGGTGGAGCGAGCGGCAATAGACTTTCTCTTGGGGGAGCAGTGCTTCACACTCCTAAAGCTGATCCACTCCACTCCTTAAAAGCTATGCCCCATTCACGTCCTATAAAGAAGAGCGATAGGATGAAGAAAAATGACAGATTCAATACTCAACAAGATGATGGCTTTGCAGTTTTTTCAGCTGGTAAGCTCATTTGATCTGTAACTAGATGTATTTCCGGTCATGTGTTAGTGATTTTTTTCAGTCTCTGGTTTGGGGCATTAATCCTGGATGAGATGCATTGAGGTCCGTCACTTACAAATAAAGCCTTCGTTTAACCTCTTTATAGAAGTCTTGCATTCAATATGAGATTGACAATAATACCAATTTTCATGTATCTGCATTTTTACAAATACGTTATTGTTAGAATCTCTCTTACAGACACCTTTCAAACTGCTTGAACTTCTCATGTTGTTTACTTAGGATTGATTAATGGGCATTTCCCTCCTGATAAAATGTTAGAATAAATGGTATTCCTGCAATTGATGGATTTTTTATGAGTTTGATTGATTGACCAAAGGAATAAAGCAAGCTTAACATTCTCTTGGAAAGCTCCTCTCTAGGGCCGATGGTAATATCTGAACTTCTATAATGACGGTTGCTCTCTCCAAAATCAGCTAATGGGGCCAATGGTCAGCATACATTTCCTTATGCCCAGCTGAGCTTCGTTATTTTATGCATATAGGTAGGAAAACGTTGGATGTGGCTGGCCCCGCTGCAAAGAACTCATTTGGTGCTGCAACTGCTCATGAACCAGAGTCGCCCATGAGACGGAAACCCTTCTCACCCATCACCTCGTCAGTATTAACAAAGGTCCACAGGACTAACTCAATGGACAATGCAACACATGGAGAGATGCTACAGAAAGCATTTCCAAGTAACAGCATGTTCTCTACTCCCTTGAAGAAGACTCTTCTGACAACAGATGATGAAAATATGACTCCCAGGACGATGCCAATCCACGTTCCCACCACACCCTCCACAGTGTCAGTTCCTATGCACACTGCTATGACACCGGATCTTCTGTCCTTGCCTTCTAGTGTGGGTACCATGACCGTCAAAGAAATTCCTGAGGAAATAGAGTACTCTTTCGAAGAGCGAAGAGCTGGATTCGTGCTTCATAGAACGAATATCAAGTCAGTCACTCATGTCCGACGGTATGAGGGGAACATTAACTAAAGATGTTTCTGCATACTTCTCCACATTCACCCTTTGTATTTCAAAATCATGATGGTTTAGTCAGTTACAATGGCTTTACTGATCATATGTACAAAGTCTACGAGCAATTGGTGTAGCCGTAGGGACACTTGAATTCCTGCCTGATTAGTGTTGCTGTTTGGTCGCAACTGCTTTACCGTGTTTTGCTCAAAAACAGGCTTTGGAAGCCTTTTGCAACATTCCTTCTCCATGTACTGGAATGAACCCACATGGAATACGGCAATTGATGTTTTCTGAGCGAGCATTAAAAGAATGAAATACGGCGATAATCCCAACTGATCGGAATTCAGCCATGACTTGTCTCGCTATAAGTGTGTTACTGTTTAGAAGTGAGTCAACGACTTTACCTTACAAACAACGCAAATAGAACGACTTGACAGGCGCGCACAAGCTATTTTGGTATCCCTGAGTTGCATTGGGTAACGCTGTAAAAACTGATGTTGCATGGCGACTGACTAGTGGCGATGGAGACGTTAAAATGGTTTCACAGGCGGGTTCCAATCTTTCTTAAACGGTTACGGTACAAGAAATGTTTCAGTCTTTCAGTTTCTCGAATCTGTATGTACGAAAGGTAACCTCGGCAGTAGCTAAACATAGTTTTCTCTCGGCCTCGTCTTCTATTTTTGGTTGTGAAGAGATTTGACTTCTAGCTTCGACCAACCAAAATGCAAAAACAACAACAACAGCAATAATAATAATAATAATATAATAATGATAATGCTAATGTTAGTAATTGGAAATTGGCCATGCAATTTTAAATTTAGATTATTTCCCCAATTTCAGCAGTCATTTAGTGCTATTAATTAATTTCAATTCCTCGATTATTTAATTTCCATCCTTAGGTATCGGAGGCGGACGCCAAGTCCTTTCTTAATCGGACTTTTATACTTTGAATTACGCAGTTAAAATATTCATAAAAAATGACAATCCGTAATATTTTAATGTGACTTTGGGAATATTGTGGCATTTTCCTACTACATTTATTTCTCCTCAATTTCATGCCGGAAACCCTAATTTCAACGAGCCTGCATTTCCTTGCAGCAGTACTGGTTTCAGCTGCTGATTGTTATTATTTGTTTTAGTTTTTTTTTAATTTTTAGTAAATGTGAGTCGTGATCGCTCCGGAAGGTCGAATCTTCAAAGGTAGGATCTGTTTTTCAAGATTTGGCATGATGATGTTTTCTTGTTAATTGATTGTCTAAACTAATTTTCTACTTCTTGGCCAGAAAATCCAATGTTCTAGTTCAATTATTTCGTCTTCCATGAATCATGATTGAAGCCGATGTATAGCGAGTTTTCTCCCTACAGATCTCAATTTTCCCCATCACTGAACTCTTTTCTTTTGATCACTCAGCAGTTAATTCAAGAGCTTGATGTCATACTAGCTGAAAGCTCCAGTATCCAGGGTATAAGCTCATTCGGGGTTTTTGGGGTTTTACTTTCTTGCTTTGGGCTTTTCATATTGATGGAGGAGAGGGAGGAAACAAGTTCCGAATTTGAGGGAGAGGAAGGTGCAGATAGCTTCAGAATTGAACCAAGGACTGGAAATACTAACCAAATTGATGGGCCGGCAATGGTGTTCAATCTGCCGGCTGCGACTGCGCCACCAACGAGCGTAGCAGTGCCTGGCATGAAAGTCTTGAAAAAGAGAGGGAGGCCACGGAAGCATGGTCATGATGGAGTGGCATTGTCGCCAATGCCGATTTCGGCTTCGATTCCCTTGAATGGTGAATTTCCGGCATGGGAAAGAGGCAAAGGGTCATCAGTGGACACAATAATGAAGAAGAATAAGGTTGAGTATGAAAGTCCAGGTACAAATTTTGAGCTTCTGTCTGCATGTAGACGTTTTGATTTGCAAAGTTAGTTAATCCTGTTATTGAGAAAAAAATATTGGAATCTGTAAGCTGTTATTGTAGTAGACTTTAACAAGAGAAATGCCTCACAAATTTGCAAAGCTCAGAGAAGTTAATTTTCTCCGAGGCACAGTATAACTCAGATTTAATTGAGCTAATTGGGGCTGCTCACCCTAGTGTCTCAAGTCTGATGATCAGTTGCATTTTTGTCTGTCTATTAGTAATTTCCAAAATATGTTTGTATTTTGCAGCAAAGAGTGTTGCGTACTTTGTTGATGCCAATTTCATGCCTCATGTGCTCATTGTCAACCCTGGTGAGGTATGTGGCATAATGCAAAGATATAAGCTAATTCTTATTACGTATATGGGGCTCCAGTACATGTATCCAACAATGGTTCGTGTAGTAATGTATTCATTGACACATACTGAGGTTCTGTATTCATTGACATTAACCTCAGGTTTACCTGTCAAAGGAAAGGTTTCTGGTAGTTTCTCTAGGTCTAATTATTAAATGAAGTTACTTCAATGGTACAGAAGCCTTCATACATTGGATTATACACGATTGGACAATTGCTAGACTTTCTACTGTTGTCTTAAATTATTTTAAGTGTGCTCACACATAAAAGTTCATATAAGCTACTTGGTTTATGGTCATTATTTGCCCAGTTTAGGATTATTATTCTGATTGAACTGTTCCTAGGACATATTTACTTGAATAGACCTTGCAATAAGCAATTTCTGTCAGTAATAGATTCCTTTTGATGAAACATATCATGAGATTCATACATCTGGGAGATATTTTTGCAGTAATGATGTCTTGTATGATTCGCTGTGCTGAGTTAACTGACCAGAAAAATGGTGATGTGTAATTGCAATATATTATTATGTATGTGTTCGTGGTTTGAACATTGTGGCACAAAATTAACTATTGTGGGTGTTCTGTATCGCTACCTTTCACCTGAGTTTGCAGGATGTCATGATGAAGGTTATGTCATTCTCTCGACAAGGATCTCGAGCTATTTGTATTCTCTCTGCAAACGGTACAATTTCCAATGTATCACTTTGTCAGCCTACTTCTTGTGGGGGTACTTTAACATACGAGGTATGGTCACATATTTTGCGCTCTAGAAATACATGATTGGTTAGAGTGAAATTTTTTAGAAATACTAATCAGATGCCACTATCTATACAGCTTAATCAGTCTGCTGAGCTTATTCACATTGTAATAGATTTTGTATATGTCAGATCAATTAAAACACGAGAAAATTGAGACAAATAGATGGAGAAAGAAAGATCAGTGACCTTACCGGGGAAAGACTGATGATGTTGTTGTACTAGAAGAGGGAGGTGGACAGGGAGTACTTATTTTACGTCAGCCTTTGCTCCTGGAACACAAGGGCTCGGATGTTAGCAATTGAGAATAGTAACCATCCATCCATGCTTTTCAGTAATGTAGATAGTTAATCAACTTTTGTACTTTGACCAGGTACCACTAGTTGGCAGTTTCTGAATATAGCTTCTCTTGAGATGGTATCACTCTCGACCTTGAAAAGTTTGTTACTGGATGTGGTATTGCTGTAGATGGCATGAGTTGCTGGTTGTAAAATTGGAGGTTCCTGTCATGGACTTATGGTTTACTTTTCGTTCTGTCTTTGGAGTAACAAATTCAGCATATGCAAGTTTCTTAGTCAAGAGATGATCATTTTCATGGAAATCTGCATGGAGAGATGTAAAAGTTGATTTGCCCAAGGAGCTAGTTCTCAACTAAGAGGCTGAACCCTGACATATATGATTTCTTCTCGTTTGCCCTTCTTCTCGGACCACCAGCATGTGCATTTCGACTCTCCCCATTGTTGATATGCTTGTTAACTAGTCTCTGCTTTTTAACATCGTTTTTCTGTCACTGTTGTCCTGATTCTTACAAAAAGAATTAGATCTAGCTTGATGTTTAGCCTCTCTCTCTCTCTCTCTCTCTCTCTCTCTCTCTCTCTCTCTCTCTCTAGGGTTGCTTCGAAATTCTTTCCCTGTCTGGATCATTTGCACCTATCGTGAATGGGGGAACAATCAGCAGATCTGGCGGGATGAGTGTCTCTTTGTCAGGCCCAGACGGTCGTGTTATTGGGGGAGGGCTAGCTGGTCTATTGGTGGCTAAAGGCCCTGTGCAGGTAAGATCCCAGCCCATCAGAATTAAAGCCTTCTTTCTATCTCTGTAATGCACTCTAAGGGAGCGCATGACAACCATTCTGTTCCAGAAATAATTTCTGGAATAAAAATAGATTTTTCTTGTTCTGCCAGAAACGAAAATTTTTTGTTTCTGATTTTGGGCCAAAATCTATTTCTGAAACAAAAATTTGTTTCAGAAATAGAAAAATAGATTTGCATTGCCAAATGAGTTTCTATTCAGAAATAGAAAAATAGAAACGTTGTCATGCGCGCCCAAGCATTCAAATTGATGCCAGCTTCCCTATTCTTTTCTCATTATGCCAAAGACGGTGAAGCATAAGCTGACAACAGAGGGAAATGAATTTAAAGTTATTTACTCGAACATCTTCCGGCATGCACCATGTTCAATCCTTATGCTTTGCCTTAACATTCTACCCTACATTTCAGGTGATAGTCGGAAGACCATGTTCAATCCTTATGCTTTGCCTTAACATTCTACCCTACATTTCAGGTGATAGTCGGAAGTTTCTTACCAGGTCATCAGATGGAACAGAAGCCAAGAAGGCAAAAACTTGAGCCTGTGTCGAATGGAGTTGTTACTGTTTCCCACGCCACCTGTGATGAAGAGCCATTGGGCGCTTATGGAGGAGTTAAGACAATTGTTACATCATGGTCTTCCTTCAATGAAGAGAATGTTAATCCTGTCAATAACTTGATGAGTTTTGCTGTTGACAGTAAAGTATCTTTCTCTTAATAAAATGTCTCTCCCTACTAAAGAACCTACCGGTTTTAGTTAATCGGATTTGAGGATTCTAATCGCATTGATGTGTTGTATCTGATTCCTTTCATACCTACGAATAAAACTGCTTAGGATTTTTCTTTTTGGGTCAGAAAACCGCTTAAGATTTAATAGACCTTAATTTATGCTGACACCGATAGGGATGCACCGCCCGTCCCAAATCGTGTTTTTTTATTTTTGGTGGAATCCCTAATTGTGGCCTTTTTTTTTTTTGTGGTCAAACCCTAATTGTGGTTCACAGTGTTAGAAGTACCCCCGCGCGCGCGCGCGCACACACACAAAAGCGCAGAAGCTTTGTTGCTAATTTAACACCGGACATATCAATCTCTACTAGACAAATGGAAAGAATCATCAGATGCCACCTCTGGCGACGTCACCATAAATTCTCTGGTTCCCAAATCTCCCGTTGCATTTAGGTTTATGGATCTTATGGTAAATGTAATACAACCGATCGTTTGAATCACATTTACATTAATTTATTTTATCTCTCACAAACAATTGAGTTATTTGAGAAGATCAGATGGCCTACTGATAAAAATCTCCAACAAACTATGTAAAAGACCAGTTTAACGTAATTGGGGTGAGTAAAAAGAAGAGAGACACATTTACACCCCGCACATTTTTAAAAAAACCGAAACACCAAATCAACTATTAATTTATAGAATAGCCTTTCATTATATTACAATGTGAAACACCCTCCTTCCCAACCAAAAAAAAAAAAGAAGAAGAAGAACAAATAAAGCGAAACGAGTAGACTGCATTCAATCTTGCCACCTTCAAAGGCATCAGCGACAAGTTCGCCAATTATCATGTCTCACCCACGAAGGACAGTGATTCAACTAGGTTGTGCGCTAGCTGCTTCCATCAGGCCATTACGTATCTGGTCGCCAATGTCCCTAACATGACCTGGGCCGTGGGGGATAAAAACTGTGGTGTTGTTGGAAGAGTTGCCCAGATCTTTGATTGTGTCAAAGTATTGGGTGATCATGATAAGATCCATCACCTCTTTGGAAGAGGTGCCTTCGACTTTATGAGAGAAATTTAAGATGTTTTCTCTCAAGCCATCAGTAATAGCCTGCCTCTGCTTGGCTACACCAACTCCACCCAGATACTTGGCTTCGGCCTCAGCTTCTGCTTTCTTCACCAGTAGCACCTTTTCAGCTTCACCCTTGTATACGCTAGCAAGCTGAAGCCTCTGAGCTGCAAAGCCAAGCTTTCTCTTACAAAACAATATCTCGGTACATACTCGAATTTCAAGCCAGTAAAAAGAGTAAAGAGAAGTAACAATTCTATGTATTGCTGACCTAAGGTATATTTGCACGCTGATGATGATATGTGTGAAGAATGATAGAGTAGACAAACAGAATAAAAGGTACATACCTGCATTAATCTCATTCATGGCTCTGCGCACAGAAGAGTCAGGTATGATATCAACCATGAGTATGTGCTCTATGCTGTAACCATATGCTCCCATCACCTGAAACAGCCCAAAGTTGTACAAAGAAGAAAGGTGGTGATGCATTTTCTTTTTTCGATCTCTCAGTGCAGTAGAAAGTAAATGAAACAGAGATTTCTTGATAACACAAACATGATCAGCACTGAGTACTAAAGTGCCATATGATGAAGCACACATAAAATCCCAGAGACTCGGTTAAGAAAGACAACCTAAATGGACCAGCAAACCCAGATAAATCTAAACAAGTATAACTTCTTTTAAAGCACAATCCTTATCTATCATCTCAGAAACAAAAACATCCACTGCATCGGTACCTTCCAATTCAGGACTAGTAAAACAGCATAATAATCTGATCAGACAGCAATGCCAAGACCTGTTGCTGAAAGATCACAAAGCGTACCACTCTTGGGATATTTGCAATGTGCAGAGTGTCTTGTTTGAAAAGATATAACTGAGCTATCCCAGCATGCCCTAACGTGTTCCTATGAGTGCCTCTCAAACTAATTAGATACTGTGAAGCATACAATTGCAAGACTCCACAAAAAATCTCACGCTCTCATTAAGAACCATTAGTCTGGTAATAAAATCAGCCTACTACCTTCTCGAGTTCCTCCAAGACAGCTTTTGCAACCTCGCCCTTTTGTTCAAACAGCTCATCTAAGTTCATCCTCGGAACAATAGCTCGAACCACTGTACAAATTAGCAGGTGCATCAAAGGGAGAATAAAAGCCATAATGAAAACTTTATTGCATCAAAAGGATGGGTTGATCCCCTAGTCCATGAATAATACCATCAAAGACATAAGACTGAATTTGCTCCCGAGGATTTTGCAGCTCATAAAATGCATCATCGGCATTCATTTTGACCACTCTGTATTGGATTGAGCATATGAGTTGCACAAAGACATTATCCTGCAAACTCACTGTTAGCATTGTTCCAAATAAAGCCAAACAAAATTTTTCAGCATCCTACAAAGTATCTATACATGCACGGATTCTGCAAATGACTAAATTAGCAGAAATTCAACATCCACAGTTAAGCTCAAAGCCTCAATCCCTAATCTGAAGTCAATTGTCAAAGCAAGAGTAAGAAGTCAAAGTTCAATACATATTTCCATTTACCTGTACAGACTTAAAATTGTCTATATCGAGTGTATAAGCTACACAAGAATATCTGCAACATAAGCAATCTCTTTTCCGCTGAAAGTAAACTAAGGGATGTGAAATGAATATCCATTCTTCCGAGAGTCACCTCATTTCTGAAATCATCAACATATAGCTAACCTATGGCGTCCTGCATTTCTTATAGCAACGCTATGAATTATAAAGAAAAGGCTGCTGTTGATGACGACATTCCACAACAAAAGCTTTCTCTTTGTTAAAGGACATGCCTTATACGGAATTTGGAGTCAATTTCTCGCGGCTTCAGCTTTGATACAAACAATCAGCTAAAACACCTCCGCGTCCATTTTGCTCTTGCAGAATGCAACTGTATCGATCACTCCCTTCGCCAAAAGCTTAGAAAGTTACAACCTCATCACCTATTCAAATCTTCTCCAGCTTATTTACCAATCCCATTGCTTTAAATGCAAAATTACTTAAAGAGGTGATAAAGCCCAATTCCGTTCATCATGTTCCGATCAAACTCACAAGGAAACATGATTAGCCGAGACGGATACCAGTGAAAGCGAATGTCATCCAAAGAAGTGCAATCAAACGAGAATATATAATAGTTTATATGCCTATGGAATTGAGGATCGGGCGGGCGCAGGTAAACAGGAAGGGCAAGACATACCTTAGTTTTGGTCTCGATACGGACTTCGAGAGATTGGATCCGGGTGGAGAGGACGCCGGCGAGCGCCTCGCCGCCGAGAGGATTGAAGAAGTGAAGGCCGGGTTGTGCCAGCTTCTCGAAACGTCCCCATCTCTCCACCACGCCGATGCTCGCTTGGTCCACGCAGGCGCACACCCCAAACCATGTATTCCCCATCTCTCTCTCTCTCTCTCTCTCTGTATCTGTGATTTTTTCTCTTCTATAATTATCTCTTTTGACGACGCGGGACTGGTCAAGTTGGGAACTTGCAAACGGAAGAGGGAGATCGCAGGCGAAGACAGCAAAAACCATCGAATTTCTGCAAGTCTTTTTTTTTTTTTTTATTCGGTCGCCCGTAGTCGGTTTTTCCCTTTCCGTGTCCGCGTGTTTCGCAGGAAATATCCGCGAAAGATCTCGGATTTATTATTTTAAATGGACTTTTGTAGCCGAGTATTGGATAAAATCGTTACCAGCGATTTCTGCACGTTCGCACAATTCTAAAACTTTCGAATCTATCTCGATAATTATTTTCATTATCCTTAAGATGATTTAAATACATACCTAACTACTTCATATAATGATCGGTATAATCGTGTTACTGACATTTTCTTTAAATCGTGCTTTGAGATCGTGTCTCGACTGTTAATATCCACATTTTATTGGGCCTTATTACTCTCCTGGACTTTACGATCAATTGAAGGCCCATGTCAATTTTCGACATCAACACTATGAAGTATCTCATAAATTATAAATTTATAAATTACATTTGAACTTCAGGAATGATATCATGATTTCGTTAATATAATCGACGTGAAACTTTTGAGCGTGTGTATGTATAGATATACGACTAATTATACTTGTGTGGGTGATTATGGTTGTTGGGATCTCATCTTTGGTGTAACTAGCCAGTTGTTATGGCTACAGAGGAACAAGTGAAAATTTTCAAGCGAATACTGACGAAGACATCACGTAGCAATCTGAAAATTTACTTCAGCCCATGGGCTAATTCGAGATGAAGTGGGGCTAAGTGAAGAGGCGAATTTGGAAATGGAAAAGGGTCATTGCGGCAAAATTAAAGATTGCGTTCATTGAAGCAAGTTTATCTTTCATTGTGGATGCTTGGAATGTTTGGTTTGATTAGTTGGGGAGATGCTCACGAATAATCCCAAAGAAACTTCCTTTTCAAATGGTCTTTTTATTCCTCGTATTTTAGATTTATTTCGGCACTTCAATCTTGTAAGGCTTTCTCTTGCCTGTAGAGAAGAAAATTCTTGCGGAAATTTATCACACATCTTACCCGAAGCCATTCAGAAACGGCACCGTTGCGTTGCCACTGTCGATATCCAGTGCTCAAAAGAAGGAAAAAAAGGAAAAACACAAGACACAAAAAACCCTGATAAAACCCTGAACACGCCAAATTCACACTGCAATCGAAAGCCGACCTCCCCGAAGAATCGGAAGCCTCAATCCACCGGATCGGCGTCTGTCGCCGGAAAAGAAGAAAGTGAGGATGGTGCTAGGGCTCAGACAATTCTCGCAGCGTACCGGCGACGGCGCCGGAGAACCGATTCTCGACGCCAATAACGGCGAGGAGCTCATGCACGTTCAGCCCGGCGTCGCCATTGCTCTCGGCAGTCGCACTCCTGAAGCTCCCGGCACTCTCTACATCTCCACTCAGTAACCTCTCTCTCTGAATGATGAATGATGAATTATTAAGCACGAGGGATCCAGCAAAACCGATGAGATTTTTGTGATTGTGCAGTCAAGTTATATGGTTGAGTGATGTGGAGCGGAACAAGGGCTACGCTGTGGATTTCTTGTCCATCTCGCTTCACGCGGTTTCAAGAGACCCTGAAGCTTACCCTTCTCCTTGCATTTATGCTCAGGTTCTTCCCCCTCTCGTTGATCCAAGCAATTTGATCATATGTTAGTTTGTGCTAATATTTTGTTCATTAACCATTTACCATCGAACTTTAGTTCTTGGTAAAATTGAACTTTGAGGATTTGTGCTCTTGCTGTCAATGTTTTGGAGTTCATCCTAAGATTATGTAGTTTTTTTAGTCATTTGTTTTCAGTTACTAATCATTTTAAGGATGTGATTTACTATCGGAATCCCATATAGGTGTAATACTAAAAGGAGGATGTGGAGACCATTGCAGAGCTAGGATAGAATTTTTTAGGGGGGTGTATACTTGACATGTACTCTCTCCTCTCACATAATTGTAGATTCTGAATGGGTGGTTTCCAGATCACATCTAAAGAGGAAGGCGGTATACTCCAAACGTACCCAATAATTACCGAGGAGGGAGCACCTAAGTTGTCTGATTATGGACATAGGATTTACTATTGGAAGTCTACTTTCATTTGGGATGTTGGCAACTTAATGCATTGTGCAGGCTCCGTTAAGTTTTTTTCTTGTGTCTTTTTTATGATGAGATTCTCGACTCTAGCAAAATCTTCCTAAATCCTGCCAACACTCATATTAATCTCATCTAAGATAACACGAAGAACTATGGACGATGCTGTTGGCCTTATTTCAGTTTGAACTATCGAAGTATCTCTCATTTCCAATGTTTTTCTATTGGAGCTTCTGTCACTTCTTTTATCGAGCATAATGATTCGAATCAAGCTTTAATGAGTTTGAATATGCAACGCCAATCAGTTCCACTTTCTCGGGTTTGAGAAGTGCATTGTTGGAATTGGGTTGGAATACCAAGCGGCTCCAGGCTGAGGGGTTACGGCTGTAGAATACGAGGGAAATATCATTTGTACCAATACTGACAATATCATTTTATTGGGCAATGGAGATACTTTAAGCATTCCATTAGTAATGTATCAACGTTCCAACAAAAATACTTGTATGCACCAAAAAACCCAGGTTCCGCGGGGGAATGCATTAAAAAAGGACAATTTTGTAGGACCTCTATTATCTTCTAATGAGGTTGACTTTCGGGAATTTACCTGTATCTTCCTGGGATTAGTCTTTTATTTCTCTTTTGCTCTCTTGTCTGCCTTTAGTTTTCGATTACAGCCTAATAAACGTGGTTGCTCTGTTGCTCCATATTTTTCTGTACTATTTCCTTTTGGTTCTGCGCTGGCACCTGTTGCATGGCTTGCTGAATAATCATTGTTTGTTCATAGATTGAGACTGTAGCAGATGAAGAGGGGTCTGATGGCTCAGATTCAGAATGTGATGAAACTTTAGACTTATCAAAGGTTAAAGAGATGAGGCTTGTTCCTTCAGACCCGAACCAATGTATGTATTGAATAAATATACTTCCATCCATGCATCATGGTCAACTGTAAACTTACTGTGATGAGCTCTAATAGTCTTCATTTTCCTTTTTCTGGTAGTGGACACTTTGTTTGAGGTATTCTGTGAGTGTGCTGAGCTGAATCCTGAGCCCTCAGAAGGTGAGTGTAGTTCCTCATGACCAGAACTTGTTTCCGTATACAACTTTAGAGCTTGTTTCCATATTCTGTAGTTTCCCTTTCAAAAGTTAAGTGAGATTTCTTCTTCTTATTTTTTTTCAACAGAAGAAGGGGAAGGAGGAGGGCATGATTGGGTTTTCAGTGCTGACATGATGGAGCGTGAGGCTGGAGGTAAGGAGGGGAATTTCCTCTTGTGCCTGCTGTATGGTATGCACAGTTATATGTTGTATATGATCAATGATATGTATTTGACATCATATTTGAATTTTCAGAAGGAGAAGATCCTGATTGGCATTCCAATCCAGCAACCTCAATTGGATATTCTAATGGCGAGCATGAGCTTGCTCAAAATGTGCTTGAGGTAAGCATGCAAATAACATTAAAATTGTGCTTCCGAAATTCCAAAACAATATTTTTTAGAAACTCAGCAATACAAGCTTTATTGCTTATCTTTCTTAAAGCTAGTTGGTTGTTTCATTTATTGCAACAAAGATGATGTAGATAAAGAGGAGATTCACTATGTCTAAAATTGTTGGGCAATCCATTCTGGACCATTCAATATACAAACCCAGTTTATCTTGTCTTTATTAGTCTTTTCTAAGTTACTATTAATATTCACTGATTAGTTAATGTAGTGTTGGAAACACTAGCATACTGCAAAACTTTAGCAAAATGGAGGATGTGTAGATGTAACATTGGCAAGACATAAGTATTCCACATCTAATTGAACTTTTACTGTGGGTGTAAGATTCTTTGATGTTCATTTGATGCTGATCCTGTTGGTTTGAGCTCTGAATTCCTTGAATTTGACTATTACCTATGGACCATTTGACTATTACCTATGGTCCAATTCTTAAAGCCTTTGCCTTTCTGTCTTTTTCACATCGCATTTGATAGGAGGAACATATATTTGTTAGAATATAGGACTCCTTCGGACATGATCATTTAGATGTGGGCTCTTAGCATTTTTTACAGATTTTTCTAAGTATTTCTGCTGAATTTGCGGCCTTAGGACAGAAGATTGTGATGCTTACATAATACACATATATTTGTTTCCAACAAGCTGGATTTCATTCCAGTGCATGTGCATATACACCTTAAGCCTTTTAAATGTTCGTAAATTCGATGGGTCATTGCGGGAAGACCATACGGCTAAAGTCCTTCGGTGTTATTAATGTGTGTGCAAGAAGAATAACTGAGAAAACAAAGAATACCTGTTCTTTCAGGGGAGGTTTATACTGTTTCCATGCACAGCCTTGTTTGGTCTAATAATCTCTCTGTTCTTAATATATAGAAAGAAACACATGCCCATGCATTGACATTTTCTTGATGGTGTTGCAGCTTCAGATTCACGATCAACGTTTTGAGGATGCCGAGGAGATGGAACATCAAGAGAGCAATAGTGGACATCACTGACATCTGTTGCATATTGGGCTCCGGAGTTAACCATTGTCCAGTGTATGGTTATTGTGGATGCTTATGTAAATGTAACATTGTATTTTTTGTTAATCGTGTTGCTGATGGACATCGTTAACCTTTTTGCTTCTGTTTTTAGTACTTGGCTAGTCCATGTAACTTGAGTGCTGTTATCCTTTGGGTGAAAGCTAGTTGATTGTTTTGAAAATAGCGGAAGTCATGGACATTCATCGCTTATCGGGCTCCATCATATTCAGCATCTTGATGTTTTGATTTTTTTTTTTTCATTTGCTTGGCTTGAAAATTCCATGTAACTTGAAGTGAACTCGGCTACAAACATTTTTTTTATCAGCTCTCTAATGATGAAATTCATGACTGAAGTTTCTGATATGCAGTCCATAGGATGTAGGCCTTGTTTCTTCTTTGGATGAAATCCCCACTATTTCCTGAACTTTGGTTTAATTTACAATGACATTCTTGAACTTCGAATTCATTCGGTTAGGCCATTGGAAATTTATCAAATGTACAATATCCTTTTTGAACTTTCAACTGATTCAGTTAGGTCCGTGAACTTTATTTCTGTGTAATATCATTCTTTCTGTTGAGTAGAGTTGATCTATTGAAATGGACACGAACTTTATTCGAACTAACATGTGAAGGAGAAAATCGTACATGTGGATCTCGTTTGTATGACATACACCCGAGACTGAAAAAAAATCATACCAAGTTCCTTTTAACGTGTAGTATTCACTCTTGAAAAGCGACATAGGTTGCATTTCATTTAAAAATTCGTAGATGTAGTATTGACAAAAAAACGCAGCCTACGTATCGACAAAAATCCTAGGACTTGCAATGTCATTATCTATTTTTCCTTAGGCCCTTTTGACTTGACTTAACTGTGCGCACTTGTTTATCATTTCAAACTTTTTGCTCCTGCTGACGAATAGTGGCGCTGATTTGGCACTCTGCGCCGGTCAGTGTTAGCTGCTGATCAGTGGAAGCTGTGCACAATTATTTGTGTTAAAACTATTTCTGGATTTTAAGCCACGTTGGACGAACTTCCAATTTGAATAAAATATACCTTCATTGTGAAATAAAGAAAAGAAAAAGGAGCATGCAATTTTCTCTTTGCTTTTTGGAGTCGATCAAGAAAATCTAATATGAAAGTGGGTTGACCGAACTTAAATTTGGCTTGGATGAGATTTATTTTGAATATCACCAAAATTTATCCTTTGTAGAAACGGTGTGATATTTCTTGTTCTAGTCCAAATTTGAAAAGGGAAATTGCTTATTGGCCAAGAACTTCAAGAAGTCCATGTGTGTGGGTATAAAATACCCATGGGTCCAAGAATGTGTTTTCATGTAGTCTTGAAATGTTGTTTCAAGCACGGTTTTTTCCATAGAGTTACATGAAGAATACGAGTGTTGAAACATATTAAATCTTGTCGTAAGATTTGTTTTTAATTTTTTCGTGAGATTGAGAGAATATTTTGTGAGCAATTTTTGGTTATCGGATGTGATTGAGGCTGAGAAATATTGAGAGTGCTTGAGTAATTCGAGTGCGATTTATAATCTTTGTCATATTGCTTGATTTATGGAGACATTTTTTGCTGCTCTCTCCGTGAACTTAAGTCTCTACGATCGAATTTGTAAATCTGGTGTCTAATATATTTTCTTGTTCGATTGCTTGTTTTGCGCGACAATTTATTTGACGACGGTGCATCAGATGCATGGTGTGGAAGAAAAGACAGATGAATTATTATGTGCGCTAATAAATTGAAGGAGAAATGTCGTAGATGAAATCGGTGCAAATCCCATTTCAGATGATCATTTGCTCGAGCATCGTCCAAGTATATGCGGCACATGATATGCCGTTTACTGTGCGGCTACGGGACGGGACGGGAACGACTAGCACGGGTAGCGGCAGTTGCAGATATCGTTCGGTCTTTTTTCTGACATACAAAATCCCACAGCATCACCGCCATAGGCAGTCTTACACTCGGCCAAACACTTCGTATTGGTGCACGATTCCCCCTCGGGGGCGTGATACTTCTTGTCGCAGAAGCGCCGCCCCTGCGCCATCATGCTTCCATCACCTGCACGCACTCAGATCTGTCAAAAAAAGAATTTCTCTATCTTGTAGCCAAGTATGGATCAAAGCCATGCTCTTCAGACACCTTCTTGCTTTTCTAATTAGCCCATTTACTTAGCCGCGGCGGCGGTCTATCGACATAAGCAGAGATCACAAAACAGATAGTTGATATATGCAAACATCAAAATGGGACAGATTGCTGTTTACCAGCAATCAAGAAGAGAACAAGCAATAGCACAGAACAAATGGCGATTCTCTTCATGTTTGTTTGTTTTTGCTGCTATTTCGTTGAAAGGCGAAGAAGGTGAAGAGCTGGGTGTGATTACCAGAATATATAGGTGTACGAGAGAGGCGATAAAATGAAAGGAATTCAGAGTTAAAATAAAAAGAGGGGAAAAGTAATTAATTTCTAATTCGCTCTATTTGGTAGCACTTTGATATATGCTTTAAATTATTAGCATGAAAGTAAGCAAATTGATAGATTTACTAAATATACTTGCCATGTAAGATTACCTTCTAAACCTTTAGAAATAGAATAGCTGCAATTTATCAAGTTACCATTGACGATAATCCATTCCCACGTCCTTCCTGTGTTGATGAAAGCAAGGTAATAAATCACTTTTTTCCTTTCAAGATTTGATGCTCATTCACTTCGTTCTATGGTGACAAGCAAGATAAACAAAAGAAAACGATCGCAGTTCACGAGGTTAATTTATTCTCGGTAACCAAAATGGGAACAGAAAGGAAGCCAGTAAAATTAAAAGGTAATCTGTATGCATTTGTGCCGGGTGAAAACTTAAGGGACACATGGCAACACTTCTACTTTAGAAATCAATTTCTGACCAGTAGTTGATTTTTTTACTTTTACTTTTGAGCAGAAATTGATTTCTGATTAGAGAAATGCATTTGATAACATCACAAATTTTTGCTTTTGAAACAGAAATTCCTTTTGTATAGTTGAAAATTTCTACTTTCGAAACATTATTAACACAAAATTTTCTACGAAAAATTATTTATTATATAACCTAAAATGTATATTATTCGAGAAAAGTGAAATGCAAATATTAACAGATTCAGTATAATTTATTATTTAATTATTTTATGCAAATGGGGATCAATTTTATGGGAAAAATTCTATTAACAAATATGATGGCTGAGTTGATATACCCACACTAAAGGCACAGTTAGTTTTGGTGCTTCCTCGCTTGTGCCTCTACCATGGTTTATGTTGCAATGGGCATAAATCTTTTTTGTGTCTAAACCGTCTCTAGTTCAGAGATGCATTATTGATACATTCAGTAAAATATACCATTGGACGAGTTGGTTTATAACAAGCAATAATGCTTTCCAACAATTTAGTTTAGTACTTGTTAAGAACCTAAAGAGAAATTTAAGTTAGTGCATCTGAAAATGACATTCACAAATTCTACATAGTGCTTTGAAGGGTGTGAAGAATATGGATAAATAGACATATACATGCATTTTGT
Organism: Psidium guajava; assembly: GCA_016432845.1. Taxonomy (NCBI): domain Eukaryota; kingdom Viridiplantae; phylum Streptophyta; class Magnoliopsida; order Myrtales; family Myrtaceae; genus Psidium; species Psidium guajava. The sequence goes on from CM028224.1 coordinate 3,557,657, forward strand.
CCTCTCAATATCAAGTTTCCTTACTTTCGAAAATCTGAGAAATAAGATAGGTGACTTGAGAAGTTCAAAAACTACAACAACAATATAGTATAATTGTATCTTTGTGGGATTGATCGATCCACTTTAAAATAATTGTGGGATGCCATTTAATCAATTTGGGTCAATTGCTCGATCCACTTTGTCATAATTGTGTCTTTATGAAATGTCATTTAACCAAATCATGGAGTATTTATTTCTTACGAAAATTAATATTGCTAAAATACTTTCATGTAGTACAAAATTTATTGAAAAATAATAATAATTTTTTTTATTTTTCAAAAAGTTATGTTTTATTTTTAAAACTATTTTTTTATTTATTTGCAGTAGGAGACTAGCAGTGGCAAACAAAGGTCACCGACAGCAATAGAGGATGATCAATGGCAAAGGATTGTCTCTTTTTTATTTTAACTTTTGGAGAGAAGTAACTTTTTTTACTTTTGAAAATTGCTCAAAATAACTTCTACAGCAAAAAAATTACTTCAGAAGTAGAAAAATGAAATTACGTAAACAAACATTTCTGCTTCAAAAATTATGCTACCAAATGAATTTCTACTACAGAAGTACTTTTGGACAATTTTTCCAAAGATAATCTATAAGTATTTGTGTAGAAATGGCGAAAACCTTTAAAGGAGACAAATAATTTACTAAGGGAAGTCCTCTACCATAGTCATTTAGAGTGCAGAACATTACATCTATTTCGATGCGACTAATGAATTAGACAACTGCCCACAACACAGTTTCAATTCTCTTTAAAAACGACAGATTTCAAAATAGTAAATGTTAGAAACTCGGCAATATAAGTTTCTTAATTGCCCCTTTTTCCAAAGCTGGTTTAGTATTTTGAGAATACGCGACGTCACCGACATTTATCCCATGTTGGGCTCCAGGGTTAACCCTAGTCCAGTGTCTGGTTTTCATGGAGTGTTAGTAAACATGAAGTAGAATATTCATTCTTGATCATATTGCTGATGGCCATCGTCTCAATGTTTTGCTATTTTTTTGTTCACTTGGCTTGAAAGTTCCACATAGCAGGAAAAGGACACTATTAATGCTAAAAGTTGTGTGCAGAGATCACTTTGAAGTCAAAAGTTCTCACCAGATCACTTTAGTATCAAGTCAAAGATAAAAAGATCACTTTAATGCTAAGTCTGGCCGAAACTACTACATTTCTTTAATAAATAATTTTTTAATGTAAAATGACATTAAAAGAAAGTCTAGGTGGACTTCTATGCTTTAAAATAAATTAAAATAAATCAAATTTAAATTTAAAAATTATCTAAAATAAATTTGTTTAAAATATAAATTCTATTTAAAATAAAATTAAAAATAAGTTTAAAATTGAACAAAAAAAACCTTAAAATTAAAAAAATAATAATAAGGCAAAACCTTAATAGGTGGCGAGGGCTTTCACAAGCCCTTGCCGAGCAGCGACTAAGGGCCAACGACCCTTGGCAGCTGCGGGCGAGGGTCGCCAGCCCTTGCCTAGATTTGGACCCTTGTTAGTGGCGACCCTCAACCAGACCTTGGGGAGGGCCTGCGGTCCCTAGCATGCGGCCGATGAAGGCCACCGACCCCTAGTCGGGGCTCGTTGGCCATGCCCACCCTCATCGCCTGGTTCGCAACTTCTTCTTTTCTTTTCTTCTTTTAAGTTTTTAACATATTTTGTTATTTTTTAACCAAAACTTTCAGATTATTTTAAATAAAATTTGTATTTTTAGTATTTTTTTAATTTGACCTTTTTTAGTTGCTGACTGGACCTCACCATAGTCACATCAGCCTGAAATATTACTAAAATAATGACACGTCAGATTTTTGCCGAATCAAATCGGACTTGGTACTAAAATGATTGTTTTTTTTCAAAAACTTGACATTTTAGTAGGTGGTTCGAATGAAACTTTTGGTATCAAAGTGATCTTCGTACGTAATTTTTGACACCAAAAGTGTCCTTTTCCCTCCATGTAGCATAAGTGCACTTGACTCTGATTTTTATTATGAGCTCTCCACCAATGAAATTTATGGCTGAAGCTATTAGATGTACGCCTTGTTTTTTCTTAGGATGATAACGCTGCTACTTCCTAAACTTTTGTCAAATTTGCAATGTCATTCTTGATCTTTTGTTTAGTTCAAGTAGGTCCTTGAATCTTTTTCCAAATATAAAATGTCCATCCAATGAATGGAACGGGAGAAAAGCCGACAAGCTATTATGTGCCGCGAGTCAAAGAGAGATGATGTAAACCAACCTTGCAACAGTTGTAGATGAAATTTGTGCAGATCCTTTTTCAGATTGGTATTTGCTTGAGCAGAGTAATCAGTAGTTATACGAAAGTTTGAAAACGAACTACTATAAATCATAGGCGACATATCTATGCCAGATTTGGATCTCATAACATAATGTTAGAGGCGACATTACCTAATCCGAGCCGTCCAATTTAAAATAGACGCCCCATATAGGATCCGGATCCCCTAACATAGTAAAACTCTGTTAGGGGTGACATAAGCGATCTGGACCGTCCAATTCAAAAATGGACGGCCCAGATTAATAAATTCAAAATTTTAAAATTCCCGCCAAAACTTTTCCCCCTTTTGAAAAAGTTGATGTGAATCAATATGGGCCGTCCAATTTGAATTGGACGGCCCGGATTGGATAATGTCACCCCTAACATTATGTTAGGTAATCCAAATCCGCCCAAATTGATCCACATCAACTTTTTCAAAGGAGGGAAAAGTTTTGACGGGAATTTTAAATTTTTGAATTAATCAATCTAGGCCGTCCATTTCTGAATTGGACGGCCCAGATCGCTTATGTCACTGTCGCGACCCTCCCGAGATTTCCAAATCCCAAGAGAGCTAATGGATTGCTGGGCCTATTTTGAGATCTGGACTTAGCTCAGGCCCTCCCAAGCCCATACCAAGTCGCGTCAGGAAAATTTTAAATCGAGGTCGACCTTAGTGCGGTCGAGTGACATGTAGATGATGTGCATGCCATCGGAGTTGCCACCAGTCATTTATTGAAGGGTGTGACTGGAAACCCTATCGAACGATTGGAAGAGATCGCTCGATCCTACGAAAACTAGAGATCTAAATTCGGGGACTTAGTTATGTCGATAGTGCTATCAACGCCCTTTCGGTACCTAAGTTGAGCGATTTTCCTGATCTAAAGAGTTTATGCAGGCGAGATTGGGTAAGGTAGACTTTGGAAGTCCAATGGGTTCATGCGAATGGGAGTATCTATCCTATCAATCACAACCATAAAATAAATGCGCAACCAAGGAGTCAATTCAAAAAGAAATCACGTCGAAATTAGTCAATACAAAAAAAGGAGTCTTAAAAGTCTAGGAAAACGCGTCAATTTGATTTCAGGATGTTTCGGAGTGATTTGGAATGGTTTGGGTCAGATTGACCAGAGGGGTAAAATGGTCATTTTGGAAAGTTCGGGAATTTAAAAATGTGAAATTAGGTCAAACCAGTTGAATGTGGTTTTTTCCTAATTTTCACAATTTTTTGGAAATTTTTCTAGATTTTTCTGAATTTTGTAGTATTTTCTAAGAATTTTTCTATTTTTTGGAATATTTTCTATATTTTCTAGAATTTTTATCCTGATTTTTTTTATATATTTTTCCTATTTTTCCAAGTATTTTCTGTATTTTTTCTAAAATTTCTATGAGTTTTAATGATTTTTTTAGTTTTTCTATGAATATTTACAGATTTTTATCATTTTTTACTTTCCTATAATTCCTGAATTTTTCTATTTTTTAAGAGTTTCTGAATTTATGTTTTTTTTATGATTTTCCTTACTTCTTCCTATTTTCGTATTTTTTGTATTTCTATTTACACTTTTTGAATTTTCTGATTCTTCTAAGGATTTTTAGAATTTCCTGTTGTTTTCTTATTCTCTGAAGATTTTTACATTTTTTTAATTTAATATTTTTATTTCTATCATATTTTTTTTACATTTTATTTCCCTATGATTTTTACCTTTCTAAAGTTTTTAAAGTTTTTTTTATTTTCCAAGACTTTTGGTATATTTTTTATTGTTTTCTAAATTTTATTCCCTCTTATTTAGACATTTTTTTTATATTATCTGAGATTTTAGGAATCTCTTATGATTTTTTTTTATTTCTTGTTATTTTCCCTATTTTTATTTTCATTTTTATTATTTCCTATTATCTTTATTTTCATTTTCATTTTCATTTTATTTTTATTTTTATTTTATTATTGTTTTCCGGAATGGGTCGGGTCAGCCGGCCCACTTGACCCGAAGGTCCGAACCTAAAACCCTAAACTAAAACGACACAGTTTTGATTTTTTACTGATTTTCTATTTTTCTAATTTTTATTTGACTTTCTGAATTTTATTTTTTTTTATTTTATTTTTTTTATTTGTTATACGGACCAGGCCGGATGGACCCGGCCCGGACCGAATAGGTCCCGGGTTGATCTAAAACAAAAGCCACACTTTAGGTTCGGCCCAAATCTTATTATTATTTTTTTTGTCCAATTTTCTTTTCTAATAGGCCCAATCCTAAAATCTGAACCTAGCCCAATTCACAAGAACAACCTGCTGTGCACACTTCGCACGAAAACCATTCTGGAACAGAATTTCTGTTCCAGAAATAGGTTTGGACGAGAAACTCGTTTGGTAACACCAAATGAGTATTCTATTTTTGGAACAAAAACTTGTTCTAGAAATAGTTTTCAATAGCCAACGAGAAACAAAAAAAAGTTGTTTCTCGGAGAAATAGAAACAGATTTTCTCTCTCCTCTCTCTAGCTCGCCGCGGCCGTTCACTGGTCGTCGGCCGCCGCCACCCCCGCCGTCGGTCACCGGCCGCCCGCTGGAAAAATAGAAATTTTCAATTTTTGCCAAACGAATTTCTGTTCTATCAAACACATTTTTTTCATTTAGAAACTCATTCTGGAACAGAATGGTTATCATGCGCGCCCTTAAATTCGCTCTGTTAATACCCACAATTTTTTATTCTGATTAGGCCATCAATACCCCTGATTAGGCCATCAATACCCCAAGTCAACGGATGAGCAAAGAGTAATTTTCTCCCTTTTTTTTTTTTATATTTTACTCATTTCCACGAGCCCTCTACGTGAGTCTTCTTCCAGACTTCATTGTGACCCTTTCATGGACATCGTCAACCAACTTCAACCATCGTCGACGCAACGCCGACGCCAACAACCACCAACAAACTCGTCATCCGTCACTCATAATCTCTACCGAACCATCATCAATAACTAGAGCCGGCCACCATCAACAAATTTTTAGATTCCGGAGAACGATTCCCCTCGGTTTTCAACCATTTGTCTCACACGTTATAGTTATATTCAACGCAGGGGAGGTTCAAAAGACTTACCTGAACACCCTAAGCTTCGCGCAACGTTCATTGACGATCACCGAACGTGGTGCCATCGAGGTCCAAACCAAAGTTCGATTCTCGTGATTTTTGTTATTTGAACGCACAAACAAGGTAAGATTGAGGTTAGGATGCGTTCTAGTTGTAAACCGAAGCATAAAACACACGCACGACGTAATGGAAAGCTTGCAATTTCAACTCAAAAATCTGGTTGTCATCGGCATTTCAACAAACATGTTGCATGCGAACCTAAAAATGCCAAAACTCTAAACTAAAATTGATCCGCAACTCGGATCCTTCATAACGAAGATAATGTTCAGACTATATCAACCTGGATCTATAACGTCTACTCCTCATTTACTTCGATACAATCGAAATTGAACCGAACTCAAACATCACGGTAAAACAGAGTATAAGAGCTGTAGGTGAAGGCTGACCTATGGCGGCGACGATGGCAATGCGGCGACGACGATGGCAACGCGGCGACGACGTCCGCAGTCTCTCTCTACCTCTAGTTCTCTCTCTATCTCTCTCTGCGTTTTTTTCTTTTTAGAATCTCCCCCATCAACTCCCACCAAAGCCCCCCTTTTTTTGAAGCTTCCTGTACTCCTCTTCAATGGTGACGGCCCCCCTCTGCAGACCCAGAAGCTCCTCCTTTTAAATGCCCTTCCCCCTTCGTTCTTCTGTTGCGATTGTTCCCCTTCATTGCGCGTAACCGAGCCAGAATATCTCGCCCCTAACTGACCTTGGATCCTCCTTAATCTTCTCAGAATCCCACAATCTGTTAGAGCCTCTCTTTTTCAAATCTGTTCGCGCGAGAGGAGAAGAAGAAGGACCAGAGAGGTGGTTCTGGGTTTTTTCGGGTCGGATGGGTCGACCCGGTTGACCCAATTCGATTAAAAAATATAGATTACCCCTAATTCTGTTGGAATTTTCCAAATTTAAGGTCAGAATCGAACTTAGAGGCACAATTTATATCAAGAAATGGCTTTTTCTCCTGAAATTTTCAAATATTTTACAGAAAAACCCCAATTTCAAATTTGACCCGAAGGCCCATTTTGTAAAATCCAAAGTCTTAATGGCCTTTTTTTGAAAAAAAATTGACACCACCAATGGATTCAGAAGGTCAAAAACTAGAGGGTGACGTGCCTCAATTTTCAATTTAGTCCCTAGAAAATTTTTAGTTGCATTTTAAACCTTTTTAGGGACTAAATTGAAAATTTGAAAATTACATTCTGGTCCTTTTTAGCGAAATTGGACAATTATAAGGGCTTTTGGACTGAATTTTAATTTTGAAAAATAGGGAAGGATGACACGACTCTAAAAATGTAAAAATGGAAAATTAAAAAGCTAAAATGGAATTTCTAGAATTATTTAAATAATCTGAAAAATGAAATTAACAAAGAAACCCCAAAATTACAGATTGTATTTTTCAAAATTTATTAATCCAAAATGAAAATAAAATTAAATTAAAAATATTGATTATTTTTTGGTAATTTTTTGGCTTCAAATGCTATTGTTTTATTAATTTTCTATTATTTTCCTAATTTCTAAAAATATTAAAAATGCAAAAAATAAGGAAAATTATTTTTTGTTCAAAATCGGTTCCCTAGGCTTGGCTGAGGTGTCGAAAGTTGATTTTTCAATTTTATGAATTTTTATGAATTTTTTAAAAAAAATTCAAAAATAAAATTGGCTAAAAATCAAGTATCAACAGTCATCAACTATGTTAGGGGATCCGGATCCTATCTATGCTGCTTATTGTGCAGCGACGGGAACAGATGCCTTCTGGCTGCGTCTCTGACTCACAAACTCCCGTGGCCCCATCGCCGTCGGTAGTCTTGCAGTAGGAAATGCACTCGTCCTCGACGCATCGGTGAGCAGGGAGCTGCAACTTCTTGCCGCAGAGACCCAATGCCTTTGCCATCATGCTTCCATTGCCTGCATGAACTCAAATCCGTTGGCTTTTTCTCCGTCTTTTTAGCCAAGAATATATCAAATCCATTACCTTCAGGCACCTTTTTGTTAGCAGAGATTACAAAACAGATGGTTGAACGTTAAGATAGGCTAGATTGCCGTTTACCAGCAAACAGTAAGAGAACAAGCAGAAGCACGGAACATACGGAGATTCTCTTCATGTTTTGTTTGTTTTCTGCTATTTGGTTGATGGGCAAAGAAGGTGAAGGTGAATAGTTGGGTCTGATTATCAGAATACATATACAGGAGTACGAGAGGCCTAAAGGGAGAAAATAATTTAATCTTAGCAAAACGGCCGAGAAAGTTAAATTGGATCCGCACTTGCCGTATGAGGCATTGAAGATCAGATTCGGCGACAACCTTGAAGCAATGACCTAAATTAGACGGAAATCAGACCAATAATCTTTAATTTACCGTACTTGCTATTTTCGAATTGGACATGCCTTAAATTTCAAAGGTGTATACTACAGTAAAAACACACATTAACAGATTTATGAAGTACACTTGCCATGTAAAATTTCCTTCTCATTTCGAAATTGAATAGTTCCTGTTTATGAAGTTACCATTGACTATCGTACATTCCCACCTCGTTTCATGCTAACTTTACGAGGTGATGGAGAACACTGATCTTTCCAAAATTTGAGGTCCATTCCCCCTCATTCCCTGTACATGTGGCAAAACGGGCTGTGGACACATATTTTTTTAACTTATATTTGAAGGTTTGGATCATGCATGAGATGCCCGCGAAATGGAAATATAAGTAGGTTTGAGTTTACCAAACCAAAGTCCAATTGGTAATGGGTTCTATTGGGTTTGGAAATAACTCATTTTCAACCCATCGAATCAAAGAGTAGTGCTAATGCTTCAAGGCTTTAGGACCAAGCAAGCAACATTGTGGATCGGGGAATTTTCGCATTTGCGATGTTGCTCGTACCATTTTTTGTGTGTGTGTGTGTGTGTTTAATTTTAGGGTTTTTCTATTTGTTAGGTCTTTGAGGATTCTTTTAGGGAAAAGAATACCTTTGGAGATTTTCTTAATTTTACCTTTCGATATTTATCTTTTGACTGTATTAAATTGTTAGCAGGCCAATGGCGGTGTGACGACGATATTTAAGGATGAGCACCGGATTCTATTCGATTGGTTCAACTTTGGAACCAAAACGAATCAGTCTGTCCTCAACAAGGTCGAATTGAACCTTTGGTGAGGCTTGAGCCCCCTAGATCCCAACGAGGGCAACCCTCGCCGATCGTAGCTAGTGGTCGATCACCAACCATCGCTAAGGCCCGACAATTAGCGGATGAAAAAGGAAAAAAGCAAAGAAAATAAAAATAACAAATAAATAATAATAATAATAAATTGTGTTTACATCAATGCTGACAATGCCACTCGGGACGATTGACCATGATTTAGCCGGATGGACTACATTAGTAAAATATGAAAAGATTTAGGACAAAATTGAAAATTTTAGGACTGAATTAGCACAATTGTAATAGGTTTAGTACTTGTTTGGTAATTTTCTCAATTTTACATAGACTAGGATTCCTCAAAAGGTGTGAAAATAAATTACCTAGCAATAGCTTTTATTGAGACTCCAATTCCACATCGCTAGAACCGTATAACTCTCAAACCAAACTCTATCAGTCATTGCTTCCACAACTAGTTGCCACTAGCCGCAAATGCCCGAGTGGAATCACCACTGATCGCCGGTCACGAGTGTTCTTCTTGAGAAGGTCGAAACTTTTTGCAATCCAAACAATTGAGATTAGTTGAAATGAGAATCCATTTGATAATTGTTTCTTATCATAAAAAATAAGAGAGACCTGAACGTGAGAATCGATCCAGTACTCAACATTTGATGTTGTAATGGCGACATATAACATCATATTGGAAACAATGAGAAATCTTAAGTGGATACACAGGAACTATATTTGAAGACATAAACTGAACCAATTTACGGATTCCCTCCTTCAAGTGATTGGATTTTTACTAGTTAAATGCTTCACATTTTACTTTATGTTAGCTATCTATGTATTATCCATTATATATTCTGTAAAATTTTTCCGGACCGTGTGAGCCGCAAAATAATGTCCTCTGATAAATGAAAACTTCGTATGTATTAATTTTAACTATGGAGTAGTTATTTTTGTATGATCTTATATAATTTACAGATAATTCATCTTTTATAATTGAGTTCATCTTAATAAGTGGGAGTATTGATCGGAATATTGACATCGATTTATACCAACAATTGCTTCCGCTATTCTTTGGTTTCCTTGGGCAGGAAAAGACCAGAGATCTGATTGTACTCCTTTGATCCACGCCCACCATTATTCTACCACTAGATCTCACGTTGTACTGCAACAAATCATCCTCAAAATTTTCTTTTCTGAAAGTCGTCGGGAGCAACTTTTGGACTTTTGGAATCTTGGACCCATGATGAATGACACTTTTCCACCGAATATTGGAGCGGCGTTCGTTTGCAACAAGTGGGCAATTTCGTGCGACTTTGCATTTCCTAAAGCGGGTCCACTGGGGCACTTCGAAAACGACAAGGAGGACGAGCGACCGGGTCCCCTGCGGCGTACTGACCAGGTTTATTGTGGACAAGATCATAACTCTTCTCGATATAGGAGAAAATATCTTGTACGCAAGTGGACGCCGATTGGCGAACCATTGGGTCGTCCATCCGCGACATGCAAATGTCGAAGGATAACTACCTCCGACCATCTTCTTTTCCAACACGGTCGACAATAACTGCGACAACTAGATACGCACACGAAAGCAACGGCGCATGAAACAGTGGAGAACGGCCAAAAGCCGATGAAAAGAGAACATGGTATTTTACAAGACAAAAGCTCACTGATCGAGCGCATTAGGCCCAGTGCAATAACCGACCACATGGTTCCACACCCACTGGACCAGGAACCTCCTCCTCTTCCCGTTCATGTTATACGTCGCCCCATCTGGGCCCACCATCATCTGGCCCGTGTAGGACCCACCGCCCCCAGTTCCATAAATGCCCTCGCACAGGTCCGCGATCTCCACGGGGAAGCTCGGGTCCTGACCCGCGTACCAGGCGTTCACAAGCGGGTTCGTCGCCAGCTCGGCGATCTCGTGGCCAATCACGCTCACCATCCCGTCCACGCCAACGTCGCCGTTCGGTGGCCTCAGCGGCTGCCGCCCGGGCATGTACTCCGGCACCGCGAACGGGTAGGCGCACACCCCCGGGCAGAACTTTGCGCTGTTGCCCGCCCACGCGTACGGGAGCGTGAACCCCACGATCGAAGGGAACGTGAAGTAGTGGAACCCACACACGTTGTCGCAGAAATCCTGGACGTACACATCTTCCGCCGTCAGCACCAGGTAGACCCCACCCCTGGGGTTGGTCGCGAGTGGGCGCGTGCGGGCCGTGACCGCGCTCTTTATCACGGACTGCACGGAGAGCCTCGTCAGCGACTTGCCGTGGGAGTAGAACCGGTCGGACTTCTCCTCCCCTAGCCGGACCGAGCGGGAGGCGTTCGCGCCGGTCTGGTCGGTGTACAGCTGGACGGTCCTCCACCACCCGGACACCGAGGGGTGCTTGGGACGGGGGGCCGAGATCGAGCTGATGAACTCGCGGATGATCTTCTTCTGGGCCTTGCGCCACGTGCCGTACCAGATGGGATAGACGGTGATGTTAGGCGTGAGGATGGGGCCCATGTGGTAGTTCAGGTGGATGAGGTCCGACGAGCCCTCGTATTTCTTGGAGCCGCCCAGGATGAGATCAGAGCCGCTAGTTCTCTGGTGGGGCCAGGGACGCCATGCTATGGCCGGGGTCGTCCGGAGGAGTAGCAGAAGAGCGCCGCAGACGAGGAGGCACCCGACGGTCGTGGCGTGGCGCATTTTAGCGCGTGCTGGCTTGGCGTGCGACGGAGACAGTGAGTGTGGTATGGCAGCAAGACAAACTGCCCGCTGTGATGTGGAGAGCTAGATGGCTTGTTATATAATGAAACGCAACATACGGAGGTACATTTGACATCGAGTCTATCTTAAAAGAATGCACAGTGATTAGAGCAAAATGCCCACCATGCGCTAAGGATTTACTAAAATTAGAGGAATGTAAGAGTAATGTAAAGCATAGCAAAGGTACACACGGCAACACTTCTAGAAGTGGATTTTTGCTTTAGAAGTGCTTTTGAATTAGAAATCTGTTTGGTAAAAAATTTTACTTATAAAAGAAATTTCTATTTTTAAAGTAAATTTTCACTTTTAAAGTTATTTTTTCCTCTAATTTGAGAAGTTAAAAAAAGTTTGCTTCTCAACTCGAGAAGTTCGACAAAAAAAAAACTCGAGAAGTGCTAAAAAAAAACTCACTCTCTCTTTCCATTACACCTTTGCTCTCTTTTTAATCACGCTCGCCTCCATCGACTTTCGCCACCGCCCCCCACTGCCGGCGGCTGCCCATCGTTGACCTCCATAGGCTGCCACTCACGACCACCACTCGTCACCACCCACCGCAGACCTTCGTTGATCGCTGGCCTCCGCCTCCATCGGCTGACCCCCTTGGTAGTCAACCATCGCCGCCCATTACTTCTTGTGACCACCATTGGCCTCCATCGCCCACCATCGATCTCCATTAATTGCCGCCAATCGTCGCTGCTGACCATCGCCAACCTCTGCCGACTGCTACCCTTCATCGATTGCTACTCTTCGCCAATCATGACCGCTACCAACCGCCGATCCCAATTGCCAATCGTCAACCACCATGCTGCTCGCCGCCGCAATTTACTACCGACCTCCATTGAGCATTGCCACCAAATTGCTGTCTCCGGCCGCCGAAGTAAAAAACAAATAATTTTTTGTTATCTTTAAAAGGTAAATAATATTTTTTACTAATAAAAATCACTATTCTTTAAAGAAATCTAAAAAATTTTAAAATGAATTACAAATTTTTTAGCCACCAATAATAATTTTTTGTAGAATAATTTTCAACCGTTACTAAACGCTAATTAGAAATCTACTTATAGAGCAGAAGTAAAAAAAAAGAAAATCAATTTCTGGTCATAAGTTCATTCTTTAAGCAAAAGTATTGCCATGCATGCCTTAATTAATCTCCCAGGTTGCAAATGTGCAATTAAATGATTATATATCAATTTGACACTCAATTTATTAATTTGTGGATCTATGAAAATTTATTTATGAATTTGGAGCAAGGCTCCGCGGGGGCAACGGAGGAGAGACCAATTCGTTCAAAAGTGAACGGAGGTGGGGGCCAACCGAATCACGGACAATGATGACTGTGGACGTGGGAATCTGGTGGATTGATCTTTGGTCGCATCAATCGTTCGTTTGAGTGGAGCTCCAGATTTTTCTTTTTCTCCACAGAATAGATTCATTTAGCGACGGGTAATAACCAGAGGAGGAGATCCATCTGCATCTGGGCTAGCTGGAGATGGCCAGGAGAGTGCAACGTCGAAAGGAACGATGCATCTCAATGTCAATCTCAATCTCAGCATACAGAACGGTGGAGGGGCCAAGTATATATCCAAGATGTGGTCCAAACAAACATACAAGCATAATATTATGGTTGTTGTCCCGGCAATACCTAGTAAGAGAAATGCATTATTGGATATCACATGCACGGCCAATTACACTAGCCTTGTTGACTTTTCACTCGTACGACACAACTGCTACGATCTTATGGAAAATTCTAAATAAAGATTTGAATTGTCTTTGTTCTTTCAAATAAGAGTCTAAAGTAGACCTTATTTTAAAGAATGATCTGTCTAGCAATATTTTCGTCGTTTGCTATTTTTTGAAATCTTTTCCTTTTTCTTTTTTTTTCCTTCCTTTCATCAGTGGTTGGTCGCAAACGATGGCTAGCCACTGCTTGGGTAGGGGAATGATCGCCTTGCCCAGGCAAGAGTTGCCCTTAACGGTCGCTAAAAGAAAAGAAAAGAAAAAGAAATGGAAACAGTGAAAAGAAAAAAAGAAAAGAAATATAAATGATGAAAAACGCCTTCGGTCAGGCTCTTCTTTAAAATAATAGGGATGCTTCAGACTTTTATTTGAAACCCTTATTTGAAATTCTCCATTGTGTGTTCATCGACCGCTTGCCGTAGCCTAATTGCGTGTTTTTATCTACATGAAGAAGCTCCAGGGTCACCTATTTGAATGTGTTTCCGATATCCTATGGCGTAGCATCACCCATGACGAATCACGACAACAAAATGGATTGCATTCTTAATCATCTTCTTATGTTATTTAGCAATGCGATACTAATTCGGTATTTATTATAGTAAATTAATTATTCCACTTGTCAAATGAAATCATTGTTTTAATTATGCAATACATAAAAATTTTTTTTTTTAGTCGAACCGCAGCATATAGTTTACACAATTTGAATCGATTTTGTTTCTCCGTATCTAAAGAAATCCCATCGACAATTAAAGATTTTGCTCTAGTTATTCGGAGGGAGAGAGAGAGTATAGTCTAATGTTATGCCTTTTCACTTCTGGTTGACATTAGATATCCCTACGCTCCATCATATTCATGACAAAAGTGATCATCTCGTATCGCAAATTTTCAAGTTCATAATCATCCGATAGTTATCGCATAAGAAGCATGCTATATGTTGTGCCGCAAATTATTATTACACGATGTTACGAATCATAGAATGGACACCTTTGCGATACGCTCAACTCAAGCACGCTATGTGTTGTACTGTAAATTACTGTCTTTAGGCAGACAGAGAACAAGTGACCCACATTTACTGCCCTACCGTCGTGGAAGCATGACGTAGCCCATGTCATCACGTGGAACCGGACATGTCCATAATATATAACATGATGGCATATCAAAGGGTGGTTGAATCTAAACAGATGAATGTGTTCTATTTTCTACTTCGACGGAAAAACAGATGCATGTGTTAGGTATCTCGGCGTAGCTTTCCTTTCCGCTTCTTTTGCCCATGTATCCTTTCACACTGGTTTCGCAGCTCAACCAAATCATTAATCAAAAAGTAATCCAGTCGTTGTTGGAATGAAAAATTCACGATAACCACGACCAAACCTTAAAGAAAAATATTTCAATTTTTCTTGTTGGCCTCGCGCAGAGCCCAAGCTAATGAAGGAGCGAATTTGTAGGTTTGTTAGTAATCAAAAAGTAATCCGTCAAAGTGGAATGACTAAATTTTCGATTTCCTCAATCTAACTTCAAAGAGTAAATATTCAAATTTTTTCATGTTAACTCAGATTTTTTTTGCCTGCATAAGGTTAAAATCGCTAGTAATTCCTGATCGGTAATGCGTCATGCTAGCCTAAGGGTTTTTTTTTTCTTTTTCAGAAAATGAAAATAAAAAAAAAATGGCGCAAAACCGCCCATTGCGCTATTTAATGATGGAGTGTCTGTTTGTTTGGAGTTAACAGGAGAGAGAGAGAAGTCAAGAAGTAAGAAAAAGACAGCCCTCGCATCTTTTTGCACCAAGTTCGGACACAGTACTCTTTTTAGACATCGCTTCTAGGCATCTAGGCAGTCGATGCCATCGTTATTCATCACATGCCTATTCTTTGAAGATATTTCCGCCAGATCGATATAGGCCGCCCGTTAAATTGAGATATTTTTGTGAAATTATTTAGCTTTTCACTCTTAAAAATCCGAGAGAGAGTCATTTATCCAGTCTCTCAACTTGCCATATTCCGATTGCTAGTTTGTGATACAGAATACGACGTGCATTTACATATATAAATAAGTAATTCATTTAATAAGTGGCCAACGAACAAGCCACGAAGGTTTTGAGTCTCGATGATGAGATTAAGTCGAATCAATAGATCAAGACCCATATTTATTTTGCTCCCTGATCGAAAGCATCTAATTTTGGTCTTCGACACAACTTTTACTTAAAAATATGGGTGTGCTTTATTTAGTCTTAGAAAATACTACTCTTCTACTAGGTTAAGAAGTTCACTTTCGACCAGCACCGTAAGTTGTTCTGCTGCTTAATTAGGAAAGAAGAAAAAATTTTACATCTTGACGGTCCATATCAAACCCACTTTTACATCTTGCCAATCATTTTATTTGGTCTGGAACACATAATCTGTTTGGATTTCAATTGCCTAACATTCAAAGCAAATTTATGAACTCTTGGTAAGTTCCCTTTAAAGTAGTATGGAAGAATCGCAATCACGCCTTAATTACTTCCTTAAGAGATGTACGTGCTTACCATGTTCTACGTTTTCTTCTTACGAGAACTTTTCGAGTGGAAACCTTAGTTAGCCGTCCATTTATGAAGTTGCGGTTGTCTAGTATTCAGCCTCAACTCCTTCATGTTAATTAAATTAAGGTAGTTCAACACATCAGTGATTT
This sequence comes from Psidium guajava, assembly GCA_016432845.1. NCBI lineage: Eukaryota > Viridiplantae > Streptophyta > Magnoliopsida > Myrtales > Myrtaceae > Psidium > Psidium guajava. The sequence continues at coordinate 3,573,378 of CM028224.1, forward strand.
TCTGTAAACCATAAAAGTTAATTAATTTTAACTTATGGTATAATAATCTTGGACCTCTTTTGACTATGCAAATGCACCATAGGCACAAATAAAAAATTCGCATGGAATTTCCTACTAAATATAAATAAACGTCGCTCCTTTTTTCGGTGGAAAAGTGTGTTTCATTGATGATTGCTCGTCTCTGCAACGCGAGATACACATTTTTTACATCTTCCATGATTACCAGTGGTTATAAAGCGGGCAGGGGGGGGGGGGGGATCACAATAAAGTACAATCTTATTATATTTAACGTGATCATTTCCTAGGAGAAAGTAAAAGCAATTCTTCTTACAAAACAAAACTACAATCAATTCTACACATGCTAATTCAATCATAAATTTTTGAATTTTATAAAAAAAAATTATTTTGCGAAGTTTCAATATAATCCTTCCGATCAATTTTTTTCTAGAAATTATTGATGTGGCGAGTCAGCTACTGCCAGCCATCATACATGGCGCATCGCCACATCAATTATTTCCGCCAAAAATAAGACCGGTAGGACTACATCGAAATTTCCCGCAAATGGTTATAACTAAATTCGTAAAATTAAAAAGTTTAAAATCGAATGATATCCATACAAGAAGTTCAGTTGTCATTGAACAATTTCCCCAACAGACATGGGAAAAGTGCATGTCATAACTTTTCTATAGCATTCACTTAAGTGCCATAATTTTTTTTCGCTCACTTGAATACCAAAATTTTGAAAAATCGATTGCTTAAATGCCATTGGCGATTTGCCTCACTGAAAATCCTATGTGGATGCCAAAAAATTTGACATGGCAACACTTGAACAATTTTTTAAAAATTTTTTAATGTAAAAGTGGATTTTTTTGAATTTTTTTATTTTTATTTTTATTTTTATTTTCTTTTAGTTTTTTTTCTTGCTATTTTACACCCCTTACTCTCGCAACCCCATGGGCGAGAGCCTGCTCACCCTCGGTCAGTGGGGCTGCGACAGGCCTCGCTTGGGGCTGTAACGGCCCTATCGACCATGAGTGAGGACGCAAAGGCCCTTGCTAGGTCCAGGTGAGGGCCACCTCGCCCATGGTCGTGGGGCCACAAAGACCCTCACCCAGATGTGGAGAGGTGGCCCTGGCCCCTAGGCGAGTCAGTTGTGGCTGACAAGGGTCGCTGGCAACTAGCCAAGGGGGAAGAAAACCAAGGAAAAAAAAGAAGGGAAAGAGAATCTTTATCCAAAATATTAAAATATTATTAAAAATTACTCCGGCAATGCGGCGTTAGCACTAGCCAACGAAAGTTGGCCGGAAAGATTGAATTGATACAAATGCAAAAGATTTTAGACTGAATTGGCACAAAAAAAGGTTTAGGACTAAACTTACGCAAATACAAAAAGGTTTAAGACTAAAATGAAAAAATTAAAAGATTTAAAATTTAATTGATAAAAATATAATAGGTTTAGGACTTTTGTGACAACTTTCCTTGCAATTATATATGTGTCCACCTGTTCTAGCAATTCTTTCTTTCTTTTTCCCCAAATTAGCAAGTATAACAGCACATGAATGGGGCTACAAGGCTCCAGTTAGATCTCACCGAAGCCCGTTAGGATCATCCCAAAGTTCAGCTTTTATATAACTAAGATAATGCTAGCAACCCACCCATCAGTAGCTCAGCTGATTTGTGCTCTCGTTTTTTCACGAGAGGTCTTGGGTTTGAACCTCGCTGGGTACCGGTGATTTAAGCAGAAAGTCGTAGCGGTAGGATGCTACGCTAACCCTCTTAGAGGATTAGTCGAGGTGCACGATCCGTACGGACGTTGGCCCGGACACCTTTGATAAAAGAAAAAAGAAAAAAGAGAGAGATAAGGCTAGCAAAATCAGCAAACATGTAACTTATGTCGCATTCTATGGTAAATGCTATGTTATGTTTTCAAATCACAATGGGCACTCTAGTTAGGTCCCGCCTCGAGTCCGACTTGTCCATTTGAGCAAAGTTTGCTCCCCGATGATCGCCTGTTTCTCCATCCTTGAATGGATGGAGAAACCTACAACCTGTCAACCATGGCGTGGGATGCATTTCATGTCCATTCTTTCAAGTCTCTCCACTGGTTTGTCGTGTATATATTATCTAGTCCTCATGCCACTACTATAGGTGCTTTTATGCATTTTCCGCAAGTATTTTTAAAACTTAGAAAGCTCCATTTGTTTCACGTAAAATATTATATTTTTGAAAAAAAAATCTAGGAAAATGTCAATAATTTTCATTATTTTACTGAATGTGAAAAAAAAAACAGAAAAATATTTTCCGTCATCTGAAAATGAAAATATGATTTACATTTTCCTATATATGCATACTCCATTTGGGTGCTAGTACCTTGTACAGGGGTAGTCAAAGAGCCAAGCAAGGCACCGAGATCCCGAATCCAACCTCGAGGGACCTCGACTAGGGCACTGGGAACCCAAGCAAGGCCATTTAGGTCCTGACCAAGAGCGCAGACACCAATCTTGTGTCCATAGAAATCAAAACTGAGAATTCGATGCTTGTGCATGACTTTTTGGCACCTTGACTGGAGTCTACTAAAGCCCTAGCGCCTATGCTACGATCTTGGCACCAGGCTGGGTCCAAAAAAGGCCCAGCGGGAGAACTCGGTGACTCTAGTCCACGCCGCTCAAGCTCAGGTCTCCAACACCTTGGTCCAATGAGGTTGGCCCAGGGACGTTAGCGCTTGTGCCTGATTCCCCACGACCAAGCCTCAGTCCTTAGCAACAGAGCTCGACATTTAAGGACATGGGCTCGAGTGTCAAGTCTCGAGCTTAGTCTTGATGGCCCCGAGTACGGGCACTAGAGGGTCTTGAGCTATGGTATCAATGGACCTTAGGTCAAGTATGGAGAATCCAAGCACGGGCACCGAGGACCAAGCACTGCCTTCGTAGACACCAGCTTGGCGTAGGGGATTTGGGCTTGGGTACCGGGGTCGTAGGTCCAACTTTAATGGACCTAGGCTAGGGCATCGAGAACTTGGGAATGAGCATTAGGATTCTAGTACACAAGTGCAGAGTTCCTAAATCAAAGTATAGGTTTTTCATTGACTCATTTTCTAAAGCGATCCAAACACCGAAAACTGAGGAAAATATTTTTCGTGAAATATTTATTTGTTTCGCAAAAAATAATGATTTAATGAATTAGAACAATATTTCCTTAAACATGATCGCTTGTATCATTTAAAATAATTAGCCATTAAAAATATTTATATATCGACAACGGTTTTTGTTAGAAATATTTTTTGTAAATAATGCAAATAATTTTCAATCATTTATTTTTTTGTAAACGATACAAATAACTATTTTTGAGAAAATATTTTTTAATTTTTTTTTCGCGAAATAAACGGAGCATAACATGACATTTTATTGAAGTTAGCTAATTTGTATGGTACGAAAAAAGAAATCCCGAGCGAAAAACTTCATCCAACCGTACTCATCCATGAAGCGAAGAAATCGCACGTGGGATCAATGGAATGTAATTACTATAGTAAAATCAAATTCCTAATTTGAATTATAGGATCTTTTTTAATTGATTCTTTTATCACATTGTAATATTTTCCAGCGTTGAATGGACCCATTTGGAAACAATTAGATGATGACAAAATTATCAAAGATGGGGATTCCTTATTTTTATTTAATAACGTGCGAATAGTTCCTTGATTTTGGCTAAATGATTGTTGCATTTTTGTCTTGGAATAAAAGGGATTGCTATTGGTGTGATCTGACACATTATCTGAATCTGAGATCAATCCTGAGCCGGAGGGATCATTCCTTTTTCTGAGATACGAAATAGGGAATTTCACTAAGTCAATTCTTAGGAAATCTCGAATCAGACCATTTATACTTACTTCAACAAAGGAAGTATGAGCCTCTTCTATAGAAGAACTTTTTTTGTCTTGGTCCCAATTCAAAATTAAACAAGTCCGAACTAATTGAATACTTGTATCAGAAATTCCCCGAATTGGTTTGCCATTAGTATAATATAACATGAAATTTATGAAATTTTATGTGTTTCCAAACTCAAAAGGCACTCAAATAAAGAAGAGAAAATTTCAAAAAGGAGGCTCAAAATCTTTTCAGTTTCCCAAATAAAGACATGAAGTGCCATAATTTTCTCAAATAAGAATTTGATGTGATTTTTGTTTCAAATAAGGGCCTGAAGTGGTCACGAAATCTCAAAACAAAGTTTGATTTTTTCAGGGGCATTTTTGTCTTTTTTTCTTATTTATTTTTCTCTTTTATTAGACTTTTTTTTCTTCTATTTTTTAAAAAATAAAAAACAGCCACACATAGGCCTTTCTGCCTATGGCCGTCGATCCAACGTTGGTAGGGGGTCGACTAGGGCAATGAAGGCCTGCGGTCATCGGTACCTTAATGAGGGCCAGCGACCCATCCTACCAACGATGAGGGCCTACTCAAGAAGATCTCCCGGGGACCCCCGTCTTGACTAAAGGAGGGTCGGTGTCCCCAGCCTTAGTCAAGATGAGGGCCGGCGACCTCGCCGATCTCCCACCAGTGGTAGGCTGGCGGCCACAGGCAAGAGCCTCTCACCTATGTGTGGCTATTTTTGATTTTGATTTTGATTTTTAAAAACAAAAAAAAAGAGAAAAAATAAATAAAATCAAAATGAAAAATGACAAAAAGTGCCTGGTCATGTCCTTTTTTGAAATTTTATGGCTACTTTAAGCCCTTATTCAAAACATATTATGTCATTTTAGGTCTTTATTTGAAATAAAATTTATATGAAATTTTTATTTAAAAAAATAAAAAAGATTTCGAATTCTTATTTAGAAGGGATATGTTCACCACGAGTCCTAAAACTTGTCACCAAAATGCAATTCAGTCCTAAAACTTACAAGAAGTGCAATTGAGTCCTAAAACTTGTCAAGTTTGGTCAATTGAGTCCTTTCGTTAAGTGCATCAAACATGGCTAACGAAAAAAGTTGACCTGGCATATTTTAATTTTTTCTCTCTCCTGCGTGGCAAATTAACTTGCCCAACTTATCCACGTCAACAAAACTACGTTGTATTGGTTACGTTTCTTTCCTTCCTCCAGCCCAAAACGACATCTTCTTCAATAACGTCTCCTTCAAGAGGAAACCCTAGCTGAAGACGATGCCTAAAGCACTTCGACGCCTTGGACGATTGGTATCTCGCAGAAGCATCTCGATGGTGGATCTAGCGTAGACGATGACGGCAACCGTTTCCAATCACATGTCCTCCTCGCTTTCTCCATCCATGTGAACCCTAAAGCCCCAAATCACGTCGACGATATAGCGTCCCGCAGGAGTCTCGACGGCGGTCTGTCTGTGTGAACCTTAAAACGTTCCTCCTCCTCGCACAAGTATCGCTTGTTTCCTCCGTCTTCGCATCGCTTTATGTTTGCTTGTGTTTTCGTCGGTAGAAATTTCTCCCGATTTCTTGCGTTTCATGTGCGAATCCTATAATTTTGATTATGCATCACTGATGTTTTCTGGCTATTTGGACATCATGAAGATGGACGAATTAGGAGGCCAATATGGTTTTCGATTTTTATAAGTATAATAGTTTGTGGTTTGTCTTGCGTTTGTGGTTTGTTCTGCTCCCAAACTTGATCACAATGCTTGAAATGCAAACTTTGTGTTTTGTTTTGTTTCCCTTGGCTCTTGAAAGGGATTTGAGTCTGTTTTATTTGTTAATAGTACTGGAGCAATTTTTTTCTCAAAATTTGAATATGAAGTGAGGCTTGCTAAACTTAGAAAGACTTCACATGTTGGAACCATTCTCGTGTGTTTGGATATCAATCTTTTTGCAAAGCAAGAGCTGTCAAGAATTTCTCTTTTCAAGAGCAAGTACCCATTAGTGCAAAATGTATCAAAATACACCTTCATTGTAAGATATCTTACTTCAGTTATGTATGGGAAAAAGTACTGGAAGAGGGTCTTGTGTGAAGTGAGGGGTAGAGTAGTTAATTGACTACATTTGATTCATGTTCATTTTTGAGTCGATAGAAACAGTCTCGACATTGTGATATTATTGATTAATTTTAAAAGATGTTTTATGGTAACGTAAATGGGTTGTAGGTTTTGCTTTAAAAAAAATTTCAATGAACTAACCTGCCTCTATTTTTCCGCATTGTAAATTTTGTTGGTTTGCAGCCCATATAGGCTTTCTTAATATGGCGACAAGAAGAATGAGGACACTAACATCTAAATCAAGTGGTGTAACTCCTAATGAGGTCGAGTCAACACTAACTTGATATTGTGATCTTCGATCACCAATTCTTACTGCAAAAACAAGGAAAAATGCCGGAAGAAGGTTTTATGGATGTGCTAAGTTTGATGGTCCAGGTTGCTGTAATTTTTTCATGTGGTTTGACCCGAAGATACCGGATGGAGCGAGGGACATGATAGTCGACCTTCTTGAAAGAAACCAAGCACTATGCGAATCAAGCCAATCGAGGTGCGACGAGGTTGATGTGAGCTCACTGATCGCTGAAATGAAGACAGAAAGGGCGGAAAATAGACGTTTAAAGGAGGAGCTCGCACGAGCAAAGCAACAAAATATGCTATATCCATTGGCATTATTTCTATGCATATGTTGTATCATTATGTTAGTCGTATGTAATGTGAAAGTTAGTGGGAAGTTTCTAAGCCTTCCATAGTATCCCGTTTCTAAGTCTATAAGATTGGTTGTAGTTAACTAAAATGAATGTACTACTGTGAATGTTGTCAAGTTGTATAACTTGTAGTCAAAGACTAACTTATTTCAATATAATTTAAATGCTTTTGCTTCTTCTTTTTTTTCTATTCAATCACTAGACCATTGCAAATAACTACAACTCCAGAATTGGTTTTTTGGACTGTTATAGGAAAAAAATTGATAACCATGGAATAATATACACAGCCACTTGATACTCAAAGAAATGGAATACCACTTTTTAGATTCCGTAACTAATAGAAGTTCCGAGTATTGAAACTACTCCTTTGTTTGGTAGTTTCAATACTCTTGCACCAGCTGTGCTAGGCTACTGTCGCGACCCTCCCGAATGGTTGAGGGCTAATGAATTGCTAGGCCCATTTCGAGATGTCTGGGATTCACGCGGGTCCTCCCAGGCCCATACCAAATTGCATCAGGAGGTTTTAAATCGAAATCGACCTTAGTGTGGTCGAGTGGCATGTGCTTAGTGTACATGCTATTGGAGTCACCACCAATCATTTCTTGGAGGGTATGACTGGAAATCCCATCGAGTGATTGGGAGAAATCGTTCGATTTTACGAAAACTAGAGGTTTGGGTTTGGGGACTTAGTTACGCTGATATTGCTATCGACGCCCTTTCGGTACCTACGTTGAGTAATTTTCCTAATCTAAGGAGTTTATGCAGGCGAGAATGGTTAAGGTAGGCTCTGGGAGTCTAAGGGGTTCATGCGAATGGGAGTATCTATCCTATCAATCACAATCATAGAAATAGATGCACAATCAAGGAAATAATCAGGGAGAAGTTACATCACATCAAGTCAAGGCAGGCCTATGAGAGTCTAAGTAGTCTAGAAATCATGTCAAATGGGTTCAAGGATGGTTTGGGAGAGTTTGGGTCAGATTGACTAGAGGGGCAAAACGGTCATTTTGGAAGTCTCGAGAATTTAAAAATGTGAAAATAGGTCAAACTAGTTGAATGTGATTTTTCCTAATTTTCACAATTTTTTGGGAATTTTTCGAAATTTTTCTAAGACTTTCCTGAATTTTTAGAATTTTCTAAGACTTTCTTGAATTTGTTTTAGAATTTTCTAAGACTTTCTAATAATTTTCCTATTTTCTAAAATATTTTCTATATTTTCTGAATTTTTTTTATATTTTCCTTTTTTTTAAAAAAAAATTCATGATTTATTATTATTATTTATTATTTTATATATATTTTCTATAATTTTCGAATTTTCTAAATTTTTATAGTATTTTCAGAATTTTTTTATTTTTATTATTATTTATATTTTTTTAATCTACTTTTATATTTTTATTCGATTAGTTACTTATTTGTTATTTTTTTATTTGATTTCTATTCTGTTTACTATATTTTTTAATGTTTACTTTTATTAATATCTATTTAATTTATTTATTTATTAGTTATCCTATATTTTTTTATTTTTCTTCTCGGTTTCTATTTATTATTTTTATATTTTATTTTATTATTCTTATCATTATTTTTTATTATTCTTTTATATTTTATTATTATTATTTATTATTTACATTGATATTTTTTATTTTATTTAAGGAATTTTCTCATTTATTCTATTTTTTTTATTTATGTTATTTGTTTATATTTTTTTTATTCTTCGGACCGGGCAGGGTCAACCCGGCCCATTCAACCCAAAGGTCTGAACCTAAAACTCTGACCTAAAACGACGCAACTTTTATTTTTATGATTTTCTATTTTTTTATTTTTTATTGATTCCGTGAATTTCATTATCTTTTATTTATATTTATTAGTATTTATTTCTTTTAGAGGTTATACGAACCAAGCCAAGGGACCCAGCCCAAGACCCGGCTCGGCCCGAAGGCCCAGACAACTAAACTCAACAATAAAACGACGTAGTTTTACCTATATTTTTGAATTTTCAAAATTTTAGAATTTTTATTAACTTTTCTTTTATCTCCCGCCTATATTTCATCCTACGGCCATGAGGTCTCCACGTGGCTCTAATCTGAACGTTCATCTCCCATTCTAAAACCTACGGTGCTGATCGAACTATAATATCAGATCTCGACCTTCCGTTTTTCTAATTTTCTCGAAAAACTAAATTGATTATAAAATTCGATTTAGGTTTTTATTCTCCGAAAATCAGCAATTTCGACACTTGGCCCACTATCAACCGTCGGATCGAATTTGTTATTCAGCTCAGGTGGTTATAACCTCCTAACGGGCGAATATTCCACGTCATCTTTGACCTAGTCAACCGCCGACGTGTCATCTGACGTGGCTTGCCAGGTCATCGCCACGTCGACTTTTGACCAGGTCAACTGATGACGTGGCCATTGTCTTCTTCCTCATGACTTAACTATGACGAACGGCTGAAATACTTCCGGCGAATCTATCTCCGATCTACCCGATCTTAACACTAATCAATTTCTACTCAACCATAGGCTAACATATCCATAGATGAACAAGATCTAACGGCTAAATATAAGCAATCGAAGCTTGCACAGAGACGGCCATGGCGGATTCAATCCCCCAGCACAGAGCATAACAATGGAATTCCTTTCATAGAGAGTATCATAATGAGTTCATAGAACTTACATGATGTCCTGATTAAACTCTAGGTTGCTAGTTTGGACTAGCGAGGTCGCAATGTTTCAAGCTAGATTCGGAGTCTCGGTTTGGGGTTTACAAGCAATGTCGATGCGAAATGAAGATGTAGAAATGTTCAGTAGAGCTCGGGGAGTAAAACGCCTCAACAAAGTCAAAGAACGGTGTCCAGAAACACAAAATGCCATTTAAGCACTGAGAAGAAACTGGTGATAGTAACTCACCGTTCAGGAGTCCAAAGGCGATGTGAGTTGGTTAGTTCAACTCCCGAGGATGCCAAGAAGCTTCCTGAGACAACTGTAGGGCTAGATGACCTTTGAATCTTCCTCGTCGGGTTTTCAGCGTGCGAACTCCGACCTTCAACAATGGCGACTCGACGCAGCTTCCCCCTCTCTCCCTCTCGACTTCTCTCTCTCTCTGGAATCTTCTCGAGTCGAAAAATGAAGCTCTCCCCCTTGCTTCAAAACGCGTTACTCAACTTATATATCTCCTGCAAATTTGGGCGCGCGCGAGTGTTGGGACCGACTCAGTTTTCACGTGCTCTCATGTGAGTTATGGTTCGCCGGAGACTAAACGGACATTGGCCATTCCGTTCACATTCCGTTCAATCTCCGTTGAGTACCACACGCATGAAATGGCTTGGTTGTAAGCTAGACTTTGTATTTTGTTGACCTTCTTCGACCGTGAACTTGACTAGCTTCGTCGGACCGGCACCGGCGGCGACAAGTCGTCGGGCTTGGTTCATTCGACGCGGGCTGATATGGCCTTCCTCGCCCAGGGAGTAGATTTTTTAATTATACCATGAGGAGTTCGAATTTAGACTACAAAATCTCAGCTCATTTCTGCACAAATGACCGTTGGGGAAGATGACACTGTGCGGGTCTGCGGGTCAGATCCGGGTCGACCCGACAGACCCGACTCGATTTAATTGGCGAAATTGACCCTCAAGATCTATACATTATTCAAATTAAATTCCAGGATTGATCTTAGGGCTCGGGATTTATTCAAAAATGTGATTTCCCCCAATTTTTACATACAAATCACACAAAAGCCCCAATTTCTCAATTTGACCCGATTATCTATTTTGTACAATTCATATCCTAAATGGACAAATTGGGTCAAACTACCCCCATCAATGGATTCAGAAGGTCAAAATCTAGGGGGTGACGTGGCTCAATTTTCAATTCAGTCCCTAGAATATTTTTAATTGCGTTTTAAGCATCTTTAAGGACTAAATCGAAAAACTAAAAAATTGCAATTTGGTCCTTTTTGCGAAATTGGACAATTCTCGTGGTATTTTGGACCGAATTATAATTTTGAAAAATAGATGGGGATGCCACGACTCCAAAAATGTAAAAATAAAAAATTAAAGAATTAAAATGGAATTTCTAGAATTTTTTTCAATTAATTTGAAAATGTGATTTTCAAAGAGAATCGCATTTCCAAATTAATGTTTTCAAAATTTATTTGGCCAAAATTAAGATAAAATTAAAATTAAAATATTGACTATTTTTTGGCCTCAAATGCTATTTTTTATTAATTTTTTTATTTTTCTATTTTCTGAAAACTATTAAAAAATACAAAAAAATAGGGAAAATTATTTTTTGTTCAAAATTGGTTTCTTAGGATATGCTTGGGCTTCCAACATTGATTTTGTATTTTTCTCATTTTTTATTTATTTTTTTATGAATTTTTGAAAATAAAATGCAAAAAATACCAAAAATATGAAAAATTACTTTTTGCTCAAAATTGGATCCTAAGGCTAAACCAAGGTCCCAAAAGTCGATTTTATTATTATTCTATTTTTTTTGAATTTTTTATGGATTTTCTAAATAATTTTTATTATTTATTTATTTATTTTTAAAGAAATTGGCCAAAAATCAGGTGTCAACGACTACATAAGAATGGGCATGTTTTTAGCTCAAGAAGGTAGTCAATTACTATTATAAAATGTGAAAATACTACTCACATTGATGATTTGAAGATTTGTCTTAAGATTTGTGTAAACACCATAACCTACCATTTTCTTCTTTTTCGGTTTGAGGGTGATTGTCCTTGGAGGTGATTGTGTTTGCATCATTTCCATTTCAATTGCAGGTCTTTTAAACTGAAAAAAGAAAACATTAAGCATGAGAATGTAGTCAAAATATGAATGCATGGGGATTGAGGTATTACTAACCGGGATTTTTTGAGGTCTATCCTGAGATATAGCACTAGTTTGAGCAGAAAAAATTCATTGTCGTTGATCAAAAGTCGCTTCAGCAAAAACATTGGCTTGTCCACTACATGTACTTACATTAGCACTAGCCTTGCATCCCCTTATATCTGCACTAGACTGAGTAAAAGCATTGACCTGCCCACTATTATCTTGTACAATTGCACTGGCTTTCGCCGAAGCACTTGCTAAAGCAGTGGCTTCACCTTTGGATCCTCCTTTAGCGGCACTTGTTGTTGTTGTAGCTTTAGCCTGAATACATGCTTATCATCATTTAAGCTAAAACCCTTATATTTAAAACTCACAATACATAATTGTACAACAACTTACTTGTCTTTTTTCGGGCCTTGATCCGACAGAATTGGCCTGAGATTGAGTATACGCTTGAGCATTAGCCTAAGAAGCACATAGCAAGCATTAATTGATAACATATCGAGACAATAAATTTAGAATCTATATGTTTAATTAGTTGAAGAAATATCTTTTTTAGAGGACATCCCTTACAGTTATGTCCAACGACATTGCAGGTAGAGCAAGTCATTCGTTTACCCTCTTTAGTCATCCTGTTACCTCTTACAAGCTCAATTGGTTGCCTTCTTCGATTCCTCTTTGGCCTACCGGGCATCTTTTTAACTGGTAGGGGCTGAGGAGCTTCTTTGTTGGTTTTCTCCCAGAATTTCTCTCCTCTCACAGTGGGCATCATGAATTGATAAGCACTTTGGTATCTATCCTTGTTGAAGCACTCATCCAGATAGTCACCTGGGTCATATTTCTTGTAATGTATTGCACAAATGGCATGGCAACATGGAATTCCACTAACTTCTCAAGCTCTACAAAAACAAGTCTTCAAATTCAAGTCAACAACATATTTGTCTCTACCTTCCATAATTTCGAATCCTTCATCTCCATTCCATATCAAATGGCAATACCTACTAGCAGTTGTATTCAGATGTAGCTTATGCACAATCCTTGGACCATAATTTCTTGTCCACCTAGCACATGCATCCTTTTGAGTATGCATTCTATTCATAATCATGATTCTAATATCCTCTAGCATACTTATGATGGCCTTGCATCTAGCTTCCACGCATCTACCATTAAAAGCTTCACTAAGATTATTATCAATAACAACGCATTTTATGTTGGTGTCAAAGAAGACCTTACACCAATGTTTTGGCTCACTCAGTATGGAATAGGTCATCATGACCTTGTGGAGACATTTCCTTCAGTCTCTTTCTATGCACCTCAAATCTGCCATGTTTGTACTCTTAGCACACTTTCAAAATTGTCTCATCAGCTGCTTTCCTTTGTATTTTTGACCCCAATTAGAACATATGTGCCTTGCACATATCCTCTGTTTTGCATTTGGTAAAAGCTCAATTACTGAAGGGATGAGACCCTGAAAAAGACACACATAAAAAGAAAAAATTAATATTGATAATCATCACACATAATATCTTAAAACAATTTAAAATGAGTAATAATACCATTACATACCTTTTGTTGGTCACTTAATAAAGCCCAACCATTACCATCACCCATTTCAAGGTCTTCCTTCAATAAGTTGATAAACCAAGTCCATGTGTCCTTATTCTCAATTCTTACAACTGCCCATGCCACTGGATACATTTGGGTGTTGGCATCCCTCCCTACAGCACACAACAACTCACCCTTGATCAAGCCTCTCAAGAAACATCCATCTAGTCCAATGATCTTCCGACATCCTACCAAAAATCCTTTCCTACAAGCATCAAAGCAAAAGTAGGCCCTATCAAATAATGGTAGGGAATTTGGTAGTAACCTTTCAACTTTTATTTTAAATGTGCTTGCACTGTAGAGCTCCCCCAAGTAGTCGTACATCTGTACATCTGTCCCCCAAGTGACATTTACCCCAAGCTGTTCCCTAACTAGTTTCTTCAATTGAGGAGCATTGATTTTAGGCATAGCAGAAATGAGAATCATGAAGTGTTTAGCTAAATAAGAACTAGACGCTCTTTTGTTCTCAAAAGTAATACTACATATATGCTCATTCATGTACTTTTTCAAATGGAATGATTCGGTGTTGTTGTCGTCAAGAGCATCATAAATCATCCATTTACAATTGGTCTGGGCACCTCGGGCTCTTACAAATTTAGAAGTATTCTTGGTGTATTTAATTGCTCTTTGCTCAGCCATAGAGTACCTCAAAATTGCATCTTTGAATTCAGTTGCATCCTCAAATTTCATGCCAACAACAAATACTGGATTACTACATTTTCGATCATATGATGGAAACCTACTCCTCCTCCTTGAAATAACATCATCTTCCTCCTCTTCACTCATATCATCGAAATTTGAATGTAGACTTTCTTCTTCATCTGAATTATAGTACTCCGTTTCATACCCAGAAGCATCCACAGTCAGAGAATCAGTTGCTAGCTCTATTGAAGAGTCAATGTCTAATTGGGAAGTACTAGCTGCCACAATGTTAGTTCCAGTTTTCAGCCTTTATCTCGCTGAAAATTTCTTTAAATTTCTCATTGCATCAACTAGTTCACAATCATCGTTATCACTCGAATGTTCCACATCCTCCAAATAACATGCATAATCATCATCACCTTCATCCCTATCCGTATTACTAACCTCAACCCGATTCCAGTCATCATCAACATTCCCAATCACATTTTCAAACAAATTACTAGCCATATTATCCACATTCACATTACACGGACCTCCAATTTCCATCTCAGCTCCCATTATCTTAGTAGTCGTCTCTTCATCATTGTTGACACCTGATTTTCAATCACTTTTTCTCTTTTAAAATTAATAGAAAATCCATAAAAATTCATAAGATTAAAAAATCAACTTTGGGGACCTTGGTCAAGCCTAGGGAACCAATTTTGACCAAAAAATGATTTTCCATATTTTTGGTATTTTTAAAATATTTTTATCTTCGAAAATTAATAGAAAATCCATAAAAATTCATAAAATTAAAAAATTAATTTTGGGGACCTTGGCCAACCCTAGGAAACCAATTTTAACCAAAAAATGATTTTCCATATTTTTGGTATTTTTTAATATTTTTATCTTCGAAAATTAATAGAAAATCCATAAAAATTCATAAAATTAAAAAAAATCAACTTTGGGGATCTTGGCCAAGCCTAGGGAACCAATTTTGAACAAAAAATAATTTTCCATATTTTTTGCATTTTTTGAATATTTTCCAGAAAATAAAAAAAATATTAAAAAAATAATAAATAAAAAAATATTTGAAATTTCATAAAAAAAAATTGCATTTGAGGCCGTAAAAATGTGAATAAATAGTCAGTATTTTTCTTTTAACTTTCTCTTCATTTTGGATAAATAAAATCTGCAAAAATTGATCTGGAATCGGGAATTACTTTGTTAATCTTATTTTCAGATTAATCGAAAAAAAATTATAGATATTTCATTTTAGCTCTGTAATTTTCGTTTGCATTTTTTGGAGTCGTGACATTGTTCTCTAATAGTCTGATTTTCCATCTTGGCACCGATGTTTTCAACGGGGTCTTCTAGCCCAACCTCTTTCGCCATTGTCACACCGTCATTAATAATTTTTGGGAAACAATAGTTGCTCTTTAGGACAACATTTCTTCCCTTTAGACTTTGAGTAACCCCAAAAATCTGCAAGCTTGTTTACTCCGGTTTGCAACTTCTTGATGGCGGATCCATCCTTATTAAAAGGAAGAAATGGAAGACGCGAGGAACTTGAGTGAAGTTTCCAGTTTCTTATCCACTACACAGTTGCCAGGAACAGCCAAAGAGCCAGCTGAACATGGCTGTGAAAGTTGACGCCATTTACTCCTTAACGCTCCAACGGTGAAGAATGGGGGGTGAGGTCAAGGCACGGCCCTTCCTCTGTCAAGAGTTGGTTTGGGTGGCAGGCAAATTTTAATGGGCAATGATTAGTATAAATGGTGATAAACTCCAAGGCGAGTTCAAAGTGGAAGAGGACAAGAAGACAGAGAAAAATATCGAGCACTTTTTGCTGCTTGACAATTAGCGTGCCGTTTGCTTGGGGGAAGGAATTATCTTTGCCAAAAGTGTTGGCTTCCTACGAAAAAAGTATGTGCTCCAAAGTAATTCCTGTTCTCTGTGGCATGGTATGCGTTTCTTGGTGTATGTGCATTCCAAGGACTGTTTAAAAAAAAAAGGGGAATGGGTGGAGGACTTTTGGTAGAGGCCATGGGCGGTCTAGGATTTCCCTCGAACTCCAGAGAATAAGTCGGAAAAATGCGCGTAACATTCAAGGAGGTACCAAATTCATTCAGCAAAGAGGATGCTCAAAAGGCCTACCCTAACTGTGAGACTGTTTCGGGTGATGAGTTTGAAGATGCATTCAAGGCTGTCGAACTATGACACAGACTCCACATTGTGGGGGAAGTTCAGATGACTATCAACCTCTGTCCACTGGTTCTACCATGTGTTAGAGCGGAGCAGTTAAAACATGTTTTAACCCATCCACAAGCATTTCCTTTAAGTGATGATACTTTGACCAGGTCAGGTGTTTGATAGTACAGCTTATGCTGCTCAAATTAACCGAGGGATATTGGAGTCGTTGCGAGTACTTGGGCATCGTGAAGACAAGTTTTGATCGTCTTCACGTTGTCAAATGTTCTTATGTTGCCGTCCCATTACGTTATGAAACGGCGGACCCAGAATACCAAGGCTTTTCTGAGATTAGATGATCACATCAGGGACATGAATCTTTAACCGTAAGACATAATAACTTGTGCCGGGAAGCCTTGAATTATGCAGAAGAAGGTGTAATAGCTTCATATACGTATAAGGTAGTAATGGAGTATTTGAACAGGAGGTTACCATAGGCAAATTGCAACGAAAAGGACGACTGGCTCTTTACGAGGCAAACGACGTCGAATCGAAAAGTCCAGCCAACTGATCTAGCGAAGAAAGAGATGCCATGCAGATGAAGATAGGAGAGCGATCACCTCGTCCTTCAAGGTGTCAACGTGGTTCTGGAGCCTTTGTTGAGCAGAGAGATAGGGCGGGCAAGGAAATATACAAACATTGCCAACTTCACTCCGCGCCAAATTGGAGTTGTCGGCCACAAAATAAAAAAAAATAAATAAAAAAAATTCGTCCGCTTGAGGGGAATAAAAGGACCGGTCAAGAGAAGAATGCATAGGGGAGACTCATTTTGTTTTTCTTTGAAAAAGAGGGCGCATTATAGGGGGCAAAAAGGCAAAGAAGGAAGGGTGCTCGCCAACAAGTGGAATGCGATTCTCATCTTCCGCACAGTCCAGCTTCCAGTCTATGCAATGGAGGTCTTCTAAACTGTCCTTCAACTCCGAACAGACAAGCGTTGCATGAAAGTCGCACTGACTGATGGCGTGCATGCTTTAATTAATTTTGCTCGCAACTGCGAGTCAAGGGGTGTTTAGAAGCAGGTTGCTCGGGCCTTGGTTAAGATCTCTCTTGGGGGTATATCGAAAAAAAAGGGGGAGGGAGTCGGGGGCTTCCACTGACCACTTTTTTTCCAGATCTTACTTACATTCGTCACGTCGAGAACCATGGGGAAGCACTTGGAATCTTTCGAGCTCGAGCTCGGTTTGTTCATAGGGCGGCATTAGATGCTCGAGGAGACGGCGAGGCTAAGAGATCGAGGAAGCAACGGCGAGAAGGCCAAGGAACTCTCCATTCTTTGCGACACCGAGGCTGTCATGGAGAGAAAGATCCAATTGAAGAATGCGAGCGTTGCCAAAGGAGGGTCGCAAGTTTAAGGCAGCAATCGCTCGAGTATGCACGGAGCCACATCGTGATCTCGGACCAGCTTTGCAATAAATACGAGCAATTCTGTGATTTCATAGCCCCTAACAAGTCTAGCGTCTACACTGAGGGCATGAACGCCGCGTCCCGCACATACCTGCAAGGGATTGACATCTACAACATCTATGTCCCGACGTGCCTCCTCAACTCCTCATCCACGTCTTCTTTGCCATCTCAAATGGCCGAAAGCCGGTTTGAGTCGCTCATCGAGATGAATGGACACGATCTGAGAGGGACGAGAATCCCAGGAGGGTATGATCCAGGTTACTCGCGGTGCGTAGGGATATACTCCAACAGGTCCTAACGCTTGAGGACGTCGTGTCTGAAGCGGACATTTTCGATACCACCACCTGAGACGAGGACGTTGTAGCCCCACATCACAAGTCGTCGAGCGCCATCCAACGCACCTAAGAAGACCGCATCTTCACCACAAGCGCCGACGAGCCGAACCATTTAAGACGCCTCGAGATTTCCAGCGTCCGTCAAAACACCAAATCATTCCGCAATGACTTATCCTCACTTGAGAAAGTCCCCAAAAGGACACGAAGGGAAGAGGCAGACCGCTCAGAAAAAAAAAAATTTACTTTTGTTTTCTATCTGCAACACACTCATCCACTTTGATTTGCAATGAAAAAATGAAAGTCTAAGTC
The DNA here is from genome assembly GCA_016432845.1 of Psidium guajava. NCBI lineage: Eukaryota > Viridiplantae > Streptophyta > Magnoliopsida > Myrtales > Myrtaceae > Psidium > Psidium guajava. Next base: position 3,591,366 of record CM028224.1, read on the forward strand.
CAGCTGCGATTTATAATTCTGGCTACCCATTCCTGACTTGGAGTTTTCACAATTTTTGCAGATCAAGCGAAGTCCTTTGCCGATTGCTACCAAGCCGAGGAGTCCCCGAAGCTGGTCAGAGCGGAGGTCCGCAGCAGATTGGTCTAAAAGTCTGGACTCCATTCGCAAGTCAGGTGCCGTAGTGGACTCAAATGGTCAAACACTTCTATGGATTATATTTTCTCAGGTAATGGACTTGACTCTGAGAAATTAGCCGAAAATGTTGATATGGTCAATTGCGAATACACGTTGAGGGTTGCTAGTGCATTCTTGGAACATGGACTGATCAGATAAACTAATACATTGGAACATAAATCACATCTACTGCGCATTCCTTTTCCAATGATGAGTTTTAGATTATGTCTTCTCTTTGAGTGAATATGAATACATGTCTGGTAGATAGAAAAATGCAAGTCAAGTTTGTGTTTGCTTGATGCTGGATTTTGGCTTAGATTGGGAGTTATATGTCACCTGATGATAGTAAGGTATTACTTGGGGTTCCTGCAGAAAATTTCTTCTTGTTGCTAAGTTAGTATCTGTTCCTTAGTAGTTTTGTGTAAGACCCGATCAAATAAAAAAAAAAATAATAATAAAAAATAAAAAATAAAAATCCCCAAAAAATTTAGAAAAATATCAAAAATCAGGAAACGGGTCATTTCGACTGACCAATCCTATTTTCGATGAACTTTCTTCCCAATTTTTCTAAAATGACGATTTTGCCCCTTATGGGCAAATCGTCTCCAAAAATTCTGAAAACTTCAGAAAAATCCCAGAAATTAGGAAACGGACCATTTCGACTGGTCAATCCTATTTTCGATGAACTTTCTTCCCAATTTTTCCAAAATGACGATTTTGCCCCTTATGGGCAAATCGTCTCCAAAAAATTCTGAAAATTTCAGAAAAATCCCAGAAATTAGGAAATATGCCATTTCGACTGGTCAATCCTATTTTGATGGACTTTCCTCCTCATTTTTCCAAAATGACGATTTTGCCCCTTATGGGCAAATCGTCTCCAAAAAATTTTGAAAAATTCAGAAAAACTCCAAAAGTTAGGAAACGGGTCATTTCGACTGACCAGTCCTATTTTTGATGAATTTCCTTCATCATATTTTCAAAATAACGATTTTGCCCCTGATGGGAAAATTGTCTCGAAAGATCCCAGAAAGTCATCAAAAATTTCAGAAACTAGGAAACGGGCCATTTCGACTGGTCAATCCTATTTTTGGATGATTCCCCTTCCTAATCTTTTCAAAATGACGATTTTCACCCTCAAGGGTAAATCGTCTCAGAAAATCTCGAAAAATTCTCAAAAATTGTGGGAAATAAGGAATGACCATATTCAACTGATTTGACCTATTTTCACTTCCCGATCCTTGAAAAATGACCATTTTACCCTTCTGATCAATTTGATCCAAATCTTTCCGAATCACCCCAAATGATTTTTCATGAAATTGGTACCGAAAGGGCGTTAGAGTAATCTAACGTAACCAAGTCCCCGAACTCACTTTCTCTGGTTCGCAGAAATAAATTAGTTCTCCCGCTAGTTTATTTAGGTTTCTAATCGACCTACCAATAACGATTAGTGGCGACTCCAATTGTTAAAATCATTTAAAAAAAATCAAAGTTGCGATTCGGTAGGACTTGGGAGGGTCCGCATTAGGTTAGTCCATCTAATTAACCTGATAATCCGTTAACCTGAAAAATTTTTGAAATATTTTTCGGGTCGCGACAATCATCAACATGCTCAACATATAGTTCCATATTTTCAAAATGTATATAACAGATCTATCACGCCAGAATTATCCCATAAATACCTAAGAGTTACCCCATCTTCAAGAGCACTACTTCCAGGAACTCTATAGAACAGTTTTTCTATTTTACACCCAGTCAAAGCCTCAATAGCTTTAGTTATATTGCACAATGAACCATCACTTAAGTCTATTTCAATGATATTAACCCTTCCACCCACGTATTCCAATGGTGGTCTAACTTGAAATTTACCTCCAAAGAAAATAGTGACATAAACTTTATTGTTGTCAGCCATCCAACCTACAAGGGAACAAAAACAAATAGCACTTTCATTAGTCAAATTTTAAGTAAAAAAATAGTAATAATTTCAATCGTAAAAGGAAAGGGAGCGTAAAAAAGCATAATTTTAAGTTCTCAGGTTTGAAAGGGTAAAAAACCACACTAAAATTTTAGTATTTTATTGTGAGAAAATCAATAGGTACAAAGGGGAACGGCAAATGGAGTAAGAAAAAAATGAGAGTAATAAGTAATTATGGAAAATCTAACCATGCTGATCAAACATAACAAAGATGAATTTGCACAGGCATGCCAAAACTAATAAAGAATAAGTACACCAAACCACACAAACTAAAAGAAACAAAAGAAAAAAGCAGGGCACATGGGCAAAGCCAAAGAACAAGTAAACAACAATTATTCATCAAAGACAGTGAATTCACAAGACACGGTTAATAGCATCAGGTATATGAAGTCTCAGACTTTTAAGTTTAGCGAGCCCCACATGATAAACTGGGTCGAAGGGTCTAACGTGTGGCAAATCTCACACTTTTAAGTTTAGCGAGCCCCACTTCATATTCAGATTTTGAAAAAAAAAATGCTCCAGTACTATTAACAAATAAAACGGACTTAATTCCCTTTCAAGAGCTAAGGGAAACAAAAAAAAAACACAAAGTTTGCATTTCAAGCATTGTGATCAAGTTTGGGAGCAGAACAAACCACAAACGTAGGACAAACCACAAACCATTATACTTATAAAAATCGAAAACCATATTGGCCTCCTAATTCGTCCATCTTCATGATGTCCGAATAGCCAGAAAACATCAGTGATATATAATCAAAATTATAGGGTTTGCACATGAAACGCAAGAAATCGGGAGAAATTTCTACCGACAAAAACACAAGCAAACAAAAGCGATACGAAGATGGAGGAAACAAGCGATACCTGTGCGAGGAGGAGGAATGTTTTAAGGTTCACACAAACAGACCGTCGTCGAGACTCTTGCGGGACGCTACATCGTCGACGTGATTTAGGGCTTTAGGGTTCACATAGATGGAGAAGGCGAGGAGGACATGTGATTGGAAACGGTTGCTGTTGTCGTTTACGCTAGACCACCACCGAGATGCTTCTGCGAGATGCCAATCGTCCAAGGCGTCGAAGTGCTTCAGCTTTAGGGTTCCCTCTTGAAGGAGACGTTGTTGAAGAGGATGTCGTTTTGGGTTGGAGGAAGAAAAGAAACATAACCAATACGACGTAGTTTTGCTGACATGGATAAGTTGGGCAAGTTAATTTGCCACGCAGGAGAGAGAAATAATTAAAATATTCCAGGTCAGCTTTTTCCGTTAGCCATGTTTGATGCACTTAACGGAAGGACTCAATTGACCAAACTTGACAAATTTTAGGATTCAATTGCACTTCTTGTAAGTTTTAGGACTGAATTGTATTTTGGTGACAAGTTTTAGGACTTGTGGTGAACATATCCCTGTTTAGAATTTTTCCACCGAAGATGCAATTAGCTTACTGTGTAGTCGCTTGCCCGGCACGAGATTTTTATGTTTTCTGATCGAAGCCTGACTCGAGACGAGCGTCTTCATCGCCAAGCATCGTTCCACTGCACTTCGTCTCCTCCACAGAATTCCTCTCTCTCTCCGCCACAATCTCTCTCTCTCTAGTGTGTTCGCTCCCAGACCAATATAGATGGACATTTTGTCCATTCCGCGATTCTCTCTCTCTTCCTTCTATGGCTTTCTTTGTATCTCCCCATTCTCTCCCCATTCGTTTTCTCTCGCGCGACTCTGACCTCTCGCTTCGGAATCCATGCCGTTTTCGCTACTCCGCCTCGTCCTCCGCCGCGGGGACGGCGGCGGCTACCGCGGCGACGGAGCGAGACAAGAGAAATGGTGTGGCGATTCTCTGGTACAAGCACGATCTTCGCGTGGATGATCACCCTGGTATCGTAGCGGCGGCTCGGTACCAGAGTGTTGTTCCTCTCTACGTGTTCGATCACCGATTACTTTCTCGTAAGTTCATGACACCTTTCGCTACTTTCTTATTGCCATTTCTGCTGCAGAAAATACTTTTCGTCCATTTGCTAGGGTGCCTTCTCGATGTCTTAACCCTAGCATCGATGCCAGAGTTGTATTTCTCCACATCTTTGATCGTGGAAAACTGAGTCCTGGTGTAGGGTTGCTGGTTCCTTAACATGATTTGAGGTGCGGAAACTACTGCACAAAGGGAAAGAGAAAAAAACTGAGTCCTGGTGTAGGTTTGCTGCTTCCTTAATGAGTTTGAGGTGCAGAAACTGTTGCACAAAACAATGTATCAAATTGATTTTGACTGAAGTCATATTCTTCCATGCTTCGTGTAATTATTAGGGTGCCTCAACTGTTTTGGAAGTCGAATTGTTTACTCTGGAATTGGTGGCAGTGTTCTTTTTCTACTCCCTAAGGTCTTTGATTTTTGCCTTCTTTCTGGTCGCTCAATTGGAGGTTTACCGATTCATTTTTTGATATGAGATATGGAAAGTTTCGCTCAGTCAGCCAAAGAAAAATAGTTCTATTTGGAGGTTGATTCTCACTTATAAACGTTGTCAACTTGTTCCACGTTCGTGTAATTGAAAGAATGCCTCACCTGTATGGAGCAGACATATTTGTTATTCTAGATTTAATACTCGAATGTTGTTCCTCTTTATGCTTCAAGCACTGTTTACTCTCCAGTGAGTTCAGTTACAGGTTTAGCTATGGTATTGTTTTTTTACAATTTGCTAGCAATATTTGCCTTGTGGCCTAAGAAAGAGAAATTAGTTAGACGTGGACTGAAGTAGGTCGATTCTTACTTATAAAATGGTCCGTCTGTTCAATATCCGGGTAACTGCTAGAGTGCCTCGCCTGTAGCGAGACGTCAAATCTATCACTCAATTCTATTACTCTAGATTTAGTACCGCAATGTTGTTCCTCTCCTTACTCTCCAGTGAGTTCGACTATAGGCTTAGCAATGGATCTTTAAATTTAATTACTTCATGGAGAAATATTTGCCAAATTGGCTTAAAAAAGAGAAATTTGCTAGGAGAATACTGAATGAAGACTGCTTTACATGCATATCTCTGTGGTAAGTTTGTTTTCCATTAAGAACCACCTTACTTGATTGGTCATACATTCACGCTTTGTGATTGATTTTAAGGCATAAGGAGTAGGATTGCTTCTATTTTCATAACAATCTCTTTTTCACGTATGATATTTTCCTCATTTGTATCCCATGTTGATATATTCATCTGAACTATCTAAAAGGACAGAGTTGGTTGCAATGCATGCTGCGAGACTCTAGTCTAGATAGACAGATTGATCAGATGGTTGGTTGCAACATATGCTGCCATACTATAGTCTAGATAGACAGATTGATCGGATAGCTTTGCTTCTCTCTGAGCTATGTTTCTACTTTTGCAACAATCATTTGTAGGTTTCTCAGATGAAATGCTAGAACTTTTACTGCATGCTTTGAGTGACTTGAAATATACCTTGAGGGAGCACGGTTCTGATTTATTGATCAGATATGGCTGTGCCGAGGAAGTCATTCAAGAGCTTGATAAAGAGGTATTTGTTAGATTCATTCATTCAAATGTCATTTACAGCTCAGGCACTAGGAAGGCCTCTGGCACTCAACTCACAATTTTAATTTCATCACCGATGATGTGGAATAGGTTAATGCTACGTCTTTGCTCACAGAAGAGGAGGTGGAATACGACATGATGAAGATAATAAATGCCGTGAAGGAGACCTTTGCCAAAGTAACATGTCATCTTGACAGAAACCGGGATGTTGAATTGTGGCGGACTCCTTTTTATGATCTTGAGGTTGTTGCTTTTTTCATTGGTCAAATTCACATTGTCCTCGAAGTCATCCATGTGATTGTTTATGCATCTTGATGTCTTAGAACCTTGAGGATTTGCCGCTGTCTCACGAGGACTTAAAAAAGCGCGAAATTCCCCTAGTTTCCCCCTTCTTGTGTCCAGCAGTTCCCGCTGCTCAAATGAACTTGGATTGGGGTAAGTTCTCATGTTGTCTTAGATGTCTCATGCTGATTTTATAGATTATAAGTGTTATGAATGTGTACCACGCATAATTTCTTGTTGACTTTCCAAAATAGCTTAATTTATAGGTGATGACTGAATCAGGTGATCTCCCGACATATGACTATCTGAAGGAATTTATGAACGGAAACACATGTAAACTAAAAAGGAGCTGGACTTCTCTGAAGGAGACATCAGCTGAGACCATACTGCAGAAGACCATTTGTAGGTCTGAGACTTCCATCAAGGGTGATTGGCAGTCAAACCATGCCTACATGAAAAGAATGGAGAACTCTGTTTTTGTTACAAAAAGTGGAAAGATTGTTGGAGGTGGGACACTTGCTGTATTGAATGCATTGGCTGCGTACCTGAGATACTTGGAAGGAACAGCTCGAGGTGACTGGCAGGAGTAGGTCATGCAGTCTGTCACCATTTATCTAAATGGTTTGATGCTGTCTAGCTTGTTAATTTCCTTATGTCGACTAAGGTGAATTCTAGCATGAGCGTAACAGAGGATTCCAATTTGTGCAAAAGAAAATGAGAGTTAATTTGTTGGGGTGTTTATAGAATTATTATGATTTGGTTATGCATTGGGAAATAATATTCAGTTAGCTTCATATTTTGGCAGGGTGCATGATAGAATACGTGAGGCTGAAAGTCGAGAGGGAGCATCCTTTTATGCTCTTTTTGGTCCTGCACTTAGTCTTGGCATTTTGTCAAGAAGAAGAGTCTATTATGAAGCTATCAAGTATGAGAAAGAAAGGAATGCTGGATTTTTATCTCCTTTTGGATATTCAGCACCCACTGTTGCTGCAGCCGTTTCAACCGTGTGTTCAATGGAGGTAGTATTTGAAACCTGCAAGTGGCTGATTTGCATCAAGGCCTTGCATATACGACTATGAATTTTTAACTTGTTCAGCCTATTCTATCAGTGGTGTTTCTTTCTTTATTGGACTGTATTAGGAATTATTGACATAATGGATTGGATTTCAATGCAGTGGTATTGGGTAATGGCATTGAGAAGTCAAAAGATCAATGAAGGGATGCATTCTGTTAGGATATGGAGATGGAAGGGGCACTTGATTCAGGTAGCTAGCAAACTATCTTAACTCTAGTTTTGCTACTCATAATCATAGTTTGGAGGTTCCTTCAGTTGCTGGTTTTTATAGAAAGCAAATGTAATAACATCTGTTACCAATAAACTAGACAATTGGCAGCAATTGACTTGCTTATAATCGACAACTTGTTGCTGCTAAAGATCTTTAGCAGCAAGTTTGGAGTGGCTGCTAGCTTGTCACTGCTAATGATATTTAGCAACAAAAAAAGGCTTTTGTACAGGAAGGTGATTAATGTACTTTATGGAGAAAGTGATCAATTGTGAGTCGTCCATGGTTATACACAGAGGTCTCGGTGCCATAAATGAGATTTGATTGAAGCACAAAAGCCATCTCTAAGTTGGAGCCGTGGCATTGGTGTGGTGACCATTTGAGAAATGGATGATGGTGGAGAGAGATGTATTTTAGGAGAAGGACAGAGTCAGGAGTTTGACAAAGCAGAATGGGAAATTTGTGGGAAGGATGTTTATCGTTCAACTTTCAAACAGGCTACTATTCTCTCTTTTGGGTAACAAAAAGTTTCTAAAAGATAATGCTGCAAAGAAAAGGGAACAGACACTAAGGGATGATAAATAAATAAAAAGCTTTGAATTTCACAAACACTCTAGCGGGGAAACTTCTTTTGTCTTCATATTGAGTTACTAAATTTATAATTCTATAATTATATCAAGTATGGTTGTAGTTTTCTTTTGTTTGATTCATTCAAGCTTTGATTTTGTCAAAAATAAAAAGAGCCATGTCAGGCTAGGGATTTTTTGTTTAAAAAGTAGTTTTTCCTTTTCTTTTTTTCTTGTGTGGATTGTAATTGTTCATCATTCAGATTAATTTTCGGGTGATAGAATCTTATTAGAAGTATCCAATTTTGTCAGATTATGCATTCGATGTCTATCATGGTTCATTTGTTACAGATTTATATCATCTTGATAAGAAAATCGAAGTACTTTTTAGTTTTGAGATACATCTGATAATTATCAGGAAACCCAGATGATGAATTAACTGTAAAGATCTAATATGTGGTTTATGCAAAAATCAATGCTTGCTTACATGGAACGTTATTTATGAAAAATAGGATAAACTATATAACAAAAGCCAAATGAGCAATTAAGTGTTATCCGACTAAGCAGGGAAGAAAAGTACAGTTGTTCAGGTAAGTTTCAATTCATATAAAGTAATATACATTTTTTTTCATAATTTCATAACCCAATTGTTTTTTATTTCTGTGGAAATTAAAAGAACAAACAATTTTTGGTTTATAATGAGTTGAACTAAAGACATTTAATTAAATTGTTAGAAACTTCAGACTAAATTAGTTAATGGATACTTGCTAATAGAATGTTTAAGACTCGATGTATCCCCACCCACATTGATGTTGTCTTAACGTATAATTCTATTTACAAGAACAGTGGATAAACGATGTATAGAATTGTTCGCAGCCAACTTATGTTTGCTACTAATACAGAAATTGGCGGCAAGTTTTGGTGGCAGATATTTTTTATTGCTGCAAATGTTGGTTTTTTAGCAGCAAAAGTTTGTAATTGCCACTAATGTCCACTGCCCAATTAACGCAAGTATTTTACGCTAAAGGTGCGATCTTTAGCGGAAACTTACGAAAGTTGCTGCGAGATCTCGCTTCTAATTTTCCTGCTTTTAACTGTTTCTCTTTCAGTACACTGTTGTCGGTGACAAAGGACCTGCGATCCTTTTGGTGCATGGTTTTGGTGCCTTTTTGGAGCACTTCCGTGACAACTTAGGTGGTATATCTGATGGCGGCAACCGTTTATGGGCCATCACTCTCTTGGGATTTGGTAGATCAGAAAAGCCTAATATTGTTTATACAGAACTAATGTGGGCTGAAATGCTGAGAGATTTTGTCATTGAAGTTGTTGGTGAACCAACTCATCTGGTGGGAAACTCCATTGGCGGTATGTCTCTCATCCCATTTACTCCTCCCAGTTTAAACTGTTTCTGATGCTTGTCTTTTTAATCAAATTGATTTCTCTACTAAACTCGAGCTACTTTCTCCTCTCGGCTGTTATCTTCTGGTTTCTCTTACTGATTCATGCTTTCTAGGCTATGTTGCTGCAATATTTGCCGGCCTCTGGCCTACTTTAGTGAAGTCTGTGGTTCTCATGAACAGTGCAGGCGATGTAGTTCCAGGATATTCTTCTATTCCATTGCCTAAAGTAAGATCATCTCGCGCCTGTTAAATGCATTCTACACTGGATTGTGTTGAATTCATACACTGTATTATTGTTAAATCTATCATTGGACAATCTGTTGGTACGAGGACTGCATTGATGCCTTACATTATTGAAATTATTTAGGAAAGACAGACTTCAGGAGCTACATGGTTGGGTGCTCGTCTCCTTTTGTTTTACCTGAGATCAAGTATAGGACAGATTGTGAGGAATTGTTACCCCGTGGTAATGTTCACAATACTTCTACTTTTAGAAGTCAAATGTGTTGCTCTCTCTTTCCTTGTTTCTTTCATAAGGGGAAAATAATTAGAATCATTCCTGGCTCCATCTTATCCTCAATTTGCATCCACTTATTTTCAAAGGAATGTATAATTTACACCTTGGGGTTGAAATATGGAAATAGAAGGTGCAACTTGTGTTTTCTTTTAAACCTCCAGATGCAGTCTCTCAGTGAGGGAAAAGTTGATGGATAGTTTTGATGGTTTTTCCCTCGTAGAAAATTTTTAGTGCTTAATATTACTGAATGTGCTGCAGAAAACAGAGCGGGCTGACGAGTGGCTTATCAATGAGATGCTTAGATCAGTATCCTTCGGTGCATGTGCTTATCATGCTTGCGGTAGTATTTTTTTATTTTTTGGTTAACCAACATGCAAATGTCAGCAATGTTGATCTGCTGTACAAATGAGACGTCAAAATTCAGTGGATTACCTTGACGAATCAAGTCATATGATCCTGGGGTGCTAGTTGTTCTGGAAAGCATCTTTAATTTTAACCTTTCCATTCCTCTGAACTTTCTCTTGAGAGGATTTAATGGAAAGGTTTTAGTTGTCCAGGTACGTATTTCTTTTTGAAGAAGAATGATATTGCTGACTTCTTGAGCAAAAATAAGACTTTTTGCTATCTTATGCTAAAGGGGATGAAAGATCCGATCTCCAACTCCAAGTCTAAGCTGGCTATGCTTAAGGAACATTGCATGGGAATCTCGACCAGGGAAATCGATGCTGGTGATGAGAATTCTTTGTTTATTCAACTTAATTTTAGAACTTCTATCTATCCAGTCTCTGATGTACCACTTTTTGCTTATTTTGTTAATGATTCAGGACATTGTCCCCATGATGAGGTTCCAGAACTAGTGAATTCCATTCTTTGCGAATGGATGGTAGAGGTTGAAGATAAACTCCATCATATCAAAAGTTGTCGGGAGTAAGTTATCTTGTGTATGGATATTAATATGCCCACAAGTCAATTATTCTTGGTAATTGTTAAATGGGGTATGTTAGGCCCATCCTTTGGTGGGGGTACCCCAAAATTGTAAGCTTCGTGCCAGACTAGACATGACGTCGGGCCTTATAATGGCTGGAGCCCATTTGCAGAAGGTGTAGAATTCAGTCTGAAGTGTAACAGGGTTGAGGCGTGACCTGTTCGGCTTGGCTAAGGCTTGCGCAAGACGATCGGTGGTTTATTATTGATAAGCGAAAAGTCTGTGCAGGGCCCAGGAGAGTTGATGGTGCCAACCATCAATAAGCATTGAAATGGCAATCGTTAGATGTGGAATTTGCTATTTGTTCAAAGAGGAATCATATCCATCAATAAGCATTGAAAACGATGGTCCAGTACTTCACTCTCTCTCTCTCTACACCGACGCCAAGGAAAAGAAATTTCATGGGTGGAAAACGGTGGTTCTGGAACTGTACCTTTCCTTTTGGCTTCGTGATGAAGTCTTGGAGAGGGACGTCCTAGACGTCCTTTAGACTTGATCGTTAAACTTTGAATGATTGATCAAAGGTAAAATATACTAAACCGAGCAACGAGTCATGAGTTCTGTTCGAATACGATGAGGGAGCGAAGGAAAAATCGATCTTAAAATCCCAGAATCGAACTGAAAATCAAACTCGAAAGAAACCGATACGTAACCAGGGCGGGGGATGGCCCTTCACGTGAAATTGTTGGGCCCTCATTTGGGAAAGTCTCAGCCCATTATTGGGTGTTGAGTTGGGCCCAAGTCCATTTCACTATGCGACACATTTAGGGCTGGCCCAGCACATTTTTGGGGCTTTCAATTGGTCTCGTCAGGCCCAACGGGGCTTTGATCGTGCATTGGTGGGCCCTCAACAGGGGCCACAATTTGGGCTGCTATAGGCACGGCCCATTTCTGGATTTGGTCCTCGATGGGCCCACACCTGAAAAATTGGGCCTTACCCAGCTTATTATTGGGCCTCTGGGCAAGGCCCACGACATGAAGCAATTCGGAATACCTTTCGGTGTTAACCTATCATCAGCCTCGTAATGGGCCCGCCCTGTACGTCTTTGAACCCCAGGTAAGGCCTTGCTGATACCGTACCGTTTGGTATAGAATTGAGCTACAACCAGCCCAATTTTGGGCCTAAACGTTATTATGGAGGGGTCCAATGACAGGCCTTAACTTATGCATGACTGATGACTCAGACCAACGCTCTAATGTAATTAAAATTAAAGGAACCAACTACTTTGCCTAAACTTTCACATGCCCCACCGCGGCCACAAAAAATGCCTAAAAACCGCGAAAGCTTTCTAATACTCAACCACCAATCTAGTCTGAGATTGACCTAAGCACCAACACAAACATTGAAATACAACCAAAAAGGAAAAACCGAAAAAAAGAAAAAACAGAAATAGGATTCTGGAAGTTTAGATAAACTTCTCTCTCTTTCCTTCCATCAACTTCATGTTATAGTCTACCAAACCCATCTCGTCAGCAAGGCTTGCAGTGTCCGGAACGATCCCCACATTGTAGTTCCTCACAATCCCACCACCCCCTACTAGATCGTTCAGCATTTCAGATGGGTCCTTAGCTCCCCCATGCTGCAGAAACTTTGTCCGCAAAGCAGTTCCCGTCGTTAATGACAGCGGATCATCGTGACACAGCTTTTGCCATATGGTTGCCGCGAAACATTTGGCATACAAGTAGCTATAATAACCTGTGAAAGTCATCTTTCATTTTGAGAACCAGCGCCGCTGAGTTATGAAATCATGGACCAGCAAAAACTGATTGCCCCAGCAGCAACCAAAAAGAGAAGCAACTATTCTAGAGCTAATTATCTTTGTCAACATGCTGCATCTATCAAGGGTTAAATTATTCCTCGAGTATCTCTGCCCATTAGCTCTCCACTAGTATCTCCCAAAATGCAGGAAAATTCCAGAAATCCAGATTCTGTATTTAAGCATCTTAGATATTTTTATTGGCGTGCACAAAAATCTCATTCTCATACTTCATCTAAGTTTATGACTAAATCAAGATGCTGATGCTAAACTCTGAATAAAAGAAAGCCATCTTTACCCCAGCACAAATAACAAAACTCAAAAATAGGAAGTTCATACCTGCACCATAATTTAGAAGGTGACTAAACCGAGTCTGCCAATGTGTACCTTCAACATGCCTCCAACTAGTATATTGACTTTTCAAATCAGCAACAACTGAGCTCGTATCTCTTTGTCCGGCTGATCGATCCCCAAAAAGTGTTTGATCAATCAAAGCATAAAAGATCTGATAATAGGGAAAAAAAAAATGAAGGTGACAATCTTTTCTAACATAATTTCTTGTGTTGTCATCTTTTAATGCACTTGAAGACCTGGCGCTGCAACTCGGTTGCTGCAAACATCTTTTTGGCACCTTGCATTGACTCAACCAACTTTTCTGGTATCGTTTCATCAGTGGAATAGTGCCTAGCAAATGTCTTCAAGACCCGGTAATCACATGCGTAGTACCTGAGAATATTGCCCAGTAAATATGCAACAGATGCATAAGCAGGTAGGGGAACAAAATATGCAGGAACCATGTCTTTTACAGGTTTATTACAAAGCAAGACTCGGTAAAGAATCTCTAATGGGAAAATTATAGAGTAAAAAACTGACTGACCACACAGGGTTCATTTCCAAGATCTAGAATTGCAAAAGAGAGATGATGTCGTAAGTGGTGGACCAAGGTTCAAGAAATAAAAACAAGTCATTCCAATGTTTATAGGAATTTCACGCTTGCGAACTTGCCAAATCTTCCATTACAGGGATTTTCTTTTCTCTCTCTCTCTTTTTCATGATGGAGAAGTTGCAGCTTTCAACTCACTCAAAAAGGTTTGACGGTGTTTCAGCCAAGTCAAGAGCCACCCTTGTACCCGAAAAGTGTTGGCACTCCTAAATGAAGAGAGAGAAAAATTACAAATAAGCTGAGCAACCATCTTTCATCAAAGTAAATAAAATGTCAAAACAGTACCGTTCTTGACAGCAAAGAATGAAGAGCATGGCCAAATTCATGGAACAGAGTTTCTACTTCAAAATGATTAAGCCTTGCAAGCGACGAATTATGTGAACCTGAAAAATTACAAATCAGGGCCACAACCTGCATTGTCACCATTTCCCTATTTCAACTTCAAGTTAACCAAATATGCAAGACAATGAATGAATCGATCCAGAAAAGTAATTTCATACACAACACTTCATAGTTGGAAGAACCAAATCTCATTCATATAACCGAAAGAATCAAATTGTTGTGGACATAACAGGTGGCACCACCAAACAATTTTCAGCACAAAAGACTCATCAAGACTACATTGCCTATGGGGGATTAAGGACCATAAAAGATGCACCAACAGTGACCTCTTTGTTAAAATTAAGGGAAAATCCCACCAAAAACCCTAAACTATGCCCATTGTGACAAATTTACCCTGAACTTTTTTTTATGACATAAAAAATCCCAAACTATGCTCATTGTGACACATTTACTTTGAACTTTTTTTTGTGACATAAAAAACCCCAAACTATGCTCATTATGACATATTTACCCTAAACTTTTTATTGTGACACTAAAAATCCCGAACTTATATCATTGTGACGTATTTACCTCCTACTAAAAAGTAGCACTTAAAAATATACCATGAATCCTAGTGGCACCGTACCACGTTAAAAAACGTTGAAAAAAATGAAAATCTAAAGTTACTATTCACGCCATTTAGTGTTGAAAAAAATGAATAGTGACTTAAAATTTTTATTTTTTTGGTCAGAGGGGATGGTTTTTCATTAAGCAGGCAGTGGATGGACGAGTGATGAATAGTGAATTCAAATTTTCATTTTTTAAAAATATTTTTCTGTTACATTAAAAAGTTTAGGGTAAATGTGTCACAATGCGTATAGTTTAGCATTTTTTATGTCACAAAAAAAAGTTTAGGGTAAATATGTCACAATCAGCATAGTTTGGGGTTTTTTATGTCGCAAAAAAAAGTTCAGGGTAAATTTGTCACAATGGGCATAGTTTAGGGTTTTTGGTAGTATTTACCCTAAAATTAATAACTCTCCTAAATTGCTAAATAACACAGGAAAGTTTTTGCTCGCCCCCCCCAACACCCCCCCAAAAAAAAAACCAAAAAAAAAAACACTTACACCCACATGCTCAAAAAAGAAAAGAAAAAAACACAGCAACTTTTAGTCTCTTTTATTATTGCCGCACCTATTGTAGTAATGGTAAGCATTACCCCAACACCATCCGCACAACAAGAATATACTAGTATTCATATCCTCAACTTCAATCTCACAATAATTCAGCTAGCTTTGCAACTATGTTCATGAAGCTGCCTAGGCATTCATATAGTAGTCAACGGTGGCCACTTAGGTTGGCCCAGTGATGCAGATCCCCATCCACCTGATTATCTGACAAAAAGCTATAGCAGTGACATCTCACCTATACAGGACCTTGCTTTCTTTATTCTAATTCTACTCGCCAAATTCATCTAAAGTATGCCTAAAGCTTCAGATATATGCGATTCCTCCACATATATTAAATGAGACTGATAAAGAAAGCAAAAGTCAATTGCAAAATAGAGATCCTTAAAGATATCAACAATTAACCAGACTTAATAAATGTGAGAAAGCTTGGAAATATACAGTACAGGAAGTTGGTACTCTGTATTAGAAATCCGACGGGCCCCTTTTATTGCAAAATGAGCACAGCCTGGATATTTGCCTTCCCTTGCATACAAATCAAGGTACAGATAACCCAAATCCCCCTGAGACAAGGCAAATTCTTCAATTTGAAAAGGAGATTCTGATAGCATCATAACAAAGTAAAACAGCAACAAACTTAGTTATCTATACATGAATATACCTCTTCCGGGTGATGAAGAGTCATCTTAAGTACGTCCGAGTGCCAGGATTCACCTGGTGCCAGCGGAACACTATGAAATGTAGCACCAAACAGTGACTGCACAAGGATCTTTAAACCCTCGATACACCTTGGTAGAGGAAAATATGATGCCACAACCTGCTCGACATCGTATAGCATAAGATCCTTCCGATTTACGGAACGATAAATATTATCTCAAAAGTTCAAAAAAAAAATGTTGATTTACTTAAAAGTGCAGTTGTCACAAGGAGAGACTGATCTGTATACATGCACCAAAAAATGGACAGAACGGTGACTTACTGAGGGGTCCAGATCATACACCGAGGACTTCATCATAGCTGTATAGTAAGCCTCATCCCATGGCTCTAAATCTACACGTTGACCACTTTTCTGCCTTTTAAAATTTCTAATTGCATTAAACTCCTGCACTAAGAATAGTTGCATGTGAATTGAGGAAAAAGATATCAATCTCGTACAATCTATGGCTATGTTGATTGCACCAACACTACTCATTACAGACTATTATGAGAGATGAACACCTTATCAGCCTTGTCTCTGACCATCTGACTCATCTCAAGCAAAAAGGACATCACGACAGCAGGTGAAGAAGCCATGTTTTGCTTTAATGCAAATTCTGCATACGATGCATACCCTATTATCTGCTTTCACCAATAAGTAGAAAAGAAAAATCACTAAGAGAAGAATTAAGATAGGCCTTCAACAGAAAATGGACTACACGAGAAAGAGATAATTGGAGATGAAGAAAAAAAAAACAAAATTTAACAGAAAACTCTAGGTTCACCATTCCAGAGAGGGGTAACCTTAAATAATAATAATAAAATAATAAATAAAAAAAAGCATGCAGGAGTATGGATTTCCTTACAGGTCTCTATTTTTTCTTTCTTTACATTGTCTTCTCATGTTATTATGTCTTCAAACAAGTTGTCAAGTGATGGGCCTTGTGATCATGAAGTTACAAGGCTGAGATTCAAATTGCTTAATGTCTATTAAGAGTTGAGATATGACTAATTCTATAATAATAGTATAGATAGTCTCTAAGACATTTTGTAAAAAGCAATCTTAATTCTTAATATAGGTGTTTAGTTTCTATAAACCCTAAATTATCAAGCTCCTGTTCCAGTATCAATTCTACTCAATTTCGCCAATTTTTAGTGCTTTCTTGCTGGTTGTTACATCTCTACGGTGACAGAGCGTGCCTTCAAGATAAGAAACCCCTGAATCCTTTCACTGACAATATTAATAAAGGCATCGATCAACTGAACAACATCAAGATCTAACAGCTTACTTCTATTACATATGTTCTTTTTATGAATCATACAGATAACAGAATAACCTAATAACAACCTTGACGAGACACTTATCTGAATAACTCTCTGTGCCTCTTCCTAAGATGCCAAAAATGCATTTATCCTTTGATATCTAGGTATTCTATAAAGTATGGTCTCTTTAAATCCCCCATTCCAATGTGTAATTAAAGGACATCTTTGCGCATGAGAGCTTGTACCACAACATATAAAACTCTCCCTAGGATATGCGTTTGTGTTTTCCCCCTCTACAGAAATTGTGACAGAACAGAATCTAAGATGCAGATGTAACTTAAGGCTTCATTCACAAGCTTCAACATACGGCAAGAAAACATTAGTTCTAGTAAACAACAAGGAAAGAGTTTCAGAAATTTGAGTGCATATCAAAAGCACACGCGTAAATTAAACTGCATTATAAGATGTGTCCCAAATGGAATTAGCCTAACAAGGAAACATAAGACAAAGTACAAGAAGACAATACCTGTGCTAGCTCATGGCGAACAGCTATAAGCTTATCAAGGACTCCCAAGTTTGCATGCGGGACAGAATTCCCTTCAATGTAAGCCATTTTCCTAACCTGAAAAAGTCAAGAGCCTTACTGAGCATAGCTAAGGAAACTCAAGGATGGAGAAAATGGAGTATTAAATAATTCTCGTTGTGAAGGGCAATCTTCTGCTCAAATCATCTAATATGAAGGTAGACTCAAACGTATGCTCATATCATGAGTTAAGTCGGAAAGAGAAAAGTAATAGGATAGGCAAACCTCTTCATCTGCTGCACATTGCAGAACAGAAGAAAGAGTAGCTGGGTCTGTAATTATTCGAAATCCCTTTTCTTTCATGTTGCTCGTTGACATTGATGATCCCATCGACATTCCCAATGTAGACCTATAGATAGGCCTACAGAGCCTATACAAATGTTTTGGAATACGTGTAGCTGGAAATACATCCACAGAACCCATGTCAACGGCCATATTTTGGCCAAACCTACAAGAAAAAAATAAAGTACAAATTGAAAAATTAAAACGAGGAAATCAATTACTAAGAGATTAATTTTGCCTTCTCTAATGACAACTAGAAAAATGTTGTGCTGAGAACCACACTTACTTCTGGCACAATTGAGAAATTTCCGTGTTTAGCTCATTGACTTTCTCTAGTTTCTCTGAAATAGAAAATCACAAGTCTCACTTTCTGAAGAAAATGATTTACTGTGTTATTGGTATGGGCTAGAATAGAATGTACCACCGCTAAGATGAATTCCACCCTTTTCAAAGTCCAAGCGCAAATAGCTAGCGGCCCTTTGAGCTTCTTTTGTAAGCAGGTGACCCTCATCTTCAGCCTTTTTCACCGCATCATACAGGCCGCGGTTTGTATTAAGATACTACATGGTGGTGAAAACAACATAGAAACAAGAGTGACCATTAATAGGCAGTTCTCAGCTCGATAATTTTCAATCAACTGGTCACTGTTGATTATGCTAACTGAAAGTCAAAAAAATGGTCACCTCACATGTAGATAATCATTAATTCTCATTGATGCCTTGTTGGCCTCCTCAACAAACTCCCTGATAAGCAGGCCACTCAGATTATACATGTAGAATTGAACTCAGATAGATGCAACTAGAAGGCAATGAAAATAATGACAGGGTAGTTACTTTCTTAAGAAAGGTTGAAAACAAGAAAAGAAGACATCACTTATATAAGGACCTGTCAGGATGAGTATTCCTACAAAGCTCTGCGGAATCCACAACTGAGCAAACCTAGCACATGAGACAAGGTCGGAACCACTAGAACCACTGGAGAAATAATACAATTAATTCATAAAGAAAAGAGAGACCCCAAACCCTGACCATACGGTACCTTGTCTGAAATCTCATCCATGGCTTGAATTATCTCAGCCGCGGAAGGCATCCCACATACATAAGTAACCAATTCTGTCGACCTGACAAAAGTAGAAAGTAGTCATAAACCTACAGTGGCATAGAGTTACTTTAATCATATAGCAGCACAAAAGGAGCAGCATCACAGAACGTCATCAATTCACCTCCGTAAAAATCCATGAATGCAATTCGTTAAGCTTAAAAATGCTTGAATCTCCATAAAACATTATTGCCATGTGCAACGTGAAGTTATGCACTCAATCATCCATGCCAGAAAACTAAGACGGTAAGACTCAAAATAACTTTGAAAACTTTCAGCTATCATACTTACAAATATCTGCAAACAGTTAAGGAAAAACTGAACAGCACATTAGGATTCCTTCTTCACCTCTTACAATCTAAAATTCTTATGCAGACAGATGGAGACAAGTGATGCGTGTACTTTGCAACTTTTTCCAAAAGATTTTATTCGTAGTCTCCTCTACAATAATACGCATTATATATTCGAGATATAACTATAAGAGTCCTAGTGCTCAAATTGCCAGTAAATCGCAAACAGTGAGGGCGATGAAATCCTGAGCATAATCATAAGTATCAATAAAATACAATACAAATCACGCTAAAAATTCTTCAACTATCTCAATTGACGAACTTCAAAAATTCTATGAGCTTACAGAATAGTGTGCCCATTTGAATTCCTTTCGGCCCCCAAAATTTGGATACCATCCAAACTGAGACTGAAATGATTGAAACCAGCTTCCTGATGATTCGATTCCACTAAAGCATGAATACACAACTAAACGCAAAGTTCCGCGAGCAATCATCCATGTCGCACAGTTCCGTCAAACTACCTTAAGAAACTCTCCAACTACTGAAACCCCGACAACGCGACCGAAGCATTTTAATACATTAGTTCGGGGTACCGATCAGTAACTCACCTTTCGATAGCCTCGTCCACGAAGCGTTGAAAGCCTTTGGGACTCTTCAAGTGTTGGAACCCATAAAGGCCAGTCGGCGCTCCATTCTGGGAAGTCTCCTGAGAATAAGTGCGAATCCTGACAAGAACTGAGCTGTGGTTGCGTAATATCGGCCGGATAAGTAGACCAGAGAGTGCTCGTCGGATTACGGTCGACATGGTTCAGTAATGGCGGCGTGGTGGCGGCTGGCGAACGACGCCGCGAGGTAGGAAGCAGTACGAATGTGGAGGGAGGACCCAAGGATTACCGGAAATCGCCGAGTGGCTGACGATTGGCGATCTCGATCCGACGTCCGAGCGATCTGGAGCACCGACCTAGGCGTGCCGAGCGATTGGCAAAGTGAATACAGAAGGGAAGAAGATGGAGTCACGTATGGCCGTCGAGCGGGAACTGCAAACCCTACAACACCGCGGCCTGGGTTTTCTTGCTCACGCCCAAATGGAACAGAGAGTTGGAGGGAGCATGACAATCATTTCACTTCTATGTTTCCGTTCTAAACTTACTTCTAAAATAATTTTGGAACAGGAATTCATTCGTTAATGTAATTTTATTTTTTATTTTTGAAATGAAATTTATTCCAAATACAAATTTGGAAGGAAAAATAGCGACAAAAAAATTATAACTTCTCCAACAAATAAAAGTAAAAAAAAAAAAAACCCTTCGTTACGGTTGTAGCTACTGCCATCGTCATCACCGTTGGTTGTCGCCGCAATCGCCCCTCGTCGCCATCACCCATCGCTATGACCACCGTCGACCACTACCATCGATAGCCGCCCGCAGTCACGGCCGTTGCCAGCCCCCATCGACTACCCCTACTTATATCTTAGAAGTAAAAATTTTCAACTGTTGTCAAATAAACTTCTATTCGAGAATTAGAAGTTTATGTCGTTATCAAACGCAATTTTTTTCCTCAAAAACTCATCCAGAAATAGAAATACAAAAATCTATTTCTAATTAGAAATCTATTTCTGGAACAGAATGATTGTCGCGCATCCCCTTGGTTAATCAACTTCCGAACGGGATTGAGTTCCAACATTTTTTTTTTCTAAGAAGTAAAGCAACTAGCACGAAATTCTTTGGGCCAGGCTTGTTCTGTTCGGGCTTGACTTCAAACGTTGGATGTCCGTACCCGAACTTTTTTGGGATGGGCTAATTTTGTAGTATGAGCCCGGCCCATTTCCGCCCATTTTCCCAGCCCTAATCTCCATCATTACAAACAGGTCTCCTTTCCTCAGAACGTCAATTGGAAGAACTCCCGCAGCCTCTTCGCTTGCTGTAGAGAGCAGTCGGATGTGATGAAGAAAAGAGAAACTATCCATGTAACGAAAGATATTGCGATATCAGAACAATTTCTAGAAATTTAAGATTTTTTTTTTATAATCTTACGAAAACGGAAATGATCTCCACGGTCACAGATGTATTTTGAGGAGAATATGTTGAATTGACTTGGAATTTGACGTTTTTTGTATGTAGCCAGCCTAGCACTAACAGAAGTAGCATTTATTATCATTATTTTTTGCTAGAACTAACAGAAGTGGCTAACATTATAAAATGAATTCACTAAGGGTTTGGCAAATTTAGGATGATCCCCCATGAAGGTCGCCTCCATTTGCCTCGATAGAATGGTTTGATCGGTTTCATTCGGGATGATGCAGTGCGATTAAAGCACATAGAGTGGGAAGACCGTAGATATAGTTTTGTAAAGCAGCTGGGGGACCACTGTTCATGTCATAATGCTGCTGTACATGGACCGCTTTGCCTTTATTCATAGCGTTTCCTTTCTTTTCCACGTTTGTTTTTAAGCGTTTCCCTTTTTTTTTTGGGGGGGGGGGGGGGGGGGCTATTGAGAAGTATGTCCTAACGTTTAAAAAGAGTCGCGTAACAAGAATCAGAAATAACTTCACATGTCGTGAAACGGGATTCTCGGATCATTTTGATGATGATCCACGAAAAGTTCCATTGAAATTTAAAGGATTTTCAGTTGGAGAATGCAAGAGCTAGGTAGTGCAATGCTGCAAGCAGCAAAATACCGGCACACTCTTTGGCCCCTCATTTTGGCTAATTGTGGATTCAAAGCGAATCGCATGGATATCATTAGGTAGACAGAGCTTATTTCACATAGTTTGAACTTACGGATAATTAATTTCATGGTCGGTCTGTTGTTATCTCAAAATCCAAAATCTATCTAATCAAAGTTGGTTCTCGATTTGTGAAATCGGGAACAGACCATATTGACTTTCGAATCAATCTAGGATCAACTCAACTCTGGCTACGTATTGTTTTGGGGTTTCTTCTGCTTGTAAGTCGGTATAGTTTAATCGTTAAGTGGAGGATTTTGCCACCGGAATTATGGGGGAATGCTTGGTGGTTCGACCGCTTTATTCGCCAACACGATGCCTTCTCTTACTACTCAATGACAATCTTCATGTATGCATCAAGCCCACGAGAAGCATGTGAGTTTGCTGATATTCATCGGCGATGCACTGTCTTATGAGAGCACATGAATTTCCACGTGAAGAATCCGGTAGAAACAACATGCACGCTAGAGTGGCTATTGCTAATTCGGATTCGATTTGGTCTATCCAGTCCCGCAGGAATTGAGGACTAGAGCAGCTATTGCTAATTCCAAATTTCTAAAACCAGAACCACCCAAAAGCGGTTGATTCATCCTGTTTTCAGGCAGAATAGAGAGTAGTGCTCACCGCTATTTGTAACTAATTGATTCGACACAAACCAAGTCTTACTCGTCATTCGATATGATCTATTTATTTTAAGGTTCACTTGCAGCCGAGCACATCATGAATTATTGTAGACTAACGTTGGCAGACCAAGCATAGGTTAAAAAAAAATTTGTAGAAACATTATCATACTCTAGATAGTTTTCTAAAATTTCGGATAAACTGTTTGTGAACATAACAATGCTTTATAAAAAAAAAAGAAAAAAATGTCCAAACTCTCATTTCATCAAGTCAAATCAAATCAGATCATACAGCCGGTCAAAGAAACTATACCATACACGTTTGCCTTTGCGGCTGGCTGTCCTATTGGTCCTATCTAAAGGCATTATGCAAAGACTAATAAAATAAACTCTAACAAATGAGTATATAATAATAGTAGTAGGTTCAGGCTATTGCTATTCATTTGGCTAGTGTTACAGATTGCTATTGCTTTCGGATTTTTTTTAAAGTATATTTGCAATTTGTTTGGGACGTGGTCCTTGGGCACTGGACCGGAGTATGGAGCAATCTTTACATGTTGCAAAAAGAACCCACAACTCAAAATGCTCCCTCTAAAGCACCTTTGGGTAAAACAGATAAGTGGTTATAAATTCGACCGCGAAAATTATCCAAAAAATCCCAAACTTATTGTACGGCAGTGAATTGAGTCCTAAAACTTTTCACGATTTGCCAATTTAGCCCTAAACAATTCGATCGTATCAATTTAGTCTTAAAACTTTTCACGATTTGCCAATATAGTATTTTCAGTAAATCCTCAAAAGCGTTAGGACTAAATTGATATAATTAAAAGATTTAGGACTGAATTGGCCATCGTACATGTTAGAGTAATTAAATATTAAATTACGCCTTCATCCAATAGCTTAAACTTTTAGACGATTGGCAGCGGTCCTACAAAATCTGACATGATATCAGCGCATGAGAACCTGAGTTCAAATCTTTTCAGGACCCTATTTGCCTCCTCAATGATACATTTCCACGCTTAATAATGGTAAAAGAAAAAAAAAAGATCAGACCAAGCATGAGGGAGAGTGTTAGAGTAATTAAATATCAAATCGCGCTTTCATCCAATAGATTTAAGTTTTTGGAATAGTTGGCAGCAATCCTACAAAATCTCAGAGTACAATAAATTATGACTTTTTAGATAATTATTCTTAAACCTTAATTTCAAGTGATGCGAGATATCTCGAACCGTGACATCATTTTAGTCATTCCTTTGTAAAATAAGAAGAAGCCGGCTTCTTAGCAGTGGTGCGCAGCTCACGTCCTCGTATTTGTCGTAACCCAAAAAGTTTGCTTTGCTGTAAAGTACAAGCAAACCCCTGCCCAACAAACACTTGGATTTAAGTAGTTATATATCAGAAGACATACACCTTGTTTTGTCATGTTGGAGCGTAAATTCCTCGAGAAGGATTGGCAACTCTTTTGGCTTAGATCATACTTCATTTAGTGCTTTTAGTCTAATGTTGGAATCAAGCTACGTGCGTTTCAATGGGCCCATTTCGTGTGATCTTTCAATAGTTAACATGTCAGTAATCAGATGTACGATGGAGGAGAATGCTGTTGCTATGTATGAGTAATTTGAAAACAAACCGGATCAAATTGGACTTACTTTAATCGAACATTTCAATTGATTGGATTTCCCATTTCGTTGCCTTTTCTTGTGGCGAAAGACAAGTCACATATATCCACACGCTGAAGAAAAGATCATTTCCTTTTTGCCATCTTCTTGACCGAACAATATCATATAGCATCAGTCCCTGGCAAAGCTCATGAGGAAGAAATCGAACTTTCGTTTCGGGCACTGATTTGGATCTGTGATGCGTCGAGGAAACCGAAATTATGTAAACTGATCCCGAGTTAACGAGAAAATTAGTGTAAAAACTAGCATTAGAGGTACAAAGACGATGACATTCCATATTTTTTTCGCTGATTCATTATTATGTTCAACACCTGAAATTATTGTTACATAGGGGGAGAAATTTTGCATAGATTCTCAGTTCTGCCGCCGCCTAATGCTGCAGTTATTATTAACTTATTAGTGAGAGCTAGGTTCGACATTTTTTTGTACAAACTTATATTGCGGAGGGTTGGAATTAAATGTTATTGAATGGTCCACCCATGAGAGAGCCTAAAGTGTCCCTTCTTCGAGCTAGGAGCGGATGTTGGTGCTCCTTGTGAATTCGCTCATGTCTATGTCACCGAAGCTACTCCGGGAAAAACTCTCGACTCCGGAGATCTCGCGGCTGAACAACCAAGAATGGTCGCCACCTGCCGAGGTACACAACCCGAATTCGCCATAACCTTCTTGGCGATCTCCCTCGAACATCATGTTCCACGAAGAAGGGTTCTCGAGGAACGTCTCCCACCGTATGTGATTCGTCCAAGGGTCGTCGAAGTTGCTTATATTCGGGTCGAAGGAGGGGGACTTGCCTGTTGAGGAGCTCTCGATTACTGGGGAGCTAAAGGTATCGGAGCTTCCATCGCAAGGATAGATCGGTGTCTTGGGCTTGCTAACTTCGAACTTGGCTTGCTCATTAGGTTTAGAAGAGACCTGTTCGTTAGCTTGTTCTTGGAGAGGCTTGTGAGTGACTGGATCGATGCCCATCCTGATTAGCTTCTTCTTGATGTGGGTGTTCCAGTGGTTTTTGATCTCGTTGTCCGTTCTTCCGGGTAGTCTTGCTGCTATTTTCGACCATCTGAGGCAGATGGAAAATAGTTGAAGTAACATGTTTAGGTAGAAAGGAAAAAAAATTTCTTTCGTATAATGAAAGCTCAATCCTATTTATATATCTAGGAAAACTCAGCACCACCAACCCCATGATAAATATGAATTTTCATTGGCGATCCTGCGTATATTGATTCCATTGAAGAAGAAAGATGAGATAAATGGCTACAATAACTCTGCAATAAAAACACATAAAATGACAAACAAAGAGGAGCAAAATCTGCTGGCACAATTTCTAACATCATCATCCCAAAAACTAGGAAAAGAAAGAAAGAAAAACGTAGGTTTGTTTGCATTAAAAATAAATAAATCTCCAACACATACAGATATATATATATAGTCGGATGAATAACTCGACTAACTATATGTTATAGTCTTTCAAAGCATGATGCATATACAGCCGGTGGCGCTATTTGGGAAGTACTGATCGAAGAGGAAACCAACCGGTTGCCGAGAGTGGCATGGAGATCAATGACCAGGCGTTCCTCGGCTTCGTTGAGGAGGCCGCGCTTGAGGTCGGGGCGGAGATAGTTGGTCCAGCGGAGCCGGCAACTCTTGCCGCAGCGGCGGAGCCCGGCGAGCTTCGGGACGGCCCGCCAGCAGCATTGGCCGTGGGTGAGTATGAAGTTGACCAACTTCCGGTCCTCCTCCGCCGTCCACGGCCCTTTCTTCACCCCGAGCTTGTCGCAACACGGTTGCCTGCCCATCGTTCTCCCCTCTCTCGGCTACTTGCGAACCTCAAAATTGCATATGCAATCCCACTCCGAGTGGAACTCAACCCCGCCTCACCCACCTTTATATACTAGTAACTTTCGTCCCCACTTTTATTATTATTTTCGACGAAAATGTCCTCTGAGTAGGGGTTTGTTGTGTCACGCTTCTTTTGTGCGCGTGCATTTGACCTTCCGGGACATAGCTCGAATTATGGCCCTATTAGTAAGGTCGCCAAAGATTGTGAGCAAGTAGTGAGCATACCACGCCTTCTGAAACAAATAAAACTACTGCAAATTTGCCTCAGTGACTACTTTTCTCACTTGAGAATTGGGAGACGGAGGCTTAACCCCCCCACTTTCGAAGGAGTTGGGGTAAGGTCACGCGAGGAGGGAGCAGGGTGTCACAATTTACGTATATACATAGCACACACGATGAGTTGTAAAATAGAATAGAATATGACCAAACAAAAAATAAAAACCAAAAAAAGGAGCACCCGAGCCTATAATTAACAGAGATAAGTACCCAAAAGATGTTAAATTTATTATATTTGTATCAATTTTGTCCTAAACATTTTCCCATTGATACCAATTTAGTACACCCAATCAATTTAGGTAAAAAATTACCGACATGGACACTAACTGTCCTATGTGACACAACTGGCGTTGACATATATAACTTTCTTAGATTTCAAATATTTTTTTCAAACTTTTATTAAATTGTTATTTTTTTTTATTTTTTTTTCATTGTGGCCACACAGGGTTGTTGAAGTTCAGTAGATTAAAAAAGTAAAAGAAGGAAAAAAAAATAAAAGAAAAATAATAATAAAATCAGGAAAAAAATTACTTAAAATTTATAAAAAAGAAAATGTCTGTGCCAACGCCAGTCATGTCACGTAGGACAGTCGGTGTCCATGTCAGTAATTTTTAGCCTAAAATGGCCGTATGAACTGAATTGATACTAATATGAAAAAGTTTAGGATTAAATTAATCAAATTAATATGTTGGGGTCTATCATTGAGAGGACTTTCCAAACATACATAATTTGATGCGGGTGTAGTGTTAATACGTGATCATGAATTACAAATCGACCTCCCTAAGATGAGAGGATGGAGTTAATATGGCGAGACGAACAGCATCGCCTTTATAGAACGTGCGTAATAGATCGGCGACTGCACGAAAGGGAAAGAAGATTAATGTTGCTTTAATCAATAATTTATTACATTTTCCTAAAAAGATGAAAAATTTCTAGCCCGTTTGGGGCGTAGACAAAAATTCGAACTAGCTCACCAACATAGACCATCGTCCACAATGCCGTCTCGACGAAATCGCCAAGCTACATGATGGGGGCTTGTTGCGCGGAGTAGTGATGATAGCTTCTATCTAATATGGAGCCTAGGAACATGTTAAATACCATCTAATTTGCGATTTAAAAAAAATCTGTTTTTACCAATAAGAGAATTAAAATGAAATAAACAAAAGTTCCTAACAAATAAATAAAAAAAAATCGGTAACACAGAACTAAACAAAATTAGAACATATAAAACGCTGAGTGTTCTGAGAAAAAAAAATCGAAGTTTAAGTTATAAATTTATAACGTACTTAAGTCAATTGATATGCTTCGGTACATCTGAGAGATTACGGTGAATGAAGAAGTTTGTTTAATTTAACAGTAAAAAAATGTGAAAAGACAGTGTCGTTTGCGAGTTCTGATTTTTGCAGCACGCCTGTCATCTTAAATTGATTTAGTGCATCTTAAAAGCGACGGCGAACTAATTACTTCACTTAACAAGAAAACATCGAAAGTTTTGAGTGGAATTACAGTTAATCTATAACACAATTTGTTGTTTTAAATTCTTTTTTATTAAGATAAATTTAATAAAAGCTCGAACTAGTGTTCTTTTTATCTAATGTCGCATCTTTTTTTTTATGTCGCATCTCATATTACTGATTTTACGAAAGATTCGAGATATGAATACTGCACAGGCTATGCAATTAGGGCTTGCATAGTAACAATTTTAATTCTTTGATTCTGTTCTCGAGAACAGTGAAGAATGATAATCATATTTGGTAACGCAAATAATTCTGATTTTGATTCTATTCCCAGAATCAGTTTTAGAGAATCAGAATCGGTTTTAAAGCAAAATCCAAAAAAAAAGTTAATTTTGAAAAAAAAAATTACTTTTAAGAAGCACAAAACAGAATGAAATCCTATATCTCTCATTTTTTCCTTTCAATCTTCTAGTCACTTTTCCCTTAACCTAATAAAAATAAAAATTTAAAATTTAAAAAAATTGATTTTTTTTAAAATCACAAAAAAATTCCTAAAAATTAGAAGAGGCTTAGATTATGCTAGTTTGATCTCATTTTCATAATTTTGGGCCTAAATTTCCTAGATTTCACAGATTTTACTCCTCTACAAAAAAAAAATATCGTAGAAGATGGGAGCACCCAACATGCGGATGGTAACATATATATTCATAGCCGTGCGTTACAAAATATAATCACCTACACGTGGAGCTGGAGCCAAACACTTACTTGGATTTAGGACAAAAGTTGCAAAATGATAGTGAAGGACTTATACTTCGTATCAAGGAGGATAATTTTTTTTTTCAATGGATAATTTGGTTATTTCGCTGTTATGTTTGTATGTATTTGAGCCCTTAATATTAAAACTTGTCCCATGTTTCAATCGAATTTAAAACGTGATGTATTAAAATTTATGTTTCATTTATGAGATGCTCAAAAAATAAATATATTTTAAATTATTTTATTATGCATGGAAAATTAGTTTTCAATTTAGAATGAAATTTTACAAAGTAATTATATAATTATTTGAAGTGAAAAAATGAGGAAGAGTAACATTTTTTTTAAACAGAAATTTTGTACAGTTATCAAATGTGTTTCTAGTTCTCTAAAACTCATTCAAAAATAAAATCAGAAAGAGCCATTTTAATTAAAATCAATTTTTTAGGACAGAATGATTATGGCATGGCCTTAATGCCTAAAAAAGCGCGTGCATCCGGCATCTCAGATTGGCTTTTGCGAAAGGTATGATAATCTTTTAGCGAAAGCTGCTGGCGAGCTACAAAGGATTGTTTTCCCTATTGCTGGGACGTCACCTATGAAGATGTTATTGGGTGCACCGGGTACATTGAACCTCATGCACTTTGATCCTTAGATAAGGTGGGTCCCGCGTTGATTCACCAAAATCAAAGGCTGAGATTAATTGAGATCACCAGTGTGCCCGGAGTACCTAAGAACTTCTCCTGAATTTGGAATATGATGCAAGGATAATGTCCCATCCAATAGAAGAACGCCACCTAAGCATTCAAATTTCAAGGCCCCCTCAATTTCTCCTCTTACTTAAGCAAGTCATCACCCTTCTCGTCAGCGCTCTTCCTCCGAGGCAACCGACCAACCCGGTCAAGATTGATAAAAATTCATTTGTTTCGCAAAATATCATCCATTGGAATTTTTTTTTAAAAAATTCATTGTTATTACTTATGAAAATATTTCTATTATTAGCAACAATAAGCTCCTAAACATTTTTGATGGTGATGAAAATATTTTCGATTGACACATTTTCATGAGAAATATAAATAGTCATAATTAGAAAAATATTTTTCAAAGTTACGGGTTTCTATGAGGCAAACGGAATTTAAGTAGACGAGTTCAAATCAAATGGAGGAGCGAAATATGAAGCTCTTAGTGATGCCTGCTAAAGTAGGGGTGAGCATGGTAGGTTTCATGTTTCAATTTTTTTTTCTCTGTCCTATGTCTTTATGTAGTCCCGTAGTATTCTATGGCATCACATGATAAGTGTGTGATGTAAAAACACTAATATGAGCTTTCATTTTTTGTTATATCTGTGATTGAAAATTTTATTTTTTTAATATTTCATATTCTTCATGTTTACAAGTATGAGTTATGGTCAGTGGATTGTGGTAGCAAATAATGATCATTAAAAGTGATGATTCACCACAACCGTTCCATTAAGATTTCATATGGAACTTAGGTAGATCCTGAAACTGAATATGGAACCCGCAACAGAGTAGGTTCCAAAAATTGAGAAACCAATTCTAACAGGTAGGTTTCAAGTTTCATATGAAACTTGGACCGATCTTGGAACCATTCATCCCTATGCTAAAATGCCTCGAGAAAAGGGTTGACACTCGTCAAGCCTCTAGAGATGCTTGCATGATTAATGAGAGGCATTGTCCGTAACAATTCGTGAGTGAGAATGTGGCAGGATTCAAGCTTATGTGACGATATCTATAATCTCCATCTTGACTCTCAGCATTGGTACTCATGGAGGCAAAGGCATAAAAACTCACCTTTCCGGCGAACGCAAGCACATCGAGAATCAAAGCTAACAATGATCGAATTTGGAATGGGCCACTCAACAAGTGGCTTCGCCTAAAACAAAGATAAAGAGAGTTGGGTCTTGAGATATTGGGGGAGAAGTGTGATGGGAGGAAAAGCTACTAGCCTTTTTGACTTCGTTACCCCGGGGGGGGCTTGAATGATTCGACAAGGAGAAGTCCTTTAGGATCGTCTTATTGATGACAGATAGGACTAGCTCCCTTGCTCCCTTATTCCTTTCATAAGACACAAAAGAAGAAGTACCCCGTTTTTTTTTTTGGGCAAGATGAGACACTGGTCAAAGCTCGACTGGATTAGCCGATAAGCTAGTTCGATAATGGGATTGTTTGTACTTTGGTCATGTAGGAAATTGAGCGTGTGCTCCATGCCACGCCCACACTTGCGCGGAGTTTTAACCATAGGTCCAATTATGACGAGGGAGTTAAATATTTAGAGCCCTTTTTCCTTTTCCTCTCTACTCTCCCCCTCCCCTCCCCCATCCTTAGGGTTTCCGCCGCCCACTCTACCCTTTCTATCTCTCTACCTCTTTGACTCTCATTCTCAAGATTTCTACTTGATTTTGAGTGGATTCAAGCGCGTTTCTAAGTCTTTTTTTTTTTACTTAGATTGTTTTTCTTTTTTTCTACCACTCTATTTTATTAGGATTTTGTGAGCATAAATAATTTTCTGCAACTGATCTTGAATGAACGTGGAAACTAATTCGGCTATTTGTTCAGTTGACAGCCACTGATGAGAATGTTCATGACGTAACTTCATAAACTCTTTGAGATTAGACAGCTCTTCTCTCCCGATTTAGATTTAGGTCTAGATTTAGTAATTTTAATCTTTTGAACTAGATTTAGATATAGATCTGGAAGTTTTCTTCATATATTTGATTCGTGTTTTTTTTTCAACATCTTAATGTTAGTATTATCGCTCGGCTATGGTGATGGGAATGTGAACATAAAAACGGGCACCATAAGCCATTTCGATTGGTTTGAAAGTTCTCCGTGTGTGCTCATCACTCAATCTGATGATTGGTCATCAAGATTATATGGTGACAGATCCATTCTTGAAGGATGAGAGTGTTCCTCTAACTATAAAATACGCTATGGTATTTGGCATTCTATGTACTTTTCAAATATTATCCTGATTAATGAATGGAATCTTTCTTTCGAGTAAAAAAAATTATGAGAATACAATTGATGAAAGATAAATTGTAAGAAAATGCATTCTATTGCAATTTAATTCCTATAAAAATAATTAGTTCATCATTCATATTTAATTTTTATGGATCATGTGCTTGCATTAGACTGATGGCAGAGGCAGATATCAGTCTACATAGGCCGGATACGGATTGGTAAGGATGACTCTATTGAAGGTTTGAATCCGGTCGGGCGTAGCTTCGACAGGGAGATCTTCGTGGTTAAGACAGAGGGCTCTGGGCATTGGAGTTCACATGTAGTGGCAAACTTCAATTGTGCCCCTGCTCTCGCTTTCCTTTGTTACGTTGCAGCAAAGGGCGATACTGGCGTGCAAACTTGCAGAAACTCTGATATTCAAGAGCCATTGCATCTCGCCAAAGAAGCTGGGCCTGCAAAAAGTTACCCCGTACAGTGATGCGAGCTTGTTTAGTTCGGCCACTCTATGTCGGCTGAACCCACTTCTTTCTACTGGTGCCAAAGCCCACCGCATAGTATTCTGCCAAGGCAAGGGACAAGAGCCGCAAAATTGCAATGACGAAGAAGGCCATGAGCTTTAATAATTTTAGAAGGCTTCAAACTTAATAAGTCCATAAACCGGAGAAATTGAAAATATGTGGGTACACAAGAAGAGGAAATCGGCACAATATTGAGCCCATATTGGTGTCCAAAAGATAAATGCACGATCGACGCTCCCTGCCGTCTCACCTTGTCCGTGACGCATCGAAGCGGTTCCCCTACAACGTTGACGGTCCCGTCGCCGCACGGCCAGATCAGCCCGCTCACCAAACACCACCCTCCGACGCGGCTGCTGTTCCAACTCAGAGACGCCAATGATCGTGACGCAGCCTTGATTTTCGGTACAGTACTCCCGAAGCCGGTGAGTACAATAAAAAAGGAAAGTGTGGGTACACACAGGATGACTTCCCCAGTAAAAGGAAGCCATGCTTGTCATTGCCCGTTTGTCTCTTGAGTTATAATTTGCGGAGATCTTGTTTCAACGCACAAAATGCGATTCTGCTAGCGTTTGCTCATGCGTCCAGGTTCTTCACGTTTCCCGCAATTTATTTACTTACGTGATTCTTGAGTTTTGTTCGTGTGTGATATAACGACGGTTTCGAAACCTAGAGTTGTCTTGACCTTGACCTTAATGTGTTTGTATCTTTGCTATGAAAACGATTGCAGCGAATTTGTTGGATTTATTCACAGCTAGACTCCCATGCGACGAGTAAATTTAAGGAATAGTCACCTTCGTAATTTCACTGATTTGGACAAAGGTTTGGCTCTGTCGAAGACAACCTCGCCCGTTATAGTCACCATAATTGACTACCAGGATTTGCCTAGCTAGCTAAATCACTTATGAAATCCACAACATAACCAGCTGTTAAGGGCATTCTCGTTCTCGGAATTTTTCACTTTGCATTTTCATGGGCATTCAAAAAAATTCATTATCGGCATAGACTTGGGAAGCGGCCGGCTCGCTCTATCAAAATTGCTGGAAATGGTGTTTGTCAATTTTCGGATGCAAAATCAATTGGTTTCCTAGCATCGAGTACTACCTTCAGTTCAAATGGTATTGAACATGACTCGTTTTGGGAGAAAATTACCAAAAAATGACAAACCTATTGTAATTGTGACAAGTTAATTCTAAGGTTTTTTTTTTTTTTGCTTTTCTTTTCGATCCTTCTTTTTTGTTTTGTAACCCATTATGGCTGACATCACCGGAGCTTGTCGGCTGTCGGAGAGGGTCACCCTCACCTGGTTCTGGGTGAGGCCATGGCCACCTATGCCCGCTGTCGACAAGGCTATGGTTGCCTTCACTCGTAGCCACGCCTCACGAACCCAGGCCATCGTGAGGCGCAGTTCCGAGCAAGGCTACCTTTGCCTGTAGCCATCAAGGCCATGGCAAGGCTGTCCTCACATAGCCTCGGCCAATGGGAAGAGAGAGAGAGAGAGAGAGAGAGAGAGAGAGAGAGAGAGAGAGAGAGAGAGAGAGAGAGAGAGAGAGAGAGAGAGAGAGAGAGAGAGAGAGAGAGAGAGAGAGAGAGAGAGAGAGAGAGGAAAAAAGAATAAAAAATATTAAAAAATAATAAAAGATTTATCTGAGTTGGCACCGGCTGGCCAAGAGAATAAAATTGACATAAATGCAAAAGATTTAGGGCTCTACCAGCAAAAAAGAAGATTTAAGATTGAATTGGCACAACTACAACAGGTTTAAAACTTTTTATTTGCAATTTTCCACTCATCTTGGTGTACTATTAAAGCATGCATGTACCCATCAAGAGTATCTAATAAGAATTCGATATTTAAAGAGTGTTTAGTAAATATGTATTACTCCTGCATAAAGTTCAAATGTTTACAAACTAAATATGTATCTTCATTAGCCCAATTTTTTGGGCCAACAAATACAATATGACCAATCTCTACACGGACGATATGTAACGACATACTAGAGAAGATGGAGACTGAAGTCAACTCACGGCTAGAGAGAGTGGCAACTGGACTATTGAAGTCCATTTATAAGAGCCAAAGCATTGCTAGTTAACTGAGCCACCCTCACGATGCTGTTTCTAATTGGCCCTTTAACTTCCTCATTGTTACTAATCCCACCCTCTTGAAATCCATCCACGCAAGTGTCCTCGTCGGTCAAAGCAGCACTCACCCAAGTCTGTATGTTGCTCATGTTGGTCTCGAATTCAGGGCCATCAAGACCCTTCATCGCGGCCAACGACTGGCGGATCTCGTCGACTGAGTCGCTCATGGTCTCGACGCAGTCGATCACTGCCCCTGCCTCGCTCTTGCTCAGGCCGCCGGCCTTCGACAACTTGGCCACCATCTTAGAGGCGGATCGTGCGCTCTTCAGGGTCACCGACAGAGCTGCATTGGCCATCTCCTCAGGGCTCCTTTGGATGGTGCTTGCGTAGGAGGAGAGCGTCCGGTAGCAGACATCCGGATAGATGGTGAGCCCGCACGAGGTCTTGATGAACTCGGTGTTGGATGACGAGTGGTCGAGCCTCGACGAGGCCACGCATGGTTGGCCAATTGAGAATAGAATGAAGATGGCGGTGGTTGAAATTGCAAGGGCGAGCCTCGGGATGGCAGAAGTAGAAGAAGAGGAATGGTTTTTCGACGTGGGTGATCCCATGGAGGGAGAGATCATTTAATTGCTGAATTGAACAACAGAACATGCACACATGTTTTCGTCCTAAAAGCCCTTCCTATTCTTAAGTTATAGCTATAGGCGTAGCATGAAAGCTGGGAGTTTGGGACAATGTGAGGGACTCTTTGGCTGGGCTCTCGGGCCCTGGAAAATGATTGAATGGTGACGAAGGAGAGCGGATGCACGTCCAGAAGCGAGAGATAAGGTGGGGTTGATCCACATGTATCGGAACATGGAGGAGCACATATGGGGTCAGGAATGTGAAAAGCAGAGAATTATTTTGGAACGTGGTAGAGCAAACATGTAGTTCTCGTTTTGGTGGCCCTGGCCATTCATCCCTGCGTGAGCATTAAATTATATTCCGGAAAAATTGTCCAAAAAGGTCCCAGATCTATCGTACTTTTGTCAATTCAATCCTAAATCTTTTGATAATTTGTTAATTGAGTCCACCCGATTCATTTACCTCGGAAAATGCTTATGAGAATACCCAGTCAACCCCGGCAAGTCCTACATGGATGGGTCGGCACTGACTTGAACGCTGGACATCGATATGTTTAGGTTTTTTTTGGACAAACTCTTAATCCTTATCCTTATACAATACTAGCTATACCAGTATAAGATATGAGGTAAATGGAACCCAACTACTGCAATGCATACGCGGGGCCTAACTTCACCAAACATCCCAAATTCGACATTGCCGTTGGTACATTGAAACCCGTTTTCAATTGAATCGCTAAGTGTACAAAAACTTAAACTATATTCTTTTTGCTAAAACACATCGTGATCTTGAATTAGATGATTATATCAATTATTTTGTTTAAATACACGTGGAATTTTAGCCAAAAATCAGTGATGTGGATACCAACCATCCTACGTGGCACGACCAGCATTGACATGAACAAATTTTACAATATTTTTCAAAATTTTAATTATTTTTAAAAAAATTTCTTATCTTATCTTATTATTATTATTATTTTTGGTCTGGAAGTGGCTGAAGAGGGTCGTCATTCCCTTGTTGGCCACTTCTAGAAAATAAAGAAAAGAAAAGAAAAGCGCTTTGGGATGCCACGTTAGATGATCGATATCTACATCAGTAGAAAACAAAGAAATGAAAAGGCAAAAAAATACAAAAATATATATACATATAAAAAGTTGTCCAAACGGTTGTGCCGTGTAGGACAACTGCCTCCTCAACAATTTCCACATAAAATTGATTTGATGGACAATTTTAAAAATTTAGGACTCAATTTACAAGATTAAAAGGTTTAAGACTTAATTGACGAAAGTCTAATAAGTTTAGGACCTTTTGGATAATTTTCCTAATACTCGAGGAGTCATTTGGAAAACAGAATTTAGTAAAAAAGGGCCAGTACCTATCTTTTCAGCGTAGAGGCAATAGAATCATGCGTGCAGCCCTTCATTCCTAAGTTTTCAAATCTAATAAATCTATTTGCATTTGAATATAGCTCGTAGAATACGGGGGAATTTCTCCTCGTCCATGCCATTGAAAAGACTTCAGACCCTGCAGGTCTCGAAAATGTTCATCCAGATATCTAAAAAAAACACGGCGCAAAAATATTGAAAGTGTCAAAGTTTCGTTCGGCGCTTATTTTGCATCAAATTTTTTCGTCGGATCACTTTAGTGCCACTTACGAAAAACGATCAATTAAGTGTCAACTTCAATTTGAATTGTCGGAAATGTGAAGTTGCAATCAAGCATTTTCCCAAATTCGAAATCCTAATTCAATTTTTTTAGGGTAAATTCTAGCATCCTAGCTCTTGCTATAGACAACCCCAAAATTAACAGCTGAAACTTGCAATGGAAGGAGGAACATGATGGTCGGCTCGAATTCGTTTCAACGTAGCATCGGCTCAAATTCTTGCACCCTAATCTTTTGGACTGAGACTTCGATCTTTTGCGTCATTGCCCGTCACTAGTCGTCACTACTCTTCACTGCTTCCATTCGTTCACCGTCACTGCCATTGCGTTTGAGAAAGCATGGCGAAAATGCTCTTTCCATCTGTTTTCTGTCCATGAAAAGCTTCAATCACGGTACAGCCACAGGTTGATCGCAAAGCCTCCTCTTCCTCCTCCGAGCTCGAAACCGGTACCTTCTCTGCACATGTTTCGGATTTCATTGTCCTAAGCTGCGGCAAACGTGAATCAAAGCATCACGAAGGCGAATCTCAGGCTGAGACAGAGCTTTTTTCCTCCATGTGAAAGCAAAGCTTCGTTCCATCAGCTCCACAGAGAGAGAGAGAGAGAGAGTCGTCCCTAAAGAAAACTGCGTCCTTTATTTTATTTTTCCAGGGTGGACAAAACAATTTCCATATTGAACTTCAATTTCTTTTTAAAAAGCCAAGTCGAAGCAAAAAATTAATTTGAAATTCTACGAAGAACTTTTGGTCGAAATTTGTCGCCAAAGGTTCTGTTCATTTCGCGAAAAATGATGTGTTTTTGAAAAATGTTCTCCATGAATAGGAAAATGATAATATTTTCTGGTATTAAGCAGAAACTTGAAAATGAGCTGGATAATTTATTTTTTAGGAAAATGATAATATCTTTCAGTATTCAGCTGAGACTTGAAAATGAGCTAGATAATATTTTCCATTGTCCGGTATGGAAAACTAGATTTGACTTTGCTCTATGCACTCATTTTAATAATTTATTATTTCTCTTTTCTTTTAAATTTTATTTATTTTGTTTTTTATTTTTCTATTCATATTTTAAAAAATCAAAATTTTAATTATTTTTAAATCTTCTGTTTTCTCTCTTATTTTTCTTTTTCTTTTTTTTTGTTTTCTTTCCTTTTCTTTTTCCTTCTTTCTCCACCATGACTGGTTGGTGGTGGTTGCCTGTAAACTTAAGGCTCACCCGGCGACGACCAGCTCCTAGCCAAGGAAGAAGAAGAAAAAAATAATAATTAAAAGAAAAGGCAAAAAAATAAAATAAAAATTAAAAAAATTGGAATTTTTTTAAATAAAAAAGAAAAGGAAGTTGAAGAAGTGAGGGAGGAAAGATGACGAAAAACGATTTTCTCTCTCCCCACTTTTGGTTTTTTTTTTTCCATTGAGGAAAATATTTTCCTTAATTTATTTATTTTCCATGATTCGAACGTCGGAGATCTAGAAAACATTTTCTTGAAAATTGTATTTCACGAAACAAAAAGAGCTACAAATGATCAATTTTTCCCCGATTTCGCACTTAAGTGAGTCGGCAAAGACTTTTGATACTAAAGTGAGCTCCATGCAAAAATTTTCACATTTCTGATGTCCTTATGCAGTCAAATTATTATATTTCAAGTAGGAGTAATCTCATGATTTTAATTGTTTTGTTACATCAGACACTATTAACTTCAATATTCCTAATCGTCACCTCACGAACTTTTTTTTGTTTTTTACCTGTATCTTTGTTGTTCAAATATAATAGTAAGAAAACTGCAAATTCCTTCAATAATTATGTCCTTATATAATTTTATTTGTTTGGATCCCCTCTTGCTCTCCTCTTACTCCCCACTCTACTCTTTAGCCAAAAAGATGGAAAACAGAAGAAAGAAAAAGAGGGCTTACGTGAGGGCCAAAAGGGCACAGGGAACGCTTTTCATCTTTATCATTTCTTCATGACGTTGCAGATACGGATGGTAACATCAATGGCAATTCCTAAACACGAGAGAATATCTTAACAAGCTGATAAACTAACAACAAAGTCCATCCTACTAAATATTGAATATGAAACTAACACCTAATCGGATTGTCATTTGAGAGCTCAAACTAGGATGCTCATAAACGTGTCAATCGAGTGAAAAGTCACTCCTCTCATCTATAAACTAAGTTTGGTTATGGCTTGAGAAACTGTTATGATGTTCTTTCATAATAGACATGAAAAGCTCGAAGTAGGGTACGCGTCGTAATCATTTGAGATTTGCTTTCAATCCCAATAATCATTTCTTGTGTTGCGTAGCTAGAAAATGCAGAATCAATCATAGCGGATGGAAAAAGCCAATGGAATTTGTCGTATGAAGATTATTTAGATTGGAAAAGAAAAAGAAATTTGGCATAATCGATAATTAGAACTCCACGGGAAAAGACATTAAAAGTGCTATAACTTTGGTGCGACGCTTATTTTAATACTAAAACTTTTTGCTAGCTCACGTAAATTTTACTCTTTTAGAAGGAAAAAAAAAAGAGAATCACTTAAGTATCAATCTCGATTTGAGATGTCGGACATCCGACTTGGTTATATTTTAATAATTTTTTTTTGACAGACGAGGCTAGCCGGAAATTTGATGTGGAAAAATTCAATGAAGAAGCCCTTAAACTACGTCACTGTACATGGAAAGCCCCGAATTTCCCCTCTTCTTCAAAACCTAACATAATGCTTGGCGATTTGTTCCTAAATTTACCTCACCTTGAAATCTTAATTTAAACCGACGACTGGGGGGAAATCAAGAGCTGAACCTTGCAATGGATAGAAGAATTAAGCAGAAGCGCTCAAGTTCGTAACAACAAAGTCAAGACGATGGCGAAAAATAATTAAATTATGTAAAGTTGGATTCTTGGAGCTTATAGGCCGCCGATTTTTTCTCCACACTGAGGACAATAACGTCGGAGCCATGGACCGCCCTTGCGAACGGCTGCGAGGGTGTACTCCATCTGGAACAAGTGGCCGTCCAGCGAGAACACAGTTATTGCCCGATCGTAGCGAGTTACTTTACTTCAACTTACGTGCTCAAACTTTGTGCTAGGAAGCTTGTGCTTTGCTTGATGATCACTGAAGTTGTATGGAGAGAGAGAGAGAGAGAGAGAGAGAGAGAGAGAGCTTGTGCTTTGCTTAGAGAGAGCATTTGTGCTTTGCTTGATGATCAACGAAGGTTGCCTGTCGATGGAGAGAGGCGAAGTCAGAGAGGTCCACAGTTTTTTTTTCATAAGAGGCCGCTATCACGCAGGCATTAACATGTTACTGCCGTAGGAATTTATAGTCGGAGATGCATGAGCGATCATTTTTCCTCTAACGTGACCCTAAAGTACTCCAACAATACTTTCGGCTCTTGCCGTACGAAAGTTAAATTACTTCTAGCGGCCTTGCTTCGTACGTCCTCATAATCATACAAATCCAGGGGATGAATGAAGCATGATTTCTTCATCAATTATTTGTGGGATTGTCGGCCATCGGATTCGGACGCCGTGATGGCTGGGAGCGTTCCCAAAAGTGGGTCCTACCCGAGGCCCCCCCGCCCACATGCATCGAAAGGCAAAGCACAAAAGCGCCTTCGCTTTCTCCGTCGTTCGTCCGTCGCTAGTCGAAGCCCGTCAAATCGGACTTTTCCCACGTTTATTTTGCCAACATGGCAATACATTTTCTCGATAGGTGTTGGGGCCACATCAGCATTATGATTGCCAAGGATTTTTTTTTTTTTGGAACAGAATATCTTGTACGGCTAACCCTCGCACGTCGTCATTTTCAAACAGCGCTTAGATCAGAGTCTCAATCGAGTATGGTATACACAGAGGAATCGACCTAGGTTTAATATGGTCATCATGGACTAATGAAGATACAAAAATCAACAATTCCATGTGTGGTAATAATTCGGAATGAAAAACTAAGGCACGTACTTCATGCTTTGTAATTTTGCTACTTCCTCAAAGTAGATCCAAGGACATTAGCACATACGATCATGTGCATATTATAAGATTTTCAATCCTTGGTTCAGATCTTAGAATAGTTCGATTCGAATGTTTTTCATGTGTTTGGTGATTAGCTATATGGCTTCATGTTCAACCTATCGTTATATAGAACCGCGTCAGTCTTTGGCTCATCCCTCTCCTTTCTTTTTTGGGTGGTGCTATTTCCACCCATATGTGACTAATTCCACTCAATTTTCACCAAAAAGATAAAATTGCCCTCTATCATTCAATTTCAATTAAAATTGGTGGTCCCAAATTTATATCTATGTAAGATCCACCTACCATAATTGTTGTTTATCGTAGATTTTTCATTTATTTTAAAGGTAGTATGTTTTTGTATGTTATTAGATATTACTTCCTATAAAAATTTGTTTGTTGAAAGAGAAATTTTCCAAGAAATCTACTTCTTTTGTACGTTGCCAATCACATTTATGGATGAATTGTCAAGTGGATAAAATTTAATCAAAATCAAAACATTGCATAAAGTAACAATTTTTTTTTTCTAAAAATGAACATCACCTAACAACTGTTTGTGAAAAATTATAAAGATATCACATTGTACATAATATTTTTACCATATTCCTAAATGTTCCTTTAACGTCTTACATTCTTTGTACATAAGTATCTCGCCTTTCTCTCTATATATATATATATATATAAGATTGACGAAATTAATTAAAAGTTCACCAAGAAAGTGAAGTTTTGAGATAAGAGGGACCAAAAAAAAAAAGATGAGCTGTCATAAGATCAATGATAAAGAAGAGATTTTTAAGTTTTATACAATATCAAATAATATCTTTTTTCCTTACTATTAATGAGATCATTTTCCACGGAGCATGTACAAATATTATAAGAATATTTGAGAATGCACTTTTCTTTAATACGCTAAAAAAAACATGTGAAATGTTTAGTTATCATAAGTATCCTAAATAGAAAAAGAAATAAATAAGACAAAGAGAGACGCTCATTCATTACTTTAAATTGCAATTGAAAGATCGACGGTATGACAGTACTGGCAGTTATTTCTGATCACATAACCTCTTAATTAATGAATGCTTTATGGAAAACACGCGGTGATGGTGTATAGGTCTACAGTTGAGATTGTACGGTCTCTGATAGTATTGTCAATGAAGCATTTCTCATTTAGTTATTTTGATTATGAAAATAGCACTATCCCTCTTGTTTTCCTTTGCCCCTTTTTAACTTAGTTTCTTACGTTAGCGGTTAAGTAGTTAAGCCAAAGAAAGGGACAAGAAAACCCTAGCGATGCTTTCGATCCCTCCTTAGCTCTCCTCTAGATAAGAACTCGACGTGTCAATCCTGAGCCCAAAAGGACCGAAAGGAATCTGACGTAGAAGGCACACAAAAATGATCGTAAAAGGAGAGAGAGAGAGAGAAGTCCGAAAATGTTGGAGAGAGGCACGTTCACAGTAGTGCATGTGGACTCCCGAAGCTGGCAACGAGAGGGCCAGTTGGCATTGGGCCGTCCCAATACCCTGCGAACTCGACCGCTAAAGGTGACCATCGAGAAGACAGGTTGAACCCCATGGGACCTCCTGGTCCCTCCAAGTTGTAGGCTTGAAGCTACCTCCTACCAAAATGCTTTACTATTCGTGGTCTCACATGATATTATCAACCGAAATATCTTTATGATTATTGAACTCGGACGTTCAAAAGATCGCATATCCCACTACCCATCCTTCCCCCCTTTTTCTCCTTTAGTTAACAACTTGGGCTCGCTTTCTTTCTTTCCCTATAAATTGGAGACCTTCCTTTCCCACTTTCATCCCCCAACTCAACTCCTCAACTCACTTAGAAACACACAGGGTCACAAAGAGAGAGATGGAAAGCTCGAGTGCTTTAGCAAATTTAGCGACCACGCTCCTATTTTGCCTCGCCATATGTTCTTACACCATCTCGATTAGCTCAGCCCAAGCATCGACCAACACCGAGTTCATAAGAACTTCCTGCAGTAAAACCACCTACCCACGCCTTTGCTACACCTCCCTCTCCAGCCACGCCACCCTCGTCCAAACCAGCCCCAAGCTCCTCGCCAGCGCCTCCCTCAATGTCACCCTCGACAAGGCGCGCTCCATCTCAACCATGATGGTGAGGCTGTCCCGGGCCCGAGGGATGAAGCCGCGGGAGGTCGGGGCCATGCGGGACTGCGTTGAGGAGCTGAGCAGCTCGGTGGACGAGCTGAGGCGGTCCATCGACGAGATGGGCGAGATCAAGAGGTCCTCCAACTTCGAGCTGATCATGAACGACGTCCAGACGTGGGTGAGCGCTGCCCTCACGGATGAGACCACGTGCTCCGACGGCTTTGCGGGGAGCATGATGAACGGCAATACGAAGACGGTCGTGAGGAATGAGATTGTCACCATCGCGCATCTCACCAGTAATGCTTTGGCCTTGATCAACCATTACGCCTCACTTCATGGCTAATGCATAATGCTAAATAGCCGTCACCCAAATCGTTACTTGTCAATCATGCCTAGCTAGATACATAGAGAAGGTATGGATATACAGTATATCATTGTGAAACTCTAGGTGCTATGTTGTTGATCCATAAGATCTCGATGGAGTCGCCCCATTAAAAGAATTGATGGCGCGGTTAAGGCAGCGATGAGATGCATAAATGAGGGTAATCTTGTCTCCCCGAGTGTGGTCTGCAGTTAATGTGCACGTACATTTATTAGACTTGTAGCTGGTGATCGAATGATTCTAATGGAGCTATTGTTTGCTGGAAAAGCCCTAAATCGACCAAACTTGGTGGACCGCACATACTCTATCATGGAAGTCTTATGAATGGGCAGATTTTCGTCACCATACCGAGGAATACTAGATACTACCAGACAAGGATCCGGCGTTACCTGTTCAGTATTGCCCCCAGACCTCTGTTAAGGAAATGAGCTTTTATTTCTCAAGGAAAATGGGCT
Organism: Psidium guajava; assembly: GCA_016432845.1. Lineage (NCBI taxonomy): Eukaryota > Viridiplantae > Streptophyta > Magnoliopsida > Myrtales > Myrtaceae > Psidium > Psidium guajava. The sequence goes on from CM028224.1 coordinate 3,634,659, forward strand.
TGAAACGTGCTAAAATGGAGGTTTGTTAAAATGGAAACAGGAGTACTGAATGGGCAAGAAGTTGGAGATGAAGTAGGTAGAAAATAAAATGAAATCTCGCCGGGTATCTATATTGTACGAAGAAGGGGCTTGGCTCAAATGCCCATTATTCACGCATTATTCACAGCGGTGATGGTTCGAGAGACGTGCCGAACGTGATGACGTGTCAAAATTTTATGGGTAAAGGACAAAAGTAACGACAAAATTATCTGAAAAAAACCATAAACATATTATTTTTTGCGCTAATTCAAACCTAAATCTTTTAATTTTTTTAGTTTAGTACTAAACTTTTTAACGATTTATTAATTCAGCATAAGACTTTTAATTATGCCAATTTAATTCTAAATTCTTAACGATCTTGCTAATTTTGGTCGAAAATCACTAACGTGACAGTGTAGTCAACGTTGATTATCCTACTGGTACGATCGGCGCTGGCATAGATAATTTTTTTTTTTTAGTTTTTGTCAAGATTTTGTGAATTTTTTTTATGTTTTTATTCTATTTTTCTATCCTTTTCTTTCTAACCTTGAGGCAGCAAGGATGCTGGCTTACCCTTGTAAGCCCTCGCTGGCCTAGGATTAGGGAAAAAAAAGGAAAAGAAAAGAATGAAAATAAAATAAAAATTTAGAATTTTTTAAAACAATTTAAAAATTGCTCACGTCAGCGTTTTCCTTTCAAAATTACACGAATGGACTAAATTGGTAAATCGGCAAAGATTTTGAATTGAATTGGTAAACTGTGAAAAAAAAAATCAGGACTAAATTGATATAAATGAAAGATTTATGATTGAATTTTGCAAATCATTGAAAGGTTTATGACTAAATTGGCCAAATTAAAAGATTTATGATTGAATTAGTATAAGTACAATAAGTTTAAAACTTTTTTAGTAATTTTCCCCAAAAGCAATTGTCACAATGTGAATTTTGAAATGTATTGGGCTAAATCTAATTTAGGATTAAATTGGTATGATTGCATTAAGTTTAGGATTTTTTTAATAATTTTTTTCAAAAGTAATTGTCCCATCGTGAATTTTGAAGCTCCTTCAGCATTAATGCATGTCCAATTGAACTGTTGGAGGTAATTCTGTATTCATTAACAACTTTTCCGTACTAGTTGCTTTTGCCTTTTTAAATATATGAAAGGATTGAACATCTTCAATTCTTTTAAAAGCATATGTTGACATTAAAAAAAAAAAAAGGGACCAAATCCTTGTAATGGGCATCACGTCAATTTGAATGAGTATAGAGCTCGATATTAAGTTCGATTTGATTATCGGTAAGTTATTGATAATGGAAACATTCATCGATGACCACGGTAGAATATTGATGATCATGAAATAAAACTATGGAGCACAATGATGAACGATTGACGAACATATCGATTGGATGATGAAACCAATACATGGCCAATGTGTTACAATGAATTCGGCTAAGTGTTGGATGAACCGAAATAAAGGGAGGAGATGAAGTGAAGGTGCTGATTGAAGACAAAGATAACGATTGGCGATTGAACTCAGCGGCACTTAAGGAGTTATAACCGCTTGCGGATGATGTTAACGTGCGATCATTGGACCTAAATCTATGGAGATGCAATTGTAATTGTCATTAGAGTATTAATTGCTTACTAGCGGTCATGTTTTATTGTTTCTAAAAGGCAATACGTAACTATAGTAAAAGAATTTGCGATCATCAACAAAAAAAAATCTATATGTATTTCCAATTTCCATTATTTGCTTTTCTTTTCATTTAAATTTATCGTTCTTCATTCTTATTACACAAATTGAATTCATATCCGAGTCACTACTAAACCTGTTTAATACAAAAACAAAAATTCACCTTTGGTAAAAGGTATTTCAGCAGTTGAAATAGATGCCGATTTCTAGTGAAACTACCCACTTACCTTATGTTTCCCAATCTACTAATTGGGATATGGTTCATGATCACAGGCCAAATTTTGATTATGAGCTCGTGTCTATTGATGTTGTCGCAAAGTATTAACATTCTGAAAAAAAGAGAGAGTTATATTATATCGGTTTCATTTTCATATCCGACGATATTGATATCTATAAACTTGTCAATTGAGCAGAAAGTTGACCCGCTCATTTGGAATAAATCTGACTATGGCTTGTGAAGCCTGTAGGGAATGGATCAATATTTCTAGGCTTGCCTTCAATCCCAAAATTCATTAGTGTTGCATAACAAGAAATTGCAAATTCATATTGGATGAGAATAAGCCGTCGAATCTTTTTCATAAGAAGATTAATTAGTCAGGGCAAAAAGAGAGAAATATGTCGTAATCAGTAATTAGAACACTCCATATGACAATAAGATCATCGCGCAAACACGAAGAATGAACAAAGAATAATTCATGGATCATAGTGAACTCATGAATGATTCGTGTGATGTCGGCCGCCGGACTCCATGGTGGTTGGGACTTGGGCGTGTTCATAAAAGTGAGCCCTACCCGAGGCCCACGCCCACATGCATTGAAGATAAAGCGCCTTCGTCTTTTTCTGCTTTAATCCGGACGTTTTTCGCGTTTCTAAATGGGAATACATAGATAGGTGTTGGGCCACATCGGCACCAGGTTTCGCAAGGAGAGATATTTCGTCGACAGAATGTCTTGTACAGCTTCCCTCGCACTAGGATTGAGCATGGCCGAGTGGGTCGGATCTAGACTTAGACCTTAAACCATACCTCATTAAAATCGGTTCTCTATTTTTGGAACCGAGACCCTACCTTATTTATCCCAGAACCGGTTTTGGAATCGATCCTATTTTTCAATCCTATTCCAGGGTCTATCCGATTTTCTTGTAGGCAAGAATGAAAACAGAATCTTATAATCACATGAAACTTCCTCAATTGATTTGTAGAAACTCAATAAAAAGATGAATGAGAGAGAAAAGAAGAGCATAGATCAAATTGAGGACAGAGAGTTTCCTCGTAAACCACAACTTTGATAATGCATAACTAAATTTGACAGAGAGAGATACATACTACACTTTTCTTTTCTTTTTTTTTACAAAGAGAGATACATACTACTCAATTAATCAACTCTGCATATTTGATAATAAAAAAAAGAATATGTATTTACCACCACCTGTCAAAATAAGGCGGCATGGGAGTATTGTATGTGCTCCACAAGTTGTGCCGAGGTGCTGGCTAATGGGATGGTCCTTGGGGATCATCTTGTGACAATGAATGCCGAGGACTAGCAATCTAGATCCCAGTAACAATGGCCTTCATTATCCTTGTAAGGATAAATGGGCCTACTTTCTGAATCAAAGGACTCGATGAGCTCCTTTTTGTCCGGATCCTCTCCAGTGCTAAATTGAGCTTAAACATTAGATTACATAATGCCAAGAGGAAGGAAGAATCTTAAGACTACTTGTTCCCCTACATGAACATGCTGCGTGCGATAAGGTTGCGAGTGTCAAGCTAACTTAGCGAAGACTTGGTCACTTAGTTTTTCTTTTTTAAACATGTAAACAAAGGTTCTATAAACCAATCCGAGTGGGTCTTTACCTAAATCGGAAACTGGATCGATTTCAACCGGTTCTAAAAAATCGGAACCAATTCCCAGACCAGTTTGAATAGGAATCCATTGTCAGCCCTGTTTTTTGGGTGGTTTGATCTAGATACCAAGTAAACCCGATCTAGTTACAATCCCCTATCTCGCACATTGTTATCTTTTTAAAAACTTTTTAAACCTAGGTCTCAAATCAGGTGGGCAGATCTTGTCTCTGCCAAAAGAAGAAGAATTATTGGACAAATGGATACTGATAAAGGAATCTACCTAGCTAGGTTTAATATGATAATTATGGACTAATCAAGTTAGAATTATCTCGTGGTCAAAGGTAGGATAGTATAGATTTGCTTAAATTCCACAATTTCATATGTAGTAATAACTCGAGGAGAAAAACAAAGGCGCGAACTTCATGCTACGTAATTCTTATGTTTCCTCAAAGTAGATCTATGGAAATTGGCATGTACGGTCACGTGCACATCGTAAGATTTTCAAATCTCAGTATGCAAAATCATCGAGAACAATCATATGTTGTAAGAGAGAGTTCATTAATAGCAATGGCCTTACCTCGATTCGAACGTTTTTCATGTGCCCCTAATTTGGCAATATGGCTCTATGTTCGAGTTCTTTATAGAAAGGCTCGGTTTTCGGCTCATAAATGCCTCCTTCTTGTTTTTCTTGTTCTCTTTTGGATGATGCTAGTGTCACGGGCCGATTGCGGAGGGCCGACTCGTGCGGCGACTTAGGCGTCCTGGGATTGTTGGAGCGCCCAAGCTAAGCCTTTTCTAACCCGGATCGCGTAGAGAGAGGAAGTTCTAGAGAGAGAGACTCTGGGAGAAGACCTTTCTATTTCTGGTGGATTGATGAAATGAGAAGGAGGACGCCTCTTTATATAGTAGAGAGCCTCAGATTACAACCGTAGGATCTCTCCTAGATCTGATGGCTCAGATTTCATCTACCGACTTTCTAACCACCGTCACAAGTACGGAACATTCTGGAAACTCGGGATATTTACAATATTACCCCTCTCCGGAGTATTCTAGAAACTTATGGAGAAAGCCCTAGAAAAACCCTAGGGGACCCAAAAACAGCAAGTCTTGAGATATTTCCCGACCTGATGATTGACCGGCTGGGGCACGAAGACCTCGGCCCGTGTCATTCTCCCCCAGCCATTCGAGCGCCGCCCTCGGTGCTCCTCGCTCCGGGCAGAACTTGTTAGCATCAGTTTTCTTTTGGCCGCCCGCCTCCTTTCCTCGAGTCGTCGGCTTGTTTTGGTTTCTGGTTTTGCGTCCACGAGAGCGCCTCTTCTTCGGCTTCGGGACCTGAGTCTTGGTCGGTGTCTCGACCGCAGCATGAGTCTTCAGCGACTCTTTCTTTGTTTCAGCCGCTCCAAGGTCTTCCATATCTGGGAACAGCACCTGGGTTGGCATCTTGTTTTGGGATTCTGTGGGCAGCTCCCACTGTTTCTTTGGCTTTTGCACTGGTCGGAACCCGTGCTTTGGCTTGGTCGGCATCGGATTTCTTCGCTTGGCATCCACGAGTCGGATCGTGGAGATGCGTTTCGACTCCTTCACCTCAGTGCGCAGGCTCACCACGGTCGGGCATTTGCGGTCGATTATAGCTTCTGCCCTGTCAAAGAAGTCCATCCCCAGAATCATATCATAGTCGTCGAGCGGGATTACCTCGAGATTGAGCCTGTTTGACCAATCGCCGACTTCAATCTTGACGCCTCGAGCAACGCCGGTGGCTGGTATATCATCCGCGTTGACTGGTTTGTACCAACGATCGGATGGATCGATGCGAAGTTTCAGCCACTTCGCCGCCTCGCTCGAGAGGAAGACGTCTGTTGCCCCCGTGTCCACCAAGGCTTGGAGAGTCTTCCCGTATACCTTGACGTCCACGAAGTATAGAGTCTGCGCGCTCAGGGATGGTTTGGGAGGTGAGCCAGGTCGCACAGTGTTGATCTTCTGCATTACACCGAGCCGCACTTCCTTCGGTTCTTCTTTCTTCTGCTCCTCCTCCTTACCTTCCTTGGTAATGACGGAGTACAGTGTTTTGCCTTGATTTTTCTTTGGACAAAGCTGTGTCCAGTGGCCGCCTTTGCAGATTGCACACGGCTGCGAGGGAGGATGCTTAAACCTATCCTCCTGGTTGATGTAGTTTTGGGGTCGGCTACCCCGGTGTTGGTAGGAAGGCCTGGATGAACCTTCACCCCAGTTTCTTTCTCTTTCACCATGGTCTTTTCTTCCACGGTAAGAATCAACTTCTTCGTCCCTATGCTCCGCGCCACGATCGGACTTCCACCCACTGCCTTTGTGCTTGGACAGATCGGCCTTATGGAAATCGACCAGCGACTCGGCCACGGAGATGGCTTTTGTAATGCTCTTCACATCCCGTCGCCTTAGCTCGAGCTGCGCCCACGGCTTGAGTCCGTCCATGAACGCTCCGAGTGCCTCCTCTTCACCAAGATTCGGGATTTGGAGTTTAAGTTCGGAAAACGCCTTCACGTACTCCTGGATTGTTCCTTTCTGCTCCAGGCGATGCAGCTTGCTGCGAGCTTCTTGGGGAGCATGCTCAGGGTAGAAATGATTGTTGACACCTGATTTTTAATCATTTTTTCTATTGCTAAAGTAATAAAAAATCCATAAAAATTCATAAAATTGAAAAATCAACTTTGGGGACCTTAGCCAAGCCTAGGGAACCAATTTTGACCAAAAACCGATTTTTCATATTTTCAGTATTTTTACGTATTTTTTATTTATTTATTTTCGAAAATTAATAGAAAATCCATAAAAATTCATAAAATTGAAAAATCAACTTTGGGAACCTTAGCCAAGCCTAGGGAACGAATTTTGACCAAAAAATAATTTTTGATATTATATATATTTTAATTTTTTTTAAAAAAAATACAAAAATATTTGAAAATTTTGAAAAAATAACATTTGAGGCCAAAAAATACACAAAGATAGTTAATATTTTTTATTTTAAATCTATTTTCATATTGGCCATAGCAAATTCAGAAAAATCCAATTCGAGTCACGTGTTCCTTCACGAGTATAATCTCAAATCTGGCCTAAAAAAATTTAATTTGAGTCAACTTATTTTTAACTTTCGCTTTTTATGAGTTGTGACATTGTCTTCTAATATTTTAAATTTTCATCTTGGCCCAATTATACCCAGAATGACTTAATTTTGCAAAAGGGCTTTAATTAAATTATGCATTATTTTCAGCGACAAGAAATGAGCTTAAATTTGACATGTGGTAAATTTTGGTGTGTCAAAAATTGTGAGGAGATTTGGACTTAAAGAAATATATTTTTTTTTTCAGGGACTGAATTGTAAATACTTAAAATTCAAGGACTAAAGTGCAAATACCTAACTCTTGAAGGATTATTTTACAAATAATAAAAAGAAAAGTTAGTGGATAAATTACAATAGAGAAGGGAAGATGAAGAAGAGGAGATGAAGAAGAGAAGTTGGAGAAGAATGGATGGAGAAAATAAGATAAGAATAGAGAAGGGAAGATGGAGATGAAGAAGAGTTAGTAGAGAAATTAGAATGGAAGATAAGAATAGAGAAGGGAAGATGGAGATTAAGAAGAGTTAGTGGAGAAATTAGAATGGGAGATAAATATGGAGAAGGGAAGATGAAGATGAAGAAGAGTTAGTGGAGAGATTAGAATGTGAGATAGAGATGGAGAATGGAAGATGAAAATGAAGAAGAGTTAGTGGAGAAATTAGAATGGGAGATAGAGTTAGTGGAAAAATTAGAATGGGAGATAGATGAGTAGGTTATAAAAGGAGAAAGAAGTGAGCTTGAGAAAGGATTCTTGAGAGAGAAAATTTGAAGTGTTTGGGAGGATTTTTTTGGAGAGAAAATTTTGGATGTTTGAGAGAGTTTTGGGAGATTGAAGAAAAATTTGAGAGAAAGAAAATACCAAAAGAGAGAGAATTTTGAAGATGATGGGAGTTCAAAGCTAGGGATTATCATCACAAATTCCTTCATCGATCAATATAAATCAAGAGTTCATCCTCGTCAACGAGCAAGCAAATTCGAGCTAAGTGTTTTTATTTATTCATTTGTTTATGGTTTTACTTGCAAATTAGCACGAATTGTATACACTTTCTCCATCTCCTCTTTTTTTTTCCATATTTTATGTCAGGAGAAGGATATCTCTACGTCAACAGCAAAAATCTCGTAGATATGCAAAAATCGGCCCAGACAAGCTCCTAAGCTGTCCACCGATTTCTCAACTGATCTGTGACTAAAAGTCCCTCTTAATTCAAAAGAAACTCTCTATATTGGGAACATAGAGAGCGAAAATCAATTATAGAAATCCCTCCCAAACAAACGGGAGATAAGTACTCTTTCCACTCTTCTGGTTTTAGGTGCAGATTAGCACATATTTTGTATACTGACACTTCACTCTATTTTATGTCAGGAAGCCGCAGCTCTATATCAATGGTCAATCCTATGGAAGCACAAAATCGGCTTGGAGGAGTTCTCAAGCGCGCACAAATTTCAAATTGTTGAATCAATTCGTTGTATTTCATTTTAAAAAATTCATACCCCAAAATGGAGAGGACAAAGTCCATCCGCAATTTAAATACCTGCACCATAAATCCCAAAGGGAAGAGCCAAGCCAATGCTTAGCCTCCCATTGGAGGTTTTTACTTATAGTAGTTAAATACCTGCAACTTAAATACCTGCACCTTAAATCCCAAAGGGAAGAGCCAAGCCAATGCTTAGCCTCCCATTGGAGGTTTTTACTTACAGTTGTTAAATACCTGCACCTTAAATCCCAAAGGGAAGAGCCAAGCCAATGCTTAGCCTCCCATTGGAGGTTTTTACTTACAGTAGTTAAATACCTGCAACTTAAATACCTGTACCTTAAATCCCAAAGGGAAGAGCCAAGCCAATGCTTAGCCTCCCATTGGAGGTTTTTACTTACAGTAGTTAAATACCTGCAACTTAAATACCTGTACCTTAAATCCCAAAGGGAAGAGCCAAGCCAATGCTTAGCCTCCCATTGGAGGTTTTTACTTACAGTAGTTAAATACCTGCAACTTAAATACCTGTACCTTAAATCCCAAAGGGAAGAGCCAAGCCAATGCTTAGCCTCCCATTGGAGGTTTTTACTTACAGTAGTTTAAATACTTGCAACTTAAATACCTGTACCTTAAATCCCAAAGGGAAGAGCCAAGCCAATGCTAGGCCTCCCATTGGAGGTGTTTATTCACTGTCATATACTTCCTATAATTTAATTTTTGAATCATCAGACCCAAAAGATGAGTAGGTCGTAATATTGCACAGAAGTCGTTAACACACTTCCTCTTTCGGCTTCAGGGAATCTTTAACACTTAAAAAAATATAACAAATAAAAATATATACCATCCATGCATCCTATTTAAAAAGTGAAAACACAAAAGAGAATACCCTACTAGAGCTTTAGGAATAAACCAAGCCTGAGTTGCCGGATTAGGATATCCATGAAATTAAGGTACCGAAAGGGCATTAGTTTTAATTAACTAGTGTAACCAAGTCCCCGAGCTCATAATCTCTGGTTCGCAGGAATAAATTAGTTCTCCCGCTAATTTATTTAGGTTTCTAATCGACCTACCAAGAACGATTAGTGGCGACTCCAAATTTCAAAATCATTTAAACAAAAACCAAAGTTGCGATTCGGTAGGGCTTGGGAGGGTCCGCATTAGGTTAGTCAAATCTAATTAACCTAATAATCCGTTAACCCCTAGAATTAATAAAAATATTTTTAGAGGGTCGCGACAGACTGGCGACTCCGCTGGGGACGGGATTTTTAAATTTTCGAAAAAAGATACCAATTGGAATACTTGAATTTTTTCGAAATTTTAAAAGTCTTAGTGGACTTAAGCCAATGAAAATTTCATGGATATCTCGCTTCTGGCGATCTTGTTTGGGACTCATTCTATAGGTGTTATATGTTTTTGCAGGATGGGAGTTATAAGGGGCGGAGTGTTTGGCTAACCCCTTTGTTTTGCAGGCTCGGTGTTTGGTTTATTTGTTTAATTTCGCATATTTTTAGAAGCGCTGTTTTGATATCAATTGTTGTGCATGTCTTGCATACTCTGAGAATCACGACACCTGCACACACAAGCGTCTAAACCCAAGTCGCGAAATTCTTCCTAGAAAACCATAGATAGGGATCGAATATGTAAAGCTCTTGCGTCGATTACGCTCGGGTTGACCATATTTTATCCCGCTCATTATCTGAATTGACAATTCTTCCCATTGTGATTTGATTGCGCGGAGGGTAAGGTTGTCAATTCAGATAGTGGGGGCCTTTTAGGTCCATACCCTGTCTCTCCTTCTTTTATTTTCTAGAGTTCACTCCTCACTTGAGTCATGCGCATGACTATGTGATTTGCATTTCTCCAAGGTAAAAGTAAGTTCTCTAATTTTATCTTGTATTTATTTTCGGTCGGTTCATGCTAGGTGTTAGTCAGTTTTTGAGCTTGATATTAAGACCATTCTTTTAAAAGAAAATAAAAATTAAATTTGTCCCTCATTTCTTTTAAAAAGATTTTGAAAAAATGATGTGAAAAATCCCTTCATGGGAATTTTATTAACCAATAAGGGATTTTTGTCATGTTTTTATTGCTTCAATAAAAATGAAATTTTCCTGAAAAAATTTTCCTCTGAAAATTTATTTCAATAAAAAGAAAAATTCCCTCAAAAAAAAAACTCTAGTAGACATCAAGTGATTTTATCACATTTTTCAAATTATAAAAACTTGCAAGAAAATTCTTCTCGAGAAATTCGCTCATGTTTTTCTAAGAAAATTTTCTCTAAATAAAATTAGACTAATGTCTCGGGGGAATTGTATTGACCAATAAGAGATTTTTGTCATGTTTTTCTTGCTTCAATAAAAATGAAATTTTCCTGACAAATTTTCCTCTAAAATTTTATTTCGATAAAAGAAAAATTCCTTCAAAAAAAAAACTTTGGTAAACATCAAGTGATTTTATCACATTCTTTCAAATTATAAAAACTTGCAACAAAAATTCTTTTCGAGAAATTTGCTCATGTTTTTCTAAGAACATTTTCTCTAAATAAAATTAGACTAATGTCTCGGGGGAATTTTGTTAACCAATAAAGGATTTCTGTCATGTCTTTCCTGCTTCAATAAAAATAAAATTTTCCTGACAAATTTACCTCTGAAAATTTATTCTGATAAAAAGGAAATTCCTTCAAAAATTTTAGTAAACGTCAAGAGATTTTGTCACATTCCTTAAAAAAAATAATAATAAAAAAAGAGTAATAAATCTGCAAAAAAATTCTGTATTAACCCATTTCTTCCTAAGGGAATTTTTTTTTCTGATTTCTCTATAAAATAGAAAAAATCAAATTGGACTAATATAGGAGTCATGGACCGACATTCCTTGTGTCGCATACTAATTATATCATTTTCTTTTGCAGGGAGATTCTAGATACCCTAGACGGGTGTAAAAATTAAGTTCAAAATATATCAAGAATCATCTTCAGAAATACCAAAAGACGAAAAACACCGAGGCTTCAACCGTTAATTCCGGGGGGCAAACGAACACTGTCCATCTTTGACAGACAGAAGGATCCCGCGTCTTTTGAAAGACAATATGGATTATATAATCAGAACCCATGAAACAAATACCTTTACCTGATTAAATCAACCAAAGACCGATCTTAAAATTTCCTCTTATCCGAAACATGCGGAGGGCTTTAGAGGACCGAGGTTCTATTAATGAACGTGGCCCACAGGAATTTCTCCCGACGCTACAGGCGACCGACACGAGCAAGTGGACGCCGAAAGAAATAAAATATGGATAAAAGTGGGCACACAACAGGTGGCCGGATTTATTACCAGCGCACTGATCGAGTTGTCATAGTGTTATTGTTTGTGATCTCAAGATGGATAGTGGGGGCCACCGCCGAACCCTTCATCAATGTTCTCGATATCATCGTCTGGAGCAATTAAACAAGAACATCAAGAAAAACATTAAGCCTCGACATCTTCGGTACCTCAAATCGTTCTGTTATGCTATGCGGAAGAAACGATAGCAGGAAAATTAAACAAAAAAAAAACACGTGAAGCTTTTCTTTCATTCCATTCATCAAAGAGCATTACAACAGCTCACTGGGGAGGAAAAGTAAAGCCAAACTGAGCCCTGATAACCATTACGAAGGAGCTCAACTGACTCTCCAAACAGTTGATGCTCCGGGTGCACCGGGCGTTCTCAGGATCAAGCTCCGCGAGCCTAAAGAAGAGGCGATCGCGCTTCTCCTTAGCCTGGGCCATACTGGCCTCGTAATGCTCGACAGCAAACTCCAAGTCCGAAATCGCCGCCCTCTCGAAAGCAATATCTGCCGTAATGTCATCAAGTCTCTCCTGCAGCCAACCGCATTTGCACCTCATCATAATATTGCTCGGCTCCTGTTCGGCGTAAGTTCGGACCAAGGCCAGACGGTCCACCAACTTTCCCCTCTCACGAACTAGCCACGAAAGCTGATCATTGGCAAACTTGAAGGCTTTCTTGTGATTATCAGCCATAAATGTGACTATTTCCAGACGCTCGTGCCGGTCTCGGTAACGAGCTTTCACGACGGCAGTCACAATGACTGTCTCATAAGCGCGGTTATAGGCAGCCAGAAAATTAATGAAGAGGGTCGGGAAGTTCCGATACTCCCTCCCCAGTTGGGTACCCTCAATAGAAGCAGTGTCTAGGGTCCTGAATAAATCGAGGATTTCAGCCTCAACGGTAGAGTTTTGGGCTATATGAGCGTAACCTCTACCAAGAAGATTGTAGAGTCTCTCCCACCCAGCCAGGATTTCGGCGGAGAAGGTATGGTTAGGAGAATTGGCCATTTTTGAAAGCAGATCACGAAAGAAAGGAGGAGAGAGGCGAGGCAGATGATCGGAATGCGAAGGTGATAATCTGCTTCAATTTAAATAATGATTTCACAGGGGCAGTCCTTATTGGTCGAGTTTTTTCTATCTACCATTCTCTGTCGGCAACACCCCCGCTGGCTCAAATTCCAGTCAAGCGGCAACCTCAAGCTGAGCAGACCCGACGTCTCTGCAGAAAAGTTGGACGGGCTGCCACCACTTTGAAAAAGAAAGAATAAAAAACGAGCTGAGTGGGAGACAAAGAAATTTTCGGCAGAAAAGGAGATACGACTCGTCTTTATTGGAGGACCCGCCAGTAAATCGACGGTGGAGATCTTGACAAGGGCCCTCTACCACGAAAAGAAAAAAGGAAGACGAACTGAGCGAGAAACAAGGATTTCCCCTTTGATCAAAAGCTGAATATCAGATTTTCTCCCTCGAAAAATCTAATAGCACTGCCCGTGAAGAGGGAAGTCGTTGCTATTGCCAGAGAGAGAACTTGTCCTCATTTGATAGTGAGAGTTCATTCGCAAGAACTCGCAGGAGAAAGATAGAGAGGAAGGAGTTCTCGTGGGAGAGGAATTCAAAACCTTCACCATCAAAGCATCGGCTTTCAAAGCCTGTTACGAGAAACCATCGACGATCCCGTGATCCCTCAAGTCCAAGAAGACATCCTGAGGCGGTCTCGAGTCGGCAGTCCTAGATCCAGAAATATGTCGAGCATTAGGGAAACGGGCGCATGTTCAACCCTGGTCGAAGCTAATGAAGTTCCTTACCCTGAGGGTCTACTGGTCATGGCCATTGACGGTAATCCAGTCTCTCTGTCAATCCTTGTTACCGTATTGAGAAAATGCCGGTATAAGGTTATAGCTCAAGCAAAGGCGACAGAGGTCTTAGAGATATTAAGGAGGAGTGGTGACCAGTTTGATATCGTCCTCACCGCCATGGTAGGGATTGACATGGATGTTTTCACTCTCTTGGAAGTCATCAATTCTAAATTAAACATACCAGTCCTCGTAATATCGGCAAGCGATGATCAGCAAGCCATAATGAAGGCTGTCTTAAATGGGGCCCAAGACGTCGTAACGAAACCAGTTAGGGTTCAGATGCTTCAAAACATATGGCAGCACGTGGTAAGGAAGCAATTGCACGACCATGAGAACAAGCATCAAGCCTTCAATTTTGTTCCAAGCAACTGGAGAAAGAAGATGAGTTGGTCTCCCGAGCTGCATCGTATGTTTGTTAATGTAGTTCAACAGGTAGGAATCGATTCGGCACGGCCGCAACATATACTGGAAATTATGAACGTAGAGGGACTCACTAAAGCAAATGTTTCGAGTCATCTTCAGAAGTACAGAAAAAGGGTGAGAGAACACAATGCAGCTCAGAATCAAGAAAACCAAGGCGGGACTGATCCAAGCCTGAATGTCGAGTCTCCTCGCCACCATAAGTTCCGCGGGTTAGCATGGGGCGAGCCACTTCCCATCATCAACCAAGCCAGTAGCCGTGCCATCAATCCTCCAGGCGTTAATCAAAGTATCCCCCAGAATCACCCTAATGCTCTTCAAGAGTATAGACCGCAGGGGCAGTGTATTCAGACTCCTTGGTCTGAGCACCAACCCGTGGCTAGAATTTATCCCATGATCAGCGCGCCTGCGCAACCAAAGAATCAGACAAGAAATTATCCTGAGCACTTCCACTTCTTTAATCCTCGAATGGAAGGAGTTTTTGACAGCAGGATAGTTGGTGATCCCCACACTTTCTCGAGTAATGATGAAGGCTTCAGCACGAGAAGTCAAATTGCTCATGGCGAGGACAGAATGAGAAATCTACCGCCAGCATTTGCCAACAACAATGCCCAATTCGAGCATCAGTTGCTGGAAGGTTCAAGAGATTACCCAGATGATGAGCTTACTGCCCTGGTCAACCAGTTTAGGGTTGACAGACGTCCCAAGCCGCGATCAGGAGCCAGTGAGTAGGGACTCTCAAACATCGATCATCCACACCCGAACCAACACGAGACTAGCTGATTATTGAAGAGCCACAGGAGAGGCAGAACTGACCTTGAATAAGTGCACATTTTATTTCATGCTTAATTCCCCTGCGTATGATATTTTCCAGCTTTCTAGGTGTCTCGATTTAATTCAGGGACAATGGGGCAATTTATTTATTTATTTTATCCTGTCGAATGCGTGAATCCCTTTTTATGCTAGATTTAGGGCGGATCAATTTGTGGTAACATCGCTGACTACCATAATGAGAAATGTTGAATGGCCTCACGTAGGGAAATTTCAAGTGAAATGCCCAGGCGAGCTCGAAGACGGGTAATTGTGTGTCGTTCCAATTTACCCTCAATCGTTGCAAAATGCTAAATTGGATTTGTTCCATTCTCACCCAGGGAATCGCAAAGTGCCTCAAGAGTGTCGCAAAATGAAATGACCCAATGGAACGCGATAGGACTCATTTGCCTCGAAGGTAACCTTCAAATTAAAGGAGCCCTCCGGTCCACGGACCCGATGGCATAGAAAATGATGATGGTCCAAGGCAACCCGAAAGAAAATAAGGCCCAACTAAGCAAAGCACTTACGTGGCAAGCTCAAAGTGAAGGGCAACTCGGGACATACAATTCAATCCAGTCCAAATGAAGGAACTTCCTCAATTCAAATTCAATAGAAGTACACACAAGGGTAAAACAGTATCGTTCCAATTTTTCTAGAATATGAAGAACATATACTGCCGCATTCTCTTTCATTTTTGCAGGGGAAGTCTCTACTAGCCAGATTTTCCTGTCTAACATTCCCTATCAGTATCACCTCCGCTACTCGTCTCCAATCTCCAGCCAAGCAAATCCGACGTCTCTACGGCAAAGCTAAACGGGACGCCACTACTTTGAAAAAGAAAAGATAAAAAATAAGCTGAGTGGGAGACAAAGACATTTTCGGCAGAAAAGAGATACGACTCGTCTTTATTGAAGAACTCGCCAGCAAATTGACGGTGGAGACAACAACAAGGGGCCCTATCACGAAAAGATGGAAGGAGACGAGCCGAGCAAGAGACACGATAAGAAAAGAGGATTGAGAAAGGCCGGACCCTTGGAAGAAGCAATACAGTTGCTAAACCCACGTTTAATTTTAAAAGAGACGCCATGCTCAGAAGAGGGTCTTAAGGCATAGGCAATCGCTCAGAAAAATTCAAAGAGAGTGAAAACACCGGAAGCGAGTAGCAAATCTTGAGAAATCATCAACCAAATCAAAGATGTCTCAACCCAATACTCCCGAGAGCTATCATTGCCTGCTGAATATGGGAGAGGAAGAGTTCGAAGCCATGTTTGGGATCGAGCCTATGGAGCCTGGCTCTTCCGCCGACGACGTCCAAAATCTCAGTAAAGATAAGGACAATAACGGTAGGGGTCAAAAGAAGCGTTACCGTCGCCATACTAAGGAGCAGGTACAAAGGCTTGAGGATTTCTTCAGAACATGCCCTATGCCGGACGGCAAACAGAAAATGGAACTGAGTCAAGAGTTAGGACTTGAACCTTTGCAAATCAAGTTCTGGTTTCAAAATAGGCGAACCCGAATGAAGGCTCGTCATGAGCACAACGAAGCCGAGTTTCTAAGAGTTGAAAATGAAAACCTCCGAGCGGAAAACAAGATGTATAAAGAGACTTTTGACTCCGCCACCTGCCCCAACTGCAATAGCCTCCTCCTCACCCTCGATGAAATGTATGATCTGAGGATCGAAAATGCACGTTTAAGAGGTGAGTTAGACCAGTTTATAACAGGATCGAGTTCTGTTGGAGGAGGGTACAAAAGGACCAATGATACTGGATCAGCATCAATACCTCCCGAGGAAGAAGGGACAGATCACCACCAAGCGGACATTGACGATGATCTTTTCGCCATAATCAACCAGTTTGATATCGGTAAAGCATCGGGACTGTGATGCACTTGTTCAGCCAGTGACCACGAGACCTTCAATATGGCCGATGCATACCTAATTTGGGATGAAGCCAGCTAATCATGGGAGAGCCTGCAGAGGAAGCGGAACTAATCCTGAATGAGTGAATGTGTTTTATTTCCTTGCGTGATGTGTTTTTCTGCTTTTGTGAATGTGTAAAAGCAAGGAGTAATAATCCGACTTCCCCCTATTAAATGCTCGAATCCGCCACCTCACCAACCTCGCGACGAATTGATGGCGAGTGAAAATCTGCATAAACCTAAAGGGTAACTCCGTATCGTTTCAATTTACCCTCAGTTGCTCCAAGTTTTAAAATTAAGCCCCTTCTATTCTCAGGAAATTGCAAATCGACCCGAGAACGCAATCATATCCGAATACAGGTTGGATAAAATTTGGGGGCAAATCAACTCATGGGCATTACCACGAGATAGACAGCTTCGGACAAAGGAAAGTACAAGCGAAAGACGCGAACAATCTCAGAAATGGGTAATTCTGTATCGTTCTAATGTGCACATAATCATCTCAAGTCTTGAATTGTCTTATTCCATTCTTAACAGGGATTGCAAATTACCTCGAGAAATACCGTAACATGACCCAAGGTGATACAACAGGGCTGCGTTATCCCCAAGGATTAACCCTTGAAAAGAAAGCCCCATGGACACCTACGGTCCAATGGACCGAATGGTATGGGGGATGACAGTAGGTCCGAAATATTCCGAGTTCGATCCCCAAGGGTGGGGAATGTTGTATGTATTATAAATAAATAAAACAACTTTTTGTGCATTTCTTTTTTTACAAACAGGAATACTCGACGAGTAATATCAAAGTCAGTATTTTACCATAGTCTTCCCATAATGGTGAGGCGCCCAACAAAAGTCGAGGAAAATTCAATCCAACAAAACTGGTAAAAGACTCGTGCAAGACATTCAAGATGAAGGGTAAATCAGTATCGTTTTCAATTTATCCCTTTTAATACTGGCTGATATGTCTCTTTTTCTTTTTACAGGAAATATTTACACTAACATTTAACATGTTGAAGGAGACAAATCCAAAAGAAAATTATGATCATCTGACAAGATCTATTCTGGTGAAAAATGGGGCAAATTGATCACAAGCTCTGAAGCGAAAAAGCAAATATGTCTTCCTTATCTCGTTTGATTTCGAGAATAATTTCTCTGCTTTTTACAGGGGCATTCAACCGCTAAACCGTGGCGGTCGCTGTCATTAAACAAACCGAAATGCTCCCTCACCCATATGCTTCATCATGTAGAGACAAAGTTTGAGACGAACCACCCCTCGACATAAGGAGTAGGCTTCCCAATTTGTTCGGTCCGCCCACATACCAGGGGCAATTTAAATCCGCCCATATTTGCACATTATATAAACACACGTAATGCTAAAAAATTGTCACATCTGCATTGTGCTTACACAGTTCATGAATTATGTATGACTATTCCGTGTGTTTAACTTACCAACTCCAACTTAGAGCATAAACTGCACAGGAGACATCAAATGTGCAGAATGGGGCATGACAGGATGAGGAAAGGCAAACCATTTCCACGCAAGTCTAACATTTTAATTTACAGATAAACAGCCTTTCCCCAGAGTGAGAGAAGGCCCTTTCGGATTGAAGTCCCCCATTCATATTACATTCGAGGCGTTCATACTATGAGAACCTCCTTAAACAGAATTGGTAATGCAAGCTTGACAGAATAGTTTTGCATGATCCATATTTGGATTGATTGCATCATGAGTTATCACACAGACTACTTCTAATCATTGCCGACTTAGTTGAATAGTTTTACATGAACCGATCAACTCATTGATGAAAATGCTTGCACATGTTACCTCTGATACTGCCTGACAGGCAACACATTCCCAATGTTCAAACTACCTTCCAAAGTCTTGAAATTCATTCAGCGATTATTGAATGAACAAGCCTGGTTGTCGAGAAGCCACCAAGCATTTCTTTCAAATTCTCAGGTAAGTATATCTTCAACCTGAACCTTTCAAGAGAATGAATTCCGACGGTTGTTGGGGTACTCGAATCCATTGCGGTACATACAGGTATCCACCTTCTTCAATAAAGCATGATTTGTCTCAAGGACAGAAATGTTCGAGACCTTTTGATCTCTGCCTCTTTGGTTTATTCCTAAAGCGACAGGATAATATAATTTGGGTTTGAGCTTCTGCAGGATTCCTAATCTTTCCAGATTCCAGAATGGCACCCTTTGAGGTACACCAAGTCCTTCTTACAGGCAAAATAAGTCCTTCTTACAGGCAAACCAAGTCCTTCTTACAGGCAAAACAAGTCCTTCTTATAGGCACAAAGTCCTTCTTACAGGCAAATCAAGTCCTTCTTACAGGCAAAACAAGTCCTTCTTACAGGCACAAAGTCCTTCTTACAGGCAAATCAAGTCCTTCTTACAGGCAAAACAAGTCCTTCTTACAGGCAAAACAAGTCCTTCTTACAGGCAAATCAAGTCCTTCTTACAGGCAAACCAAGTTCTTCTTACAGGCATAAAGTCCTTCTTACAGGCAAACCAAGTCCTTCTTACAGGCAAAACAAGTCCTTCTTACAGGCACAAAGTCCTTCTTACAGGCAAATCAAGTCCTTCTTACAGGCAAAACAAGTCCTTCTTACAGGCAAAACAAGTCCTTCTTACAGGCATAAAGTCCTTCTTATAGGCAAACCAAGTTCTTCTTACAGGCACCAAGTCCTTCTTACAGGCATAAAGTCCTTCTTACAGGCAAACCAAGTCCTTCTTATAGGCACCAAGTCCTTCTTATAGGCAAACTAAGTCCTTCTTACAGGCAAACCAAGTCCTTCTTACAGGCACAAAGTCCTTCTTACAGGCAAATCAAGTCCTTCTTACAGGCACAAAGTCCTTCTTACAGGCATAAAGTCCTTCTTACAGGCAAATCAAGTCCTTCTTACAGGCATAAAGTCCTTCTTACAGGCAAACAAAGTCCTTCTTACAGGCAAATCAAGTCCTTCTTACAGGCACAAAGTCCTTCTTACAGGCAAAGTAAGTCCTTCTTACAGGCAAAACAAAGTCCTTCTTACAGGCAAAAAAGTCCTTCTTACAGGCAAATCAAGTCCTTCTTACAGGCAAAGCAAGTCCTTCTTACAGGCACAAAGTTCTTCTTACAGGCAAAGCACCAAGTCCTTTTTACTGGCACCAAGTCCTTTCTACAGGCACCAAGTCCTTCTTACAGGTATCTCCATGTTGTGACCTACCATACGGGTCAAATCTCAATCAAAATTTAATCAGTAGAATCCTTTTATTAGGAATCTACCATGGTACGACCCACCATACGGGTCAAATGGTATGACCCACCATACGGGTCAAATTTTAATTCAATTTTTAATCAGTAGAATCCTTTTATTAGGAATCTACCATGGGTTGATCCACCATACGGGTTCAAGTTCAACCACCCTAAAGTTTTTTTATATAACGAATCCTTAGGTTCTCATTTCATTTTCAGTGGAACAATCATGTCACGACTCTTTTTATTTCCTTGTATTGAGTCGATAAGAATCCAGGTGTCATCTCGTCTTTGAAATGAACCTCTACCGAGCTTCCTTTCAAAGAGGGGCAGCTGTTGACACCTGATTTTTAATCATTTTTTCTATTACTAAAGTAATAAAAAATCCATAAAAATTCACAAAATTGAAAAATCAACTTTGGGGACCTTAGCCAAGCCTAGGGAACTAATTTTGACCAAAAAACGATTTTTCATATTATATATATTTTAATTTTTTTAAAAAAAAATACAAAAATATTTGAAAATTTTGAAAAAATAACATTTGAGGCCAAAAAATACACAAAGATAGTTAATATTTTTTATTTTAAATCTATTTTCATATTGGCCATCGCAAATTCAGAAAAATCCAATTCGAGTCACGTGTTCCTTCACGAGTATAATCTCGAATCGGGCCTAAAAAAATTTAATTTGAGTCAACTTATTTTTAACTTTCACTTTTTATGAGTTGTGACATTGTCTTCTAATATTTTAAATTTTCATCTTGGCCCAATTATACCCAGAATGACTTAATTTTGCAAAAGGGCTTTAATTAAATTATGCATTATTTTCAGCGACAAGAAATGAGCTTAAAGTTGACATGTGGTAAATTTTGGTGTGTCAAAAATTGTGAGGAGATATGGACTTAAAGAAATATATTTTTTTCAGGGACTGAATTGTAAATACTCAAAATTCAAGGACTATAGTGCAAATACCTAACTCTTGAAGGATTATTTTACAAATAATAAAAAGAAGAGTTAGTGGATAAATTAGAATAGAGAAGGGAAGATGAAGAAGAGAAGATGAAGAAGAGAAGTTGGAGAAGAATGGATGGAGAAAATAAGATAAGAATAGAGAAGGGAAGAAGGAGATGAAGAAGAGTTAGTAGAGAAATTAGAATGGAAGATAAGAATAGAGAAGGGAAGATGGAGATTAAGAAGAGTTAGTGGAGAAATTAGAATGGGAGATAAATATGGAGAAGGGAAGATGAAGATGAAGAAGAGTTAGTGGAGAGATTAGAATGTGAGATAGAGATGGAGAATGGAAGATGAAAATGAAGAAGAGTTAGTGGAGAAATTAGAATGGGAGATAGAGTTAGTGGAAAAATTAGAATTGGAGATAGATGAGGAGGTTATAAAAGGAGGAAGAAGTGAGCTTGAGAAGGGATTCTGGAGAGAGAAAATTTGAAGTGTTTGGGAGAATTTTTTGAAGAGAAAATTTTGGATGTTTGAGAGAGTTTTTGGAGATTGAAGAAAAATTTGAGAGAAAGAAAATACCAAAAAAGAGAGAGAATTTTGAAAATGATGGGAGTTCAAAGCTAGGGGTTATCATCACAAATTCCTTCATCGATCAATATAAATCAAGAGTTCATCCTCGTCAACGAGCAAGCAAATTCGAGCTAAGTGTTTTTATTTATTCATTTATTTATGGTTTTACTCGCAAATTAGCACAAATTGTATACACTTTCTCCATCTCCCATTTTTTCCCATATTTTATGTCAGGAGAAAGATATCTCTATGTCAACAGCAAAAATCTCGTAGAGATGCAAGAATCGGCCCAGACAAGCTCCTAAGCTGTCCACCGATTTCTCAACTGATCTGTGACTAAAAGTCCCTCTTAATTCAAAAGAAACTCTCTATATTGGGAACATAGAGAGCGAAAATCAATTATAGAAATCCCTCCCAAACAAACGGGAGATAAGTACTCTTTCCACTCTTCTGGTTTTAGGTGCAGATTAGCACATATTTTGTATACTGACACTTCACTCTATTTTATGTCAGGAAGCCGCAGCTCTATATCAATGGTCAATCCTATGGAAGCACAAAATCGGCTTGGAGGAGTCCTCAAGCGCGCACAAATTTCAAATTGTTGAATCAATTCGTTGTATTTCATTTTAAAAAATTCATACCCCAAAATGGAGAGGACAAAGTCCATCCGCAATTTAAATACCTGCACCATAAATCCCAAAGGGAAGAGCCAAGCCAATGCTTAGCCTCCCATTGGAGGTTTTTACTTATAGTAGTTAAATACCTGCAACTTAAATACCTGCACCTTAAATCCCAAAGGGAAGAGCCAAGCCAATGCTTAGCCTCCCATTGGAGGTTTTTACTTACAGTTGTTAAATACCTGCACCTTAAATCTCAAAGGGAAGAGCCAAGCCAATGCTTAGCCTCCCATTGGAGGTTTTTACTTACAGTAGTTAAATACCTGCAACTTAAATACCTGTACCTTAAATCCCAAAGGGAAGAGCCAAGCCAATGCTTAGCCTCCCATTGGAGGTTTTTACTTACAGTAGTTAAATACCTGCAACTTAAATACCTATACCTTAAATCCCAAAGGGAAGAGCCAAGCCAATGCTTAGCCTCCCATTGGAGGTTTTTACTTACAGTAGTTAAATACCTGCAACTTAAATACCTGTACCTTAAATCCCAAAGGGAAGAGCCAAGCCAATACTTAGCCTCCCATTGGAGGTTTTTACTTACAGTAGTTTAAATACTTGCAACTTAAATACCTGTACCTTAAATCCCAAAGGGAAGAGCCAAGCCAATGCTAGGCCTCCCATTGGAGGTGTTTATTCACTGTCATGTACTTCCTATAATTTAATTTTTGAATCATCAGACCCAAAAGATGAGTAGGTCGTAATACTGCACAGAAGTCGTTAACACACTCCCTCTTTCGGCTTCAGGGAATCTTTAACACTTAAAAAAATATAACAAATAAAAATATATACCATCCATGCATCCTATTTAAAAAGTGAAAACACAAAAGAGAATACCCTACTAGAGCTTTAGGAATAAACCAAGCCTGAGTTGCCGGATTAGGATATCCATGAAATTAAGGTACCGAAAGGGCATTAGTTTTAATTAACTAGTGTAACCAAGTCCCCGAGCTCATAATCTCTGGTTCGCAGGAATAAATTAGTTCTCCCGCTAATTTATTTAGGTTTCTAATCGACCTACCAAGAACGATTAGTGGCAACTCCAAATTTCAAAATCATTTAAACAAAAACCAAAGTTGCGATTCGGTAGGGCTTGGGAGGGTCCGCATTAGGTTAGTCAAATCTAATTAACCTAATAATCCGTTAACCCCTAGAATTAATAAAAATATTTTTAGAGGGTCGCGACAATGATTCCTGAGCTCTTGGACAAACTCGTCCCAGGTTTCGATGTAGCTGGATGAGCCTTTCCTCGCCTTATCGAGCATGAATCGCCACCACAACATGCCGTTATCAGCGAGATACAGTGAAGCAACTCGTACCTGAGCCGCAGTGTCGCTTATACCCATGGCCAAGAAGTACTTCTCCATGCTCCAGACGAAGTTGTCCACCTCTATTGCTGATCGCTCACCTTTGAAGTCCTTCGGCCTCGGCGCATCAATCCTCGGCGCGTTTTGAGTAGTGGTTGCACCATTTGCGATGCTGGTTTTGCACAAGACCAGCTCAGTCTTGAGCCCTTGTATCTCCATCTTCAGCGTCTCGATCTCGGCTTGATGGGAGATATCGTTTTCCTGTACGTCGAGCTTCAAGGCTTCGATTGACGCCTCGAGAGCTTCATCTTTCATTTGGAGCGGACCGATTGCTCCGTTCATCACGAGGGAGAAGTCGTCGCGAAGCGTTCTGTCAACTTCAGCGATCCGATCCTTGACGTCGTCAAGACCATCAACCAGCTCCATCATCGTGGCTCTCATCTTAGAGAACTTTTCGTTGAGCGCGGCCATTGCTTCAGCCGACTCTTCACGTCGTCTTGATCTACCACGTCTTTCCCGTGGCACTATCTCTTGTGGGTTTTCTGCCTCCACGATGTGTGCAGGATCCACCTCTGGGTTGGCCATATCCTCGACCAGGTTGTTGCTCTGCGATCTCACGAACGGTCGTCTCTACGGGGCTGCTCTGATACCACTTGTCACGAGCCGGTTGCGGAGGGCCGACTCGTGCGGCGACTTAGGCATCCTGGGACTGTTGGAGCGCCCAAGCTAAGCCTTTTCTAACCCGGATCGCGTAGAGAGAGGAAGTTCTAGAGAAAGAGACTCTGGGAGAAGACCTTTCTATTTCTGGTGGATTGATGAAATGAGAAGGAGGACGCCTCTTTATATAGTAGAGGGCCTCAGATTACAACCGTAGGATCTCTCCTAGATCTGATGGCTCAGATTTCATCTACCGACTTTCTAACCACCGTCATAAGTACTGAACATTCTGGAAACTCGGGATATTTACAATATTACCCCTCTCCGGAGTATTCTAGAAACTTATGGAGAAAGCCCTAGAAAAACCCTAGGGGACCCAAAAACAGCAAGTCTTGGGGTATTTCCCGGCCTGATGATTGACCGGCTGGGGCACGAAGACCTCGGCCCGTGTCACTAGCATGACCGGCACGGTCACAAGTTTGTGAAATTTTTTTATGGCAAGCGTAATGCGTTCCGGACTGTGTGACCGTCAGGTAGGACTTTTCCTTCTCTTTTAACTCAGTTTCTTCTATTAACGGTTAGGTACTAAAGCCAAAGAAAGGGACACGAAAATCCCAGCTATGCTCGATCCCTCCTTAGCTCTCCTCTAGATAAGAAGAACCTGACGTGTCAATCCTGGGCCCAAAAGGACCGAAAGGAATCTGATCTAAAAGGGCACACAAAAATTATCCATGAAAAGAGAGAGAAAGTCCGAAAATGTTGGGAGTCTCGAAGGTGGCCAAGAGAGGGCAAGTTGACGTTGCGCCGTCCGAATACGCTGCCAACTTGGTCGCTAAAGATGGCCATCGAGAAGACTGGTTGAAACCCATGGGACCTCCTGGTCCCTCCAAGCTGTAGCTTCCTCCTCCCAATTCACATATCAAGTCGACCAGGAAATGCTTTTCTAATTATGGTCTCACACGATATTATCAACGGAAACATCTTCAAAAGATCGTATATCCCACTAGCCATCCTTCACCCTCTCTCTCTCTCTCTCCGTCAGTTGACAACTTGGGCTCGCTTTCTTTCTTTCCCTATAAATTGGAAACCTTCGTTTCCCACTTTCATCCCCCAACTCAACTCCTCAACTCACTCACAAACACACAGTCGCAAAGAGAGAGAGAGAGATGGAACGATCGAGTGCTTTAGCTAATTTAGTGACTACGCTCCTCTTTTGCCTCGCCATATGTTCCTACACCATCTCAATTAGCTTAGCCCAAGCATCGACCAACACCGAGTTCATAAGAACGTCCTGCAGTAAAACCACCTACCCACGCCTCTGCTACACTTCCCTCTCCAGCCACGCCACCCTCGTCCAAACCAGCCCCAAGCTCCTCGCCGGCGCTGCCCTCACCGTGACCCTCGACAAGGCACGCTCCACCTCAACCATGATGGCGAGGCTGTCCCAGACCCGAGGGATGAAGCCGAGGGAGGTCGGGGCCATGCGGGACTGCGTGGAGGAGCTGAGCAGCTCGGTGGACGAGCTGAGGCGGTCCATCGACGAGATGGGCGAGATCAAAAGGTCCTCCAACTTCGGGTTGATCATGAACGACGTGCAGACGTGGGTGAGCGCTGCCCTCACGGATGAGACCACGTGCTCCGACGGCTTTGCGGGGAGCATGATGAATGGCAATATGAAGACGGTTGTGAGGAATGAGATTGTCACCATCGCGCATCTCACCAGTAACGCTTTGGCCTTGATCAATCATTACGCCTCTCTTCATGGCTAATGCCTAGTGCTAAATAGGCATGACCATAACTGTTACCTGTCAATCATGCCTAGATAGATGCATGGAGAAGGTGTGGATATACAATATATCATTGTGCAACTCTGGGGGTTATGTTGTTGATCCGCAAGATCTCGCCAGATTAAAAGAATTGATGGCACGGTTAAGGTAGCGATGAGATGCATAAATGAAGTTAATTTTGTTTCCCCAAGTGCGCTCTGCAGTTAATGTGCGCATACATTTATTAAACTTGTATCTGGTGATCCAATGATTCTAATGGAGCTATTGTTTGCTGGAAAAGCCTGATATTGACCAAACTTGGTGGACCGCACATACTCTATGATGGAGGTCTTATGAATGGGCAGATTTTCATCACAATACCGAGGAATACTAGATTCGACCAAACAAGGATCCGGGGTTACCAGTTCAGTATTGACCCCAGACTTGTTAAGGAAATGAGCTTCTTCTTTTCTTTTTCTTTTTTTTTTTCAAACGAAATGAGCTTGAAACGTGCTCCAATGGAGGTTTGTTGAAACGGAAACAGGAGTACTAAACGTTCGGGTAAGAGGTTGGAGATGAGGTAAGTAGAAAGTACAATAAAATCTCAATGGGTATCTATATTGTGCGAAGAAGTGGGTCGGTTCAAATGCCGACTGTTCATAGTGGTAATGGTCCGAGAGACGTGCCTAACGTGGGGACATGTCAAAATTTTATGGGTTAAGGACAGAAGTAGTGACAAAATTACAAAAGATCATAAACATATTGTATTTGAGCCAATTCAGTCTTTAAATCTTTTAATTACGTTAATTTTTTTCGGTCGGAAAGTAAATTTTCATTTTACTTGAAAGATAGATACATAACTTCAAAATAACAATGCAAATCAAATAAATCAAGTAAATTTAAAAGATAAATCAACTTCGTATAGTATTCAGAGACTCGTTCATTTTACAAAAAAGGTACCGAATATCGCGCCAACAACAATGATTAATACAGGCCAATATTCCCTTCCTCAATAGCCACGACTTTGCCAAAAGACGGTACGTATCTAGGTTCGACATCCTCATCACCGTCACTGTATAGAGATAGCAACATGTTGAAAAAACACATATAAATCACAAATCTATTTCTACATCAGAAAAGAAGGGAACCCAAATATAAATTTAACTTTAAATCGAAAGAGAAGACCTGTAAAAGAGATATCAATTGACTATAAAATCATTTTCAGATAAGCGGATTGCCAAAGCAATAGAGTGGCTGACTATATGGAGCAAGCGTCGATGCCAAAGCGGGCAACCAAATATAGAATAGCAGATTCTTCCAATACGCTCATGCTTCGAACTTCTAAGCTCACTAGACAAAATCCTCCACATGGAGAAAGTCAAATCATTATTGAACCCATTTAATAAAAAACCAAAAATGTATCTTTGGTGAAAGATATTTCACTAGTTGAAATAGATCCCAATTTCTAGTGAAACAACCTACTTACCCTATGTTTCCCAATCTACTGATTGGGACATAGGTTCATCATGATTACTGGCTAATTTTGGGTTATGAACTTATTTCTATTAATGTCGTCGCGCAAAGTATTAGCATTTTGGGGAGAAAAAAACAATGTATATCATGTCAGTTTTGTTTTCATATCTATCAATATTCATATCAGCAAACCTGTCAATCAAGTGAAAGTTGCCCCCACTCATCTATGGGACTAAATCAGATTATGGCTCGTGGAACTTGTAGGGAATAGATCAATGACTTTCGAGATTTACATTCAATCCGAAAATTCATTAGTATTGCATAGCTAGAAATTGTAAAATCATAGTGGACGAAAAAGAAGAGCCGATGAATCTCTTCGGAAGAAGATAACTCAGTCGGGGCAAGAGAAAGTAATCTGGCTTAATCGATAACCAGAACACTCCACATAAAAATCCGATTGCATCGCGCAAGCACAGTGAGCGGATAAAGAATGATCTTCGGACCATAGTGAACTGATGAATCATTCGTGTGATGTCGGCCGCCAGGACTCCATGATGGCTGCTCGGAGCGTTCGTAAAAGTGGGCCCCACCCGAGGCCCACGCCCACATGCTCTGAAGGCAAAGAGCCTTCGCTTTGTTCTGCTTTAACCTAAGTCTCAAATCAAGTGGGTAGCCAGGACTCCATGATTCGCAAGGAGAGATTTTTGGACAGAATTGTCTTGTGCAGCTTCCTTCGCACACCGTTGTCTCTTTAAACACTGCTTAAACCTAAGTCTCAAATCAAGTGGGTAGATCTTTTTTGCCTTCTTTTGGTCGAAGTGGGTAGATCTTGGCCCTGCCAAAAGAAGAAGAATTATTGGATAAATGGGTACATATATAGGACTCCACCTAGGTTCAATACGAGACTAATCGAGTTAGGGATATATCATGGTCAAAGATAGAGTTAGTATGCATGGAATACTGGTCATGGGTAAGTAGATTTGCTTATATTCGACAATTTCATATGTAGTAATAACTCAAGACAACAAACTAAGGCACTTGCTTCATAATTCGTAATTTTACTGCATATATGGTTACATGAACATCATACGATCTTTAATTTCTGGTATGCAAAATCATCGCGAATGATCATATGTTGTGATAGAGAGCTCGTTAATAGCAATGGTCTGACCTCGATTCCAATCTTTTGCATGTGTTGGCGACTAGGCAATATGGCTACATGTTCAGGTTTTCTGGCTCATGCATCTTCTTTCTTTTTTTCCTCTTTTTAATTTGGTTTCTTACGTCAGTGGTTAAGTAGTTAAGCCAAAGAAAGGGACACGAAAATTCCAAGCGATGCTCGATCCCTCCTTAGCTCTCCTCCAGATAAGAACCCGACGTGTCAATCCTGAGCCCGAAAATTATCCATGAAATTAAAGAGAGAGGAGTCCGAAAATATTGGGAGTCCCGAAAGGTGGCAACGAGAGGGCAAGTTGACGTTGCGCCGTCCCAACACGCTGCGAACTTGGTCGCTAAAGATGGCCATCGAGAAGACTGGTTGAAACCCATGGGACCTCCAGGTCCGGTCCCTCCAAGTTGTGGCTGCCTCCTTGGCTCCTTCCAATTCACCTGTCAACTCGACCAGGAAATGCTTTTCTAATTATGGTCTCACACGATATTATCAACAGAAACATCTTCAAAAGATCGTATATCCCACTAGCCACCTTCACCCTCTCTCTCTCTCTCTCCTTCAGTTGACAACTTGGGCTCGCTTTCTTTCTTTCCCTATAAATTGGAAACCTTCGTTTCCCACTTTCATCCCCCAACTCAACTCCTCAACTCACTCACGAACACATACAGTCGCTAAGAGAGAGATGGAACGATCGAGTGCTTTAGCTAATTTAGCGACTACGCTCCTCTTTTGCCTCGCCATATGTTCCTACACCATCTCAATAAGCTCAGCCCAAGCATCTACCAACACCGAGTTCATAAGAACCTCGTGCAGTAAAACCACCTACCCACGCCTGTGCTACACCTCCCTCTCCAGCCACGCCACCCTCGTCCAAACCAGCCCCAAGCTCCTCGCCGGCGCCGCCCTCACCGTGACCCTCGACAAGGCGCGCTCCACCTCAACCATGATGGTGAGGCTGTCCCGGGCCCGAGGGATGAAGCCGAGGGAGGTCGGAGCCATGCGGGACTGCGTCGAGGAGCTGAGCAGCGCGGTGGACGAGCTGAGGCAGTCCATCAACGAGATGGGCGAGATAAAGAGGTCCTCCAACTTCGGGCTGATCATGAACGACGTCCAGACGTGGGTGAGCGCTGCCCTCACGGATGAGACCACGTGCTCCGACGGCTTTGCCGGGAGCATGATGAACGGCAATGTGAAGACGGTCGTGAGGAATGAGATTGTCACCATCGCGCATCTCACCAGTAATGCTTTGGCCTTGATCAATCACTACGCCTCGCTTCGTGGCTAATGCCTAGTGCTATTACTTGTCAAACGTACCTAGCTAGACATAAAAGCGAAGGTATATAATTGTCTGGAATATACATCATTATGATTGTGAAATTCGAGGTGTTATCTATAAGATCTCGATGGAGTGACCAGATTAAAAAGAATCCACAAGATGCATAAATGAGGATAATTTTGTTTCCCCCCGGTGTGCTCGCAATTAATTTGTGCACAACTTGTATCTACCGATCAAATTGATAGGGACATGCAGTAATCATATATTTTTAGGCTTCTTTTATAAAAAGCTTAACTAACTACGCATAGGTGTAAAATTCAACACATCAACAAGGAATGTCATATATATGTCGTGGGGTGATATTTGATATGATAATCACAAAATCATCGTGAACATCTTGCATATCTAGCAATAGTTCGTGATGGCCACATCTGCTTGGCTTACACAACATATGCTAGCGCCGACTGATGGCAAGACGATTCGTCAAACTACTAAACTTGCTATATCTCTACCAATTGATAGGTTGTGTCCTTTGAGAATTTTGCTTGCGCCTAATTTGTTTTATGTGATTAGCAAGATATTTTGAAAGCCTAAAGTTTTCCATATCGAAGGCGGATTTCCGCATCCTAATATAAACCAGAAAGATAGGACAGAAAAAAAAAAAAAGGAATGGATCCAACCCAAAATTGGCTTAGCAAATGTGCAGTGCAGTTGAACCGCTGAAGTTCATTTGGGACTCAACAGAAAGCGGCTGCTTGAGCATGGTTAGTCATTCCAACAGGAAGGAAGACCCAAAAGAGTGGCGGTGATGGTGATTCAGTGATCCAAATATGCTACCCCAATTCAAGTAAACCCTTGGACCGAATTGGCCCTTGCCTATGCAAAAGGGAGTCAGCTGGCTTTTGGGGTAACCCTACTGCTAGCTAGAAGCCCTCTAAGCTCATCGTCTCCGGGCAAAAGGGGCGAGTATCCAAAATGTCTTAAATATATTGTATTTATATCAATTCATTCATAAACCTTTTGTATTTATATTAATTGAGTCTATCCGATCAATTTTAGTTAGAAATCACTGACATAGATGTCGTACGTCTTACGTGACAACGACATTGATGTTGACATTTTTTTAGTATTTTAAATATTTTTTAAATAATTTTTTTTACAATTTTCTTTTTTGTTGGTTTTGGAGAAAGGGACAATGACCTTCACTTGCCCTCGCTAGCCAAGGCGAGGGCTGCGAGCCCTTTCCCAATTCTAGCCCAAGCGAGGGCGTTGTGGCCCTTGCCGACTGTAGACGAGGGCCACAGTGCCCTCGCGTTGGCTAGCGAGGATTGCGATGCCCCACTCTCGCCAACCAAGGCAAGAGCCGCGAGCCCTTGCCCAATTTTGGGCCAAGCGAGGGCGCCGTGGCGCTTGTCTAGCGTTGGCTAGCAAGGATGACGACACCCTCACATAATGCTGGTGAGGGTCGTCGGCCCTCTCTTTAAAAAAAAAGCAACAAAGGAAAAAATTACCAAAAAATACTATTAATTTTAGGAAAATACTGAAAAAATGATCATGTTAGCGCCGATCATGCCATGTAGGACGATCATTGTTTACATCAGCGATTTGTGGCCAAAATTAATCAAATGAACTCAATTAGCCTAAATGCAAAAAGTTCTATGACTAATTGACATCAATATATATAAAAAGGTTTATGACTTTTTTGACATTTTTCCATCAGGCAAAAAGTTAACAAAACATTGATCACCGGGTTACTTGGCACAGCTTCTTGAGGTCCCCATTTCGCTTAAACAACTGTGTTTAGGATCTGCCGCACCCGCACCTGCATCTATGCAGCAGTAAATCGACTGCTTCTCGTCCGGTCCAACAAAGAAATGGGGGATGCGGGCGATGTTTCGATGCGAATTGGAGTTCACATCGTAGAGCAGATTAGTCTAACATTTTATCACCCGAGGTAACATCGCTCTACTGGAATCGCGGCTACTGAATTGTAGGGATCCCATTCACGAAGAATGATGCTGCGCGGCCCAGATACGTGCGTCGTTTTCTATTACAGTGAGATCCGACCGTACAGCTAATTTAACAGGACGAAGAATCTCGAGGTGAAAGTGAAAATTTAAAAAGGAAGTTGACCGCTAATGGTGTTAAAAGCACCCAACTCTAGTAGCTGCTGCATTGATCTGCATCTTACCTTGCCCTATTAAATTCAAGATAGTCCTATATTGGGGTTGAAAGAGAAGAGACTTGTATCAAGAACTAGAATTAGTAGTGATCGGTTTCAAAATGGGTGGTTCCCACGATCTAGAATCGAGAAGTGTCCGCTAGGAACTGATTTCACAAAATACAAACCGTGAACCAATTGTTTGATCTACGGATTCACCCGAAAACCGAACCACTGATCTGGTCCGATTTTCGATTAGATTCCAATTACGGTTCTACCAAGCACCAACATCAATTAAAAAAGAAAATGGAAAGCTTATCCCTAACGATTAAAGGAGCAAGGCTCAACTTGGGACGTTCAGTATTCTTGCCACATAAAAAAAACTTAAGAACAATATCTTTATAAGCGGCAATATTATTGTCAACAATTAATGGAATTGAGTTGGGAAATGCAATAGCAGTTGATCAACTAATTAGCGCAGAGTTTGAAATGCATCCATAGGTTGGGTCTGGACTTTCTTTTTTTTTAACAGATGGGTTTGGACTCTGGGCTTTTGAGAGAAATTACTTCAATTAAAAGAATATATATTTGTATTATATAAAGGGACTGGTTTGGTTAGACCGATTATATGGTTCGCACCTGAAATTGCTAATTAAGTACCCCCGATTCCAAAAAAAAAAAAAATGGAACCGAAAATCATATCGTTACTCGCCGATTCCATCTAAAATCAATCGATTGAATACGGTCCGGTCCAATTTAAGTGGATCGTGATTTTTCTGCTCACCCTTATCAAGAACATCATCCTAAAAAGACTCTACGCAAACATCTATGAAGAACCACGGACGTGTTTTGAGCTGTGTGTAGAGGGAAACAGATGTGGGTGAACAAAACGTTGTGCTGTACACTTCTGCCTGTCGAAGAGAAGTCTAATGGGAACAAAGACGATATTGGCTTGCATTACATGACTTCGCAGCACACTATAAACTATTCTGACGAACACTTGGGCGGTGATTTTTGCGTGGTTGACCAACAAAAGAGCACATGGGGCATCCCTTCCTTCCGAGAAAAATGGGAATTAAGTAAAACAGTAACGTGAGTAAGGAACATGTCGCTGAATTAATGTGTCCCAAAGTCTACTTGTACATTAATGTGTCCCCAAAGTAAACATGCATCTCGACCGCGTTATGTGTTTTCGTTGTTCTTAAATAATGGGATCGCACATGCACGCGAGATCTCGAGATCGAATGTGGTTGCGAAATCGCATCTTCCATTAATGCTTTCCACAGAGCAGCAGCAGCAGCAGCAGCTGCAAGCTCATCTTCCTCTCCATTGGTATGAAATGAGATTTAACCCGCACAGATTCGATCTCTCTTTCTTGCCTTCTTTCTTGAGGCACAAGCTAAAGAAAGACTTGCTTCTTAAACATTGCTGCTTCTTTTTCTTATGCATTGAGTTGGCAATTTCAATACAGCAGATATCTTGCAAAATGTTCCTCTCCGGGTACTCCTCAGCCCGCCTAAAAAGTCACCTCGTTACTATCTTTTTAAAATCTGGGATTTGGTTCATTAGTCACAAAGAAAGCTATTGCCTTTGCTGCCACTCAAAAGGGTTGTAAGTCAAATTTGTTCCCTCTTTGATATATAAACACGCTCTCCTTTGTCAAGCAATCTTCCCCATTTGCCCACTCATCGTCGCGGCTTCGTCATCCTAATCAAAGACATTTTCATATTGATCCGGGCTTCATTCATCGACCGCCACAAAGCACAGTTCAGAGCACCATGATGGATGTGATCATCAGGGTCTTGCTGATATGCGTATTCTTTTTCCCTTCTCCAGCAATCTCTAGCGGTAATAACGATGATGGAATAAGCCAGTGGTGCGACAGCACGCCACACCCGGGGCCATGCAACTATTTCGTCGGTCACAGGCGACACGACCGCTCGCCGCCGCAGGACCGATCGCAGTTCCGCCAAATTGTGGTCGAAGTGACCATGGATCGAGCCCTCAATGCACAAGAGCATGTATCGCAATTCGGCAAGAATTGCACGAACGATAGGCAACGGCAGGTGTGGTCCGATTGCACGAAACTTTATTACAACACGGTTCGTCAGCTCAACTGGACTTTGGAAGGCCTAGGAGGGGCGCATAAAAACTGCACCAACTTCGACGCGCAAACGTGGCTCAGCACGGCTCTCACGAACATTGAAGCGTGCCAATTGGGATTTCAAGACCTGAATGTTTCCGACTTCATATCGCCGGCCCTGTCGACTAATTTATCGCAGCTGATCAGCATTAGTTTGGCGGTTAATGGGGCTTTGCTACAGAATGAACAACAAGAGACTTATGCGGAAGGATTTCCCAGTTGGGTGTCCAGACATGATAGGAAACTACTGCAATCTTCCACAGTAAAGGCTAATCTCGTGGTGTCCAAAGACGGCACGGGGCATTTCCGAACTATACAAGCGGCTCTAGATACAGCAGCAAAAAGGCGCTCCACGACTGCAAGATTCATCATCTATGTGAAGAGAGGACTCTACAGGGAAAACATAGAGGTAGCCAATAACAACAACAATATCCTGATGATAGGTGATGGCATAAAGAACACCATTATCACAGGCAGCCGAAGTGTCGGAGGAGGTTACACTACGTATAGTTCCGCCACGGCCGGTAAAGATTCAAATCCCACGATGCTTTCTTTCTAATCTTCAACGAGTTTTGATTGATAAAAGTTGCTCTATTGTGGTTGCAGGTATCGATGGCGTTGGCTTTATAGCTCGTGGCATTACGTTTACCAACGCAGCAGGTCCACAAAAGGGGCAAGCAGTTGCGCTGCGATCCGCATCCGACCTCTCGGTGTTCTACCGCTGTGCTTTCCAGGGATACCAAGACACTCTCTGGGTGCTTTCGCAGCGTCAATTTTACAAGTCCTGCTACATCTTTGGCACCATAGACTTCATCTTTGGAAATGCAGCGGTCGTCTTCCAAAATTGCTTGATCTACGCTAGGAAGCCATCGCATGGTCAAGCCAATGTAATAACGGCTCAAGGGCGCAACGACCCCTTTCAGAACACGGGAATTTCAATCCACAATTCGCGAGTCCTAGCCACAGCCGACCTATTGAAGGCGACAGAATACGTTCAAACATACCTTGGACGGCCATGGATGCAATACTCGAGGACAGTATACATGAAAACATATCTGGGCTCTTTAGTAAGTCCTGCAGGTTGGACCACATGGGAAGGTAGTAATTCTGTTTGGCAAACCTTGTACTATGGCGAGTACGGGAACTCTGGACCTGGAAGTTCGACAAGAAGCCGAGTTACATGGCCCGGTTATCATGTAATTACAAGTGCCACTACTGCTTCGAGTTTCACCGTGGGCAGTTTCATAGCTGGCAGATCGTGGTTGCCAGCGACCGGTGTGCCATACACTTCCGGATTGTGACCGTGTCTTCATTTTTACGATTATATGATCCTTGGTTCTTGACTGTATATCGTGCTGTGTCTATTTGAATTCTTTTGCAAATTATTGTCGATTTGAGGATTCTGTTGCATTAGTAAAAAAGCTCCCTGACTTCTCCCACTTTCAAATTTCTGATTTTTTTTTTTTTACAAGAAGCAAAGGAAAGAAGAGAGTCTCCTCTTCGCTCTGTTTCCTTAGCGTATACTTCGAATTCTGCACGTTGAAATGAAGGCACTACAAGATTTTTGCCGCACGATCATGCACTAAACCGCAAGTTTACTCCCTACTGACACTCTTGCATCTAAATCTCAGCATAAATCAAAACAGAAAAGAGTATTCTGCTGCGAAAAACAGAAAGGCAAAACCGGAAACATGCATGAAATGGAATCTGAATTCCAGCCGAGCCAAACGTAATACTAAGGAACCATATGTGTTTTCTGTCCCTGGATAACTCTAGTTGTAAAGTTGCCTGCAGTCGCCCTTCCAATTTAACAGGGTTCTATTTTGCAGCTACATATAGAGTAGAAATAGCATGGAGTACGTATATAGTTGCACATCTTGAGAGGCAATTCTGGTGTTGTATACTGCATTTTTCCTGTTGAAATCAAACACGTAGAGGATAATATTCAACAACAGGAACATAATACATCAAGCATGTTGAGCACCAAGACTGCAGAAAGAACATAGACAATTTTGTATAAAATCAATTGTATGCAGCATGGGTTAATCATCATCAGTCTGTAAATTTGAGGTACATAAGAATGATAAATTCCCAATCACCTAAAATACACCCCAGAGAGAGAGAGAGAGCATGCCCACGTAAAGTTTCAATTAAACTCCTTAACATGTGATATCTCAATCCAAAAACAGTCACACAAAAAAATTAGCCTCGGATTCTTCTTTCACCAGGGAAGGAAGCTATGCCACCTCCAGAACGGCATTGTAGAATTATTTATATTGGATGAAAGGTCAGCTGAAAGAGAAAATCGCCACATAAAGTGCCAGCATAAGTGTAAACAGCAGTCGCAATTCTCCAGGTATGTTGGAGGTTGAAGATGAGTTACTTTGTTTCCTGAAGCAGTGAGAGAAAAAGGTCTCAACAAATAATACAGAATGAGTTCGTGTGCACTTGCATGTATGCTCGCGGTTGTGTGTAATAGATAGATAGATAGATAGAGAGAGAGAGAGAGAGAGAGGATTCTAAAAATATACTTCTGCTTGTACTGAAGTGCACCACAATATAGCACATTATCT
This sequence comes from Psidium guajava, assembly GCA_016432845.1. Taxonomy (NCBI): domain Eukaryota; kingdom Viridiplantae; phylum Streptophyta; class Magnoliopsida; order Myrtales; family Myrtaceae; genus Psidium; species Psidium guajava. The sequence continues at coordinate 3,671,070 of CM028224.1, forward strand.
GGTCGTGCCATCTCTGTTTGACCATTTTCTTCAGGGTTTACAATTTTCATATAGGTTTCTTGACCAAGATACCATCTATCGAGATTTTCAGCTCTAATGTTCCAGACTCCAGGATTGTCAAGAGATATCTGGATTGCTGTCCAAGCACCAGGGAAAACCTTCATTTGATACAAGCGAAAATATCAAATTACTTGAAGATGCATCTCATAGACAAATTCAAGGCACAAGACTTACACTTTGCCAACAATCAACCAACCCAAACTTCCTTGTTCTAAAACTTATCTAAGTCTGCATACTAATTAAATTCATGTACAAGCCTAAAGTAAATATTCAAAAATGGACCTTTGAGTAATTCGAATTCATAACCAACTTAGATCCCAGACAGCATAGCATCTTTAGGGATGGAAGCGAAAAAGTAGTCCTTGAACATTAGTTAATCACAATGACCCGATACATAAAAGTGACTAAACCGATGACAAGGACCGTTTTCCACTAAGTTTAAGGAACATATCTGGAAGCATCTTTTCACTAGGTTAATTTAAAAAAAAAAAAAACTACCATAGCCATAGAACTGTCCGGCCCCAGCCTTTGAGGTACTATTAATCTATGTTAATGAAAGGTAGAATCCGGACAAACCTGCGTCGTGGAGCGGAATATTGCATCCCACCGATTGTATGTGCCTCTACTATTCTCCGTCCATTCTCCATAATCCATACTGCAATCATAAAATCAATCAATACCCATTACGGACGAAATTAAAAGTTCAACAGAAAAAGCACTTAAATGTCCTTGGGAAATTAACTTGAACTGCACCTCTGATGGATTAGAAATATGGCTAAATAACTTACGAAAAAAATTTGTATGAACATACAGTTCCATGACATGGAGCAATTTAGAAACAGTTATCTTCCCTAGTGATCAAAATACTACTAAGCCTTCACTTCATAACTTTTTGAAAAGCATACGAGGAATGGGCATTCACTAAAGTTCATGAAAATGCAGATCAGAGCTTTCAAATATTTCATTAGTACTAGTCATAGTACATTCAGGAAAAACACATTAACAGATTTGATCTGCAGTTCAGCATACAAAAATATTTATCATATGTAAAAGGAATAAGAGAAAAGCTTACCCAACCACAAAAAATGAATAACCATTCACATGAAAGCTCTGCATCACGGTGTCATTGTTCTGCAATATTATCTCTATATATCCTTTATAGGTGGCATTTAACAGAGACGTATCCGCCTGGGGTGGTCGATCCAGGGGCCGACTTGGAAAATCAAGTTTATAATCTCCCTTCACATTATCCTGGTCAGCAAGCCTTATAGGCGTTCCAGGGTTGATAAATGAGATACCATTCAATGTGGCTTTTAGCTTCCCATCGATTGTTACTGGTGGAACATTCTGCAACACGTATACATCAGTCACATTGATTGAACCGTAATGGAAAGACCCTTGTGGATTAGGGCGAGCTCCGCTGGCAGTAACATTCTGCCTGCTCAACAGAAAAACGACAACTTGAAATTCCTGCAATGATTTTTATGCACCATGCACAAGAAGCCTGTCACATCTTAATGTATAGCCACGACCAGAAGCCTGTCACATATTGTTTGTCTGCTCATTCACTGTTGAGTAAGTAAATTTGCATGAATTTTAGCACTCAAAAAACTGAACTTATCATGCTAATTGCCTCAACAACTCCATTACGTAAGGAGGAGTTAAAACTGACTCCATGCAAAAGTTTCAGCATCACATGGAATCAAACTTGATTTATCAAAGATGCACATTGTAGTTTCAATATAAAGGGTATCAATGACTAATCATCTAGAATAAGTCAATCCTAGATCAATAACAGGTGAAAAAGTACCTGATTGATTTTGCCTGATTCATAGACATGGACTTATCATAGACATCATTAGGTGGGTCAGGTAGAGGGCCAGTTGCTGGTCCTTTTGAGTTAGTATAGTGCAAGATGGCCACACCTGTGACTCTCTGCCAGAGTGATTCATTCACAAATCTAGCACTTGCCACAATGTAGTAGTCAGTGCTGGCATTCTGATCCATTGTTATTAAGAAAGAGTAGGATTGGCCAACATGGATATCTAAGCTAGTATAATTTTGCTGCACTGTGTAATGGCCTTCTGTCTCCACTAAAAGCAAATTATGATTCTGGATCCTAAAGTTCAAGCTAGTCGACGTCCCAACGTTGTGCACTCGGACGCGATATGTTTTTCCTGGAAAAAAATATATATATCAAGGATAAGTTTTGTCGGCCAAATCACGTCAAGGATCATTAATGCTTCAATATCTCAGATTATCCAGCAGAAAAGGGAACAAAGACAACCCGCGACCACCTTAACAAACCAGATAGACAATTAGAAGATTCAAACCATGAAGTAACTTACGATCCATCACAATCCCCTATGCCAGTGTTTGTTTAATTCTTCTCTTTTAACATTTTCATGAATATGAATAATATCCCCAGAATCTATTTCAGTTCACTTCTAAAAATTTGTATGGAAGGCAAATATTGGCATATGTAAGTTCTGACAACAGGTGAAAACTAAACCCAGAGTGGCGTGTCATCTAGTTGACATTTCACCTCCAGCAAAATATTTCTCGAGTATGGCTGTCATTTTGTTTGGGCAGGATAGACAATCATAATTCTATACGGACAACCGACATCAACTATTTCGGTTTAGACTTGCGGAGGACCCTCATAGGGAATAGATGCTTGTGTAAAAGGGTATTTTTCCCATAATGAAGAGCGGGACAAATGATTTTGCTAAGAAGTTGGATATGGTGCGGAGCAGAGTGGGGAAAGGAGAATAAATGGCATATTTGAGGATATGCCATTTAGTGGGTACCATGAGAAGATTACCTGGATCAACAGTAACAGTTTCATATGCTATGCCGTCAGGTACGAGCGTGTCATTGTATTTAAAGGGTCCCTTTCCATTTATAAGAACACCATCAGGCATCCCAAGGTCTTTTCCAGCATCCAGGGCTGCCCTTAGTGCCTGAGAAACATCATCATTTCTAATTCTCAGTGGCCAGCTCTTAGCCAACAAATAAGGAAATGGACATATGCCATGGAGCAAGAGCATAAGTTCACACCTTATGTAAATACAAAAGGAAGAACCAATGAAACTAACCGTATGGTTTCGCGTATACCAATCACCAATCATTAATATGATGTCCCCATCAGGTTGGGCAAACGGAATAGGGATAATATCCCTATTGTTGATGATGATTGGACCAAAGCCACCTGATGCTCTTTGCAAATTAAGAGATGGGTAGTAAAAGTAGCTGCCAATCTGATCTTTCACTTGAAACTGATAGGTCCAGTTCCATGTTTGAGGGATTGGGCAGTTTGTCCCAAGGACGCCATCTTGCCACGAATTATGTCGCATTTCAATTCCAGGCCTGTCATATGATTGAGTCAAACAGCCTCATATATTCTCCCTAAAGAAATGTTTTGGACCACGTGAAAACATAGGGAAAAGAACTAGGTAAAAACCTACCATGTCAGGAGAAGCTCTTCATCCAACTGGTTATGGACGTTCACAGCAACATTGTAATTAGTGGTAGCATTGATAAGGGGGCCAGGAAACTTCCCATTAACTGCTATAACCTGCAATCAACAGTGATGAGACCTATAAAGTTGCTCAAATGTAGCTAAGTTCAAAGCTAGTAGTAGAACTTTATATGAGACTAATTAGCACATGACTTGAGAAAGCACATTAAAGATAAGATGATGATGGTGGGAAAATTGTAAGCCAAGTCAGATCCTGACTAGAAAATCAAAAAGCAAATCAAGTAGATAACCATTGACCTATCCCGGCACATCAATGACAGAGAGGAGTATTTAAACAAGGGGAAAGGATACACAGTGTGCATAAACAAAGACCATGGAATTGTACAAAATTAATTGGTGATTACAACAAAAGCAGCATATGGAGAAACAATAGGTGCAATTGCGAAGAGAAAAGGAAGAACAAACAAAGATAAACTTTGGCTGCTTAGTTGGTGGACAAATACAGGTCAAGGTAAAGAATATTATTGAAGAACTACGGAGTTGTGAGAGTCCCTACGCGAGTTATTTTATCCAGTTTCCTCCGATCCCTTCTGGTTTTAAGAAAAGCTAACTTCCCAAGGGAGAGAAAATCCCCCTCACTCCCCTATAATTTCTTCTCTCCTCAAGATTCAACCATGTATATTCTGAGGACTGATTTTCACTAACTTTTCACCTCATCCATCCGTCGAATTAAACATGCATGTTGTGCTACTTGTGGCGGCATGTGGGAAGCAAACAGAAGAAATACTGAAAAACAAGGAACAGAGAAACAAAAACCACATCGCCATTTCACGAATCGGTGCCTGACTCCTCTGTTTTCATTTTTCCCCCCATTTTTCCGCCTATTCAAGTTACCTCATCTTACAGAACCACGATTGAGACACGCTGTAATCCTAACCCGTCAGAAACCTCCGCAAGGAACACAACTCCCCCCCCCCCTTCCCCCCAAACCCCACAAAAAAAAACCACCAAAAAAAAATGCTCTATAGACAAATGAATCTAACAAATATCACCATAAGCAGCAGTATCAAGGCGACATTTCCTTTGCGCTGTAATGTTGTACCCGCTCGGCCGAGATTCACATTCGAGCACCATTGGAAATGAAATTCCAACAGTTTTCTCAAATCAAATGAAGGACAGATACAGAGTAGAGAGTGGATGCATGAACTGACCTGTTGAGGAACGCCAAGCGGCGACGCGGTCTGGTAAGAGAGCTTCAAATCGTAAGAGACGGAAGGATCAGCAGCCAAACATATGCCCGAGACCAGAGCAATGTGGATCAAACGAAACAGAGAGAGCCGAAGCAGAGCCATAGGAGCTTGTGCTTGCAAGGTCGAATATCAATGAAGAAGCTGGACAGGCACGATCTTACATGATCAAAACGAGAGAGAAATCTGCAGCGAGAGAGAGCGAGAGAGAGAGAGAGAGAGAGTCTGGGGGAACTCTGCGTGCTCTGAAGAAGTAGAGTGGAAAACAGTAGCACGCGGTAGCCCTAGAACGGCTCTGTTGGAAAATTGATGGACTCGTCAACCGGTTACCGGCTACACCCGTTTCGCTGTAATAAGGCCTTCTTTTCTTTTCTTTTCATTTCATTTTGTGGGCGGATGTTAATCATTGAACAATTATTTCGAAAGCTCTGCCTGAAAAGTTAGTTTAACAGTTGCTAATGACAAGGCGGAAGATACGATTGATTCAATCATGCCATGGAAAGGCCATCTCCCCCACATGATTGTTGGACTCACTTCTTGCTATTTTCATTGAAAAATAAATAAATATGTTCACTAAAAATCTTAAAACTTATTACGAAAGTATAATTAAGTCTTAAAATTTATAAAAAAATATATATAATCAAATCTTAAAACTTGTCAAAATAATTTAATTAAGTCATTTTATTAACATCATTAATTTATCTAATAAAAAATGCTAACATAGCATTTTAAAATTAATTTTCTTATTGTGTGTGGCATTTTTTAAAATTTTTCTTTTCAAAATGTTATTTATATTATACAAAATATAGAAAAAAGCTAAAAGTTTATTTTTATAAAAAAAAACGAAACGAAAAGAAAGGGCAGGGCCTTGCCGGTGATGCCCTATCTTTGCTGCCCATTGTTGCGAGTCGTCAACGCAACAAAAATAAATCCTTATCCGACCTAACTAAAATGTAGCAAGGGCAAGTAAGGGTCGAATCCACAGGGAATTGTACTACAAAATTCTCTTAACGTTATTTTCGGTAATTGTCTTGAGGTCAAGTGGAAGATAAAGTGGGTATTCTTAAATTGAAAGAATAACAGAAAGTAATAACGCAAACTATCAATGATGAGAGATCTAGGACATACAACTTCCCCCAGCACCTTGCGTAGATTGATCCTTCCCTTTTTCGATTATTGATTTCTTGAACGATTAACCTAGAGTTCTATAATTTTCTTACGCCTCTTCCGAGTGCTCTAAGAACGTATTCTCGGTATCAAGCTAATCACTCTATTCCTATGCAATTAACTAGTGATAACCCTTTATGTGACAACCCTAATTGGCTACCTAAGGTGATCGGGTATATTCCTATCCTTTTCACGGATTAGTTCCGTTTTCCAACGCGACACTAACATAGGCTATCCAGTCCACGGCTTAATCTAAATAACTTTTCCAAGCTCATTCAGATTACCAGATCAAATTAATTGGTGATCAGTCAATCAATCGCATTAAGAACGAGATCTAAATAAATCATTCGCTGAAATCAATAACACGAAGAAATAAATTCACTTTCTAAACAAAAGTACTAGGTTCTATTGTAGCCCTAGAAAAGCAAATTAGTTCATAATTGGGAATTTACACATCACGAATCCAGAGGAAAACATGAAAAACCACATCAAGAATTCGAATTCAAAGGATAGAAATAAAGAAGAAAGAACTCTGTCTCCCCGGTCTTCCGACTTGAAGATGAGCACCCTCAGTCTTGATTCCTCTCGAGCCCCTTGGTGTTGCTTAATGTTCTTTCTCCCTGATTTTCCACCCTAAGAATTGCCGTCCTTCTCCCCAAAAGTTCTAGCCAACCTCTCCCTTTTTTATCAAAGAGAATATATATATATCCCGATATTCCCCCCACGAAAAGATATCCAAAGAATATATGACTTCCTATTTTTACTCAACCCTCGTCCATAAACTTTCTAATTGACAAAAATATCCTCGAGTCCTTCGTGTGCTTGATGACATCCCACGAGCAAACGCGTCCTTGGAGATGGACGGACGCGTCCTTCTTGCTTCTGTGTATAAACATTAAAGCGACGGACGCGTCCTTCTTCACGGCAGACGCGTCCCTTCCTTTTCTACACTGACGGACGCGTCTTTTGATAGAGACGGACGCGTCCGTCTGGCTACTGTATTGGCGTTGCGACGATGGACGCGTCCTTTTTCACAATGGACGCGTCTTCTGTATTCCTTATGCTACAGACGCGTCTCTTGCTCTTGACGGACGCGTCCTTCTTGATTCTGATTCCAATTTCCCAAGTAGATGATCTCTTCTTATCTTGGACATGTCTTTCACCTGTAGATAATTCTTTAGCAAACAATTTAAAGATAGCAAACAAATTAAAGAACCCAAATTAGACGAATTCATTCAACTTGTTGCACAGTTTTCTCGCCTAAAACAAGCCCTTTAGCTCTACTTTCGTAGAGTTATCACCCATCACCGGAGGTGGCTAGCCCTCGCCGACCCTAAGTAGGGCCTCTCCCATATTTGGGTTGAAGAAACCCAAAGCTTGGCGATGCCAGCTCCTGTTAAGGTGAGCGCACTCTCGTCTCCGGTAAGATCATGAATTGAAGCCCTAATTTTACTTCAATTTTGTCAATTGTTCTTTTAACTGATTTCGCTTCTCTTTTTGTGTCCATTATATCATATTATGAGCTATGCTGTTGTCCACTTGAATTTTCTCAATAAGAGTTGCTAAATCCTCGTCCTTCGTCTGCACAATTGACATGTTCTTCCTTTCAAGCTTGTTTGAGCAATGATTTTTAGAGGGAAATGTTGGCTCAATAAACGTGTTACCATTGATGGCTTTGAATTTTCTTTTCTTTGTTCTGTCTCCTTTTGAAGATAGAATTCTAAATCATGCTGCAACTAGAGATGGCCACCGTTCGGAACTGGGCTGATTCCGGTTCATGACCTATCATGAACCGGAACCGGAACCTTTAAGGCGGTTTCGGTTCTGGTTCATGAACCGGCGGTTCCGGGCTGGTTTAAGGGTCGGTTCCGATTCCGGTTCAGGTTCAAACCGATTTTCAAATAAAAATTTATGAGATAAAAAAATTTAAATAATGAATTATGAAATAATAAATATAATTTATGAAATGATAAAATTTTTAAATACAAATTGTAATCAAATTTGGAGATCGAAGGAAAAAAGTGGGAGGGAGGAAAGGGCCTAAGTAGCACCGATACGAACACGTAACAAGTCATTTCAAAAAAATAGAGAATTTCGACACGTTGGGACACGTTGGATAATAAATTTATATTTTATATATATAATATAAATTACCATTTTTATGATTATTTCAAGCAAATTAATTTGATTCAAATTTACAAAATATTTTAAAAAATCATAAAATTAGTCCCATATAGATGGAGAGGGAGAGAAACAAAGCAAAATGACTTAATTTATGAGTCCACATTGATTGTGAGGGAGAGAGACAAACACGAAGTTTCTTTAAAAAGTCAAGGATGAGACTTAGAGGCTTATAACTTGAAGAAAAGAGTCCCACATTTGTTGCTTAGTCAAGATAACAAGTAAGATGTTTCTTTAAAATGAAATCTTTACATAGAGGCTTACAAATCTTTTATCTTGACTTTTTGTCTAAGATGAATTCTCTACTTCTCTTAGTAATTTGGCTAAAATTAAGTATATAATTTTATTATTTAAATTTTTTTTAAGATGTCGGTCTGGGTCAGTTTGGAATCGGATGAACCGCCGATTCCAAACTGGCGGTTCCAAACCTGCCCGTGCCACATGGGCCGGTTCCGGTTCGGAGCGAACCGGCCCGTGGCCACCTCTAGCTGCAACCTAAATCTAGGAACTCTTGGTCGGAAGACAGCGAATCGAATGGACTGGTTTCTTCAACTCAGATCTAGGTAAGGCCTCGCTCGCACCTAGTGAGCCTCACCGACCAAGGTCAACTACCCTTGTCCGGGGCTAGCAACCTTCGTTGGCACCTCCGGCAATGGGCAGCAGTGGCAGTAGCAGTGCCTCATTGGTAAAGCTTGCCCTTTTCCCCAAGTAAAATTTTAGTTTTTTTTCAATTTTTTATTTAATATAAATAAGATTTCAAAAAAAAAAATAAAAGTGCCACATGGGATAAGAAAATTAATTTAAAAATATAATGTTACCATTTTTCATTAGATAAATTGATAGTATTAATAAAAGGACTCAATTGAACTAATTTGATAAGTTTTAGAGCTTAATTGCATTTTTTTGCAAATTTTAAGACTCAATTGCACTTTCGTGACAGGTTTTAGGATTTCTGGTGAACTTATCCCAAAAATAAAAGGGGGGTGGAAACTAGATTTTATTGTCTTGTAAATCAAAAGACAACCGCCGCTTCCTTAATTTTCTTGAATACAATTTCCTTTATTGAGTTACCGTAGACAAGAAAGGAAGGCTCTCGAAGGATTTGCTTCTCGTCCACAAAGTGCTAAAGATCGATCTTATATAGAGTCGTATCTTCCAAATGTTCTTAATATTATTAGCCAAGTTATCGTTGGAGTAACTACACATTCAATCACGCATTAATTTAACAGTTTAAGCTTTCAAAATAATTAACAGTCATTGTCTTACAAAATTTTACATAATATCAAAGCAGGAAGTTCTCAATTCAAATGCTTTCAGCCCTCATTTGCATTTTATAAGCGCGAGGGAAAGTGTTAAAGAGTGATCAAGTAGTCAACCAAAGCTTTCGATTTCCCCTCCTTCCCGAGAGTTTCTGCCTTCCTGTTTGTTATTACCGGCTGTTCCAGGTCAGCTTCGGAAATGGGGAAGGGAAAGAGAGAGGGGAGGGTGGTGATGGCGACACCCAATAGTCAAAAGCCCACGATACGACACAAAGAGCGCACGAATTTTTGCCGCCTTACGCACTCTGGATTTTCCCCCCAACGTTCAGATTTCCCGCAAAGGGCGTCACATGCCACCCGGGTCCCACCACAGTGGCGGAACGCGAGGAGGCAGTCTCGCCTGTGCTCCCGCACATGGGGACCACGCAAATCGCCAGCCGTCGATGCTTTCTCGTATGGACGGTGGGGGATCCGGTAGGCCATGCTTTAGTCGGGCAACATTTTCAATACTATTCCGTTCCGCACGGGGGTTGAGGTGGGCCCCGCGCTAGATCGGATTTGGACAGACTTCGATTCCTCCGAGAAAACAAAATGGGGGTCGATCGATAGGGCACGAAAAAGGAACAAGAAATCTGACTCTCTTAATATCAGATTCTCTTCATTAAATGAAATGAAAGTATGGTACGACTTTAGTTATGGTCTGGATTTACATGATTTGTTCGTGTGATATTCAGCCTCCTTCGGCCGTATGATGTGTCGAAAATCCGCTACTTGGTTCGAAGCCGGCTTATCTCATTCACGAAGATACCCTCTTTGAAGTTCGATTTGAGGAGTTTCGTCGACCGACCTACCAAGGGAAAAAGGGTGCGAAAGGAGTAATGGCATGCGGAGGAAGCAAACGACTTTGGTGAAAATTATATATAAAAAAAAAGTCCTAAATATTTTTGCATTTTGCCAATTCAATCCTATTGACTGAAAATCACTACCTCGACCATCCTACGTGACAGCGCTGGTGTTAATATAGATAATTTTTAAAAATAGTTTGATTTTTTCAATAATTTTTTCTTTTTTATTTTCCAGCATTAGGCGAGGGCAACCCTTGGCGAGGGTTGCCTGATGCCAGCAAGGGCTAACGTCGCCAAAAGGAAAAAAAAATTAAAAAACTAGAAAAAAAAGGAGAGAGGAAAAAATAAATAAAGATATATACAAAAATGTTAAATTACCGTTCAAAATTATTAGATTTACGTCAACGATTTCCATCTAATAAGATTGAATTGGCAAAAGGTGAAAAAAATTTAAAACCGAATCGATAAATTTAAAAGGTTTAGAATTAAATTGGCAAAAATTATTTAAAAAAAAAAATTAAGACTTTTTTTGATAATTTTTGCTCAGTGTGTGTTGACGCGTCGCCCCCTCTTTCGACCCAGGCGAGACGTACAAGTTTAGGTTTATTTTAAATAAATGCAACGGCATTGAATTATGTTGTACTAATTACAGCAAGAAACCAAAGCGTCTCAAATCCTCCTTTGCCTGAAAACGACAAGGATCAAACTGTCGGACGCTAATGGGTTCGAAGGGTGCACGCGGAGTAGGTGGCGATATAGAATGGAGACAAGCAGGAGCAAATGCCGACGTACCATCTACTAACGTGAACCTAAATTAACGACGTTATTCATCCACTTAGACCTTCGCGCATTTGCGGTTTAATTATTTTACTAGTTCCAATTTTTTTTCTCTAGAAACGACGGCGAAGTAACTGTTCAGATACGGTTCGTACAGAAAGGCACGGAAATCTCGCTGGATGTAATTTGAGTTTGAGCTCAGCAGCATCAGTTAATGCTACGTATATTTTCTTTTCTCGTAATAAAGAGTTGTGACGGATAGGCTGGGGATGCTAGCCCTGATTTAAAGGGTGAATCGGGATAAATTTTATAAATCGATTTTTCTTTCTCGCCTTACGCTCTATTTTCGTTGTGTTTGGGCGCATAATTCTAACGATGATTTGTGGGAACTTTACGGGCTGGACCGAGAGTTTACCGTTAAGATTGCTGGGAATCTGCTTTACTCCAAATTTGCCGAAGCGTTTCACATTTTTTTTTTATCCCTCTTTTCACAGCTAACCACAAACCTATTCAAAGATCACGACAATTAATGAGTCGATTAATCAATACTCACGACAATTGGTCTTCCAATGGTACATGATTGGGTGCATGTGACATTGCATCGAATGGCTTGCGGACTACGCGAGTAAGCAAGGAGATATTAATACTCAATTAAACTAATCTCAAGAGACGTTCGAGTATCATAATGCATGCGACAAACGTTACTTAGGCGCAATACAACTTGCTGTCCAAATGGTCCTCGGAAAATGGGCTGGTCCGAAATTTCAAAATCTTTTTTAAGTTTTTTTTTTCTTTCCCAAAAAAAAAAAACAATGCCATGTGCTTTAGGGGGAAGATGAGAACGTGCTTCCTTACTGGCAAAAGTCAAAATGCGTGGTTTTCTTTAAATGAAGCTGCGAATTCATGCACCCCCGGCCCAACGGTCCGACGGGCAATTCTTAGTTATTGCCAGACAATGCACGAGTCAGCACGGTTTAATTAATGCAGCCTCTTACCTACGAGGCCAACGTGGGTCCTACCGATGCCCGAGCGCCAGCGACTTGGGCCCGACCTTCACGGTGCCGAGAAGTTGGGGCACCTGGGTTTGAGACTTGATGCCCGTGTCGGGTTCCTTCGTTACTTTTGAACAAGCCACTAGCGCATGAATAGTACATGTCTATTTAATAAATTTGATTTTTTTTTTTTACCGAACGGAACAAAATGTTTTTTCGACTTCATTTTCAATTCTCACCTAAATACCGAAAGATATTATCATTTTTATATGAAATAACTTTCTCGATTTTTTTTTCTCCTCAGGAATGTCACATTTTCCTCGAAACACGCGGAGTCTCAATTATAAAGTACTTGTTCAAGTACTTTCACCTTGTCTCGCCATGCATCTGTCATGTGAAAAGAAAAATCTATGGTCACGAGCGCGAGAAGATCTTACATGACACGTTGATTCATCGTTACACCGGAAAATTAACCTGCGTGACCAAACGGCAAACTAAACATTTGCCACGACATGCTTTCGTATATTTCAGGTCGTTCGTTCCCTAATCGGTAATTAAATTTCTTCCAAGCAAACTTAGTTGAACACCGTTTGTAGAATTAAAAGAAGGTCTTTCTATCCACTATCTTCTCATTTTGCTTTTCCTCGTTCGTTCAAGTTTAAACGTATTGTTCCACTTGCTGCAGCCTCAGCCTTATACTATTCTCGATTGCTTCCCAAGAAGAACAGGAACATCTGGCGACCAGCCGCGGAGCTGTTACACTTTTTGTCGGTCAAAATTGGGGCGAAAGTCAGAAGTCAATGTTCGCGAAAACTGACCAAATAGGTACTTTTAACTTTGTCTGAGATTCCAAGGAGCTACTTACTCGCATTAAGAAATCTCCTTCACCTTAACACCGATCTCAAGACTTTGCCCGAATCCCATGATCTCCAATTGCTCCTCTTAATCTGAATACTAAATGCTATGGTTGAAACTAGAAATACGGGCCCAACTAGAAAAGCCCAGTATGGCCCGGGCTCCTCCTCATTTGGGCTCAATTCATTCCATTACTCACCACAGAGCTTCAAGCAGTCCCAAGTAAAAGGGACGTTGAAGAAGACAGCAATAGCAGATGAGCTGCTGCCTCAACTCGGTTAAACACGAAAGTGTTTTAGGAATACGAATCGAGTTGGGTATGTGTTGGGTCGTGGTATGATTTGCTATATTTGCATTTCATGGAAATGGACAACAGTAGCTGTTTGACCAAAGGAAGAATTTCTAAGTAATTGTCTCTTGGATGCGATGTCGATAATGTGACAGCTACTCGTGCAGCTTCATTGACCCATAAGTACAAGAAGCCGCATTGAAGTCATAGTCATTGTTCATAGACTCGGTGAAAATTTTACAAAGATAATCCTCGAGCAATTCGTTCACACACACACACACGAACATGTCAATTTGGCATATGCTTACATTTCTAAGTGGGGGTAACCATGAAAGCGTCTCCACGATCGAGATGACGAAGAACAAAGCCGGTGAACATCGCCACAACCACTGCGCCGACTACCACGATGCCGCCGACCATGTTAACCACCCTCCACAACTTCCCTCTCTCCCCTGCTTTCTCTCTCCCCTCCTTTCCTCTCTCCTCGCTCTCCAATCCCTTCGCCGATCCGTCGCCTTCCTCGGCAACCAGCAAATCGTGCCACTCGTCGACCAGCGGATCCTCCTTCTCATCTTCTCCCCCGTCGTCATCGCGGAGGCATGATTCGGTGCACGAGCATACGGAGACGTCCTCGGCGAGGCCGACCTCGTCTTCGTCTTCACCACTGTCCCAGGCGCGGCATGCGGCCTCGAGGTCAGCGAGCCGGCGGGCGATGTGGTGCAGGTGCTGAGGCCGCTTGGGGTCGGAGGCGAACTCGGCGGACAGCAAGTTGTTGAGGAAGAGGAGGCGCTGCCGGATGCAGTGAGACAGGAACTGGCGGGAGGGGGTGGCGGAGGCGGGGAGAGAGAAGATGGGCTTGAGTTCGGATTCGGCGTCTTCGAGCTTTCTCTGCAACATGAAGTATCGCCTCGTCATGTCTGCGTTGTCCCGGCTCGTTGGCGAAGCTATGGAGCGTGACCTGACAATGCGTCCGCATAAATATTTGGAAGGTTTTTTGGGCGGGAGATCAGGAGATGGGAGGTTACATGGAGGAGGCGGTTACGAATTCAGGATACGCGACGGTTGACGGATAGCGCGAGCTGGACTGTGGGCTCGCTTTCTAAGCCTCTTGGGCCCAAATATGATTCTCCTTGTGATTCAAACTCGGCCCAATGTCATGACTTCGAGCCCAGCGTTGGAAAATTAGCCGTTAATACTTTGAGTCATAAACCTATTGTGCAACAGTTAGGAATCGGCCACCGCAAGTTTATGATGTCAGATCTACTCTTAGAGTATGAGAGTGTGCTTTTACTTACATAATTTGCTTTCTAGGTTTTTTTTTCTACTGTCTTTTGGAAGTTTGAAAACATTTTATGTAATTCTCTTGACTATTAATGAATAGAATCTTTCTTTCGACTAGAAAAAGAAAATTGTACGGTCGTCAATTCAGTCTTAAATTTTTCAATTGTGCCAATTGAGTCCTAAACCTTTTGACGATTTGTCAATTTAGTCCTAAACCTTTATATTGTGCCAATTTAGTCCTAAATATTTTGACGGTTCGTTAATTTAATCCTAAACCTATTAATGATTTGTGGATATAGTCCCTTCAACTAATTATCTCAGGTTTAGAAGTAAATTGGCAAAACTTTAAAAGGTTTAGGAATAAATTAGCACAATTGAAAAATTTAGGACTGAATTAGTCGTCGTTGTGTGATAAATTTAGGATTTCTTGGACAAATGCCTCGAAGTTTCACCGATTGGATCATGGGCATTTGCGACACGACGGAGGCTGCGCGAATTGCTGTTTTTCGTTGGAGAATGTGGTCAAAAGCTGTTGGTAACTTGGGAGACATCTTTCCCGACACGGGTGCTCCTTGTGTCTTTTTTTACTTAACATACGGATCCATCCTAAGTTACGCCCACCTTTTCTCTCGCTGAGAAAATCTCGAACTTCCCTTTTCCCGTACTCTGTCATGGGAAGCATCTTAGGTCGGCTAGACAATAAGCTCTCTTGATGTTGAAGTACGTACGTACGATTAGCTGTGTACTCACATTTCGCAATGCGAACATCGATAGCTAAAACTTGTCGTGAGTTAGAATTATGGATCTCATCCTCCATTATCATTCCTTCTTCGTGCGTGCTGGATCTCTTAACAAAGGTGCTCGTCCATTTTTAAAGGTGATCATGCGACTACAAATTACACCTAGTCAATCATGATCATAAGTTAAGTTTTTTTTTTATTATTATGAAAAGGTTACCCAACCTCCGTACCTATCTAAATATTTGTCCCTGAATCTTTGGCATGAGATGATGTCAACCTTCGACGTACGTTGTCCATCATGTCTAATCACAATAACAGAAGGAGAAACTACAATTAGTATCCAAAAGCCGTGAGCCACCTCTCCTGGCGCGCTCTTTCTCTCTCAAAATGGCATCTCTACAGACAGTGGCAAAACAAGGGACAAAAGACCTACCTAAAAAAAGTGTATTTTGAGATTAATAGAAGGTTAATGTAGCTTCTAAACTACAGTGCAACTGTGCTAGCGAGATTAGCGGAGCAAAAACCATCAGCTAATCAGTTGTGAGATGGCGGTCGCATCTTGGGTCGGGAATAATCGGAGAAGAGACCGGGAGAAGTACCGAAACGGCCTCCCAACGTCGCCGCCGGGGCGGTGCCTGAAACCGTTCTCTTTCCGTGCTTCACTTCCTTGGCCATGTGGTTCTGGTGATCTATCGTGGCGACGTCCTTAGCACTTGATGTCTCGCGATACTTCCCGCTTACTTTTGTTACGCCTTCCCGATGCGTTTTGATGTGGATCATCAGTTTAACCGTCTCTACTACCTGCACGATCGGATTACACAAGCATCAGCGCTGCCCCCTTTCTTACAATCCATTGCCCACGCGTACCGAGCAAGATCAACACAAATGTCACATAATTTGACTACCGATCACACACCAAGTGTGTGGAAGCATCATATAAGTTTGGGGCCCGATGTGGTGTACGGCGACATGGTCTGTGATACGAGTTGTTTGTACTAGCTAACGCCCGAAATTACACCTATGAATCATACATTTTACCTTGCTAAAAGAACGAGGGCTGTTTCTCCCACCGGCATCGGCTTCGAGAAGACGAGCATTAGATGCATGCATTCGAGGACATAAAAGAAGTATGAAGAGCAAACAAACGGCGGACATGATCAGACTTCTCCTGCGAGGAAGCTATGAAAAGAGAGCAACCAACAAATGGAGGATATAAGTAGGAAGACAATGGGCTCGTTTGAAGCTTTGTGCCACTCCCAATCTCAGGCTTTGTGAGGAAGAGAAAGCATACATGTCTCTTTTCGCCTTCGAACCATCGCTTTCGTTTCTATATATAAATGGGACGAAGGAGTTTCGAACAAGGGCACTTTCGTTCAGGTGAGAAATAAGTTTGGTTGACCATAACATAGTCCACTCCACAAATCAATGCCTCTTAATAGAATTATAGCAAAAGACGAGACAGAAAAGTGCCGTGCCTTTTCGTTGTCTAGAGGCTCTTTGCGAAAGGTGGATGCTGACAATGGTAAGATTTGAAAAGTTTTTCTACATTGCATGTGCAATTGGGAATAGCTAGGCTTTTTGTGGACACATGTTGTGTTGACTAATTAACCAACGTAATTAGTGGATGGTATTTTAAAGAATGAAGGCCGTCTTGTTGTGTGTGCCGAGAGAGAGGTTGGCCCGACATGTTCCTTATATACCTCTGTAAAATGAATAGGAAGGAGAGGACGGAATTACTAGGTAAATCTTTGTCAGTTTAAGGCTTTGTATAAAATAAATGATTGAAAATATATTTTCTTAAACGCAATCGCTTGTATTGCTTACAAAAATAGTTTTCGCTCCTTCCAAGCATAATATATGATTGAAAAGCAAATTTCATAACAAAGCGAATGAGACCATGTCCTAAATATTGGTGCATCCCCCGGCCCTTCGGTGCTCTTTTTGCACCTCCGACTTAATGAACAAGAAGTATTTTTACCCTCCACAAAACTTCTTGTTGATATTACAAACATTTTTTCGTTAATTAATTATTTTAAGTGAAACAATCAATTATTTTTAAGAAAATATTCTCTAGAGTACAACTATCATCTCCTATTAGTTTATCCTTATCTTGAGGTGATATCGCCTTTTACATCGTAATTTTAGCGTTGCGAAACGCAAGACGAGGTCCAGAAGCCGGAATGGTCTGGACACACGTTGGGGGACATCGCAAAGCACAAGAGCATGTGCAAAACACTCTCATGAGTCGATCGAAAAAAGCCAAAAGACAAAACATTGTTTATTTAAGAAGGTGGATTTATAGGGAAGAAGTGTAAATAAGACAAACATGAAGACTACGAAACCAACCAACCAACCCCCTTGTCTTGCTCCCTGTCCATAACCTCCGGTGCCATGTCGTTTGATTTCAAGGTGGTGGCTCCGGGTTTGTCGCTGCCGACCACCCCCAACAAGCAACCCCTCGCACTTCGAAGGTCGACCTACGCTTTATTGTCATCAGTAAGCTTTTCTCCCATAAATATACTACCTTTATCTGAACATTGTCCTGTCAAACTGCCCACAAAGGACATAGTACTTCACGCAACATATTATTATCAGAGTTGTCGATAGTTGTAAGACAATACACAAACTCCACTACCAACTGGAAATCACTTCACAAGAAGAGAAAAAGGGGGGGGAGGGAGAGAGATTGTTCGCAAAACATTATCAAGGATTGGAGGAATATGCTCAACTGACTTCCACGTGTAGGAATGTCCTTTGGCATCTAGACTAGTACACATACCCAATTTATTGAGATTTACATGGATGCGGCATCTGTGAAACTAGATTGCACCCTTCGTGAAGGAATGGATGTGGCATACTTCACCATTGTCAGCAAGTATATTGCATGCTTGGGGCACTCCACTCCCAGACACACAGGGAAAACAGTACTCGAACTACTTTACTTTGCGACGAAGCACAAGATCAAGCAGTCTCTATATACAAAGACTGAGGCTTATTAAACATTTGAAAGAGAACAAACTCTTAAATTTATGCTCGAACTTGGATGAACGCACGCCGCTGAAATCTCCAAATTTATGTTTTGACGAGCTGTAGCATTTTAATTATCATACAATGCGTTTAGATCTGGAGGAGATTATTCACAGTGACAGTCGCAGAATTTGTTCGCCGCAAATCCTGCATTATCGAACATCAGACAATGTAAGTACACAAGATATTACAAAAAGGGACAAAACAGAACATAGAATTACTAGTCAATCCAAACAATCTCATGCAAGAATACTGATGCTTGTCTTCTCACAGAGAATGGCAGAATGTCCGGTACTGGTAGAATTAGTATTCACACGGTAGTTACGAGATCGACCAGCAACAGCACACAAAAGCCAAGGTAATTGATATGTGATCAATAAGAATCCCAAAATGAGTCCAATACAGTTTAGTTACATCGCATCCAAACTTAGTCAAGCAAAAGAATCAGAGAGGGCTTCAACATTAACTGTGAAACAATATAGTCGTTCATCTGGTGATAACTCTGAAAGCTTACCAAGAACTGATTATCAGTCAGGCAAATAAAAGCAGGAAGCACAATTCATTTCAAGCTACAGGTTAGCCATGCTGAACCACTTATTTTCAGGCAGTCCAGGAACTACTGTACCTGAAAAATCATCTCTTCTGGAATATGGGGTAAAACCTCTCGAACTGTTTCAGCCATTGTTAGTATGTTTGCAATGTCATCATTTGCAGAACGTGAGGCAGTTCTCAAATGTAAACCACCAGTGGTTCCGGGATGTCTTGCAACGGTAGAAGCACCAGAAGCAAGTGAACCAGAGGCACCAGTATGAGAGAGATTACCAGGCCAAATACCCCAGCCAGCATCATCAAGAGCAGACTGGCTGTATGTGTCTCCAATGGAAGCAAGATGCCTCATCATCATCTGCACCCTCCCCAGTCCAACTGATCTCATGGCAGTGGAGGAGGGGCCAGCACCATCAACACCATGGCTTGGCCAAGTATTCAGCCAACTTGAGTTCAGTCCGGCATTTCTGTGGACAGAATAATCTAATTCATGTTAAGAAGGAACAAGAATGCATCAATAAGTTTTAGTTGACAACTAAAGATATTGCTTGATTTTCGGTGTTTTAAAGCTTGCACTGAGACAAGAAGCGGCTTCTCCTAATTCATGTAGCAAAGAAACAAAAGAAACGTGTCAAAAAGTCAAAAATAACCAATTTTGAACTGGATCAACAATGAATATTCAGATAAAGGTGTGGGACGAAGGTAAATCCACGAATCCCCATGTGGGGTTCTCATTTCCTCCTTGGTTTGCCCATTCTCCCTTTCCTATAGAGATATCTAGTAACTGAGGAAATCAGGATTAGACAATTTGTCTCTTAAACAAATAAACCAATCCAAAAGTTTAAATAAATGAAAAAATGTCCCATGATTGCCACTTCACAGAGCAGTGTTTTAAGCAAATGGAAATTGCAAAAAGGGTGTCCTGTTTCTCAAATTGTATAAAACTGTCAAAAAGAAATTTCAAAGATCTAAGAATGATTTCACCTCCAAGTTCCTTCATCCAAAGGATTCTGAGTCTGACTTGGAAATAGTCCAGGTGGCAGAACATTCCCAGAAGAATTTTGTCCATCAAGACCTACACTTAACTGGCGAGCGAGCTGTTCATCGCTCAAAACTTCACTGCTAGGGTTCGCTTCATTCTCTGATCGGGAATCAAAAAGTGGCTTTCGACAAGTGGGGCACGAATAAGCATCATTAAGACCTTGATCCAACCTAGCATTACACACAACTTTCAAAAATCGTTTCATTTGAATTGCAAATAGAAATAATAATGCACATCCTCATACCAAGATCTCAAGCAACCAAGATGGAAGAGGTGCCGGCAGTGTAGCCTTTTAGCCTTGGCCATGGGTTCCTATCAACTCAGAATATTATCACGACATGGAACACTGGCTGTAATTTGACAATATATGTACAGGAGCGCGCGCGCATAGAGAGAGAGCGAGAGCGAAAGAGAGAAGGGGAGGAGCATACCCTGCAGATGGCACATTCATCATTGTATGCTCGGAGCTCTTCAGATGTTGCATCAGGAAGGGCAGCATGAAGAGTACCCAATGCAGTTCTCAGTTTAATAAACCCCTTCACACGTTTGATGATTGCACTTAGCAAGGCCTGCAAATCATTTAATGTTATCCAATGAACAAACTGAAGATCAACCCAAATTTCAATCACAAATTAAATAGGCATTATATCAGTTGGCCAGATATTTACACGTATATTTAAAAGCAGAACCACATCCACTATATGTAGTGGCATGCCACGAAGCAACCAAATAAGCACATAATGCCCCACAGCAGTCAACAAAGTTGCCATGTCAAGGACAAAACCAAGATTTCGAATCAGAAAGCTCTTCCATTCCCATAATGAACCTGCATAATCCAAATCAACCAACATATTAATTATATATGCTAAAAAGCATGCTCAAATCTATGCAGTTAGTGATCATATAAGAAAACAGATGTCAGAACCTTTAGATCATACCAGATTAAAGAACTAGACAATAACCAATGCAAACAGAAGAGTACAGAAACAACAAGAGGAAAAATCCACCACAACAGATGGCCAATCCGCTATCCTCAATATATAGAGATAAAATTGATACATGCGTCATAACTGCAAAGAAACAATAACTTTGAGGATATAGTTCTTAGCATATTGACCAACACACTTATTTGTCACTTCTATATTGTGACAAAATCACGAGCTGGGAAACCTACAATAGCTGCAGATGCTCAACATCCAAAAAAATTTAGAAAAACAGCACCATTTGAAGCCAAGACAGCCTACAAAACCTGCCACGGACACATATACAAGAGATCAAGCAGTACCTGCTGCAGATGTATCTATGAACTTAAACATTCGGCAACCACTGCTGTTTCCTGCTGAATGATTTACCCAGATGTCAAGAAGCTGGAATCCATGCACCACAATGGCCTAAAAGGAGAGGATCGTCAAATGCAAGCAACTCAGTCAATTGCCAGCCATAGGAAATTATGCTACATAAAAAACTATGAGTCACTTGAAGGGAAGTGCTCCTTAAAATACCTGAAGTGTTTCAAAAATAACACAGAAGAGCTCAAAAAGAAGTAACAAGAACATCGAAGATCCCAATGTTTTCTGAATCATTAGAGAAAGTCTAATCCTGCAAGCACACAGAAGGCAACATCACATTGATATAGACAAACCCGACAAAAATAAGTAATTCATGGCAATTTTTGGAGTACACCAGTTTCTAAAGTTAGAAAGCTCAAAGTAGTAAATGCCAACAAACCACATAGTACTTCATTCCTGTGACTGCTGGCAGTGAGATTGAGAAATCCTACTCAGTACTGAAACATATTGAGGTACAACGTACAAGTGTCTAAAGAACTAACATGAGTGATAGGAAGGTATTCGCAGTCTGTTACACACACAATGTAGAGTTATACTATTGGCAACTTCAAATGGTTGGCTACAAATCCAGTATGATCAACCAGGTGACATGGACATTACTAATCATTTTTAAGCATCTCCATTGGGCTTTCATCTATGGCATCTGGAAGCAGGTAAAGAATTGCACCAAAAGCGACTCAATTCCGAATCACATTTCTCTTAAGATTCTAACTGATTCATAAATCACAATAAGACTAAGAGAAACACTTGCAGGTCTTGTAAAACATATGCTATATGGGAAACCTTTATTAGTGCTATCCGGCTTCACTGCAATAACAATTACCAACAAATACGTATCCGACCTACTTCTTATTATCCAATGTGCATGCCACTTGACTGTTTGAGAAGCTATATCCTGGTAAAATGAAGTCAACTGGACATCCAGCACATTTGTATTAAACGGTACTACTACTGAGATGCATAAAAATAGGAATATATATACCAGAACATGTCAACAGTCAGAACCACCAATAACACCGAATACACACGAAAATATCTCCATGGTGTTGTAGAAGGAGACGCATTCAATCTTTCCAGACGATCTCTAGCCAAAGCTTGAAACGCCTGTCAAAAGTTATCAATATGTTCACATATGATACTTAACAGTTACTATAAAAGCATCAGCCAGAGAAAAAGAAAGAACGTTCAACTTGACATACCTTTAGAGAACATAGAACAGTAAGCCAGGTCGACCATAGGCAAAAATGAAACAATGTTGGTGGAAGTACTAAAGGTAGAAATGTTCCCTGTCCAGCATCACCCAAATAAAAGTCAAAATATGGTCAAGTAGACAGAGATCCATCAGTATCACACATAAGGACTGAGATGAAATTGCTTCTAGTTCTAGCTGATTCTCAACTCTCCCAAGTGCAACTGCGAACAGTACAAGAAAAATAACAAGGACTCTCCACAATATAATAGCTGACAATTTTACAATGCCACAACCCTATGACTACATGATCCCGTGCCACAATCGAGCAATCATTCACCCAATAAGTTGAAATTGTGTTCCATTTTAACCTAACATACAATTGCTTGCTTACTAGATGGCGTCAGCAGGGCCACTCCAATACCAAACCATCTTTCAAGCTTTACTCAGCAGAAGACCCATCCCACACAGAGAAGAAAAGCTTTGCTAGGCCATCAACAATACCTCAAAACAACAATTTGAAGAAATAATAAAAAGCCAAACTGCTTTTCCGAAAGTTCATTCAAATTCCAATTTCCATTTATTAGTTTGTCTAACTAGTCACAGTATTTCATCAAAAAGCTCAACCACATACACACATCAACACTACTTTTCCAACAACTGTATCTCTCACTTCTCTTAGCTTACATTTCACAAAAACATAAATAATTGAAGTTCACATGTCCACAAAAATTAGTCTACACAAGAACAAATGAAACCCTATCAAGAAGTAACCATGATGATTGGCCGTAATCTCTCACCAAAGGTGCAGGAATCCTGGCTATGGTGAAGAAGACTGTTCAAGACATGGTTAGCCCTACCAGTGATCCAAAGGAAGCTGACTTAATGAAAGCTAATGGCAAGAGACAAACGGCAAAATCAAGCTTTCACATGAGCTAAGACATAAGTCGAGAATACCAACGGACTTTCATAATCAATTGGTCCGTCATGTATATAGCTATGGTAAAGTAATACTGTGGCTTCCCTCACATATTAAACCAAATACAAGAAGTCCCAAGTAACTATCCTCATAAAATTTAAACCTGCTTACACTACACAATTAAATTTCAGCGCTAATTTCTTTCCTGCCATACAATCTGCACAAAAGAGAAAAAAATTCCAGAACAAGAAGGAAATTCAAAACTTCAAAAATTCCAGTTTCATGTCATTAACATCCATGCCAATTGCCACCTCCTTCATCAAAGTTTAAGAGCATATATGGACCCTACCTTGTAAATAAGGTAGTTTCCCAATCGTTCCAACAGTTTTCGAGTCTCAGAGGATGAAAGCTCTGAGAAGAATATAGACTGCACATGAGAAAGCAAAACCAGAACATCAAATTTAAATCACTAAATAAGGAGCTATCTTTACCATTTCTTGTTCGGAGGGGAAAGAAAAATCAGAACATTTCAGTCATATGTCCAAAAGCTGGGTCTTACTCCTTGGAACTACATGTACTACTCAATTATCATTGAAAACAGACAATACATTATCCCCAACATAGTAGTTCATTCATGAGCCACGCATCCTGTTCAAAAGGATTCTCTCTGTATTAGTTTAGGTCTTACATTTACAACATCATTTCTGACTTAAGCCCAAATTTACATGCATCAGATGAGTATTGGATTTTTTGAAATTAAATTTATAGATTCAGATGCCCTCAAGTATAATATTCTGGAGTTCATTTTCTACATAAGAAATTCACAATCGTGTGGGTTCAAATCCGTACAATAACTAATTGAAATGAAAATTTACCTTCAAGGATAAAACAAGTAGAGCGAACGCACTGAGAATAAAAGTTGCCAGCAAGGCAACAGTAGCCGAAGAACTCAATAAGAGATCAAGCACATGATTGGCATTATCCGATTCAACAATGCTCTCTCCAATCAGCCCATCCAATTTAAATTTCTCTAATAAATTCTGTGCCCACCATTGAAGGCCCAAAAAGCTTAGGACCGTGCAGATACCGGAGATGGATAAGTATTGGACACCCATTTGTGACAGTTACTGCAACTTCCTCCAGATGGAAGTCCCAGAATCTCATCACAATGGCTGGCACATAACTAGTCGCTCTAATTTCAGAAATCCATAATCAACTAAATAAATATTCCAGTGGACCCTCCAGCAAGTGCCACAAGGAAATAACGAGATTCTCTGACCCCGTGTCCTATGCACAATTCCCAACGCTTGGTAACAAAGCCTGTGGGAAGACACAAGGTCAAGTCATTAGCATATCTTGTATAAAAAGCACACGCATGATTAATCTGCCATAACAAATCCTAACTCGATCACGTAAGACATGACCGAGGAAAGCATGCTATCATACTCCATAGAGTTGACTCAAACTAAATGAAGAAACGACCCAAAAAAAAAAAAAGGCTGCGAGCTGCTTCAGAACCCTCAATTTCTACGTTTCTGACGGCATTGTTCACCAATTTAAAGGATCAAAATTTGACACGGAATCGCAAAAAACTGTCGGATTTAAACCCTGGCAAATCGCCAGAATCAGCAACCATAAAACCCTACGGATCAAATTGGGCACGACGCACGGTTAAGAAACAGACGAACAGAACAAAACCCCACTCCATTTCTTCTCATTTCCGAACAGGAATTGCAGAGAATTAAGAATAGTTTAACATGGATGGATGCATCACATGAAGGCTCGACGAGAGACGAAAACGAGCGATAACGAAGATCGAGAACCTGATTGAATCGGCGAAGGCGAGGGACGATCGCGTCAGCTGAATTTTGCTTTCGGAGGGAATCTGATTTCCGCGGAGCGACGGGATTGGGAGCAAGGGATCGGGGCGAAGGAAGGGAGAATTTGCGGGAAAGCGAACGGAAAAAACCACAAGCCATTAAAATTTCTCTATTTATATATTTCCACATTAGATTCGTCAAATGGGTAATTGCGTAAAAAAAAGAAAGTGTCGGGAAGTAATAATTGTGGAGGGGCAATTTGAATGACGCACTAAAAGTGAGACAAAATCTACTTTTGAATCAACGTAAAAGATAGCGAAAATTTCAAATAAGGACCTCAAGCTCTCTTATTTTTTTTTTAAATAAAAGCCTAAAATTGACTTCGTTTTAAATAAAAATATAAAGTGTCCTCACTATGCTAAAAAAGGGCCCAAAGTGTACATTATTTCAAATAAGAGCTTGAAATGACTATATTTGTATCAAAAAAGGGCATTGAGTCACTTTTGTTGGGGGATATTTTGGTCCTTTACTATTTTATTTTATTTTTTCTTTTTTAATTTAACAAATTTTGGGAAAAAGCAAAAAGTTAAAAAGAAAATTAAGAAACACGAGTGGGAGGATTGACCTCTCGTAGGTGGCTACCACCCCAACTATGCCCATCGGGCTAGTCGACTCTCAACAATCACCTTGATTCGATTGAGGGCTACGGCTTGTCATCGGAACCGGGTGAGGACCAATGACCGTCGCTCAGATCTGGGAGAGGGTTGCAACCCTCTCTCGTCTTTAGCCAGGGCCACCAAGCACTTGTTGAGGCACCGGCAACCTCGACAGCCCTCGTCGCCACCCTATCGGTGTTGGGGCAGTGACCACACGAAGGAGTGGCCTATGAATCTCCTTCTTTCCTTTTTTTTACTTTTACTTTTTTCAATTTTTAATTTAATTAGCCTAATGAAATTAAGTTAAATTTACATTTTGACAAAAATATCCTTGATCAGCTAAAAAATTTGGCTAGTCGACTAGTAAGGTTGGACCCTTATCTGAAATAACTATAGTTACTTCAAACTTTTATTCGAGACAATGATGGCACTTTAGACCTTTATTTGAAATAAAATCTATTTTATGCCCTTATTTGAAAAAAATAAGAGTGCTTGAGGGCCTTTTTTGAAATTTTTCCTAATAGATATGAAATAGTCCAACTATAATATTTAATGTTTTGGGATCAAAAATCATTTATTTTACTATGCTTTGATATAATTAAAAATTAATAAAAAAATATTATTTGAGATTTTAGATTTGACATGATTCACTCACATGCACACATATGAATACCTAATTTGTCATTTCATTACCAAAACAATTCAATGCCAACCTGGTGGGTCATCTATGTAATATATGTTCCAATTAGGAATACCTTTATCTAAAAAATTGAATAAATTTATTTTCATTTTGCACTTCAATATAATTAGCGTGATATGGCAATTCAAATATACCATTGTTTTATAGTTGACAATAACTAAATGGCATCGTAATGATGTTCGATTAAATTAATTTTTCCGATTTCAATGAGAAATCTTGCATGAAAGTTTTTATTTTGTAAAGTGTAAATCATGAAGAAGATTATTGTTGGAAAGATCAATAGGATCTATCTTGAGTAAATTGTGATTTTGATTTGCCTTCTTTTGTGAATTTTCCAAACTCCAAAAAAAAAAAATAACTCAAAGAAATTGAAAGGTTTCAATTCGAATATATTTACATGTAGTTGTAATAATGTTTTAGTGAATATATATATATTACATTTAAAACAACAGCTTTATTCTTTTTGCCAACAAAAAAAAAACAGAAAAATAATGTATTCGAAGGTACGAGAATGCTCCAAACCCGAAAGCAGAAATGTGTTGTGTTCGGGCCGTCTTCTTCTTCTCGATCGTGGAAGAAGAGGAATTGACAGATGGGGATAATCAGAAGCAACTTCTCCTTCATAGCGGGGACGGTGTGCGGGATTTACATAGCTCAAAACTACAAAGTTCCCAATATCAAGGCCCTTGCGAATAACGCCGTTTGCAGGGCAAAGCAGATTGAAGAGAAGTACCGCAAACCGTAACTCCAAGTCCAGAGGCGATGGTGGCCGCCATGTTCAGCTCGTTCGACATATTCTTTTTGGTATACAGCTCGAGGTAAAGAAGAAAGAGAAAAGGATTAACTGGCTTTTTTTTTGTGGGTAGTGAAGTTTCTGTTTTGGAGGATGATCTCGTTTCTTGAATCTCTCTTTAAGTGAGGATTCTTTGGGGGCATTTGCATGCAAGTTCGTGCCTTGAGAAATTGTTTTTTTTTTTTTTTTGGCATCAGCAATACAAAGGTGGGGATTTTCCTTTCTTCTTCGTACCAACCTGTTGACAGACATTGGACTAGATTCTGATAGCCTGGTACCAGTGTAGTTCACTGGGTAAATGTTGGAAATATGGTGTTTCCCTTTCTACATAATTGGTCCTTGTTGTGTTCTCATATTGAGAATGGTTCATTAAGTGAAACTTTTCAGTCTCGACATAATTCGACTGAGGCGATTGATTTTAAAGAATGATTCTGCTAGAAGCTGCTCTAGCTCTTTAAGAGCTATTGAGAGAGCTGGTCTCTCTTTTGCTGGTCTACTTTTTCGGCTGATGAAGCAGTATGCAACGTTATAATGGAGCTTGCAATAAAAGATCTTTCCCATGTATTGCACAGTAGGATTTGCAGAACTTGTTCACATTCATCTTTTACCTTAGCTCGAAATTTCGCAGCAAATCGCTGGTGTACTCCTGTTTCATCAATGGTTTTTTGGCTATCGCTCGTGGTTGCAGAACTTTGCAATTACGTCTTGATATTTTAAATATGTAGACATTTCATTGTCAAGATGTTTTTCTTCTCATGCTTCGATGAGATCCTTCTATTACCATCTGTGATCTATTAGCAGGAAATTGGTCATTCTAGCTTATCCTTGCATCTTTGGCAATCCCTTATGTCGTTTGTGAAAGATCTACTGTACTGGCCTCGCATGTTTCAAAATTGTGTAGCTCCGGTCCATTCCTTCCGTTTCTATGCTTGATAGCCCTGAGACATCTACTACTATGTACTGCGACTTCCTCGTCTTCACGACTTGGATTTCGTCCCGTTCTTTCAGACAAGGCATTTAGGATCGATCGGCATAACCCTGCTTGGTGTTTTAAGTGGCTTGAGGATGAACTCCTGAAGCACAGAACAGCTCTTACATCGCAAGAGCCGACCCATCGCACGGTGGTGTTTGAACAAGTAGCTCTTTGTACACACCGATTCCTCCTGTGAGGGTTTTGTTCTTTGCACAACACTTTCTTTTGACTACTGGAGTTTGACGACAGGCTTAGTAACTCAGGGTCGAGTTTCTTCTGGATTGTGAAATGGAAAGATCGATACTTCAAATTCAAAAGCTGGCAATTCAGTATAAGCATCCCGTGTTCCTCGACTATGATCGGGACAGATTCAGGCTGCGTTTCATCCCCGTCCCCAAGATGGGCAGATCGTTAGACGCTACTTGTTGGAAAATTTTCATTCTTGACCCGATAAGAGGGACAGATTCAGGCTGCATTTCTTCACCCTTCTCTGTGTCAATTAGCTGGACACGATGAGAGGGAAAAAAATAACAGGTAGCAGTTAGGATCCTCCCACGTCGTTGTAGAATCTTTATGGCCTAAATTTTCTTTTCTCCTATGACAGGAAATGCAGTTAGGATCCTCCCACGTCGTTTGTAGAATCTTTATGGCCTAAATTTTCTTTTCTCCTATGACAGGAAATGCAGTTAGCTAGCTTCAATTACAACTACACCTCTCATTTACATGATGAGCTCCTTAGGAGGTTGAACGATGAATTGGTTAGGCAGCTAAATTGAGGAACCCCGGTTGACCAACCATTCAAGGTCGAGCCTGGAAGACCGGCGTTCACGTGTAACAATGCTCCCATGTCACGATCATCAGATTGTCCATAAGATCATCACTTCTGACCAGTCTCCAGCTGCAGCTACCATATCATCAAAGAAGGCGAAAGATCTGCAGTTTTCCGTCTTCCCACCCCTCCCCCCCTCTCTCTCCCCTTCCCTTCTTCTACATCGTGATTGAAATATAAAAATTTCAATTCGTTCTTCAATTAAGCGGTTGAAGCCGGTGCCCAAGATGATGGAGACCTCTTTCTGCTTTGAGTTTTGTCCTGAAAAGAAGCTGTACCTTTTGATTATGTCCGCCGAACCGCCATTGCTGTTGCAAACTACAAAAGTCAGAGGATTTGGTCTTTTGCATTGGAGGGTTTTAAAGATTAAACATAACAGCGTTTTCAGAACAAAAAGCCCAAAATGGCCCCATATACTTAATCAAAATTAAAGCTCTATTTATTGAGCGTTCAACTTCTACAAATATGCTATCATATTGAAACGAAGTTGTTCCCTGAATGCGGGGCACTCTTTTTTCCATGTCCGCCTTACAAACTCTTTTAACGGAAAAAACCAGCACTGATCTTTCCTTCATCTACCAGATGGGCTCAAATCCCAAAGAACATGATACACCAGAAATGTGCAGGAACAAGAATATACAAATGAGCAGAAGAGCCGCCAGCTCTCCCCGCGAGTCCCCTCGTTTCAAAGTTCTGTCTTTCCTCGTTTATACTCCTTCCTTTTCATGTTCGAGGAAACCAAGGATGTCCTCCCATGAAATTATTCACACACAGAGGGTATCCATAACTACTTGCAATGCACCAAACCCTGAGAATTTGTGCGTTATGATGGACAACATAGCGAACTCCTTTTCGCGATTACACTTCGACTGCAGGAGGCCTTGACGCGGAACTCCTTTGCGCCCTCGAATCCTCAATCTTTGCAGCCACCTCGGCGACGATGAGCTTAGTGAGAAGCAGCCCTGCAACTAAAGCAGCCGCCATGAGCATCATGAAAACTGCGCTCCAGCTCTCTGTAGAGATGTAACCTGTCAGCAACGGCCCGATGGCAGCTCCGATGGAGCCCGTTCCATCTATGATCGCCGTCACTGTGGCGAGTGCTCGTGGATGCCCTTTCAGAGAACTGTGTGTCCCCAAGTCCGCTGAG
The DNA here is from genome assembly GCA_016432845.1 of Psidium guajava. NCBI lineage: Eukaryota > Viridiplantae > Streptophyta > Magnoliopsida > Myrtales > Myrtaceae > Psidium > Psidium guajava. The sequence continues at coordinate 3,701,234 of CM028224.1, forward strand.
ACAGCCGTCGTTATTAGAGCATAAGGCCCATTTACAAAGATGCCGGCGATGAACATGAGTACGATGTTTACAGTCAAGGAAATGGATCCATAGGTTCTGTAAAGATAGAGTGCCGGAATAGCGCAGTACATGAAGCTCCCTGCTGTTATGGCCCTCGCGTCTAGGCGATCGGATATGTGACCGGCCAGGATCCCCCCAATGACCCCTCCAACATCAAACAGTGTAGACAAGTCTCCTGCTGTTGCACTGGACAAGTATTTTCCATCTATAGCTGCCAAATGACGACAAGTATGTGAACCACAGTGTAACACAGTTCTTCGATGGTAAATGAACAGAGTTAAACGGAAAAGCCAAAAAAAAGGAGCTTTTGATAGTATTATGTTGCGTTTTAGACTAAACAAATTCCACAAGGCACGATCCTTGATGAAATTACTCTTAAAAGTTGCCTTGCAAGCAGATCGGACCCCTACAATCGGAAGTACCTGTGTGGCTGATGTAGTAAGGCAGCCAGTAGAGGAATGTGTAGGCAACCAATTTGGCAAAGAAGAGGCAAAAAGCGAAAGGCGCGACCCCCGGAATCTTCCACGCTTCAATGAACCCCACAGCATGCTCATGCTCCTTATTCTCCGAATCTGAGCTTAAAAATGGTTCCCTCACTTCCTCTCCATTTTTCTTGGGGGAGTTCAGGTTATCATCTCTATCAGCTCCCACAGATTCAGGACTAAAAGGTAGAAACAAGAAGACCACTATGCCCATAAATGCAATTATCAGACCAGGCACAACAAAGGACCAACCCCATCCATAGCTCAACATAGCAGAAGCAATCAAAGAACCAGTTATGTTGCCAACAGAAGTGTGAGCATTCCATATACCCATGATAAGCCCTCTCTTACTCTTGCCAAACCAGTTACCGACCACAGCCACAACCGAGGGCCACCCGGTCGATTGGAACAAACCAGCAGCCATTTGCATAAGGAGAAAATAGTAGAACTTATGTATGTTTGCCCAGTAACCGACACCAAAGAGTGAAGTAAACAGACCAGTTCCAATCATCCCTACAGTCAGGAAAATCCTCAGATCCATTCTGTCACCCAACTGGCCAGAGCAGTACATTCCCACGGCATACACGGAGAGGAAAGCCACATCAAGGTCGCCGAGCAATTCCGTTCCGTCTGATCCATTGAATGGGGCCCAACCACTGGCACTACCCAGTAGTCCGGAAACATTTCTTCCCTCACGTGGGCCAAGGAAATAGGCCCTCCTCCATGGATGAAACTTCAAGCCTACTTCGTCCAAGGAGGGGTCGAGAGTGCTCTGGACAACGCTCGTGGTCTTCCGATTAGCGTGATAGCATGTGTAGGTAATGAATGTGACTATCAAGACAATACTTTGGTGCGTTCTGAAGGAAATGGGGCTTCTCTTTACGTACTCGACGAACCGAATTCCTAGCGGCTTGCTGTAACAATTTGTTGCTGAAGTCTCTGACATCGGACTAATGTGGGAGCTAAGGATTGCTCCGTTACTGGACAAGGCCGATCGATAGGAACCCGAACCAGTATGCTAACTTCGATAGCGTCCCACTTGAAGCTGAAAAGAAAGAGAACGTCCCATTATAAAGCAACGGACAATATGCAACAAGATTAAGCTCATTGATGCTCAACGAATGCCACGACAACAAGAATCCGACATTGTTTTTCAGTTAATTGCACGCTGTACGGTCGCGCCAGTTACACAAGCAAAGCCGATTACTAGGATTAAATAATTGAATTTCCTTCCAGGAAACAAATTTTCTGAAGCTGGCTTGAGCTTCTCAAAAAAGTGCTGGACAGTTTCTATCTTTCTTGACTAGCTGTACATATCACGCAGAACAACAACGAGTTAATTATCACAATGGAGGAGATTAAAGATGATCCATTGCTTACACGGAACTCTGAACTTTTGTGAGTTCTTGGACTCCGATTCCAAACATCATCTAATAAAATTCAGGGCGAGCCCACATATGCACACCATAATTCAGAAAAGGAGAACCAAGAAATCTGATAGACACCTTTGACCCTTTAAACACCAGCTCAACTCAAAAAGATATAGGAGCACCCAGAAACTGAAAATGCAAAATGAAAAACGATCCCGCCGGATAAAAGTTTCCAAAAATCCAAAGAACGTCCGAGCAGAGCAACTCCTGTCGACCGATGTTTGAACTCAAAAAGAACCCAGCCACGGCTCTAATCCACATCTCAGTGATAACCACTCTCCACCAAGAAATCCATTACCTCACTCAGGGGTACACGAAAGCCAAGGTGGACACAAAAGTCAAGGAGGCATACTCAAAGCGTGAGAAGCAATCAATACCTCGTTGCTCAAACAATGCTTCCTTTTCCCGTCTTCCTCCTCTTAAACCTCTGCGCTTCTCCTTCTTAATGGCGTAACGACGACGAAGAAGAAGAAGAAGAAGAAGAAGAGGAGGAGGAAAGGCCTAACGAAGAAGCTCTCAGCTTTTTAGTTGAACTTGAAGCCCAGACAGCGTTTGTCAAAAGTGTGAGAGGGAACGGTGACAATAACAAATTAGAGAAAATTGCACTGTCGACCCAAGAGAGAAATATTTCTTTGGATGTTAAATGCCAACTCTGCCCTCCCCCCCTTTTCTCTCTCTCCAGTAGTAGTATGAAACCGGAAGCATGGTATAAGAAAAATATATTATTATTATTATTATTATTATTATTATTATTATGTAAGAGTCTATTCTAGGTCGCAAAAAATAAATTATAAATAATTAAAATTATTGTGAAGTCCACTTTTTTTCAAAATTTTGTAGCCCATGATATTCTGATACTCTCACGATCACTCAAAATTATTATGCCAGCAAAATCTTTAAGTAAAAGCCCCAAAACTAACTCCTCCTTTAAGCTTAATTCTTTCGTGTGTTTCACCCTATGAAAGACAACAACAAGCAAAGTTCAAACCATGTGTATTTTCTATATGAAATCGACACGTGGTCTTCAGTTTATTTATTTCGCGAAAAAATGAATGATTTGAAAATTACATATTTAATAAAAATAATTTGCATCGCTCGCAAAAACAAACGAAAAAATATTTTCATTATTCGGAAAATATTTAAAAATAAATTGCCATCAGTGATTAATTATTTCAAATGGTGAGAAATGAACGGAGGCTTTAATATTTGTAAAGATCAAAGACATTATTTATATGTCGTTTGCAAACCACCCTTACCATCAATTTTTTTTTTTTGGGTTGAAACTCTTACCATCATCACTGCCACAAGCGGGGGACCAGATGATTAATGAATCCATTTGTCCGGTTGGAGGGAGTTTCTTTTCACTGTTTTTTTTTTTTGGCCGAAGTTTCTTTTGACTCTTTTTTGGTAAAAAAAAAAGTTTCTTTTCACTTGGGTCACTGAAAAATATGGCAATGTTCTTGTTTAGCAACAATCATCAATTATAAATGCTTAATTTTTTTTCTTTTTTAATTGTCAACTATATATTTTTCTTCCCTTATGATGGAGAATACCGTCTATTTACTTTACATTCGTGGGATTACGAAGTCCGGACGAAATTCTAGATGAAGTGATTTAATGACTTTCCTAGGTTCGATAATTGTTAAATGGATAAATATCGTTTCTTCATGCAATTTCCTGAATTTTCTACTAAACGCCATTATTAGGGATTTCTTGGAGGTTTACCTTCACGCAAGCATTGCCTTTTGCAAGTTTGACTAGGGACAGATAGCGGGAACATTAGGTCACTATAATCGCTTTGAGAAGTTTAATAGAATTATTGGCTTGAGTGGCTCAAGAGCAGGGTTTGTTAGGGATAGCTTGCTCGTGACACACGTGGGAAGCCATTATTGACATGTATATTCAAACACGAGGCAATATTTCCACCACTGATTCCTTACGCTAGAATTCGGCGCACAATCAAATTGAAGTAAAACGTAAAGCAAGAAAAGGAAATTGAGATGCGAGATTTTATCCTGATTCACCCTTAAACTAGGGCTACGTCTAACAGACGATTTTACTATAACCTACACCTCTCATTACATCTCTCGATTACAAGAGAAAAAGAGTATATATAGTAGTAGGTATTCATGAGCTCAAACCCAAACTGTTAAAAGAAAAATATGGGCTTAATGTCCTTGAGACCTCCGCCGAAGCGGCTCTCCCAAATCCCCGTCTGTTCAGCGTGAAGCGGGACCCACGTGCTTTCCTGTTATAGGGCAGTATGAATCATATGTAACAAAAATTGCCATATGAACCAATACGCGAATCACCTCCACCCCTCTACTAATATATTAAGTACGCCATCAATCCATTTACTTCAGAGGACTTTGATCCATTGTCTCAACAACCCCCGTAAAAATCTAGATTTCAGCACTTTTGCTGACCTTAGCATATTGAGATTTAACAGCTTTAGCAAGAGGCCCTTGAGAAACTCTTCGTAATGAGCAGGAGAAGCCGGCAGCTTGGACTCTCCCCATCTACCCATCCGGCATTCGGCACCCGATAGGATCGGCCGCTCCTCCTCTCGCTTCCTCTCTACTCGGTCCCGCTTTTTCGAGCTACCGATGCACGACAGTAGCCCTTCCTCGAGAGAAAACTCACCTCAACAACTTCCGCAGAGAAAAACGGCCTCTCCTCGTTCCCTTGCGAACACAATGGATATTAAGAAAGCTACAAGATCCTGGCTGTGATTTTAGGCAACGTGGAATGCAGCTTTATGTTGGTGGATCTCACGCATGATTTCGTTTGGCCTCATGTGAAAACCTCGATCGTGGTCAATGTCCCCGGTTTTTGCAAAAGTATAACAGCCTTCTACATTTCGCTCTTCCAACAGGTAAAGATTATAGAGCCTAAACGTACCTCTTGCGAATGGTGAAATCACCCGGGGCTCCAGTCGATCCTTCTAGGGACAAGCAACTTGGCCTACCCGAACCGGGACCGCCCGGACCGGATCGAGACCGGTGGTCCGGTTCCCGGTTCTATAGAGGTCCGATCCGGTTCCCGGTTCCTAAAATTGGGATCGGTGACCGGGCAGTTCAGTTCCCGATTCCCGATTTCTAGGACCGGATCGGACCGGTCCTTTTTCTTTAAATTTTTTTTCCTAATTCGGTCCGTGAATCTCTTTCAACTCCTTGGGCCTCTTTTTTTTTTTTCTATTGGGAAGTCATTTTATATAGATATTAAAGTTCTATAACGTTATTAATTTCAATAATTAGAGAATAATTTTTGTTATATTTTTTTTTTGTTGAGTCCGATTCGGTCCATTTGTCGGTCTAGTTCCCGGGATGGTCGAACCGGCTTCCGGTTCTTGAGGGGAACCGGACCGGATCGGGAACCGATCACCCCTAACTCCTTCGGCAAAAAGGGCGGTTCCGAGTCTGTGCCCAAAAAGAAGAAAAAGAAAAAGAAAGAGGAAAACGTAGGGGTAGGATAGTCATTGGGGGAGTCGGGTCCTACTGTAATCATATGGGAGGAAAGTACGTGCGGGGCCGCGGCGAAATGGCGGAATAGCATATTGGAATCTCCGCAAAGTATATTCGCGACGTGTAGCTGCTGATTACTTGCTCAAAGACCCGGCGGGGGGGAAGGGGAGCGGGGACACCTCGGACGTGATCCTAATTCAAAGCCGGTCGCTGTCCGGAGACGAACCTCTCGACGAAATCGAACGAGCTTATGAGACGACAAGATCCGATGCTTCGTCGGTCCCCCCAAAAACGAATATGCTCGGGAGCGACCCATCGCATATTGGAATCTCCGCAGAGGATATTCCCGACGCGCCGCTGCATATTACTTGCTTAAAGATATGGTGGGCTGGGCGTACGGAGCCTGGTGACGTGGACGAACGAGCGAGTTTCGTTTAGGGGCTGTGATGGCACGTGGAGGCACGAGCTCTTGGGCTCGTCCGCGTCGTCACAGAACGAACCAGAAGCCAAGCGGGACAAGAGGAGGGAGATTGAACCCATTTTGTGAAGAGATTTATTTGATCGAATCGAACGAACGATAGAGATTAAAAAAAACGAACAACACGATTTATCCAAATTCACCCAAAAAAGGATTACGTCCTGCAGTTTGTATTATTAGGTTTTCTATCGCACATAGTTATAATGAACGGAAAAACAATATATATAGGTTCAAAATGAGCCCCACAACTAATGGATCAAATTAAATAAAATCTAAAACTGAAATTTTCTCGGGGGTGCTGTCCCCGTGCTCTCGCCCGCTCACCGGTGAGCGGAGCAACCGTCCGCTCATTGGGGAGAGAAATTCCCGCCCCCTGACTGGCCAGCGAGACCTCCATGTCGGGGGCGCTACCCTCGAACCCCCGCATTCCGTGCGTGGTGATCACATGTCGTTAATTCATACTTCCGTTTCTCTAAGCTTACGTGGGTACGCTCAATGGGAGAAATAAGGGTTTTTGAAGTATTCGCTGATCGACTCTAACATTTTGATTCGTGACTCGTCATCCTCAGCGACGGAAAAGAGCGCAGGAAAGCTTGTGAATTGGCATTTTTCCGAGCGATCTGCGTTCTAATGAATGGAACCGCATTGAAGAGAACTTTGGATTATTGCAAGTATGGTTACGGTAGGGAGGGGATGGGACACCTCCGCCCTTTCGGACATGATCCTAATTCAAAGCCGGTCACCGTCCGAAGACGAACCCCAACCGAAATCGAACTAACTTATGGATGATGCGATCCGGGCTTTGTCGGTCGCCCCTAACGAGTGCTCCGAAGCGACCGATCGCTTGTCAATGAGTGTCGTGAAATCGGCCCGCTTTTGTTTTGAAACGATCGCAGGCGCTTCGCGTGTGGCTATACCTTAGTCTAATTAGGGACGAACGGATTTCTTCGTCATGGAGGGGAAGAAATAATTTTGCGAGAGGCACCTATAAGTCTTCTCATTGCTCCTAAAGGAAGCACTATCATCCAAGCCCCCAAGCACCTCCTCACTGTTCCTTGCGATCTCGTCATGTTATTGCAGAGAAAATGCCTGTTGTTATACAAACAAAACATCTTTGATCAAACAATGATGGAGACATTTCTTGATATAGTCCCGGTCAGTAAATATCATGAATCAGTTAAGATTTGGCCTTTGGGTTGTGTTCGCGACCTCGACCACGAGCAGTTAAGCACAGAATTGGTGGTATTTGACGTGACAACTTCTAATATTTTCATTAGAAATTCTCCAACACTCCAATAACCGAGTAAAATTACCAAAAAAATTGTAAACTTTTCACACCGATGTCAATTCAATCTTTAACATTTTAATTATGCCAATTTTAGTCATAAATATTTTTCACGTTTTGTCAATGTAATTCATCCATCCGATCAATTTTGATCGAAAATCACTAATTTGAATACCGACCATGCCACGTGGCATAATATATAAAGTGAGCAATCCAAGCACATTTTTGTACTTTACATGTACTATATACACTACAACAAATTTCATGATATCATACGATTTACACTCATAAATCTACTCGTGTTCTTCTTACAGCGTGCCCCACTCATCAAGTACCAAATATTAAGACTTCATTTGTTTCACGAAAGATGGCTTCCTAAAAAATGTTTTCCAAATTTTTCGATATTTAGGGGACGAAAAATAGGCTAACCCTAAAAAACATTTTCCTCTTATGAAAAAAACCCTTTGAAAAGTGTGAAAAATGTTTCTCATTTTGAAAAGAGAAAATCATTTTCCATCGATCACCGTCGTCGGCCCCCGATTGTCGATCGCCGTTGTAGCAGTCGGAAAATCAATTGCTTGCCAAGCGACGGAAATTGTTTTCCAATTCATTTTTAAGTATTAGCCAAACACCGGAAAATATTGTTAATTTCTTGAAAAATGTTTTCTCCCAAAAGGTTATTTTCTGTGAAACAAATGGAGCCTAAATGTTCCCTCTACTGTGCGTCAGGAAACGTCCCAGTGGACAACCAACGTTACCGAAACGGACCAGAGGATTTTTGAATTTGTCCAGAATTAGACCTTTGACATTACGTCAGCAAAAGGGATATGCAGCTCGTTACTTTTGTGCAAAAAGCACGCAGCAAACCGACATTTCAAGAAAAGCCTACGAAGGTACCGCCTGCTTCCACTGCGCACACTTTTCCGCCCCCATCCCCTTTGAGATTCCACACAAACTCATGCCTATAGAGTCTATATGACCATTTGACCAACAAGTAAATGAACCACATATGAGTTCAGCGTTCACAAATCGTTTCGAAAGTTAATACTTTCGCACGGAGGGCGGGCGCTAGGATCTTAACATGACAAAAAGACCAGGAAAAAATTTCACATAATGCCAACAGATTCTCTTTTCAAGCACTTACACAGCCAATTCTGCCGATATATAAACTGGCCCTTTGTTTCACATATTTTCTCAGTACACATTTTGACAGGAGCGATCCAATGATTTTACTCTGTATGGAACCTTCCATTATAACACAAGAACCCTACTAACACAGCGAGAATCATGTACCCTGAAGCAAGATGGATAACTGATAACCTGCCTTTCCTGCAGACTACAATTTAAACATGCTATTTTGGCTGTTATGATAATGAGTTTACCTCTGGTCTAGCACTACGTAGTTAGCAAATTCTGTGGCCCAGTGACCGGCTTCCATCCAAAACAAACATCACTTGCCTAAGAAAGTTGCATAATGGGCGACCGCAAAGATGCTACATAATCCCTCTGTAAAAGTTCAAGGTGATTATGACCAGATCCCAGAGATTGCAACTATTTGTACAAAGGTTACCTTCCGTACAACGTGGCGTAGCTATAGGAAGGCTCACATGCGTACACCTTTCTGCCATTTGAAATCCCCCATACAGAAGCTTAAGGCAGTTAAAGGCAATGGGAGGATTATGAGTAAAATATACCTGCCTTTAATTCGAAATGGTCAGAAGGAGGTGAAACCTAAGTTCGAAATCATCTTCAAGTAGCTTACACCAACCTCAAATAAATCAAAAGGATATATAAGTTAAGGAAATGGCTGAATCACATGATAGAAAATGTAGAGTAAAAAATGAAAGTAGTCGAGCTATACACAAGGGAATAAACAAAATGCTGCACTGGTGAGAAAAGAGCTTAAGGTTACCTTAAGATCAAGGTTCAGCATTTGCATTCATACATTTTTGGAGCCTGTCCCCTTAAATACTTGGAAAAAAAGAAGTACCCCCAACCAGTCAATTGCTTTAATTAGAAGGAAAGGGCAGGGACTCTGAATCAACCTTTCAGAGGTAATCACAAGAAAGAAACCTGGTTCAAACAAAAGTCTAAACACATAATTACGGGAGTTACAACAACAAAACGCTACCTACCTCAACCCTGTTCTCCTTTAACTACATTGATCAGATGGAGATCGTAATACTCTCAAGAAAGCTGTGAGATAGGACAAAAGGAGTTTTACACACCGCAAGAAATTACTGGAGAGTTAAGCAAGGGTGATAAACTCTCTGAGATAAAAATCTACCTTAATAAGTTTAGAGCTTCATTCAGCTACATATTCCAAATTTCAGAGATCAGGACTTCTAGATGAACCCTTGTAACCATGCCTGACAGGGGAGCGAGACCTACTTCTGTCTTGGTACCGATCCCTGGCACCATCTCTACCTTTCCTGGATCTCCAATTCATTCCTCTACCTCCATCATAACTACCTCTACCATTCCTCTCTCGTGACCTCTCACGATCCCGACCGCGTTCCCGGTAGCGATCCCGTTCCCTCTCTCTGTCTCTGCCTTGATCCCTGTCCCGCTCCTGTTCACGATATCTATCCCTGTCTCTCGATCCACTTCTTCTTCTACTCTCGTGCTCCTTTTCCCTTTGCTTCTTCCTCTCTTCGGCTTCTTTCTCCCTAGCTAACCTTTCCTCTTCCCTTTTCTCCTCCTTAGCAGTCTGAAAGAACAACAAACTTTAAGTAAAAAGTAAAAGGAAGCTCTGCTTGCATCTGGAGCCTTCTTTATAGCCATCATACCTTATACTCTGAGATGAAATCCCGAACCATACCATAACCCACATGCTGTTTCCCTGTGACATGCGATTGAATCCTTTCAGCTGCGTCATTTGCCACTAGGAAAGAACCACATATCTCGCAAAGAGCCATCTTTTTCTCCTGCGTAAGCATCAATAGCTTCTCGTTCTGAGGTTGTTGCGTCAATGATGTCTTTTCAGCATTAAGCAGCTCGACCTGCAAAACGGTTTTACCAATTCTTTCGGGTTCAATACCGTGAATCCAGATGCCATTTACATCAAATAATATCTTTTATGAAGAGCTATTGCTAAGGTGGTGTGTCCACCGTTTGAAATGTCTTTGTTGGAAAATTAACATCATTTCCACAAAGAAAAAGGACGTTTTCTTGGCATACACCAGGAATTTCATACAGCAATGGAAACAAGGTATGACCAGTTACCTTCCTCATGAGCGCTTCAGCCTCATCGACTTTTCCAGCTTCACCAAGGGATTCTACTTGTTCAAGCAGGTTCTTAATTTTCTCCTCCAGCACAGATAGTTGTTCAGATTTTTCAGCTGACAGAGCAGGAGGGGGGGCAGGTTCAACCTCCTGAGCAAGGCGTTCCCGGCCACGTCTAACTCTTCTATCTAAATCAGAAACCTGCATAAGAATAATTATATGTAGGTACCGCAGATTTGAGAATGCTCAATTGCAAACAACAGGTGACTTACCAATTTCTCACAGAACTGGCAAAGTTCTGCTTCAAACTTGGCGACAAAAGTGTCATGTCTAGGAGACTGCTCAAAGCTGAGGCTCAAACAAAAGATAATTACAACAAAGTGTGACAATAAATCACAAGTCGTAGCAAGATGTGCAAATCAGGAGCAAGATAGAGAAGATGACAAGTCAGGAAAATTAACATGATATACGCACAATCATAAAAAAGGTCAGATTGCAATAGCCTACGCAGAAGTTCAGGATGAAATTGAATTGCATTTACTGCAGAGACAGGAATAAAGTGCAACTCCTCATGGAATACTTCACAGAAGGTGTCTATTTAGTCCATGCATTACAGAACCAGTAAACATTCTCAGACTCCATCATTGGCAAATAAATATATTGTTGCTCTCTCCCTCCCTCATATTTTCACATCTAGGATTTACATATACAACATATGTCACTGTCAAGAGTAGATTTCTAGTCTATATCTTTCCATTTATATATATATGGAAAGTTAAAAAATCATCTCTCTCTGAGCCACATGCTTTCTTGTTCTCTTACAGTAACAACAAAAACATGAGAATACAAAGTTCTAGTGGTATCATTCGCTTTCCCAGTAGAGCAAATGCTTTCAGACTTATATCCTCGATATGTCCTTGATTAAAATTCAAGCCCCAGCCACTGAACTTATTATCCTATCCTAAAATTGGTTTGCGAGGTAAAAGGGGTAACCCCATAGATATCCAAAAGAACTGGGCTAAGTTTGACTGAATTTGGCACTCCAAGTCCAGGTGTAAGTAATGGCTTTTCAAAAATGTAAGTAATCCTGAGAAAATAAAATCAAACCTCAAAGCAAGAATTTCAACAGGGGGGAAATCCAAACTTATCATGGTTTGTGCCTTTATCATAAAAGAAGTTTTAGACCATGTTTCCGTTGCCAAGCAATAACTTAAGTAAATAAGTCCACGTTTAGAAACTTTCATAACAGTCAACAATTTCACATTGACCTATTCGATGGGAATCCACAAACCCGGCACCGAAGATCTCTGGAGGAAAGAAATCACATGAGAAAAAAAGATTAGCCTAAAACAATCTCAACAAAGCAATCACTACCAATTCCTCTTTTCTCGTAGTATTTGCAGCAATGTCATAAGTAAATCTGCAGAAAGTAAAACGGAAGAATTTGTTCTACTCAAACCCGCACCTCTCTTTCAACTTCAAATCATGAATTCTCGGGCATGGTCCTGAAGGAGATAAAAATGGAGGTCATAAGCAGGCATAATATTGGCACTCAACACACAAATCAACCATGATTTGTCAATGCAACAGATGTAGCAGAAGAAATTACCAATTTGCAATTTCTCCTATCACCTTGTGAAGTCAACAATCATGAAACAAGCACCCAAAGGGTAAACATATCTGAAACTAAGATGTGCAGTGTCTCCAGAAACCACGCCACACAAAGGTAAACCAATTATTTTGGATATTAATTTCCCCACTTCTCATACCATTTAAGCCTGAGAAGTACATGTGATAATTACACAACCGTTGAGTGCTATGGCTCCAACGACGTCAAAAAGATTCTCCTGCCAAAACTTGCATACTGCTTTTTCTAAACAAAGAGTCAATGACTCGTGTGAAGGGACAGGGCTTATATAACAATACAAGAACAGAATCTTCAAAAGTGCGGCAAGAAAGTTAAATCGTCTTCCAGAGTCGGTCAAAGAGAACTTTAGACGAACAAATGAATCACGTATTAGCATCTAAGATCAGTGCCTAGCCATGAATACTGACAAGCTAAGGCTAGGAAAAACACAAAAACAGAGAGCAAATTCAGATAGTAACACACCGAGGTCGCTCCGAGTGTTGACGAAGAGATCATGAGGGCAGAACCGCACCATGTAGAAAGCACAAACCTCCTTATCGTCCCATTTAATCTCCCTGAAACCCCTCCTCTCTTCCTCAGTCAAATTCCGCGCTGAAAATCCACCGAATAAAGATTTTAGGGCTTGATCAACAATTTCCACGTCAAATACAAACATACAAGCACCTAATTGACCAGACCCCACATAGTATAACGGTAAAAAAACTAACGCATGGAACGAAACAAAGCGATAAACCTAAATCGAACACAAAATTCAGCCAACGAGTCTCAGAATTTAATCAACCTACCGATGGCTAATCCAAAACCAACTCTCGAGGCATCCCACTTGACATGATGATCAACCAGGTAATGAAACGAAACATCAGATTCTAGAGCTCAATCAGCAATGGCGATGATCGTTTCAAATCCTATTCGACCCGACCAAACAACCGTATCGGAAGCAGAGAAAGAGTACCTGAGCCCATGAGCTCGTCCAGCAAAGCTCGCTGAGCGTCCATCGTTGGTGAATTGTGACTGACCAGAAGAAGAGGAGAATAGAGAGAAGCTTTGAGCTGCGACGGTGGGGCTATGGAGCACCGTTCCTCTCGGAGTGGGGGATTTATTTGGAAAGTGAACATACATGCGCCGAGAAGAATAAAAAGAGAACCCCTAGGATCGGGCTTTCGACGTGATGAGTGAAGCGTCAAGTCGGGTCGGATTTGGATTTGGATTGAGCTTTTTGTGATGGGCCAAGCCCGACCTCAAATCCGGGCTCGAAGTGTCTTATCCCAGCTGGACCATTACACGAGAAATTGGTAGCGAGATTGTGGAGTTTGGGACAGGTTGGGCCTTTGTGAAGCTTGGCCCATGAAATTTTCCGACAACCACAATTACGATCACTGCAAGATTTTAGTCTCGTGTTGGGACCAAAATGGATCGTTGCGTTGATATGCCCATGAAAAATGTAATGAAGAATCCCAAACAAACGCCCCTTATCTTATCAAATTAAGGGTTCGAGATGAACCCTATTTTATATAAAAGCCTCAAGTGGTCATATAAGTCTCAAAAAAGAGCCAAATCTCTTCAACCAGCCAAGAGCATTTTCATTCTTTATGTTTTTTTTTTTTAATTTTCTTCACTTTTCCTTCTATTTTTTCTCCCTTCCTTTTTGCTGGTGACTCAAGTGATGGCCGACCACTAGAGAGGGTTGGCCTCTCCTGGGCAAGCCCTTGCCAATGGCCGACAAGGGCTTGGACGATGGTCGTTGGGCCCTCACAGGTCGCGGCAAAGGAAAAAAAAAATGGGACAAGAAATTTTTTTTTTTTGAAAAAAGAACATATAAAAAAAAAGTAAAAGGATGAAAATATCATTGATTAGCCGATGAGGTGAATCTCTTCTTTGAAAATGACATGGCCATCAGGCCCTTATTTGGAAGGACAAAGCTCAACCGATAATCACCGTAACTAGTAAGTTACGATGACATATATGTCACAAGATATAATATAAAAACGACAACTGCGGCCCACATACTACCATCGGTTTTATGTTAAAATTCTAACCGGTGGCTTACAACCCACCGTTGCTAACGGTGACCGTCAGATAAGCATGGTTCGATTTGAAATAATATTTATTTTACGCATTTTATCTGATAAAATGACGATTCGTGTCCTTGTTTTGAATTTTCCCGAAATTTAATGCAAACGAAATTATTGGCTCCAAGGTGCGAAACAATCAGGTCCAACCAGAAACAACACCTTGTTCTCGGAAACGTTATCCGAAAAAGGACCGAAACCTGTGGCTCTCCAAATACTCTTACATTTCCCCCACGTCGCGTGGCCACCGTAAAGGAAGCAACACGTAAGCGTAACTCCCACAGTCCCGCTTCAACATCACCCCGTCATCCACCACAGGCTAGCCATCTCCTCACGCCTCGCGCACCATGAACGACTCCGTGGACAAGCTGGTCATCTTCCTAGCGAAGCGGGACGGCATCGACAAGCTCGTCAAGACCTTCCAATACGTCTCGAAGCTCGTCCACTGGCGTGCCGAGGAGGCGGCGCTCGCCGACGTCGCCCGGCGAGCCAAGAACTGGGAGGTCGCCTCTGGCCTGAGCCGCAAGGCCTTCCGCACCGGCCGCTTCCTCACGGGGCTCAACGCCCTCCGCCGATCCCCCGGCGCGACCCCGGCGTTCAGGCTCCTGGGGGTGCTGGCCAATGCTGGGGAGATGGTCTACTTCTTCTTCGACCACTTCCTGTGGCTGTCGAGGATCGGGACGCTCGACGCGGCGCTCGCGCGGCGGATGAGCTTCGTGTCGGCGTTCGGGGAGTCGTTCGGGTACATATTCTTCATGGCGATGGACTTCATCATGCTCAAGGAAGGGTTGAAGGCGGAGAGGAAGCTTAGGGAGGGGAAGGAGAAGGAAGCGAAGAACGACGACGAAGTGGACGAGAGGGTTGCGAAGATAAGGGCGGACAGAGTGATGCGGCTGATGGCGGTGGCGGCGAACATGGCGGATCTGGTGATTGCGGTGGCGGATATTGAGCCGAACCCGTTTTGCAACCATCCGGTCACGCTCGGGATCAGTGGACTCGTGTCTGCGTGGGCCGGTTGGTATCGGAATTGGCCTTCGTAAAGGAAAGATTTTTAAGAATTACTATTGCATACAAAAAAGAGAGAGAGAGAGAGAGTTAAATGGGAAATGTAAATGACTTTTCTTTGGCATGTGCACTTGGTTTTTCGGTTTTGTTCATGGCGATATTGCACTTGTGGTGGATGATTCTTTGTACCGTGTTCAAACTATTTCTGCTATCATAGGATTTTATCTAGAAAAATTCGGACGACGGCTTGGTTTTGCAGCGGTTTGACGAGCATTTTCTCCCGGTAAACCATTGTTCGTAAAGAGAAAAGGTGCACCTTACAAAGCATGAAAACAACCGTAAAGGGTCATTTGGTATTTGGTGTAGTTTTCTCGTAGCATCTATTTTTATGAGAAAAAAAAAGAAATTGATTTAAGATTCAAAATTTACGCGACAATTATGGGATGAGATGAGAGTTGTATTGACCATTTTGAATTACCATGTCATCCATGGTTGATTCAAACTATTGTTGTGCATTATACATCTCGTTCGTCGAGAGGCTTCTTCAAGTACTTGGGTAAGACTTCGGGTCGAAAGATGTCTTAAATTTTGCTATACAGAAATACTAGCAAAGCACACTATGAGCGTGGGAAGAAGTTCTAAATAGGTGTGAATATAGATAAATGTTTAAAAATGCAAACGGGTGCAAGGAAAGCTAGGAGTCTATAATTTTTACATGTCTAGATAACAAGCAAAATTACCCAAAAAAAAATCATAAACTTATTACATTTTTATTAATTCAATTGCAAACTTTCTAGTAATGTCAATTGAGTCCTAAACCTTTTTTTTCGTTTGCCAATAAATTCCATTCGAATGATTTGTCTAAAAATTGCTGACGTGAATGCCGGACATTTTATGTGGTACGAATGGTGCTCATGTGGATAATTTTTTAAATAATTTTTTAATATTTTCTTTTCTTTTCCTTTATTCTTTTATTATGTTTTCCTTCATTTCTTTTCTTTTGTCGACCATGAGTGAGGGCTGTGTCGAGGCCAGGCAGGGGTTGCGCCTCTCTCCCAATGGCTGGTGAGGACCCGGCAACTCACCGGCCACAATAACAAGAAAGTAAATAAGGAAAACAATAGAAATGAAAAAGAGAAAAAGAAAAGAAAAAAATATGAAAATATTAATGAAGTGTCCACGTCAATACCCGACCATGCCATGTAGGACGATCGAGGTCCACGTTCGCAATTTCCCACTAAAATTGGCAAGATAGACTCAATTAGCAAAACAAAAAAATGTTTAGGACTATATCGGCACAAGTGCAATAAATTTATGATTTTATCGGTAATTTTTTCCTAGCTAAAAATATAATGTCGGGAAGTAAAGTATTTACGGGATTAGTTAACGATTGTCGTGAGATATATGTAAGCTACTATTATATATATCTTTATTAAAGATTGGGGGGGCATTTCAACGAATTAATTCATATAAAAGTTTGAGGGTTTTTTTTTTTGGTCTGTCATAAAAGTTTGAGGGTGAAATGGCTTTTTGGAGATATATTTCAAGATTACAACGGAGTGATCACGTCGTCATTATCTTACTTTCATGTGGCCTTTTTACTAATCTGGAGAAAAACTTAGTGGTCTACACGAACAGGTTGTGTGGCCCACACAACATAGTCCCCCAGGACAGGACAGGCCCATCCTTTACAGTAGTTGTCACGTCCTTCTGACAAGTGAAATTTTTCATTTTTGGTTTCATTTTCTATTGGATCACTCTAGAAATCGTAGGAAAGGAAAGGTCAGCACGACAACAAAAATTCGGGTCGTCCAATTTCCATTGAGCTGGGCACGTAAAAGAAACCTCGCGATTGGGTAGTAGGTGCTTTGAAATTAGAGGGATTCATTGATATCTCCTTATATTGTGAATCAAACTCAAATCTAGCTAGATCTCAAAATTTAATTAAAAAGAAGGGTCGAGGGTGGCGATGAAGCTTAGGATGGGGAAAGAGAGGAACGATGGTGAAATCGAAGAGAGGGTTGCGAAGATAAGGATAGAGTGATGCGGGTCATGACGGCGGCCGCGAATGTCGCAGATCTTGGTGATTGCAATGCGGTGGCGGATATTGAGCCGAACCCGTTTTGCCACCATCCGGTCACGTCGGGACTAGTGGACTTGTGTCCGCATGGGCTGGTTGGTATTGGAATTGGCCCTCGTAAATGAAGGATTCTTAAGAGTTACTATTGGACTCAGCCAGAGAGAGAGAGAGAGAGAGAGAGTTAAATGGAAATGTAAATTACTTTCTTTGGCACGTGCACTTGGTTTTTTGGTTTTGTTCGTGGGTATATTGCACTTGTGGCGGATGATTCCTTGAAGCGTAAACTATTTCTGCTATTACATGTCAGGAATTTATCTGGAAAAATTCGGATAGCAGCTTGATTTTATAAAAAGTCCTAAATCTATTGTATAGAATCCAATTCTGCCATAAAATTTTTAAATATTATATTTCGATGGATCACTCATGATATGAGGTGTGCTTGAAAGGTAAAGGGGGGTGTGTATGGGAGGCACTATCTCTTGCAACAATTATTCAAGAAAACAAAAGCGCATAGGAAAACATACGTTTTTCCCCTTCGTTAGATAAACACACAGAGGTTTTCATCATTACTTTGAGGAGACAATCGGCGTTTACACCCTAGAACTAGGTTATTTTCCTTTTGATCACATTCGGACCATTATGGAGTTGTAGATTTATCCATTGCATGACAGTGATTCAATCGATATTTCTTAATAACTCTCTTGTCGTGCATCAAAAGATTAATCATTTTCTCCGTGAATTCTTCCAATATTTGTATCGGAGCCAGGTTAAGATCTCCGTCTTGTTTTTCCATTGAGTTTTGGCTTGTTGTTTAATGTGAAGATCATTAGGAAATTGACTTCCAAATCTTCGACATGTTAATACGCTGATATTACTGCATGGATGATTAAAAACAAATCGGGGGCGAAGAAACTCGTCTGAAGGTTGAGGATTACCGTACTGTTTGGCAAATTTCTCGAAATCTTTGTTTTTTGAGAATTGTCCTACGACGACGAGGGGAAAAAAAAAAGGGGATGAACAGTCGCAGAGAAGAAACGCGCGTGGAATCACTCGCCCACACGAGGCTCGGGAGTGTGTTAACACATGCGCCTGCGGGATATTGGGCGTATGATGTCACGCGCGAGTGCGGAGGCTTGGCGCATTAGCGGCACGCGCCGCGAGGGTCTATGTACTTTTTTGCCCTTGTCCATTTTTTTCATTGCGATTTTGCCCTCACGCTCGGAATTACTGTTTTACCCCCGGCCGATTTATTCACTATCCCTCCCGGATTTGGATCCCCTAACATAATGTTAGGGGCGACATTATTCAATCCGGGCCTTCCAATTTAAAATAGACGACCCAGATTGATCCACATCATCTTTGTAAGAGGGGGGAAAAATTTTGGCCGTCTATTTTCGAATCGGACGGCCTAGATCTACTATGTCACCCCTAACATAGATCCACTATGTTAGGGGATCCGGATCCATTTCCCCCTTGGACACGTGAATTTATAGCTATGCCCTTGGCTGGTTAATTTACGTTTCTACCCTCATCTAGTTAATTTACTGTTTTTGCCCTTGCATGCAATTTGAGTATATTTTAATGCTCGAAATTAAAAATCGAGTGATCACTATACATTTTGATTAATTAGATATTAGCCACGTCATCTCTAATTATTGTTAATTATATATATTAAGAGTTGCAATTTCAATTCCAACTCAAATAATGGCAAGGCATGATTTCATATTTATACCTTATATTCAACATCTGATTATAATTTATGCACGGATTATTTGTACATTGGTTCACTTCATGCTATGTTCTTATGATTACAAGAGCACGTGATGATTGCATATTTATTTTAATTATTTTTTCTAGTGGGAGTTCATAAGTTTGGCAGAATTCGAAAGAATTCTCACATAGAATTTAAATTTTGAGCAAATTGAACAAAATTCACGATATTGAGACAACCTAATACACAAGCTGATTAGAAACACGGTGAACTTTCGTTTCGGTGTCTATTATCAAATTATTATTAGTTTAGTTTGTTTTTGCTGCAAAATAAATATGTGTATTTATGTGAAAAATGTGCTAGGTTTAATTTTGCGTATTGATTATAGTTTCGACATCTAAGACTATCATGGCTAACCTCAACAAGAATGAGAAAATTGAACAGTCACAATTATGACATTTGGCATTGCTAGGTCTAGTACATCCTTTCAATGTTATATTTCTACATGAATTCTTCCAACATTTTAATCGTGTCAATCTAGTTATAAACCTTTTGATAAAGTGTCAATTTATTACTAAACCTTTCAAGCGTGTTAATTTAAATCTAAATATTTTGACGTTTTGACAATGTTGTCATCCCAATTAAATATCCAACTAATAGGTTTAGAACTAAATTGACAAATTGTTAAAAGATTTAAGACTGAATTGACACAATTAAAATGTTTACAACTTAATTAACTATTGTGCAATAAATTTAGAACTTCGTTGAGACTATGTTTGATCATGATAAAATTTAAGATAACGTAAGATTAATCCTACCATATACTTTGTGCTTTCCCAACAAAGAAAAAGGTCGGACACGAGAGGGGGAAATTACCAAAAAAATTATAAATATATTATAATTGTGCCAATTTAGTCCTATATTTTTCTCTTGCCAATTTAGTCCTATGCCCTTTTCAATTGTGCCAATTCAATCAATCGGCCAAGTTTAGCTAGCTGGCACTGACATGGACGCTTGTTGTCCAACGACATAATATTTTAATATTTTTCGAACTTTTTATTTTTCCTTTTTTATTTTTCTATATTTTTTTTCTTCTCCTCCCCCCTTATTTCCCTAGTGGGTCGCTGGACCTTAGTGTAACAACCTTGCCGACCTTAGGCGTAGCGCCCCTGCCGTCCTACTTTTCTTCCCCTTCCCTCTCCTCAATTGTGGGTGACCCCAAAACCCTCGTGAAAGTTAAAGTCCTCGAGAAGGTGAGTTTCAGACTTGCTTCTTGTCTTTATGGTGCCGTTGATTAGTATCACCCTAGCCATCATCTTCAGTTACCTGTGTTTTTTCATCTCACTGTGTTATAGTGGGACATGATTGATGGATTTAGGAATTGGAATTTGGGCATTACCATTCTGAATCGAAGAGTAGTAGTGCCGGAGGAAGAAGAGAGAAGGGGAAGAAAGGGAGGACTTTTGGGTGTCGCCGCACCCACAACTGAGATCGAGCTCAATTGGTGACCTCTGACCACAATTCATCCCAACTTCTACGAGAAGTGAATTTGTTGAGAGGGAGAGAGAGTGGAACTCCTGTCACCAAAACCCCTTGTCACACTAGCATTCTATAAAAAAAAATTATATAACTCATTTAATCTATTTTATGCTCTTCACATGTATATGTTACTAGATAAAATTTTTATATCAAATACAAAAAAAAAATTCTAAATAAAATTAAAAATGATATTGTTAAAATACTTTCATTAAATAAAAAATCTAGTGAATTTTTTAATTTTTTTAAAATTATGATTTTTTAGATTTTTAAATTTTACAAATATTTTATTATTAAAAAGAATTCTTTTAAAAATTATTTTTTATTTTATTTTTTTCGTTTTTCTTTAGCCACCAGTGAGTGGTAGTGAATTGGCGGTAGACCGTCGGCCACAGTTTTTATATTTTTTTTAATTTTAATTTTCTTTTATGATTTCTTTCGTTTACTAATAAAAATAGAATTTTTTTTTTAAATCGAGCCTTTGAGGCATTGGGCTCATTTGTAATTTGTGAGAGTCATAAATTGAAAATAGGTCAAAAATGGATTCCACATGTGACCCATTTTTAATCGATTTAATTTCACTTTAACCTTTTTGATTCGTTTTTAGTGAGTTCTCTAAAATTTAATAATCCACATAAGATCCATAATATACAAAATATGAGTAAATAGGGGTCTATGACATGACACCAGTGCACGACCCTTGAGCAGAAGCGTCAATTCGTCCTTGCCAGTGGCCGATGAGGCCTCAGGCGACTTGGCCGGCCTTCATCTCTAGCCGGTCTCCGAGGTCCAGTGATCGGCTGGGGTAGAAGATGGGAGGGAAAGAAAAAAAAAAAAGAGAAAATAAGATAAAAAGGACAAAGGAAATTAAAAAATTAAAAAATATTAAAATATTAATTCACCTCGACAACCGGCTTGGGCAAAAGATGGGAGGGAAAAAAAAAAGAAAAAAGGACAAAGAAAATAAATATATATATATATTAAAATATTAACTTGCTGGATGGCCGGCGTCTACATTAACGCCGGTGGGCTAAATTTAGTCGAATGGACTGAATTGACATAATTATAAAAACATTTAGGATTGAATCAGCAAAAAAAAAAATGTTCAGGATTTTTTGGGTAATTTTCCTCGATATGAGAGCGATATGGTCCAGATGATATATAATCCCATGGAAGACATGTGATAAAGTGCATCCTATCACGTGAGTGTCTCTCGCAAGAGCCTCTTGTGCATATGAAGATCATCTCTTCGGATCTTCGAACGGGAAATTATAGCCTCCAGCAAGAAAACATTCATGTTATCCAGTCAAAGGAAAAAAAAAAACGCCTGCATGTCAGGTGCTAATAAATCCTCAATCTCGCACAAATTGGAATTAGGAAAGCAGCATTCGAATTTCGATTCAAACTATCAACAAATCTCTAAGGCCGCACCACAAAAACGTTCTATAAATCAAATCTTTCACGCCGAAATGGAAGGAACCAAACATGGCCAGTCCTGCGTTTTCTCCCATCCCGCATACGTTCTTCCCGGCTCCTTTCCCCCCTCGCCTCTTTCATTGATTCTCCACTGGTCCAGTCCATTCTCAGACGGCCTCCGACGTTATGTGATTCTGATCGTCACGCTTGCGTTGTTCGTGCACGTAAATTATTTACCCATGTCTCCCCGACGTGATTGACATTACGACGTCGACTTTGGGCCTCGGATTTGGCGGATTGGAGGCCGGAAGGTTGCCGCTTGGCTCTCCGGCCGATCACCTCCGTCTCTCCCCTACGCATCGTTCCTCTTCGGAGAGCGAAGCGCTGATGAGGATGCATAGTACGGGAGCGGCGGAGGGGAAGCCAAGCGTACCGGCCGCGTGATTTGCCTCGAGGATTTTAAGGATGGAGAAGAGCGCCTAAGGCCGACATGTCGGGACCACACTTTCCACGGCGCTTGCGCGAATCGCTGGCTCTTGGAACGTAGACAATGCCCGATTTGTCGGGTTCGGATTGCGGCGACAGTTCAACCCGATTTGGGACTTAATCAGAGGTTCTCAGACTCCTTTAATCTTAGGTTTGTGAAGTGAAAAACAATTGATTGAATGCTAACAAGATTCGTGGCTCCCATCCTTCACTCATGAGAATAAATCGTGCAATTTATTTGAGTTAGGAAACCGTAAAAAATATGGGTTGCAAAGCGCAAATATATGTATTTTTGTCTGTAAAACCTCATGATTGAGTAGTTGAAATTATATATGATAGTTAATATCTCCTGTCTAGTTCAATCTCAAATAAAATTTGAACATTATGATAACCACATGAAAATATTATTAATTTCGATATTTCAACCGAATGATCACATCATCCCTCACATGTGATCATCCCTCACATATTATATTGTATATCCTAAATTCGATTTGAATTTTCCAATCGATAATACGAATCTTACTTTGAATTTTCCCATTGGTAATTCGAATGTTACTTTCTCTTCGTTGCTAGTTTATTTTGTGGCCTTTTTACTAGTCTTGATTAAAACTCAGGGGTCTACATGAATAGGCTGTGGCCCACACCACATAGCCCCCAGGCCCAGGCCCAGGCCCAGGCCCATCCTCACTAGCTGTCCTGTCACTGTTGTTCCTCCCCACCAAGACGCGGCTCAAAAGTCAAACCCGTGGTCAAGTGTTCCGTTGAGTTGACTTATCGAAGTTGAGCTGTTTCTGTGCGATATTACCGGATTTACGATTTTCTCGAATCGTCGTCAACGACCATACTCTCTTATGTTTTATCACCCAATTGTAGTTGCCACAGCTCTCTGACAAGTGAATTTTTATTATTTGATTTTCTATTGAGTCACCTTAAAATTATAGGGGACGTAAATCCCAGTTGTCCAATTTCCATTGGGTTGGTGATGCAAACAAAAATTTATTGAATAGAGAAAATCAGCCAATCTATCGTGTAAAGAAACTACAGAAAATATTGGTTGCAATTTTTTTTTTGGGGGGGTGAAATATGGATAGTAATGGCATTTGAAATTAGGGCAATTTGTTAATATATCCTATTATTATGAATCAAACTCAAACCCAATAAATATTTGATCATGCTCATCATCAAAATAAGATGAACGATAACAATTTGATACACTAGTTGAATTTACAATTGAATGATTGCTCTCAGATATCCTATGTTTAAATTTAAATATCTCTCATCCATTAGAATTTAAATTCTTTTCCTAATTATCCAAATCTTACTTTCCCTTCTTTTTTTTTTTTTTGGTCGAACAAATCTTACTTTCTTGGTGGTTAGTTTTTTCCCCATTTTTGCGCGTGGGTCTCCTATGAACCTGGAACAGGTCGTGGCCCACAGCCACTGGATGTAGCACTCAGGCCCAGGCCCAGGACTAGGCCCAGGATGAGGCCCGTCTCGAGCGGTCTCTTTTCATTCATTTTCAGTCTCGAAGCCTGCAAACCGCTCAAAGCGGTAAATGTGTTCCGTTGACTAGAGAAATAAAAACCGAGCTGTTTCGTTGCGACGAAACTGCCGAGGTTCCAGATTTTCTCGAGTCGTCGAAGGTCAGTGATCGTCCTCTCTTAAGCAAAGTAGTTGCAGATCGTCCCGACAAGTGAAATTTCTTGGTTTCCGTTTGTTTTCTTGTCGGTCACCCAGAAATTGCAGGAGAACGTAGCGAAATTCTTAGGTTCTCGCTTAGCAGAATCAGATTTTCAAGTTATTAGTTCATGTTCTGTGTGGTTTTGATTTCCGAAGCTCGGGTTTGGGTCTGTGTCCTGAGATTTTTTTGGTCCGAATGAAGATCTGAGTTCTTTGAGGGATGCTGATTCGTAATTCATGTGGAGCATATAGATGAGGTTCGGACATGGTCAAATGCATATCGTTTGTGCTACCATACTGGTGCGAAGCATATCGTTTGTTTGATTCATTTCGTGTCGTCACTGTGTCGATGTGATTCCTATCTACTATTGCTGGCGACTGGATCTTGTGAGTTCCCCCCCTCTTTGCGGCTTGTCTGAAACAATCCTGAGGCGATAGATTTGTTACTGCAGATGGCGGAGGGATCGAGGCAATCGCATTACGTAAAGCTGACAAAGGACCAAGCGCCTTCGGAGGATATAAAGCCTGGAGAGCTTAACCTGCCTATTGAGGTTCCGCAGGTTTGTACTCTTCGGTCTTGAGTGTCTTTGTTATGCCTTTCTCTGTTCCCCCAGAATAATGTGGCAGTGGTGTGGATATATTCCTGAAGGACGTGGATTAAGTAACCTGGATGTGGAATAGAAAGTTGCCATGAATGAGGTTAGGTTGGTGATACATCAATTTTACTAAGTTATTCAGCAAATTACCTCTTAGTTATCACCTTGTTCCGTCTGTTCTCAAAATCGGCGCCTTTTTATGGAATCCCTTTGAACTTCATATGTAAGGAGATGGACTTCTTTGTGTGTTGTCAATATCTTCGCGAGCGATTCGTCTAAACAGAATTTCTCAAGTACTTCGATCCTTTGTTGGTTGAGTTCGTGGTTTATTCCCTTTTTTCAGAAATAGATATTCTCTTCTTTTATTCATCATTGAGCAAATTGTATATATAGGTATGACCTTTTGCGTATGTAGGGATGGAAAACAATTGCTGCCAATGTTTTTTAATTGTATGCGTGCTTGCAGTTAAACATTTACATGAATTGTCTGACCATGGTGACTTTTAAGTGATTTCTGGCTTTTTGAAATGACTGATTGACTAGTTTTACAGATAAATAATTATGGGCTCTATAATTAGTGGCTCATGTTCTGAGTATTGACTTTGAGGTCCGTAAACATTTGCGGCTCGTGTGATCATACTGGAATATGCGATATGTACATTATACCTAGTATTTATCAAATACTGCTGGGTCAAGTGTTTGGTTCTCATTAGTTGGGGCTAGGCAATCACTATATAATGGATTTTGAGATTGAATCGTTCGTATCTGTTCTTTCAGAACATCTGGTGGTCTTTACCTTGCTGTCCTCCTGTTTTCCATGGTTTGTGACTGCTTTCTCTGGTCTGTCTTCTTCTCTAGCATTATGCTATGTATGCTATAATTTGACTGTATCAATTAGAATTAAAGGTAACATCCATAGGAAACTAGAATCTGGTAATAGGTAATCGTTTGCTAATCTTCTGTGAAACTATTCTTGGGTTCTTAACGAAGGACATTGATTATCTTCTGTTGCTGAGATGTAAACCTATTCCTGAAGCAATTATCTGTCCATGCTTCATTTTCTGCTTGTCTCACCGATGAAGTAAAACCAATCGTGCCTTCTCTAGATAACCTTTCTATACTGACTAGTTACATTTTGGGAAAGCTTGTGACTTTGGCAGTTGTCTGAGGCTCAGAGGGACTTGCTATCGGCAGAGTCAAATTAACTTAAAGATCTTTTTGAGGATTAGAATCAAGCGACTTCGACTTTCTTTGTTGCGCACGTATTGAGTGGACATTGAGATGACATTCGATTTCTTCATTTATACCGCGCCATTGAATTTCGACATTTGAGCTTTTCTGTCTGTCAATTGTCTTCTTGTTTCAGGGGGGTTACCACGTGGGGGGGGGGGGGGGCGAATCCTGTTGAGGGACTGAGTAATTGTCGAGGAATTTCTAAAATATCAAATTTTGTGTCTTGCATATGGAGCTTCCTTTCTAATTATTCTGATTGGATTGTTGGATAAGGAGGTGCTTGCTGCAATTTATAGATGCTCATGTGGTGCTATTGTTGGCAATCTTTCCTTAAGCCTTAGATAGTTCAAGGAATAAATGGCCAAGTATACATATGCTAAACTTGTCGTACTGGTACAGTTGGATGTTCGCAAATGCCACGAGTGTGGGCAACCTCTTCCTGAAAGCTTTGAGCCTCCTGCAGATGAAAATTGGACAACTGGAATTTTTGGTTGTGCTGAAGACATTGAAAGTTGTAAGTTTCAGGACAGCTGGACTTTTGTATTATGTTGTCTAGCAAGTGGATAATGGAGAATCTTGTTGTCTCTGTTTCCAAACATGCTATCCTTCTGTAGATTTGAGGTTAAGATATAAAACAGTTTGTAAGCTGGGATAGATGGTGTTCACATAGTCTTGGTAACAAAATTGCCTTGTCCCTTTGGTGTATATGTTTACAAACATCCGACAATGGCACAAAATGCATGAGCCCATTATTGAACACTTGAATTACTTTTGGAACTGCGCTGTTATCGTTAATGTGATTTCCTTTCAGCTTGGTGAACGAATTGAGGAATTGTGGGATATGATTGTCAAATTTCATTTAAGATCCACTGGAAATTGGCTTGTGTTTGAACTGTTGAGTAAAATGAGTAGCAGAGTAAGCCCGTGAACTGTGAAGTAAACATTATTGCTGGATAGTTTACAGTCAGACAGGTCACAACGTATGGCTGGGCTGCTCTGGCTTTTCGCCGTGCTTTGCTTATTCACTTGTGCCTTGCCTTAGATTATTCTTCAGATTGTCTCATATCACATTTTGGGCCGGTTAAGGAAAAGCTTATTGTATGAGTTCCAATGCAGGCTGGACTGGACTATTTTGCCCTTGTGTCCTGTTTGGTCGCAATGTTGAGAGCTTGAGAGAGGACACTCCATGGACCTCTCCATGCATCTGTCATGCCATTTTCGTGGAAGGTGGCATTGCACTAGCAGTAGCTACAGCTGCCTGCAATGGCATTGACCCTCATACATCGTTTCTCATTGGTGAGGGCTTAGTATTTGCTTGGTGGATGTGTGGCATTTACACTGGCCTTGTTCGCCAATCACTGCAGAAGAAATATCATTTGAAGGTACTTCAAGCTTTTTCCATGTCCTTCTATCTCATTTTGTCCTGCGAACTACATGGACTCAATAACCCTCTGCCAGTAAAACATTTAATTGCATACTGTCAAATATTTGCAGCTATGACTGGAGTTGTTTCACTGTGCTCTGTTCACGAGTACCTGTTGGCATACATATTCCGTAGCACATAATTGCCATTTTACTCTGTGGAGGAAAATCCCATTTTCCTGGGGCCACAGAATCTTGATTTTCTGTGAATGACAAATATCGTAATATAAGAGGTGTGTGATGTCTTATGCATTGGACATGTCAAAGGAAGTTGCTAATCTATTTACTTTTAGAAAGGGCTTGTGGGAGTCTCCGAAAAATATGGTATTAGACAGTTTGCTTGTTAAGCTAGGTTTCTTTCTTGAATGATGCCAAGAGAGCCTTATCATGACGTAATTTCTCTTGCAGGCTAACCGAGCTTGACTAGTAAAGTATTCGACCCTTTTTTTAAGTACAAGTGGAATTTTTTTTTTTGCGCTTTTTTCCTTAAATGTGCAAGTATAGTCCTCTTGTCTGGCTCTTACCATTTCCTCCTCGGTACTAACGACTGCAGAATGCCCCGTGTGATCCATGCTTGGTGCATTGTGCCATGCACTGGTGCGCTCTGTGTCAGGAGCACAGGGAGATGAAAGGTCGACTCTCAGAAAATGTTGTCATGCCAATGACTATCGTAAATCCTCCTCCTGTTCAAGAGATGAGCTCTGCGAGTGAAGCCCAGGAGGATTCTGCACCACCTTCTGCGGACAACAGTGAGCACACAAAGTTGGAAATGCAGCCTTTGTAGCAGACTTAAATATCCACATATGGAGAGAATGTGAATAATCACCGGCGGGCGTCAATTTGGTGGTATATGTGTCTGTGATCTTCCTTCTTTGTGCTCGTTTAAGATTTTGATGACTTTGATTTAGGATTCCATGTGACCTTATGGTGCAAATGGGACAATTTTATAGATCTATACACAGATTACATATCATTTTGAAACTTCGTTGCACATCTAGATTCAAATAAGAGGAGTCTCTGCCCAATCAGACTCGGAGGGAGAACCTAGAGCTCATATGTACAATTGGTGTAGCGTCTCCTTAAGTATATACCAGGAAGGAAATAGAATCTCGATGACCTGGGATTGGACTACCAAGACTTGTATAAAATTATAAGTGGCTGTAATTTGTGATCGGTATCTATGGTTTGATATTATGCATAATCACAATATAGACGACATACTCCTTTGTTTTCGTTGCTGGATAGCCCGGTTTCTAAGGAGTCTCGTCAAAACTCAAAAGTAGGTACGAGGATTGCAGCAGCTGTTCATACTCTTTTTCTTCTGTCTTTTTCGGTAGGAAGTAGCTATTGAAGCTGTATTGTTATCTAAATAGCTTAAGCCGTTTAGCGCTTTATGCTTAGCATATTCTCACTCTCAGCAAAAACCCCCTTCAAAGCATATACAATCAAATTGATAGCCTCCTCCTATTTTTAGGTATAATTGGTATTGGACTTAAAGTTCAGGGTTTTTTTACGAGGAAAAAAAGGTTTAGGATAGAATTGGATCGTATTTAAAGTTGGAAAAAAAAGTTCAGAGTAGAATTGGGATTTGACTTAAAAGTTGAAAGTTTTTAACGGGACATGAGCTAGTGGCAAAAGAAAAAAAAAAAGGGAAAATTTGAGAGGGAGAGGGATTATCCAAAGAAAAGGAGGATTTGAAATGCAACTGAATCAACTGATGTGTTTCAACAGTAGATTTCCAGTAGATAACCATGAACCACTACCAGATAAGGCCGCGTCCGTAAGACGTAACCGACCTAAATTTCAAAGGAAACGAAGTCAATCTTCGCCACTTTGGGTTCGCCGTTCTCAAATGTCACTGCCATCGACCTCCTCAGTCCAACATTGCCAAAAAATGCTTTCTCCTTTCAATTGTAGCACAAGAAAAGGGAAAGAGCGATGCGAAAGCAGCGGATCTATTATTAGTTCGTCGTCGTCGCCGTCTCCGCACGAAGACCCGGCGAGCGCTAATCACCGCGCCCCCTCCCGCGATGTCCGGGACATATTCTACGGGAGCGATGATGGTTTGGGACATGTGACGTACGAGGACGATGTAGCGGTGGCCATGAAGAGGGAGTCCTTGACGTCCTTGAGGAGGAAGGCGGACAGAAAGAGACGTGCTTTCAGTTTCAACACGGGTTGCTTTGAATTCCTCAAATTCTTTTGCGGCGGGAGACGGTAACCAACATTTTCCAACGCTGCACGCCGCCGTAGGTTTTCTTCGTTTCTTCTCGTAGAAAAAGTGATGGCGACGGAGGTCAAAATTTCTCCCGTTCCTTCACTCTAGAATTGCTGCAGGTAAGAAAATCCGTATCTTTTTTCATTGCACTATTGGAGTTTCCGGTACTAGTCGGCAACCGACTCGGTATCTCTTTAACTATGTCGTCGGAGTGTCGGGTACTAATCGGCAACCGATTAATGCCCGGTGCCTACGACGGTTCCCCTTTCTCGACCTCAATCCCCTCGTACACGTTCACGGCTCCTGACTGAGGGTGGCCAAACCAAAGCATCGAATGAAGTAGGCCAACCTGTCTGGGCTAAGGAAAAATCCAACGTCATCGAGTATAGTAACAATGGCAAGGATTAGAACCCAATTCGAGCTTTGCTTAACAGGGATTGCATGAAATGTCAAGTCCGCCCAAATGGTGGACAATGCGTCGATTCGAGCTTACCCGGATAACGAATTTGATGATAACCGTCAAATTGTAACTATTCATGGTAGATTCACCAAATAATGAATAGAATATAACAAAATATCTGAGGTTCACGTTCTATCATATCCAATCATATATAATAGGATCTCTAGAGTTCATATTCCATCGAATCTAATCATATCTTAATTAGAAATTCGGACAACCAAACGTAGGATAAAGCTATGTTGCTAATATAACTAGTCAGTTACTTGTGGTAGATGGACTTGGTTATCCGGATCGAATCATCTGCCATTTAGCCAATCCGTCACTCGCGCCGCAAACAAGAAGACCAGATTAGATTATTGCATTAGTAAGCTGCATTTGCACCGGTCAAAGTTGGTCGTTTGAAACTTGCGTGTGAAAAAAGAGGCCGCCTAGATGCGAGGGGGCATTACTGGTATTTCATAACACCATCTACGTGTCGCTCCTACATTGTGCCACGTCCACGGCAGTTAACATTTTTGAAAATCCCATTGCCGCGAGCAGTT
This sequence comes from Psidium guajava, assembly GCA_016432845.1. Taxonomy (NCBI): domain Eukaryota; kingdom Viridiplantae; phylum Streptophyta; class Magnoliopsida; order Myrtales; family Myrtaceae; genus Psidium; species Psidium guajava. Next base: position 3,731,763 of record CM028224.1, read on the forward strand.
GCAACTCGAACCGCACTTATACAAAGAAATCATTCTCCCTCCCTCCCTCAGTCGACATTCCAAGGCTTGAAAGACATCGGAGCACTCATCTTTGACGGTCGAACCTCTGTTACAATTCGATCGCTCATTCTTTTTCTTCCGTCTGAAATTCGACTTTCTTCGGAACTTTCGCAAGTCCGGCTGTTGATCGACTGATCTATGAGGGGAATGGCGCCGATGCGCTTCGGAGAATCGGTCACCGCGAATGCCTTCAGATCTTATCTCGCCGAGTTCATCTCCACCTTCTTTTACGTGCTCGCCGTCGTCGGATCCGCCATGTCTTCCCGTGAGTCTCTAAACTCCATATGATGATCTATTTCCATGTGAATCGCGTCGAATTTAAACATGGTTATGATCGCGACGATCATCTTTGCTCTCGGATGACTCACAATTTTGATTCGTACACGAGAGAAGAAGTTCTGAAGTTCTCATGGAAGGCATGCACTCTGATAAGTTGGCAAGTAGTGAAGATGATGATGCAACAATTTAGTTAGAACTGGGCGTAAAAGTAACCGGACAGATTGGTGAATACTGAATACTAGTTGAACTTTCGGGGAATCTTTTCCTGCACTAATTAGACAGATTGTGCATGGTGATAGTGACCCAAAATGGTAATCAAATTTCGTTCGCAGGGAAGATGTTGCCGGATGCGGCGACTGAACCGTCGAGTCTCGTGGTGGTGGCGATGTGCAACACACTGGCGTTGGCGACGGCAGTGTACATATCAGCAAGCATATCGGGAGGGCATGTGAATCCGGCGGTGACGTTCGGGAAGGCGGTGGGAGGCCACATCAGCGTTCCGATGGCCCTCTTTTACTGGATTGCCCAAATGCTGGCTTCTGTCATGGCCTCTGTCCTCTTGAAAGCCGCCACCGCCGGTCAGGTAATAAAATGTTGCGACATTTTACCATTATCAAGACGTTGAACAGAACGTCGAATTACTACGGAAATATGCGTTGGAAGATTCTTTTAAGTTGATGATTAATAGGTTCAAGAATCTGGTATGAGCAGGCAGTGCCAACATTCAGAATAGCTGGAGAAATGACTGGATTTGGAGCATCAGTGCTTGAAGCGTTCCTGACATTTGCCCTGGTCTACACTATTTATGCTGCTGGAGACCCAAGGCACGGTCAGTTAGGAGCAATCGGACCCATCATGATCGGGTTCGCCGCGGGAGCCGGAGCCCTAGCCTCGGGCCCATTCTCGGGCGGTTCCATGAATCCAGCGTGCTCGTTCGGGTCTGCCCTCGTGGCCGGCACCTTCAAGAACCAGGCGGTGTACTGGGTCGGGCCTTTGATTGGAGCCGCGGTGGCGGGTCTCCTCTATGACAATCTGGTGTTTGCTTCTCCAGCGGCGGTGGATCCGAGCAGGGGGACGCCGACTGGATTTGGGGTCTAAGGGACGAGTCTCGTTAGCTAGAGAATCATGCTTTATTAGTTTGTGCGCGTGTTTGTGTATTGTTTTTCCTCCATATTTTCAGATCGAAATCAGACAGATCTTTGTTCCTGACTTCCTGATTGCTTATGCAAAGTTGTAGTGTATCCTAAGCAAGCTTTACTTGGACATAGGATATATAGTTAGGGGGTTGAGCAAAATATATGGACCGAACTGTTACCAAATCGGTCAATTGAATTTGGTTCTCAGAGGCGCTGGTTTAGTTCCCCATTCTCCATAAAATTGGAACCGGTAATGGGTGGTCCAATTCATGGTTCTAGGGTGGGAATCGGACCAAACCAAATCTTTTGTTATAATTAATTTTATTTTCTTGGTCGACAATTTTTTTTATTTTATATTTCTGCCTCTTTCTTTACGTCCTAAATCGCCTACATTGCAAACCCTAAATCGCCTCTCGGTGCTTTCACGCCTTGCTCTTTGCCTTTCGGTCATGTCCACCTTGTCGACACCACCTTGCCGTCAGCCTCAAGGTTGCGCCTCTCTCTCGTCTCTCTCCACCTCGCCGTCGCCACCTTGCCGTCACGCCCTCGACATTATCCTCAAGGTTGCTCCTTCTCTACATTCTTTCCATGCTCGCGCTCTACGACTCGCGCACTTCGCTAGGGTTTCGACGGTTTCCCAATTTCTCCTCGAATGGTGCAATTTCGGCTACCTTTCTTGCTCTCTCGCTTGCTGGTACCCCACGCGAATTTGCCAGTGACAAATACTCCAAGGGTCGACACGGCTTTCGTCGTTGGAGGTCTCGGCCTCCGATTACTTACGATTCGATTCCGTCATTTGGGTTTAGATTGATTACCCATCATTGCTTGTCATCGATTTCTGAAAATGTGTCTCGCGTTGAATGTTTTACTGGATTTCTAAGCTTTCGAATTGAACTCGACCGATTCCGTTTTTTGGATGAGACTGGACCGAATCAGGGACCGCTCACCCTTGATATAATTGTCAATGTTACGTGACCACAATTAGTCAGCATCATAAGGTTTGGTCGAAATTTTGCAATAGGTTTAGAAAGTATCTTTCAAATTTTCCCCGGCCGCACCATTAGGGACCTACATTGAAATTTTCACAAATTAATACACAAATCAAACTAATGTACCAACAAGATGCAGTGAATTAGGATGACCGAGCCAAAATGATATCAACGAACGCTATTACTTTGCAAAGTGTCCTCTTAGAATAAAGAACTAATATCATGAAAAATCTCAAATTAATACACCTATAACAAATTTATCATAAACTATTTTTTGACCATCAAAAATCCCAAACTGATACATATAGTTTACCTCAAACTAGTTTTTTGACTACAAAAAACCTTAAACTGGTACATCTATGATAAATTTATCTCACTTTTTTCTATCGAAAAATTTACCCTATGTTAGTTTCTGTAAAATTAGACTAATATCACTACAAATCCCAAACTAATACACATGTCATAAACGGAGGGTAAAAAATTCAAATCGATACACCCATCAATTGTCACGTGTCATCAAACTCAGCAATTTACAGTATAATTTAATAGAAACTAATAAAGGGTAAATTTGTCACACAAAGGTATGCAGTTTGAGGGTTTTTTTATGGTCAAAAAAATTAGTTTGGGGTCGTAAATTTGTTGCAAGTATATCAGTTTGAGATTTTTTTGTGGCGTTAACCCTAGAATAAAACTAGAGGTGGCAAAACCGGGTCAAGCACCCATATTTGCCTAAATCCGAAACATAGGTTAGGATGAAATTAATAGAAGAAAGCCCAATAAACTGTGGGTTCTAAAATGTGTAAGCTAATAAAGGAAAGTCCAATAAAAAATGAGTTTTGTAATATGGATCGTTAATTCTGAAATATAGGGTACACAGCTTCACTCCGTTTATTTCTTCCTTCACAGAAACAAAATGAATTGCATTTTCAGAACATACAATCAAAATATTTATGACTAAATTGGCCAATGGTCAAAAGATTTAGGACTAAATTAGTATAATTGAAAGATTTAGGACTGAATTGATCTTAATATAGTAGGTTTAGATTTTTTTGGATAATTTTCCTTTCTCTGAATAGATAAATCCAAACAGGAATAAGCGAAATCTACCTCGAACGGTTGATAGACCATTGCCCTCTCAGGTTCAGTTCCAGCTCCATGTAACTTAAATAACTCCTGGAAGTGGACGGCCTCTGGATGATTTAGAACGACGTTTCCTGACCGCAAAACCTTTTTTTTTGGTCGGAACCACAATACCCAAGTAAGGTGCTTCCTACAGCCAAACTTCCAAGGTTCTTAGCTGCAGATTGATTAAACAATTGCTGCTCGAATGAACATTTCGTTAGTTTCATAAAAAAAATAAATTTTAGAAAATTATTTTTCAGATTTTTCGATGCCCGGTTTACGAAAAATAAACAAGTCAAATAAAATATTTTCCTCTCGTGGAAAAAAAAAACACATTTAAAAATGAGAAAAATGATTTTCTCTTTTTGAGAAGAGGAAGATATTTTCCTTCATATTTCCTCCCTCCACTTCTTCACATTTATTATTTATGATTTTATTATTTTATTTTACTTTATTTTTATTATGAACTTTTTTTTTATATTCTTAATAATTTTTTTTTATTTTTTCTTCACTTTAATTTTTTTTATAAATTTTTTCTTTTTTTTCCTCTTCCTCTACTTATTGTCGGATCTGGTGAGCCTCGAGCTCGCCTGCCCTCGCCTCACTGGCCTATTGCAAGGCTCGAGCCTCACCTATGACCATTGTCGTGGCCGGCAGTTGGCCGAAGAAGAAGAGAATAAAAAATAAAAGAATAAAAAGAAAAGAAAAAATAATTAAACATTTGAATTTTTTTTAGAAATAAAAAATAATAGTAGAAAATTATTAAAAGGAGTGCATGTGCGAAATTTATTTTTCTTACCAAAAGGTGAAAAATATTTTTCAGTTCATTTTAAGGTTTCAGCAAAATAACGAAAAATATTATTATTTTTTTTTGGAAAAAATGATTTTCTAAAAAATATTTTCCAAATAAAATTTGTTTTTTCCTAAAGGAATGGACTCGAAGATTCTGTCCACCATAAAGATGAAACTTGTAGGAGGCTGCATCTCAAATTTTGAAGGGGTAGACGTCATATTGTTTAATGGCATTAATGCCAACTGTGATACGAGTACCAAGTAGTTCAAGGGGAAAAAAATTAAAAATTCATAAACCTGCTACATTGATACCAATTAATTTTAAATATTTCAGTTAAACCAATTTACTCATAAATCTTTTCACATTAGCATCAATTTCATTCATCTGGCCAATTTAAGCCGAAAATCGTTGACGTAGACGCCAACCATCCTACGTGGCGCAGTTAATGCAGACAAGGACATTTTTTAACATCAAATTTATTTAAATTTTTTTTTAATTTTCCCTTTTCTTTTTGCTAATGGCCTTTCGACGGCCATGCCATCCAATTGAGGGGAAAAATACTTTGTTAAATTATTATAAAAAAATATCCACATCAGTGGTAACCGCGCCATGCAGGACGCCCGATATTCGTGTCAACAATTTCCAACCGAATCCGACGTACAAAAATTTACGTTAGCGTCGAGCATGCCTCATAAGACGGCTAGCGTTCACGCCAGCAATTTCTAACCTAAATTGGCAGAACGGACTAAATTGGTTTCAATGTGAAAAGGGTCATGAGTGAATTGATTCATATAAAATATTGAAAACTGAATTGATATCGATATAACGTATTTATGGAATTTTTTTTTTTGGATACTTTTCCCATTATTCAAGAAGAGCACCAGGCCCTAAGGGCTCCACGACAGGCTCTGGAGTCAGTTTGATTCTCGTCCAAAATCGCATCCTCGTGGATCACGGAGAAGATTTAGAAACTTTTACGACTCATCCCTCGTTTGATTCTCGAGGGTTAGCGTTTGGAGATTGTGGGCCATCGCTAGATGATCTTTGCCCTAGTGCACAAAAAGAATGGCGACTTTTACCTCGAAAGCCACGAAAATTTTCCACTACAAGTGTCATCAGCTCATAAGTATGACTTAAATGGGATTAATTCTGGCTTTTACTTTTTGGATACTTTAGGCATTGACCGGAGACAGCATCGAATCAACCGTGTGTGCCGAGTCTTTCATCATTAATTATGAATTTCGATAAAAATCCGTGCCCGAAATCTTAGGTAAATGCAATCGAATCTTAAACTTTTAGCTATTTCCATTAAGTTCTGAAACTTTCTTTAAAAAGCACAATCAAATTTTTGTGATGAATGATTTCTAAAATTACCCATTGGTCACTTAAGTATTGCCTATATGAAGTCCTTAAGCACTTTTGGATGTACATTTGAGGACACAATTGCAAATTTAAATAAAAGTATAGGACTTAATGAACAAATTCTAAAAGGACCCGATTATGTTTATGTGAAAATGGTTTTAGATTCGATTGAATCGGTTTAAAAGTTTAAGACTTGTTTGCATTCAATACATAATATTATTTGGCAAAAGGACACATCAAGTGCCAATATTAGTGTACGATGCTTACTTTGGTGCTATTTTTTTTTTGGACCACTTAACTGCCAAATCGAAGCAAAAATGATCATTTTAGTGTCGACGGCTAGAAATTTCCGATATCTCACCGGAATTGGCACTTAAATAAATACTTTTAAAAAAATTTGAAACTTGAGTGATAAAAAAAAATGATCACTTTAGTGTCAAATGGAAGAAAAACAATCACTTTTGTGCCATTAGCGAGAAATTCTTGCGATATTACTGGAGTTAGTACTTAAATAAATATTTTTTTCAAAAAAATTGAAACGTAAGTGATCTACAAAAAAATATTGGCACCAAAATAAGTATCATACATTGGCACTTGAGATGTCTTTTTGCTTGTAAGATTAGGACTTGTGAAAAAAGACTCCCTATTTTGTTATGGCATATAGCATCTCCTTAACATGAATAAGATGCCTTTTTAAGTAAAAGTTTTAGAAAAAAAACATAACCCTTTAGAAGAGTCGCTAGCGAGATGTTCTGATGTTATGTTTACCACTGAATTCTCGTAAAAATATTCTGAAGGGAGTATTGAAATTTTCAATCTGCTCTCTCATATTTATAAATTTTTTATTTTGAATATGAAAAGGGAAAAAAGTAACCTAAACTATATCCACTATGACACATTTGCCCGAAACTCTTTTTTGTAACACTAAAATTCCTAGACTTACACCCCTGTGACACATTTAGTCCTCCCTTTTTTTGTGACACAAAAAATTCTAAAAATGTAGGCATGTAACACATGTATCCCCAAATTTAGAGATACATGTGTCATGGGGATACAAGTTTGGAGTTGTTGAGGTCACAAAGAAAGTTTGAGGTAAATGCGTCATATTGGTATAAGTTTGGGGCGAATGTGATTTACATCAACATCTTATCTTTCGAGTGATTCTTCTTTCTATTTTTATATTTTAAAACGTGAATATGGATTATTAGATCTCCTTATTATTTTTATGTTCATCGTTCCATCACGTTGCTGCAAAAAAAAAACTATAGAGTGTTGAATTTATAGGATCTCCATGTCATTTTTAAAGGAGCTCCTCAAGCCGTTCATTTGGAGTCTTCCGAAAGAGAATTGACGCGTCCTTTTGATTGTCATCACTCTTTCTTAAGAAAAATGCACATTAATGGGATTTCCACATCATTTCCAGAGGATTTATTCAAGTCATTCAATCGGTATTCTCCCCGAAATAGAAGCAACGAATTGGGTAACCTCGAAGCAATACCAAGAATCGAGCGATGCCGATTATGTCTAAACGTTTTTTAAGACAATGAATTTTTCTCTCTTCTTTCATTTATTATCATAAGCAACACAAATTATAATTTTTGCAAAATATTTTTTTAAGTCAGTTTTATTTTTCGCAATGAAAGGAAAATAGTTACTTGTCCATCGTCTCCCATTGAACAAAAAGAGGAACAGAGGAAGGAAAAGCAGGGGAGAGGGCAAAAGGGCACGAAAACGGTCGACCGTAATTCTAGCTGTACGACATAGGTTGCAGTGTAGAGGCTTGGGAGCTACAGGAGCCAGGGGTTGGACGTACTCCCTTCCCCTCGAAAAAGGACAGGGGAATAACTATCACAAATTCACGATATTCGTTCTGGATTTTCTCTGCTTTTGAGCATTTTGTTGAACAAACGCTTGTCACCTACTCGCTTTTTCGCCTTCCCACACACCATTTCTTCCTCTCTTTCCGGTGTGCTTGTATGTCTTGTGCGGGAGGGAGATAGAGAGAGACAGAGACAGAGAGGGTCGACAGCGATGGAGCGAAACAGAGTGTGCAAGATCTGCAGCAGGAGCTTTTCTAATGGGAAAGCCATGGGTGGTCACATGCGATCTCACTTTGCCAAGCTACCACCACGCCGCCCTCAAGCCATTCTGGCTCCGTCTTCTCCACTCTCCCTCCCCGCGCAGCAACATCAAGAAAAGCCTCAAACTTTGGTCCCGCCGGCTGCTCACTTGCCCTCTTCCGCCCAAGACCGTGTCTTGACCGTCCACGACAGAGGGAGTGACACCGAGTCGTCGCGGCGCACTAAGAGGAACCGATCCCAACGGCGGCGGCGGCGTCACAGCTCGGCGGCGCAGGTGGATGCTTTCTCGAATGCCGACGTCGAACAGACGATCAGCTCGGTCTCGGAGACCGAGACTCTGTCCGAGGCGGACGGTGCTCTGTGCCTGATGATGCTCTCTCGGGACAAATGGCCGAAACGGGCGAGAGCAGAAGCCGACGAGCACGAGGACGACTGGGACGACTCGGTGTCCGTGACTCAGACGAACAGTCGGGCTTGGTCGAGTCGGCCCAGGTACCAGTGCGAGACATGCAACAAAGGGTTCGGATCGTATCAAGCTCTCGGTGGGCACAGGGCGAGCCACAAGAAGATGAGCAACGAAAGCTTCGCTAGCCATAATCACAAAAGAATTGCTTTCGAGTGTCCTTATTGTCACAAGGTGTTTGATTCGGGCCAAGCTTTGGGTGGGCACAAAAAAGTTCACAATGAAGCGATCAGTATCGCTGCTAAGAGCAAGAACTGTGGCGAGAACTTAATAGATCTCAACCTACCAGCGCCAGAAGAGAACGGCGAAGAAACGACGGCAAGTTTGGTCGAGATTTCTTCGGTCTCCAGCGAAGAAACGTCTTATCCAATCAAGGGCGGGCTTTTTACAGGTCTAGACTAGGGGCAGTGAATCAACTATAATTTCAAGTACTGGATTCAACAGTCTGTACAGGTAAATTCTACAGCTTGCTTTATTTTTGCATATAATTTTCCGAACCCCGGAAGCTCGTTCGAGCATCAAGATGAAGCCCAACACAGAAGTTCAAAGATCACTTTTTTATTTTTTGGGTTGTTTTTTAGGATAAAACTAGAGCATCAAACTTCTTGTGTGCTGCATTTGCTTGCCGTTTTGGGAATTGACTCGTGATGTCAATGGCGTTTGGGTGTTGTGAGGGCTTCTGGGACTATATTGCCCCCACAAAAGAATCAAGAGTAAGGGGGAAAAGACAGAGAAGGACGCCATTGATGCTGTAACTTTAGTGGATTATAAGTGATTGGAGCATTAATTGGATTGTTCTTGCTGATTCGTGGGGATTAATGAGTTGATCAGGCGGAAGCTTGTGGGGGGTAGCAATGCATAGTACTGTGTCCAGCTGTTTTTTAGCTAACCGTTTCCTCCGTCTTCTCGCTCAAGACTCAGACCCGAGTTTGTTTGGATACGGAAAGTAGCATCGACCTGTTCATCTTGTTGGGGCCTATAGTTTTGTTGCTTCTGTACAGTTGGCCAACAGGGTCTTCTGTTGATGTGCACAGCATCTTTCCTTCCTTCTTATCTCTAGTCTAGCCGGAGTCTCTGATTATTGACCGCGCCAAATCTTTACCATATCAGATCAGCTGTCTTTCCGATGGCAGAGGGATTTTGATCCAAAACGCTCTTGCATTTATGAGCCTATATAGTTTTTTTCTCTTTCGCATGGGAAACTTAACTCGGGTACAACGCCAACTCACTTTACGGATGGCACGACCATGTTTTCCACCTCATGTGAGGTTCGTAGATTTCGATGGATGCGTCGCGTTTGGGACGAGTTAGAGTCGTTTGTTTCAATATGAGACTGGACCCGTCAAATTGGTGGGGGTCGCGTGGGGTTTGAGTGAGGTCATAAATGGTTCCATACGAATAGACCCATCAAATCTCTTTATGACCCATTTGTTACGATACAAATATAACGACTCATACCCGACCAAATACATGACCAGCAATCCATTCCTAGCCCTGCACGACCCGACCTATGTTCCTAATAATGCTCTCACGTTTAATTGAATTTAGGAAAATTTCATATCCAAACTAAGGTGAGAGTGTGGGGGTGAGATAGAAAATAAAGAGAGATCATAGAAGTGGATTGGGTTTGAGTATACTGTAAACCCATTTATTACTTGTTTAACACTCATATTACGTTTAAACTCATTTAATTAACTTATATAACAACTCAGTCTATCATATATTGATTAAGAAATGAATTTATGACCTATTTTAATGGATCTCCAGATAGGGAGATTTGTACGTAAAAATTTTCTGCTCTCTCTAAGGATCCTATTGAAGATATCCTTTTTCTCCTTTTTTTTTTTTTGGGTCGGACTATTGAAGATTGGTTTGAGGAATGTTTGACGATCTATTGTAGTGCTTGGGCGGCGCAAGGAAATTGAGAGAAATTAGTGGGCTTTGAGAGCCGGCTTGTGCTGGGGACTTCTAAAGGGCCCAGATGCACATCGATGCTCGATTGATGATTGACTCTTGATTTTTTTCATTTGAACGAGCTTCCTGGCATTTCATAACCAAGCAAAAGCTCAGTCCATTGCACCGACCGGCCGTTCGACGTGAAAGCCTCGTAGGTTCTCTGCGATCGTGAGAGCTTCGAAAGAGGGAGACTTCCAACGTGCTCACAACTTAGTTTCGTTTCTCCACTCCGTGAAAAAGCGGATGAGACGTCACGTTTGGATCGCTATATGTAGCATGTGCCATTAAGATTGATATAGGCATAATTTGGCACCGAGTCAACATGGACACGAACAACGCTTCCCGCCGCCACTTCCGTCGGCCGCTGCCACCGTCGATGCAGCTGCCTCCTCCGCCGCACCTCGTCCGCAGCAGAAGCGGAGCTCCGACCTCCATGTTGCTCCCTGAAACCCGCGCCCCTAGCCAAAGATTCGGCGTCGTCTTCCGCTCCCGATCGACTTCTAAATCAAGGCCCAAATCGTCAAGTCACGACGGAGATGGCGACGTCGATAATAGCAAGGGCGACGTAAGCTCAGCCATGCTAAAGAAACGCCAGCAAAGTAATTCTTCCGGGGTGGTGGCACCAAGAAAGACACGGTCGGCCCCACCTTCGCCCTCTGCGTGGGCCCTATCTCCCGGTCGAAGCTCATCATTGGCCGGACCAGTAGCGAAGGAAGTTTCTTCCGGGTTCAATGCGCCCAGGGCCAGTAATAAGAAATCGGAGAGCAAAATAGACGGAGGTGGTGGTAATGGCGGCGCAGTTAGTAAGGTTTTGAAGTACTTCAAGCAAAAGAGGAAGGTGTCGCCTTTGCAAGAAGAGGAGATGCACACGCTACGTATCTTGCACAATTCATTATTGCAATGGAGGTTCGCTAATGCTCGTGCTCGAGCAGCCGCCGACAACGCGAAAAGAAATGCCGAGGTTCTGTAAATTTGGAATGTGATTATTCTGCATTGTTATTTTCACCATCGGCATTAAGATCGCTCTCATGTTGGTGATCACAGGAGAAATTACTCCTGGTGTGGCTCAGGATATCAAAGATGAGATGGTCCGTGATGGAGAAGATGGTCGAAATGCAAAGACTGAGACATGGTATAAGGTTGTACGAGATCATAAGCCCTCAGGTTCATATCCTGCAAGAATATCCAGCAAAGCTGGAGAGGAAACATGGCGAAGGGCTTGGCAGGTTGTCTAGAAAGCTGGTGGCTCTCTCCCACCTTCTTCCTCTCGAAAGCGCCAAGGTGACTCCGATCCGTCGCGCTTCTCGTTTCATTTTATTCTGCAGCGAATTCACGATGCATTTTTTCAAGATCCCGATGGAAGAGGGTGGTAGTGACTAAGGGAAATGTATTACATATTACAGGCCGATGTCACGGTGTCCATTGCCGCAGCTATGAACATGGCTATGGAGGCATTGGACAGCATAAACTCAAAAAATCTCAATTTGTTCTCACAGGTTCTTAGTTTTTCCTATTTTCAGTATCTTTTTTTTTTAAAACAAAGAATACGGAAAATCTAACTCGTCGGCAAATGCTGTTTCGACGCCGATTTGAGCAGGCTGAGGAATTGTACCATTTGACAACAGAGCTTGGAAGCACCCTCGAGGGGCAAAGGCGGTGTTTTCAGGAACTTGACGAGCTTATACCCGTCTTCATCACCTTACTGGTGAGCCTCAACAAAACATTCTTTCATAACTCTTTAGTTCCTCTCTTTGTTTGGCTTAAGCAATGGATGGATATGGGCTCCATCTTCTGCATATCCAACTGATGGGCTCAAGGTCCGTTCATCAGTAGAAATCGAGATACACTGATGATGGACATGAGCAATTTCAGTTTGTCTCAATCAACAAAAGTAGAATAAAAAAAAATGACATCTTCTTTGTGAATTGACGGCTCTTGGTCTCATACATTGTGCAGGCAAAAGAGAGGAGCTTGAGAGCTCACATCATCGAAGCAACAATGGAATCAACCAAGAGTTCACTTCAGTCCTACAATTGTTGCATAAATCATCCCTAGTCAATTACGGCTATGGCTGCATTTTTGTAGGATAAACTCAATATTTAGACTGTATCTCATTCCGAAACGTGTGTGGTGTCATATTGTTCACAAGTTTAAACTATCGCGCCATGCACATTTTTCATAACCAAACACAATCCATTTGCCACTAATTGTAACAATCCGGTCTCACGAGGATGGGAAGTGATCGTAGGGGCTAGGGCCTGGATAGGGAATGGCTTATGGTATGGATTTAGGATGGCGAAAGGGGCAGGAACGAACTACATTGTGCACTGAATAGGGGGAGAGCGATTTTGGAATGTATTTGCGAAAACAGAAATTAACTCATAGAGGCGCTTTTTGACGTAATGGCAATGTTTAGTTTTGAAACTCCAAAGTTAAGCGTGCTCATGTGAGAGCACTCTCATGATAGGTGACCTCCTGAGAATGTGCCTGCATGTACCTCAAAGGATAAAACCGCGAGACTCGTGTGAGATAGGTCAAAGCGGACACTCGCGAGTTAATCTCGGGCGCCACTCCAATTATGTTTGAAACTTACCGCATGATCCACACACAAATGTCGGTGGCGGAGTGGAAGATCGGCCAAGATCCGGTGCTTTCGGCAAGAAAGAAAGGATTGAATTTTACTAAAGTCAAAAGCACGTGGAAGGAGAATTTGTGTTTTTTCCTGCGACATGGCACCCTTTTGTCAATGCATCTACTCATGCCTCATTATCCCATTGATGCATTGGAACGACCGGACCACTCTATTTTGAGCTCTGGAGGAGTCCCAACTTGACCAAAAGCTAGCTCGACTTAGATCAAAAGTCAGCTCAAACTAAGAGATTTTCCCCCTTCATTTATAAATCGACCACTAGCCCATTCAACAGGGACAACCCAGCAGCATGTGCTGCGAGTTTTTGGCCTTGGACATCGTCAAGCTAACGGAGAAGGTGAAATTTTGTGAAAGCTCCCACACATCACTTGATAAAAAAAAAAGGTAACATGACCTAGCCGAGCAGGATGAAGACACGCTCCGAAATCCTATTCAAGTGTAAAAAGAAAACCACTTACTCCTATACCAATCCCAACCCAATGTGAAAATTCAAAAAAAGGGTGAAAAAAAAAAAAAAGGAAGAAGGAAATCCCAGTGACAATACATCAAACGCCATATTAACAACCCGATGCTGGCTTCTGTGGACCTCCATCACCACCACCAGTTTCTTCCACATTGATGGTTACATTCCCAGGCAATTTTCTGTTGGGCCTTGCCTCCTGCAGCATCAGCACCACGTCCCTCATGGAAGGCCTGTCTGCCGGGTTCTTGCTAGTGCAGAGCAGTGCAATCCTCAGCAGCTGGATCATTTCCTCCCTCACCGACGCGCACGTCGCGCCCGCCTCCCTGTCCAGGACGTCGAGGACGCCGTCCTTGGTCTTGATCTTCGACCTCACCCAATCCACGATGCTATTGCCTTCGCCAAACTCGGGATCGACCGATCTTTTGCCGCTCAGCAACTCCATCAGCACCACCCCGTAGCTGTAGATGTCGCTCTTCTCGTCGACTTGTAGCGTGTACGCGTATTCTGCGGGGAATTAAGTCGAATGATTTTGGAGAAATTTGTTAAGATTGTGAAAATGGTGAAGCCTAACCAGAATCAGTAACTATTGTAACTTGACGTTACAACATGTTTTAGTATCTTTTTCCATGAACTAAAAGATAGGAAACGAATTCTTCACCATATCTGTTGATGTTTAAAGTGGCAAGATTTGTCCCTGAAAAGTGCGCTCTCTTTGCTTTTTCAGGTACGCTATGGACATAACTAATCTTAGAGGCTTTAGACATGTTTTTGAACTATAGAAAATACCCAACTGACAGGAAAGAGAAGGAACATACACAAGCTGGGTCATCTTGTCTGTCGAAAAGCAGGCCGGTTTATTTCAGATTAGGGACTAAATTCCCAGAGAGAAACTGTTCCATGGTGGTGGTGATTCTAATGCATAATGTGGAAAAATAAAGAACATTCAGAGAGAAAATGCACCTGGGGCAATGTAGCCATAGGACCCTGCGATCACGGACATGGACTCGTCGCTCTGAATCAACTTCGCCACCCCAAAATCGGCCACTCGGGCCTCCATCTCGGCATCCAGCAATATGTTGCTTGGCTTGAGGTCGCGGTGCACGATCAGGGGATCGCAGTCGTGGTGCAGATAACATATCCCCTGAGCCACGCCGAGTGCAATCTTGTACCTAACCACCCAGTCAGCCCCCAAATTCTGATCCTTGTTCTTCCCATGCAACAGATCATCTAGATTGCCATTAGGCATGTACTCATAGAGCAGCATTGTGCATTCTCTGTTGCTACAACAACCCAACAATCTCACAATATTCCTGTGCCTCACGTTCCCCAACACTTCGACCTCAGCCAAGACCCCTCTCCTCCTCCTCATGTGCTCCTTCTGCTTCCCCCAGAGATTCTTCACGGCTATGATCTCGCCGCCCGGCATTTCAGCCTTGTACACCGTGCCTGCGGACCCCATCCCTATGATCTTTTCGGTCATTGACAGGCACTCCACCACGTCGTCCGCGGTAAAGTTCAGCCTCTGGAAGGCCGTCAGCTTCCACGGGCCTACCTCTCGTTCTTGAAGATGAGTGAATCTGGTGCTATAGTTAGCACGGAAGCACCTAGTGCCAGCAATGAGAACGAATATGCCGATGCCGAAGGCTGCCACAGTGATCCACACAATCGTGCCCGCGGTCTGCCTTGGCTGCTGCCGTCGCCGCACCTCCATCTCGCCGGCCCCGAGCATGTCGCCGGCACATGGCTTTTCCAGGACGCCCCCACAAAGGTCCCGGTTGCCAGAAAACGACGAGGGGTGCAAGTTCCTGAAGATTGTGCTGGAAGACGGTATCGGCCCCATGAGCTGATTGAATGACACATTGAAGCTCTCCAATGTCCTGCAATTGTCGAAATTCGAAGGGATGCTTCCGGTCAGGAGGTTATGGGAGAGGTCGATGTTGGTGATTGAAGGAAGAGCGGATATCTCCCAAGGAATAACGCCTGTCAGCATGTTCCTAGTTAAGTTGAGAGAGAGAAGCTTTTCGCAGTGGCTAATGTTCCAAGGAATGCTACCACTTAGTGAATTCCCTCCTAATTCAATCTGGTACACACTTTTGCACCCAGTGAAGTCGGGGATCCTGCCAGTGAGTTTGGACGAACTTGCCAAGAGAACCTGCAACTTAGGCGCGCCCCATATGTTACTGGGCAAGTCGGTCTCCAAGGAATTCTCCGATATGTCGAGGTACTGCAGAGCTGCTGCATTGCCGAGATCATCTGGAATTCGGCCGCTGAAGCCGTTCTTGCTCAAATCCATGTAAGTTAAGTTCGGTAAGAGCCCAAAACCTCGAGGGATCGACCCATTGAGCATGTTGATATGGATCCTTAACCTATGCAAAGAGGTGCAGTTTGCCAGGGAAGCAGGAAGCTCATTTTCAAACCAGTTGGAGAAGAGGACCAGCTTCACTAACTTATTTCCTAGGCAAAGATTCGGAGGGATTCTTCCTCTGAGTGAATTGGACGACACGTCGAGCACAATCAAATTCGAATTAGAGCCGAGCTTCTGCGGCAGGATTCCAGTAAGGGAGTTGTTCCAGAGCTCCAAGGTTTCCAGGTTTGGGAGCTCGCCGATTCCGGCCGGTATTTCGCCGCTCAGATTGTTGTTCATTAAGCTCAAAATGGTCAGCTCCTTCAGCGTGGCTAAGCCTTCCGGTATACTCCCGGAGAGCTGATTATCCGATAAATCGAGAGCTTGTAGCGCTTCCAGTTGAGCAAAACTTGGCGGGATCTCGCTGGTCAAGTGATTCTTGAATAATAATATCGTCTCCAACTTAGTCAAGTTTCCGAGCTCCAGTGTGAGCGGACCTGAGAGATTGGCACTTGAGACGTCCAAGTACTTGAGGTTCGACAGAAGTGCAAATTCCGAGGGTACGCCACTGTTGTACTGGTTGTAACCGATTTCCAGGTGCTCTAATTGAAGCAAGAATCCTAATTGAGGTGGAATTTGTCCTCCCAGGAAATTTCCTTGCAGATAAAGAGACTTCAGCCTCGGAAAGCCGCCATAGCCTGGCGGAATCTTGCCTTCGAAGTAGCTTCCCCCAAGGTTGAGGTACTCTAGGAATCGGAGTCCAATAACCTCCTGGGGAAGAGGGCCAGTGAAGTTGTTGCTGTAAGCGTTGAAGATCCTCAGGGACTTGAGCTTTGATATTTCGGGTGAGAGGCTTGAGTTGAAGGAGTTGTGGCTGATGTCCAGTGTCCTGAGCTCTATCAGCTCAAATATGGCTGCTTGGAGAGGCCCCTCAAAGGCATTCCCACTCAAATTCAAGTGGGCTAAGCCTGACAAATACCGGATTTCAGCCGGGATCACGCCGGAGAGGTTGCGGCGAGAGAGGTCGAGGGACACAACTCGAGATCTCTCGGCGTTGCACTTCACGCCGGACCACGAGCACCAGACAGGGTCCTGGAGGTTCGCGTTGGAGAATACCGGAGTAGGGTCCCAATTGCGGAAAGTGGAGAGAGGGTCTTTGAGGGATGACTTCAAGGAGAGGAGGGAGATGAGCTGAAGAGGAAGAGAAATGGGTAGTGTTACGGATGCTGGGGTGAGGAAGCAATAGGAGAATGTGAGGAGGAAGAGGAGAGGAAGTTTCATGGTTTCTAGGATTGTGTCAGGCAAGTTCTGGTGGTGGTGTTGGGAGAGGTAAAACCAAGGTCATTGAGGCTTTGATCTGAGAGTGGTGATTCATGACTACTTTCTTCAACTGAGCATGAAGAATTCTGCACCACTTCTTGTTCTACTTGCTATTACAAATTTGTATTGCTCCCTTTCTTGTATTCTCTCTCTCTCTCTCCTCTTCTCTCATCATCATTCCCCCACCTTTCTCTCACCTCAGTTTTTACTTTTGTCTGATGTCCATCCTGAACTTTATGGTTTTTCCTGGATTTCTTTCCCTTTTTTTCTTCCACTTTTCTTTTGCTCCTAACTTTTTAATCATTCCTTGCTTGCTTTTTCTTTGGGCTCGCAGATTAATTTATCACCATGTATTAACTTTTGAATCACTCTAAATAGAGTGAGCGTTGTTGTTTCTCACTTGATCCAAGAAAGTAGAGAATTCAATTTTCCCACCATATCTATCACAAAACTGATGTTTGAACATTTTCCTTGTGCTTTCCTTTGTGTGATGTCTGTGTCTCTCTTACTTTTCTTTTCTTTTCTTTTCCTTTTTTTTTCTATTCTCTCCCAATCCAAAAATATAGAGCTACCATATGAGGCAATCTGTTATGCTACTCCATGCATGGACTACACTCAATTAATTAGCAGCAAGCAGCTCCATCACTTTCCTAATTAATTAAAAATTTCCCCCATGCATTGTGCTCTTAATGATCAAATCATTGAAAGTGTTATTGGATAAAAGAATGGAAGTGCATGATGATGCTTAAACCGGAAGGCACCCGATTGATTACGATGTTAATTAACCATATGATATGCAGAGCATCATTTGTTCATCTATAACAATTATCTAACCGCAGGGCGTTGATTTGAATAATGAACTCGTTGTATTTTATGCATAACCGTTGAAAACATCTCTTAAGCTTGAGCCCAAAAAAAAAAAAAAGGAAACTTTACTAATTTGAATGGGTTTCCTATTTTTGGATCCAATTTTGTATGATATAAAAAGTGTGACTTCTTATGAAGTGTATCCGATCGAGAGGCTACTTCTTTGAGAATCACACCCTAGAGCTTTTAGTGTTGAAGCCAATTCAATCATGTGAGTAGGATTTGTGAATTCCTTTGTGAAACCAAAAGATTATTTTGTGAGGAAATGTGACGGCTAAACAGTAAAAATACTGTGCGAGTTATTCGGTGTAATTAATGGTTGGGAAACACCGAGAGTGTTTGCATGACTTGAGTCGGTGTTGTTATAATCTCTGTATTATCAGTTGATTTGTATTGGGATTTTTCACTTCTCTCCCTGTGGGCATATGTCACCTTGACCGAATCCCATAAATTTTGTGCCTGATTTATTCTTTTGTTTCTGTTTATTCCATTATTCGATCGCTTGTTACCGCAACAGTAACATGAATGCAATGAGCAAGTTGATCTAGACACATGTCCCTCGAATCAAACTAATCTGATCTATCAGCAACCAAAGATTGATCTAGTCACATGTCCCTCGAATCAAACTAATCTGATCTATCAGCAACCAATTAAAGAAGTGAACTTCTCTCATACTTTAGAAGCTCCAGCCACACACCATTTACTGCCCCAAATAATTCAAATTTTACCCCAAAAAATATATCAATTAATATTTTCCTTATACGTGCCAAGGCTAAATGGTAGGCCCAAAACTAATGGGACATAATTGAGAGCGTCATCAAGACTCAAAGAATATACCAAGAACTTCTGGTTGTAGTCCAGCCAGTTTGACTTGAGTAAAGCTGATGATCCATCGTGCCCATTGTCTTACTTTTGTATCGTGGATGTCGTTAAAAGTATCATCTGTGTATGAGCAATAAAGCTTCAAGTGCAATCATTTTCACTCATTCCATTTCCATATAAATCCGGGCTATCATGCATGCTTCCATCCAAGACCTTTTTCTACATTTACTATAAGCATATATGTTTATGTACCTAATTTTGTTTGTTAGTGCATGGACCCCTAGCATGTGATGGTAACAGTTCTATACATGGAATCGCTTGGAAGTATAAGACAAGGACGATCGGTTTCCAGATAAGCAGGTTCCAGACCTAAAACATGGAATCTACCCTGTCGTAATAGGTTCTCGATTTTTGAAATTTGGAACCTATCATGTTTGCCCTAGATTCTATTTCAAAACCTGCCATGCTTTTCTGATCCGATTCTATGGCCCACCCGAAAACCTGTTTTTCTTTTGTTCCTTCTTTTAGTTCTTTTTTCCAGCAAAATAATATGAGCAGCGTTGAAATGATTCAAAATAAAATATGAATAATAAAAATCACTATCCGCCAAAAGAAAAAATCCTTAAGAGAAAATGCGAAAGAGTGTTGTGCTATTTCTGAGTCACGACTTCTGATGTTGGATTTAAAGGAAAAACACATTAGAGTTTGGCTTTTTAAGTCATGAAATTGATTCCATAACAGGTCAGGTTTGGTCCGGTTCCCGAGTGTGTATTCGCTTGGAACTTGGAATTGGACATGTTCCAAATCTAAAACCTATTTCTGGACCTGTTCTAACAAGAACCGATTCCCGGACCTTTTTTCGGATGGTCCAGTTCTATTCTTAGAGAGAGTCGATTCGGTTGCACACTCCTACTCTGGAATTCTACATCCATGTTAAGCTTGTTTTTTTTTTTCCCTCTCATTTGGGATACTCCTTCCATTACTCCATGGGTTCATACCTTTTCTCTCAATTTGCACTGAGCAGGAAATCATGTAATTAAGCTTTCGTGGAAGTCGAAATTAACTGAAATGGCAACTTGGCACAACTCACTAAGGTTAAAAAAAAAAAAAAGGAAGCATGCACCAAAAAGGGCAAAAGAGAAAAAGCAAAAAAAAGAAAAGAATAGTACTATGTACCCTCAAATCAACAGATTTACAAAATTAACAATCAATGCGGCGTCATTCATTATCACAATTCAGTTGAATCTTTTACGATTTTATCATACGATTTCGCAGACTTATCCTAATCCCCTACGATCTTTGGCTTTCGCAGGCGTTTATTAGCATGTAAATCACACTTTGACATATAATCAAAAGACTTATTTCATTCTTATGAGAGGACGACGGAGTCAACATACATCGCAAGGGAGGGGGGCGATCCATGGAAGAAAACACAGCGCAGGACAAAAGCTGCAATTGGGACTGTGGCGTGTTCTTATTGAGCTTTGCTTTCTTCAAGGGCGGAGACAGAGGAGGGCCAAAAAAAAAAAAAAAAAAAGAGGAAGGAACGTAATTAAAATTAGTGGGTCAGTGGGCCCCAGGGAGAGTCAGGTGTGACGTGTTGATTGGACCGCCAATGGCCCACTTTGTCTCCCTCAAACCCTTCACCCTCCCCAGCCGTCCTTCCTGAACTTTTCCTTTTCAATCTTTGCCTTCCCCATCTTTAACACTACACCCAAAAAAAAAAAGGAAAAAAAATTGCATAATTAGCATAATCTAATCCAGACATTTATTTTTGTTTCGGGAAATAGTAAGTAATTTAAAAAATAACTGTTTATACTGCTCATAAAAACAAATGAATGTGAAATATTTTCATCGTTGGTGAAAAAATTTCGAACATAAATTGTTGTTGACAATATAAATATTTTTCATCGGCTAATTATTTCATGTGATACAGGTGATTTTTTAGAAAAAAATATTTTACGAATGATTTATTTTCTGCGAAACAAATAGAACAGAATAGCTTTGCGAGGCTGTCTCGATTTGGTTGGTTCTGGTGCAACGCGTCTAAATAATAATTTCTAATTTCTCAAGTTTTAGTAGAAAGATCGATCATTGAGGGCAAGATTGCTATATGACCTCCATCTTTGGAACTTACATTATTGTAATTGGTTTTGAAACTCATTGCATATCCAAGTCCAAATGCTAGCCAAACTAAGAATTTGCTTCCCCCATGTCCTATCAGTCCCTCATTTTGCGCAGGGCCTAAAGTAATCAAACTCGATCGGTTCCTCTCTCTTTGCACATCAAGCTGGTCACCTCATGTTTCTTCTGTTTTAAAAATGAGAGCCAACGTTAAAATTTATCCCACGCCACTTGATTATTGAGCTTATATGCACCTATCTGCCATCATTGGTATTTTTTTTTTTATCTGAATCGTTAATTTCCATGAATAAAGACATTCCAACTATCGGGATTGCTCCAGTAGTCATCCTTCCCATTAAGGAAGAGGTAGGAAGTTCGATTCGTCACCTTCTTTGGGAGTTCAGGGTGGGGAGCGTAATTATACATAGCACGTATCTATGTATGCGGCATCAGCTTGGCCTGCACGGCCCTACTTGAAAAGGGCAAAGGAGCAATGCTCCTTCGCTTTTCCATTTTACAGGATTATGGATGGTAGTGGAGGCGTGCTCCGTCTCAGGCCATGCGTGATTTTTTTTTTTCCTTTTTGGGTCTCAACTCGATGCTTCGTTTCTTGCGCAACATAAATTCTATGAACTTTCATGCATCGACCTTTGGTTCTTCTTCAGTAAATGAGCTGCTATCCTCCGGCATTGACACATGAAAACTAGAGGAGCTAAAACGACTTCTCGTGTTCTGATTCCAAGACACACCTTGAAGAGTCAATTTCTAGATGATTTCGCATTCCTGGGGGCGGGAAAAAAAAAAGATAATGAAGGGTGAAAACAACTTTTACAGAGACGCTTGAAGTTGGAGAAATAGTGAAAGCTGCCAACTTAACTCTTAGGAGGAAGAGAGAAATCTAGGCACTTGTAGATATTCACAGCTTTTACTCAATTTGTGAGTGTTCGTGGCCTGTTTCCTAGAACCCTTTTGAAAACTTGAGTTCTTAAAGATCCAACCATTCTCACCAGAAGCCGAGACACCGCTGACTCATATGCAATCTGCACAAGAGTGGTGGTGCACGCCATAAATTTATTACAGCATGAACATAATCAAGATACATGCTTATTGATTTTCATATGATGCAGCGACAAAGTGCTTCACATGGTGAGGTCGTATAGATTGTGTCCCTGTGGCACACGTGAGCGAGGTCGGTTTTCCTATGAAAAAGGAAGAAGAAGAAGTGATTTCACTGTAGTATCGGTGGAAAGGGGAAAACTCCAGCAACCATCAGAACAACGGGCGGGAATGATGTAAGTTTACTGCATGACTAGAAGAATCCTATGTTAATGGACACGCTGAGGCAAGATAGCAAAGCGGATGAATTTTCTGCATGTGTTTGGGAATAGGAAAAGAGTGGGAAAATGGAGGTGAAATCAGAAGTGAGATCCTACTTGATGCAGCTAAGAGGAATTGTTCCATGATTGTGGGAACGACAAAAGAGAATGATGCCACTTCAACAGGGGTTGGCAAGTGGCTGGGACCTGCACTGGCTAAATCCACAGTAAAACTATGTTTGACCCCTCTCTCTCTCTCTCTCTCTCTCTCTCTCTCTCTCGTATTCATCACATCATCGGCTAAAGTGGAGAACAAAATGATTAGGATTTGAAGTTTGAGAGGAGCTAGGCATGTGAGAGCTTGCCTTTAAGTCAAGATAGCATCCCACCAAACCAAAACTGGAGATTTACATGTGATGCATCCGAGGGTTAAATTTTCAGCCTTGAAGAAGTCATATTACCGGTAAGGTCCATAAGTTTTATATCATATGTAAAAAGAAAAATTTCAAATGAGAATATAAAATGCCTTTGTTTTCTTAAATAAGGATCTAAAGTGGGTTTTGATTTAAATAAGAGTATGAAATGCCATCATTCTATCAAATAAGAGCATAAAATGAAACTTCACTTTAAATATTACTTTAAATAAGGGCCCGACCTTGCCGATCGAAAGGCATTTTTGTCCTTTATTTATTGAATTTTCTTTTCCTTTTTCTGTTTTTTTTTTCCTTTTCCTTTTCTTTTTTGTAAATTTTGTCTTTTCCTTTTACTAAAATATCCCTTCTCCAATAGCCGAAATAGTCACATGCTCGCCGGCCGGCCAAAAATCCTTATTTGAGATGATTTGGTCATTTCAGACTTTTTATTTATTTATTTATTTGAAATAACAAGAGCAATTTAATGACTTGAAATAACCAATTAAATGAATGTGGTTATAAACGGTAAGAAATGGACTTATCTTCGAAGCAAAACACCCTATCGACCATGTTAGGCTAAGCCTATCTAATGTTTATTAGCAAAAAAAAAAAGCATATAAAGACTCTAGCTCGCCTCTCTTTCGCCTTGCCCCTCTATTTTATGTTCTTCCATAAACGAACAATCGAATGAATGAGCAGATAATCGAATTCTCTGAAACTCCATCAGGAACATCAGCAGATGAACAGCTCTAGCTAAATATTTTCATCGTGGATACACCAACTAGGGGTGAGCATGGTTCCAGGGTAGAACCTGGAACCTGAAGAACCGGACCGATGGAACCGGTCGGTTCTAGGTTCCAAGGTATGGAGGGTAGGTTTCGGGTTCCAAAAATTAAGGAACCTGTACTGATGGGTAGGTTCCAGGTTCTAGGTAGGTGGAACCTGGAACCTGGAACCGGAACCGGAATCTGGATCCTGAAGCGAGTTTTTATTTTTTTTTCTTGATATATGTTTTTGTGTCATCTTGCATATTCCATAATATTCAATGCTGAGTGTGTAATACAGAATCACTTTATCATTAAGACTTTTATTTTGTTAATGTTTCATATTTTTCGTCTTTAAATATGAGTTGTGGTCAGTGAATTTTAACAGTTGGTGATGGTCATTAAATGTGATTATTCACTATAATCGTTCAACTAAAAATACATGTGGAATCTGGGTGCAACCTGGAACCGACCTTGAAACCTGTGACAAGGTAGGCTGTAGGTTCTAAGATATGCATGGTAGATTCCAGATTCCACAAAATGAGAAACCTATACAGACGGGTAGGTTCCAAATTCCATAAAATGAGGAACCTGTATAGACGGGTAGGTTTCAGGTTCCAAGTAAAATCTGTACAGAACCTGGAATCGCTCACCCCTACCAAACATCCGATCCTAAAGCAGAAGTGGCCAATGCCCATGATATCTTTCCTTTTGTCATGACCAATTGGGTAGGGGTAATAATTTTGGTCTTTGACAAATGTGCGAGAATGAAGATTACTGTAGGAATTATCCGTGTGACCAGAGACCAAATTACAATGATGGTCTCTTTTGAAATCTCAAACTCACTGTTGACTCCTTTGGGGTCAAGATAAGGGAAAAAAACAAGAAGATATAAAAGGATCTTAATGACGGTCCCACGTCATCATTGCATGCCATCACCCATCATTCGGTGTTGCTAATGAAAAGAAAGGAAAAGATGCTTTAACATGACAATAAATAGGAAGAGAGCACCACCCCCCCTCCTTCGCTTTCTGAGTAACTACTGGTACGAGCTGGAAAAATTGTTTAGTAAGTTGTAAAATTTATTGTATGAAAGTAAATTTAATCTTAAGTTATTTAATTTTATCAGTTTTTTTTTTGGGTAAGGTTTAATTTTATCAGTTTGATCTCAAGATTTTGCAAGAAATTTCAATGTAGTAGTTTTTCTGCTCAATTTTCGCCGGAATCACTAATGCGGTGGTGTGCCACGGTTAACGATGACTAGACCGCCACATCAGTGATTTCTGCCGATAATTGATGAGATGTATTGTATTAGAATTTTACACAAAAGTTTAAGAATTGGAAAAATTAAAAAGCTTAGGATTGAATTGGCATTCTCACAATAGTTTTCATACTGATTTTGGTAATATTTGACAAAAGCTATAAAACATCAATCACAGAATCAGAGCTAACTCCTTATATCCTGTGACATTTTACCTGAAATGAAGGAATGTTTAAGAAATAGACTACAAGCATTTCAGAGCCATTCTGCTGCAATCAAAATTTCCTCAGTCCGTGAGTCCAATAAAATCCATGATACTCTGCTCTATCCTGACATCAGCTTCAGCCTTCCTGCATGCTGAAGCAAAAGGCCTCCGTGAAGATATGCATTCAAGAATCTTACCACCAATTCAAAATCTAAAGATGCCATCACTCTGTTTTAGAAAGTTGATTTCCCTTTGGATTGGGGAATGCCTGGTCTAAACCTGATAATAAGCATCAACCCCTTTTTCCTGCTTTCCTACTTGAAGTTCTCAAAGATCATAATTGCCAATTAAATCTATTGCCGGCCTCTCACAGCGAGATTCCAGCACGATTGAGCAAGTCGCGGGCATCTTCTAGATCATTCCCCGCGCCCCTCTTCGTTGTCAATCTAATTTACTTACCCTTGTCAAACATTGCCTACAGGCTACCACCTGCAGGTGGTAGCCTGCAAGAGGAGATGCAGATTTCAGTATGTCGATAAGAGCCAGGATTGCCATGTGAAACCAATTACAGAGCTGTGATAGTTCTAGCCTCAGAGTAATAATACTTTGTCCATTCTTTAAGTAACTCCTTCAGATAGTAAACTTTCACACTTAAACCCCAATGTATCTTAAAAGCTGGGGGTTCACCATGTCATCTTATAGCAGGGAGTTTAAGTAATTCCTTCAGATGTACATGGTCATTGCAAGCACTAGTATGTTTAGTTGTCCTGTTCTTTCTTGCAACACAACAAGCACTCCTTTCCAATTTTCCATCGGCTGAATTGAGCAATTGAAACAACCATGAACTCGTTTGGCTTAGAGAAGAACATGAGAAAGGGTTCCATCACTTACATGATAAAGGCTGATGTGCAGAAACAAGTCATGGGGGCAAAAATTTTTCCTTGTCCAAGAAAATTTTATCTGAGGTAACTGTAACTAAACCAGAAAGCAGCAGAACTGTTGAGCCTGAAGGGAAGCGCCCATGCAATGAAAAGGATGAAGAATCCTGTACAAACTGGCAAATCACACTTTTAAGACTAGTGGAGGACTTGCCACCAAAGACAACAAAAGTTCCAAATTCAATGTAATACCTGGAAATACTTTTCGTGAATGTTGCAGAGTAGATTATCGTCTAATGCTTGTCTTCCCCAATCAAAGGAAGTCAAAAACTAAGAACCTCATGCTTGTAGTCCCTAAGAATCTCAACTCATGATTTTTAGAGCAAACAAGGTTTCCCAGTATTGGCAGTCCTTAATAAACATCAGCAAAAATGGATTAGAAGATCGGGGAAGGAAGGGCTGACAACAAAGATAGGGTCTCTCATTTGAAGAAATGGAAGCATAGGACGATGCTTTGACTTTAGAGTTGTCGGATTTCATCTGCAATTTGCTTCTTTATTCAAGCGATCCGGCCAAACTAGGCATGAAAGAAGGACAAAAATACACCAGTTGACAGGGAAAAAAGGACATTCAAGGAATTTTTGATATCAAGCCAACTGTGCCATCTGATCTTATTAACATGATATTTGGCACCACATATGTGGATGAGAACACAAGCAACATATCATTTGAGCATTCGGGCAGGTTTTCATCCGCAACCGCATACAGAAATGCCTCCGAAGTTACTGATGCATAATCAGAAGAGATGTGATGTAAGCATCTCCATGATGACAGAGTCAGACAGTTTGCTTTTCTACGAACTTCAGCTCCCCACCCGACCAAATGACACATTTGAATCTCTAGTCGAAAATCACGTTGAACCATATTATAGCATCTCATATAGTTAAACAGGATATATATATATATATATGGATAATCTCCTTTCTGCTCTAATATAAACCAACAAAGAAGTTCCGGAAAATGAAGCAGTTCGACCTATACCAAGAGTCATAGGATGCCATATATATGGCGATTAATTGGTAGAAAAGTCCCTTAATTGTTCCTCTAAATTTGTTGGTAACATGTCTCATTCAACCAAAGCAAGCAGTAAAATGCCCAAAGGGAGAGGAGAGAGGAGGAGGAGAAGCACGAAGAAATTATCCTAATTGTTGTCTCATAAAAATTTCACTTGCTCTTCACTATGATGATTATGTATGCAATAGCAGCAAATCTTAGATCCATATTTAAGGAAAAACCTTGCTGATCATTCACAGACAAGAAAACTTCCCACAGAGGACTTTTAATGATTCTCCATCACTACATTTTTGACCGTATAACATACTTATCATGGAGTAAGAGTAACTTGGGCCAAGTAATAAAGACCTACGAGCCATGTAATCAAAGATAAATATGTGAGAGAGAGCAAATTCAAACATGATATTGCCTCAGGTTTTGACAGCTAAAACCTCGTCTATAGTTTTCCGTTTACACTCTAACTGATGAAGGCTGATAAGCACATTAAGTCAAACAATGTGTGATAGTACAGCAAATCATGGTGCTTGAGTAACAAGAAACAAAGGAAGGCATGAGACAACTAGGAAGCAACTTATACTGGATTTTATGTAAAAGATCAGCCAAAATAGTCTACCTAAATCATCAATTTAAAGCATAAAACAACATAATCCATAACCGACTAAGATAAAAAGCATCATTGCCCTAGTTAACGTAGATTTTTAAACGGTCCAACCACTTTGAATGAGGCCGGGGGCATTATGCAAGTCCCATTTCAGGATCTACTTCATTGCGCATAGATAAGACAGTAAAGCAATAAGAAATCCTTGACCACAGTTGAGAATGTACAGACATAGGAATAAAGTAACTTGTAAACAGCTTCACTAATTAATAAGCACTACCTATTATGAAAAACCATGCAATGATATAGAAATCATAGTTGAAAACACTGATAAGCAATCAGAGTACTAAGTGGTTTATGTTTCTGGCTTTCCTTAGCCATGCACACAAAATAGGATTAAGCAGCAGCCTACACTAAGAGTCAAGTTGAAAGTGGAAATGCAGGATTGAGAATAAGAAATTCCCAGATAAAACAAAAGGAACGAAGTGATACATACCTATCAACATGACAAGTTTTAAGGGCCTCTGTGAAACTTCTTCCTGTCTTTGGACTTCAGTCTTGATATTGTCCTGCAACACAAAACAATAAAATCCAAAGGTGTTAATGAAAATAATGAAGATGATGACATATAAACACAGCAATCTAGATACAGCTTATAACTGGAATGAAAATCATGCCTATTACTCCAAGAATAGACAGACTGGAAAACTTTGAACCATATCAGTAATCATCCCTCATGAAACGGAAAAGATTAAAAAAATGAATAAATAAATAAAAGATGTAGGTCAGGCACTATACTGTGCACGACTTACTTGGGAGAGCCTTCCACAAAGCCTAGCCTAAACACACACGCACGCAAACAGAAATGTACTACTCATGCCTTCCAGGAAAATGCCTTCTGAGATGTCTCCATGAGTTGCCAAAACATGCAAACCACATATCTCAAATCACTACAACAAGGATTTCAAGTAACCAGCCCTAAGAAGTTCCTATATAACTCATTTTCACCCAAATGTTGCAATATTCTGAAGGAAAACTTTCTCTCCACCGTTGGTCATGCCAGATCTCAAGTGATTAAAGGATCCACGTGCCAGATATTTGGTGGAAACATGTGAAAGGATCCATGTTGCAGTTAATGGGAAAAGCCTTGATTGTGGTTGTTAGGCGGTTAGTCATGTTGGAATGTAACAGGACCAACAGAAGATCTCCCAATAGCAACATCAATATCCTTTACCCTCCCCAATATGATGTGTTAATGAACACAAAATGAAATCGCAACAGATGCAAGGATTATCGAATTGACAGGACGTGTAGCCAGATAGATCTGTAGTCATATTCTTTTTCTACATGGCTATCACATGACAAATTCTATCCTCCCGGAGGCAATGTTTGTTCATATCATTCACCAAAATCTGAGATCTGCAGACATTAAAAGACCTTTTAAGTCACCGATTCTATAGGAACGAACTGCTATTCAGCTATACCAGAGCCTAAGTGTGTCATAGAGAGACGTGGAACCAACAAAAATAGAAATGTTTACATCTAAATAAAAAGGACAAACAAAATGATAAGAGAAATACAATTGATACGAACCTTGCAAATACTGTATATGAACTTTACTGGAAGGGAAGTAACATCAGCCTCGTTAGGCTCCCTGGTGGTCATTTGAATCAACAACTTAAGCATGCTCAAACATGAAGCACAGGGAAAAGCAAGTTCAAAGACCAAGTCAGGAGATTAGAGAATGACCATTTCCATAACATTCTAGTGCGTCAAAAGCTTGCTAAATATACACAGGAACATGCTACCAAAAGCCTTACCTGGTCTGTCTACTGGTCCATAAACTCGACTGTATCTGGTGTACTAAAACCGTACAGGAACCATCTTTTCTCCTCCTTGAGGGATCAACTTCCGGAAGGGCTGATAAGTAAATATCACAGACGTGTTGGCAAGTTGACCATCAAAGTGCCCCATACCGCCCCCTCTGCATAAGAATTACCGCCAGCTACATCATCTTCACGGTATAAGAAGACAGAAGAGGAGCAAAGCAGAATATTTGAAGGCAGACCGAATTGCATCTTATTTGAGAGTAACATGTACAGGAATAGATCGATACCCGTAAGGAAAAAGATCAGAACTTTCGAATGAACTTGAGAAAAGGAAAAAAAACCCAGTAACCAAAGAAGAAGCAAGCTCCACCCGCAACTTGTGACAATGCAATTCCTGCAGAATCATTTATAACAGCTTCTTTGTGTAAAGGACAAGCAACAATGATCTTCTGAAATCCACGTTACCATTTCAATCCAGGGAGAAAAAGGTCGAACTTTAAATTTGGATCAACCTCCCTACCTCATTCTTCCATTGCAGGGTTGATCAAACTGGAAAATGTAATACTTAAGTAACCGCCCATTAAACTTATTGATCGAATAAAGCGTTTCAAGTTTTCAACAGCAAAGCATTCGAAATTTAAAGCTTGGACAAACTTTCAATTTAGGATGGGCAGCAGAAGACACAAGAATTCTCAAACCGAAGTAGACTAGATGGAATAACGAGCAGAAACAGCAAGGCCGATATCTTCTATATCTTATATAGGAGCTTCAACAACTAGTACCCAGAAACTTTACCATAGAAGTTTACTTAACAATGAATGATCGGGTCGGTTTTTGGGCCCACCGGGCAATTTTGAGAGCCCTTTATAATCGCTTGGGCCAAGAGACTACTAGAATCGGCACGTTGTCGACGGTATTGATGCTAGATGACTTTTTCATTGAAACGGCAGGTTAAAATCAGAATCAGAGTTTCTGGTGATAGGTGGGCGTCCAGGATACCACTTTTGAAAATAAATTTTTACTTTAGAAGTGCTTTTGAAATAGAAATTTATTTGATATTGCAACTTTTGAAACAGAAATCCATTTAGTTGCACAACATTACATTTCTACTTCTGTAATTATTTTTGAGCCAACCCCAGAAATTAAAAAAAGTTATTTCTCTTTCAAAAGTGAAAATTTGCCGTCGCTCGAGCCAATCCATTTGGTAATGCATGTAACTTATGAAGTAAAAATCTGTTTCTACCGCTACCTTCGCAGACCATTGCCCGTCACTGTTGCCCACCGCTGCCACTGCCCACTATCTCCTAGGGGTCTGCATGGTCCAAGTCGACCTGATCCCAATAAGACAGCTAACATCAACTACTTATAAAAATCTAACCCTTTGATTTAAAATTAACAACTTCCAATCTTAATCATCCAACTTAATAAAACATATACGTGACTATTGTACAACCATCACATGAGTACTTAAAATATTAAAATAATGAGAAAAGACTAAATTACGAAAAAAAATAATTAAAATAACTGAAACAAGATTATGTACTTGCATTATTCTCCTCGAATTGGAAAGAATTAAGCTCAAAATGGGATTACACTTATACATAACTAAATCCAAGTGTAAACAAAATAATGAGTCTACATAATATAATTAAGATAAAACACGGATTGAGTCAAGACAAAATAAAATTAGAAACAGCATATCGACAAACATGACTGGAGATTGCATTGCGAAAGTGAGACGTGAATGTCAAACGAGAGAAAAAAAGTGAATGTTAAGTAGAAGATGGAGAAATTGAGTTAACTAGTTCTTCAAAAAAAAATTAATTTTTTTTAGTTGTGTGTGTATATATATTCTAAGTTGTTCGATCTGGTTCTATCCATCATGGAATCGAGGACCGGATCGCTCTCTCAAGGACCAGACCAACTTAGCTGGTCCGGGCAGTTCAATCCAGTTTGCTCACCCTTACTATCGCAGTCAAGTCATCACCTCTGCCCGCTGGAGTAAAAATAAATAGTAAATTTTTATTTTTAAAAAGTAAATAATATCTTTAATAAAAAAAATTATCTTTTAAAGAAATTTTAAAAAAATGAAGTAGAAATTTTTCAACCGCTGACAATAAATTTTCATAGAAGTTTTTGTATTAATAACGTTCCAGAAGTAAAATTTTCAACTGTTACCAAATAAATTTTTTGATTAGAAATTAACTTCTGGAATAGAACTAAAA
Source organism: Psidium guajava (assembly GCA_016432845.1). NCBI lineage: Eukaryota > Viridiplantae > Streptophyta > Magnoliopsida > Myrtales > Myrtaceae > Psidium > Psidium guajava. The sequence continues at coordinate 3,763,157 of CM028224.1, forward strand.
AAATCAAAATTTATTTTTGAGGAGAAGTAAAAAAATCAAATTTTAACCAGAAGTTAATTTCTAAAATATAAGCATTATCATGTACGCCCTTAAAGACGGCTTCACAATTGCTTTTCTTTTTCTTCCCATGTACCCATATGGAGTGGGTTAGATTGAGTCTAATTTCATTATTTACAAAACGTGTCGTGTCTTTTCTCACATTTTAGGCCCTAATTCTTTAATACCCAAACTTTAGGTTCAATCCTAATTATGCATGCACATCCAAAAATCGCTACCAATTTCTTCAAAATTATTAATATCATGGATAATTAGAGGTATATTATGAGAACTTGTGTTTTCCTTAACACCCTTGCCTTAGAATGGAAAAAAAAAGTTTCTTGATGTTGATAATCTTAAAGAAATTAGTGGCTATTTTTGGACGGTGGACAAATTTGACATTAGAATAAAAATTGAAACTTCTTTTTAGATAAAAAGAATTCAAGACAGAACTAGGGTTGAAATAAAAGTTAGGGTCTATTTAGGGAATTAATCCCACATTTTAGTCGAGTAAGATTGTCTAATGGAGCGAGTCTTTTACCAAAAAAAAAAAAAATTTGGAGTGAGTTGGGTCTAGCCAGGCTAAGTCCATTAAGGGCTTGCATGGCAACCATTCTAATTCTCTGATTTTTTTCTTTGAAAAAAAAGAGAGATGAGAATCATGTTTTGTAACATAAAAAATTATGATTTTATTTCGGAAACAGTTTGGAGCAAAAACAAGAATAAAAAAAAGTTGGTTACGGAAAAAAGAGTCACTTTTGAAATTATAAAATAGAACAAAGTCCAAGATCTCTCACTATTTTCTTTTAATTCTCTCATCACTTTTGTCTCAACCTAAAATAGGACAAAATCTCATTTTTAAATAAAAATACTTAAAATAATAAAAAATTCTAAAAAATAAAAAATATCTTCGAAAATCCCTAGAAATAGAAGAAACTTAGTTTATGCTGGTTTGACCTCATTTTAATAAATTTGGTCACGGATTCTTCATATTTCATAGATTTTATTCTTTTTTAGAAAAATCATAAACACTTTAAAAATTAAACCTAAACCACATATATCTAAGCCCTTAAGACTTCTTAAGATTTTATGATGCGATTTATCAATATTATGATTCCTTAATTGCGCACTTGATTTCATTGATTGTGATTTACCTAGGTTTAATACATTAGTCTTAGTCTAGTTTTAGAAAATTTGAAAAAAAAGACAAAAAAAAACTTGTGTGAATACTTAGCATTGGCTTACCTCATAGGTTTAAAAATGAATTGAAAATTTACATAAAATACATTTAGAAAATACTCAATTTTGATGCCGAAAAGAGTCAGTGGAAGCACCAATGTAACCAAGTCCCTAAATCCTATATCTTTTTTATTGTATAGAATCGAACAATTTCTTTCAACCATTTAATAAAATTTTCGATCTAGCTTCCTCAAAAACTAGTAGCAACTTTATTTACATGTATACGTACACATGCCACCGATCATATAAAGATCGAATTTGATATTCCTTCATTGCGATCTTGTGTAGACTTCAAAGGCTCGAGCTAATATGAAATCACACACTAACTTAATATAATCTCTCATTTTTTAAGCTTAAAATGACTCGTTATGACACTGTAATTAGATAAAATAGCATGAAAAAATGTTATATGTAATATTTTATATAAGAAAATCAATATAAATTAATTTTCAATTAATTCGAAATATATGATGAAATTTCACAAAATAATTACGTAATTATTTGACTTAAATTACATAAATTGAAAAGAGAAATTATTTTAGAGAAATATTTTTTGTGCAATTGCCAAACGTGTTTCTGTTTCAGAAAAAAAAATTTATACTGTTATCAAATATATTATAGTTCTCTGAAACTCATTTAAAAAATGAAAATTTAAAAATTATTTTAAATTAAAATTAATTATTTCGAATTAAAATGATTGCCATGCGGATTCTACATGGGTCTCCCAAGTCGAGAAAATATTGGATATAGACTTGGTAAGTCTGACGTGATTCAGACCACAACTCATCTTTCCACACGTGCCGCTACGGGCCCACCACGCAGAAAAAAAGAAAATTGTCTCTCTCCACCGTCCGCCTCTCTCTCTCGCGTTGCGTCGCGGCCAGAAAATCTAAAAGACGTCGGCTGCCCCGGCCAACGGAGCTCGAGCTCCACATCCATGGCGGCTGAGACCTTCGTGGCCGGAACGCCGATTTGACGAGCTCACGCCACCACGGGCGTGGAGCTCGAGCTTCGCGGCCAGGGACCCAGAAGACGTCGGCCACGGCCGCGGAGCTCGAGCTCACGGCTCGCGGCCGCCATGGCTTTCGAGCTCGACTAGCTTCGCGACAAGGGACACAGAAGACGTCGGCCACGGCCTTGGAGCTGGAGCCCACGGCTCCTGGCCGCCATGGCCAAGGAGCTCGAGCTGCAGAGCCATGGCGGCCGCAAGCAGCTCCGTGATTGGGGACGGAGAAGACGTCAGCGAACGAAGGGACAAATCACGGAGAAAGGAAAAGAAATCAGCCGGCGGCGAAGAATCCGAGTGTGCTCTTCGCCGCAGCCCGTAACGGCGGTGGCTCGGGCTCGAGATAGAAGAAGGGAAAAGAGATCAGCCGGCGGCGATAGTTGGTGAAAGGTCGCAGAGTTCAGGCGAAGAGAGAGAGAGAGAGAGAGCAATTTCAAATTTTTCTGACTGGTGGGCCCCCTTGTTACCACGTGTCGCAAAATAAGTGGTGGTCTTGACCACGTCAGACTCACCACGTCTGTATCCAATATTTTCTCCTCGAGAAGAAGATTCGACGATAAGATCGGTCGCCTATCTGCATATTATCTTCTTCTTCTTCTTTCAAATCTCGACATTTCACTAGACAAAATCACCTGGAGAGAGATGGGAGGAGGAGGAGGAGGGAACATGCTAAGGGCCGTCGTTGGCCGAGCAGCCACCAGAAGCAGCGGCGGCGCCGGGCTTCACGAACCCTTTTCTGCTACTGCTACTAACCCCAACTCTTCTCCTCCTGCTTCGAATTCAGCATCGGCAAAATCTGCTGCTTCTCCTTCTTCCAAGAAGAAGAAACCCCACAAGCTCGATCCCTCTCACCACCACCTTTCCCTCTCTTCTCCTCCTCCTTCCTCTGCCTTCCACAATCTTCCATGGCCTGCCGCTGCTGCCTCTGGTGTCATGTGGCCGCCATATTCTTCTTCACGCCATCACGATGATGGTGAATGGGTACACGTGGATGGGAGAGAAGAAGGCGAAATCGCAGTTGGGTATTTTGATGACCTCGTTCTCGGTCCTGTTCCTTCCAAGTGCGAGGTCGAAAACGCCGTCTCTGCTCTTCAACAGTGAGCGTCTCTTTCTCATCATCTAATCGTCGTAAAGTGAACATACGTAGCGTTGTTAGCTTCTGTATGGTCTGTTGCCGTAGGTTCTGGTTACTTGTCTTCTAGCGCCGTCTCTTTCTCATCAACAGTGAGCGTCTCATGATGGCGAGTTTGTTAGTATTTTCCTTTAAATTAAGTGGAAGTGGTCGACAGAAAGCAGGATTGTCATCATTGATTCATTTCATTGTCTGGACAGAATGATGGACTAACACCACGCTCCTGATACAGGTTTTTATCTTCAGGCACTGCATTGTAATCCATTGCCTGATCATGTTGGTGTCCCGTAGAAGAGGAAATTACATCAGTATGCATTTAGATTTTTCTACTTTTCCGTCACCAAGTTGCTAGTGACTTCATCACAAGTTCAGCTTCCACTTCCAGGCTGTGCTTTTTCCTGCAAGCCTGTTCATTCGGAAACTTGAGTTCTGTGAGTTGAGTTTACTGAGCTCGGATGGTCTTGACAAGGAAAGATGTCAATTAAGTGCTAAATTTACGCAGCTTTTTCTATGATAGTGCTAGTCCTTTCTACGATTGATCTTATTAGTATTAGTTCTTCTTTTGGTACAGTCTTGAGATGAAATCGAGCTCGTTTACTCTCTCCTGTTTAGTTTTGACTTGATCCAAATTATAATTGTGGTGATGAAATGGTTTTGATTTCACAGGGTTTTTGACTCCGCACCCTATCCCCAGATTAGGGATAGATTTGGTCTTCCCACGTATAAGGAAATATCAAATGAATCTAAAGGCCAATCAGGTTTATCGGACCTGTACTCTTGTGTTGGCTCAGAGCTTGACCAAGTTGACACTGCTATGCATGCATCTGATATAAGAACACTGCATCCTTATGAGCCTGAGAGAGTCTATGATGCTTTTCATATGTTGCAGAATGAGCCAGCTGTTCAGGTGATCAGTTACTCTCTCTTACACATCGTGGACAAAAAATCTGATTGTAAGGATATCTTTGCAATATTCTCCTGTAAGATGAACATCTCTTGAATTGGTTGTAGAGTGTGGAATCAAAAGATCTTCCGGTCGCAAATTAGATGTTTGCAAATGGATGCAATTTATCTATATACTCATGCTTCTCGAAATCTCTGGATCACATTTTTAATCAGATCCTATATTATTCTATGACATTCAGCGAAGATTCTGGAATGTGGGCCATTATAGTTTTGTCGAACCTGTGATAGTTCTGCAATATGATTGATGTTCCCTCCTTTTCTTTTAGAGGATGGTCATTTCATTATCCTCAGACGAAGCTGTTTGGGATGCTGTATTGGACAATGATGTGGTAAAAGAGCTCAGGGAGTCATATTATACAGGTTTGTTTGAATTTTCATGGTTATGGTTTATTGGATTGGTCTTCTCTGTGCATTGAATCCTGATGTCTTCGCACCATCCTGTTGTTGTCAGGAAGGGGAATAGATTCTTCCTTGCTATATTACTGGGTGCATAACATAAGGAGAAATAGAATGGAATCAATGTTTGAAGCGGAAAACTTGGCAATTCGCTTCTTTTTTTCTGAAATCTTTAACTAGAATTGTGCTCTTGTTGGACAATATCAATTCCAAGCATGTAGGCCTGTAAACATCTGAACAGAAGATCGGGGCGTATTCTGATTGAATACAGCCCTCTACATTTGAAAAGTGTTACAGGCCATTAGGATGCCCTCATGACATTCTTTTCCAGCCTGTTAGGGTGTCATTGCCATGTAACTTAGATCATAGGAATTAGATTGCTTCATTTTGTGCTACTGAAGGCCTGAGTTGGTGATTTTTGTACCAACGCGTAAAGTCGTCTAGTTTTGAAGGAATTTCATGGTATATGCAGCCGAAAGTGATGGCCCTCCAGAGGAAAGCCCAGAAGAAAGTCCAGATAATTCTAACTCTACCTTGAATGCTGTGAGATGGTTGTTTGACAGCACAAGGGTAAAGCTCATGGAAATGATTGAGGGTATGGCAAACCTAGCTGGAAAGTTCTTCAAGCTGCCTGCTGGTAACACGGAGACCAAAGCAGCACCAGCGAATCTCTTTGAAGAAAAGCTGAGAACGTCGTTTTTCCTCTCGATCGTGGTCCTGGTTGTTGTGGTCGTCGCTCGAGCCCGCAGAGGCTGATCATCATTTGCCGACATGACATGTTAATGAAAGTAACGATTACTTCCCGTATGGTGATATGTTTGTGTAGTTTATGTTCACTCGAGAAACGACTGTGGTTCTGTGCGGTAAGACCATATCTCCGCATGCTTTTACTTGTAAAGCAACGATGCCGGTTATATTTTACATGTCCTTGAAACTTGCCTTGGGAATTAGGTGATTTGCTTTTCATGCTTTATAGTTGACAAACTTTAAAACCATTACATACGTCCTTTTACTTGGGTCCTTTTGTTTCAGTCATAGGCGAGTCACAAGGACTTGCAAAAAGCAGTCTAAAGATAGTCAAAGATCAAAGTAGCAGAGCACGTTGGAGCTATTCTCCTTACAGATTAACTCACAGCTAAGGACTGTTGATGCAAATTTTTTTGATGTTTACAACTTTTTCTTTACATGAAACATAGCCGGAAGTTCCTACCAGGAATAAAACTCCCAACTGCAACTACCCCTTTACAAGCCAAAGAACCAAGAATCCTACTCAGAAGATTGAGTATGGTTGTATATGCTGCGAAGTGCAAACCCGGCAGGGCATTGACAATTTCAATATCCCTCCCGCTTCTCGTAGTTATATCATCTGGCATCTGCATCGGCCATGTAACTTAACAAAGAATCCATATCAGGAGTTATGATGGCCCGTTTTCCAAGCTCCCCTAAAGAGCAAAAATGTTTACCAGCAGTGTTGATTGCAGCAACATCTTGAGCAAATACACAATCTGATCCAGGTGAAACCTGCACAAACAAAATCTATGTTAAAAAGTGAAACATTCTTATGCAGCAACACTCACGAAGTGACACGTCCAAGCAGATGGATTTTAATCACTACCACAAACCGCACAATCTCCTATTGTTCAGCTTCACACAGTTCCATAAGAGGTGACTAATGATTAATGTATAGGAGTTAAGAGAAGGCCCTTCAAATAAGAAGTTTTAGGAGGCGGATGGAAGGTGAGGCTTCAATAAGCGACTTGTCCTTTGTGCTGCTGAGAATGGGCAATGCCTACTGCACACTATTCATAGACGCGGTTGAAGGATTTATTGACCAATTCAAACCAAGCTAGTGTCTCGACTCACATCATACAGCATTTCTCCTAGCTTCAGTTTGACAGCTCCGCTTTTGTAAACCACCAGCTTGCCCATATATCCCCCTGATAGATCTTCCAAATTGCAGCCTCTCTCTGAAGCATTTGCAACTGATGATGTTGAGCTCTCAGCTTTCTCTTTCCCTTTTACACTTGTTGATCTCTTGACTGAGGGCAAATTAGGAGGAAGCTGAAAGAACATCATTTTCCCTCTCCTGCTCTCCTCCTGCCATTGATTAATTAAATTCAATGATCAGCAAAATGAACTTTCTATCAGTAGCATCAAGTAGGTCGTTGTCATTCAGTAGCCAGAATACCAACCAGAAGACCAAGCTCCGAAGCAGCATTGACGATGCCCTCATCATACTCAAAGTTTCTAGTAGCCTCTCCAAATTCCTTCTCATCTAGAATTTCTGTAAGAAACAAGCTACGGACATTAAATTAAAGGAAACGAACACATACGAAAGTGGATGCTCCCTGTTCTAACCGCAGTACAGATAAGGTAACAAATTTCAGGTTCTTTGTCAGTCATTGTAGCCAGCCGAAAAGTGATAGCTCTGTCATGAACCACCAAGCTGTGCACTCATACTAACCACACAGAAGAACCTTCCTATGACACCACATAAAACCAACTGCATAATACAAGTGAAGAGTGAAGTGACCTATTTTCCTTTTTTGGCCATCACCGATGACATGCATGACAAGTAGAATTACAAGATAACACATCTACGGACAGGCGTGTTCTTGGTATTACTGCAACAGTCTGTCTTGCATCTAGAAGCATACCTGGGTTTCCCGAGTAAGGCATTCTCAAAGGTAGTGTAGTTGGATAGTATGAATGGTGGAAATCCTGCCATGCAACAAGTAAAAACACAATCTCAGCACATAGTGTGTGCTTGAAAGTGAACGCATTTATTCTGAGTAAGCCTTCATGTTGCGCATCATCCTTGATTTCAAATATTCATGCAGCAATGGGATGATTAAAAGGTCTCAAAATGTAATAAAGATAGTTTATATACCCACGGTTGTTTGTATTCTTTCTTGATCTTCCGAGGAACTTCAGCAGTAGCATCTTCCATAGTTGCGTCGGTCGCATCAGTCTTGGCAACTATAGGTGGGGAGATAGTTTGTCCCTTGGCAGTAGCATAACTTCTCGGCCTAGAACCACTGCTTTGATCACTTCTCTCTTCCTTGGGAACACCATAGGTCCTTATGGCTGAGGCGGATGATGGAGCTCCTGGTCCGAATGCCACTTGCACTGAAGCTGCAAAATTCCAAATTCCTAGATGAGTGATAATCTCCAGTATAAGTTTTTAGTTCAAATAGACGAAGTTTGGAATATCAGAACTACAATGCATATCTGCACATATAGTAGAATGGCCTAATGTATATGGTTAGTTACTTCATCAGATGACAAGCTACATGAACTACTTGCTAGTTAAAAGGAAGCCAGAACACGATTCCTCCTAGTGCAGGTGCAGCAGTTGTGCAATTGCTATTATCCTAGCATCGATTGTATACATGCTTGGTTCAAAGGAGCAACTCCTAATTTGGAGAAATGGACAAACATAAACAGAACATCTGGCTTGCATGTTAACAGGTCGGCATGATTTCTTGACACCTGCTCTCACTTGTACTAGTTTCTACTGTGGGAAGCATACAAAATAAAGAAGGAAAGCCATTGAAGGGACAATGCTCTATCTGAGACCCAATGCACAAATCAACGCGACGCAACTATTCAATGATACGCAACTATTCGTTGGCAGCAGATTTGCCACAAAAAAGAAGGTAAAGAATAATGGTGATATTATGTAGAACATAAGAATAAGGATTACATTTCTTTTCAGCTCTTGCTCCTTGTCGCCCGAAATTCTCCTGTAAACATATATGAGAGAGCAATCAGAATGTTTCCCCTCAAGTGATAATGCCCTAAGAATTAAATCACCACATATGCAACTTTGATCTGAGAAATGATAGCATATCATTGCCAAGGACCCGTGACTACCTTCAGGCTAAAGCAATTTGAGGGAGATAACTTATTCAGAGAAGGGAAACTGACTTGAATTTCCCCATGGATGGATATCGCGAACAACATTTGTCAGAACAGAGGGTTCGTGATCTTCTAATTCATATAACAGTCAAACCAATCTTAAATCTTACAATGGGTGACTACTGGTTAGAAATGTCCTCTAACTTCAGGCCTGCGGAGACTAACAAGCTCCGACGAGTAATTTTACAAAATTTTCAGTACCAATTGAAGCTGCATAATCTAATTTCTAACGCCTTAGGTGAAACACCAATCAAGTGCATGGCTATCTAGCTAGATGTGGCCTGATTGTTACTGTCACATACATGTTTTGGCATCTCGAATCAAACAGCACTTGTGCTTCAACTCTTGAGAAGTAAAATAACATTCACAGCAGATAACATTCAGTTTGGCAGGTGGGCTGTCGGTCAACAGCCAATCATAAGCTGTCGTGGGCTTGGTCTCAAAGGTCAATATTTGGTAAAAGATTTATGCATACACTCCAAACCACACGATAGGCAATCAACGGCGGAGCAAAAACAATCTCTTGATGGAATAAAATTTAAACATCATCCTTCGTCTTCACCACTCAGCCAAAACAAATATATAAAAAAAGATTACTTTTGAAGAAAGACAAAAGAAGAAAAAGAAAAAGAGAGTTTTGTCTTGTTACGTTGAAACGGCGTAGCAGCATCTCGGCCTCTGCCTGAGCTGCGGCTTCTTCGTCTCCATCTTCCCCGTTCACCTCTCTGCCATTTCCAAGAACCAAAACCCAGAATTCAGAGTCGTCATCAACTCTCGGAGAGCACATACATTTCAAGACGACGAATTTCGCAACACGCAACACGTAAGAAGAGAAAGCGAAAAGTGCAAAATGCGAAAAAAATATCGAGAAGGCAACAAAGCAAGTACGTTTTGGGAGAGGCGGTTTGGGGCTTCTTGCGAGGTGCGGGAGCTTTCGGCGCGAATTTCCCCTGCGCGGCAAGAACAAGAACAAGAACATGAGCGGCCGAAACAGCGGGGGCAGGTCTAGGATCGGGGATCGATTCCGAGGGCTCGAGCTTGGAGACGGTACCTTTCTGCTCTTGTTCTGCTCCATGCAAACAGGAAATGCCAGGCGCAACGCTCGCCGGAGGAGGAAGAAGAACTCCGGTTGAAAAAAAAATAATAATCGGAGAGTGAAAATGAGAACTGCAGGATTCGAGCCTGCGATGTCTCGCCGATGACAAATCTGAACCAGCCACTGAGCCAACGCCGAATTTTAAGTCGGAGCCCTAAGATTTTTTTATATAACGGATAAGATATGTGCACAGAATGGCCAAAGCTTAGGGTGCATTCGTTTCCGCAGAAAATAAATAGTTTTAAATTATTTTCGTAAAAATGACCGCTTATATTACTTACATAATAAATGGATAAAAAATTGATTATAATTATTTTAAGAAACAACTATATTCGAAAAATATTGCCCCGATCATTATTTTTTCACAAAAACCATCCAAATCTATTCTGATTCCCCCTGCCTTTTATATTAATTTGATTAATTAAAGATCATCAACTTTGGTAGTTTCGCAATCGAATTTCTTCCCTTCTTTTTATAATTGATCCGTTTGATGATAATAATAATAATAAGACAGAAATATGATACCCATGCGACCGTCAACTAATGTCTACAAAAGTGGCCACGGGTCGATCATGTCATTATTTCGTCCAAAAATCGACCCGATTCTAATCAAAGTGCCTAAGTAATAAAAATAACAAAAGGAAACTTCAGTACATTGAATAATTAAAGTCACGAGTTGACAAAGCCGCTTATTTTCGGGGAAAATTACTCCTTCGGTATTGCACCTGGACTCACATCTGCTTATGGACGTCAGTTTTAATAAATCAAGATCAAATAAGAAGCGCAAATTCTTTATTCACCGATTAGCACCGACGACGACGCATCCGGCTCCATCATGATTCGGCAGACTCACTTTTTACTTCCCCTCAATTGGACAGGCCGCGATTTCGACAGCTTGGGGTTCACAAGGATCAGTACATTGTTATGCACGAGATATGCTAAGCGCATAACGGGCTCAGTCTGTCACCTGCATTGGGTAAATCATCTAACGCCCATAGGTTGCACAAGTTGACTAGATGCTTGCATTCCACAGCAAACGCGAGGCAGCTGACCATAATTTGCCCATCGAATGCTCCTTTGGTTGATTTCGACCGAAAAATAAAAAATGTCGCTTTGATTAGAAAATGAATGTTTCTACGGATTCTCTCTCTCAGGAGGCACACCCCAAGCCCCACTCGATAACCGCTGCATGAGCACCGTTAACCGTAAAACCTTCAAGTTATTGTCTATTTATTATGACAGTTTGTATAGGTGTTACGCGAGAAGTTGGGGATCGTTGCGACTCGAGGATCCATTCGTCAGCGGACCATCAAGTCGCCCACAGTACGCCCTGAAAAAATCCATTTGCTCCAAAATCAAGGTCGGCCTTGAAGCAAACATCTCTAGAACAGAGCTTGCTTCACGACCAGGGTTAGTTAGGCTTGACCCAATCAGGGAGTCGACTTACTGCTGTTCAGGCACTCAACAAATGTATACACACTGAGCATCTCCGGTCAATCATCTATCCATCCATCAGTTGGATCCGACTAGATCCGACTATGACCAGAAGCGGCCAACTTCTCTAAGAAGCATACAATTTTTAGCCTAAGCAAGTTCAAAGCGAAATCTTAGGAAGTCAACTGATTATAGTCTGCGAATGGGCATTCCACTGACATCACAAAGAGCAACGGACAACATAAAGAGCGCCCATATGCAGCAGAGCCTCAAGACTCCTTGGATGAGGGCCATGAATACTGTATCAGAGCAAACAACTCACAAGCCCATTTTATGTCAATACGATATCAGACATACAATTTGGACAATAAAAACCTGCAAGAGATGCGTCAGAGATCAGGATTAGGACTAGCATATCTCCTGCTGATGGATGATTTCGGTCCTGAGATTGATCTGCAGAAATCCTGGATCTGGGATATCTACAAAGGAACTATTCATCCAACAAATGAAGATTGCGGTGACCTCGTTAAGTTAGTTAAAACTCCACTAATATCACCCACCACTGCCATCTACACCAACTATTCAAAGACCCTATGCTCAACCCATCAATAACCAACCACCTGGCAATCCATTGTAATCTACTTAAAAAAGAACTGTCAGATTAAGATTGACATCATAAAGTCAAGCTATTAAAATTCCAAGAAGATGAAGAGCATCCGCACAATTTGGAGCAGGCTCATCAGAATTATCTTAAGACCTAACACCAACATTAACCGCGTAAAGCATTAAAGTATCTCCAGACCTTACTATATCGACATGCCACATGTAACAAAAACAAACACCAGTGAGCAGCAAAACTAGCACCTGAACAATTAACATAACCAGTGAGACCACACAATAAATGCAGGGCACCAGAAGAAACTTTCCACTTAATACTAGTTGTGGATCAAGGGAAATCATAACAATGCAAGCCCACAGTTATATCCATTCCGGATGTCTACAAACACGTGTTAACTACAAAGCTAAGTCGTGCAATTCACACTCTTGGAAAAATATAAATACAAGGAGTGCCATTAGGTATCTGAACCACTACTTAGTTCCTTCTGGAATCGCACTTTATGTTTAAAAAAAAAAAAAAACTCTGTAAATACATGAAAATGAAGTTTTTAATTTCTCTCACAACTAGTTTTTATGTGCAATTGGTTTCAATTCTTGAACAACATTGTAAGGTAATTATAAAAATCATACCTCCAATCGCAAGGGGGGAAAAAAAACAGAACGATATTATTTTCTTTTTGAATATTTATTAGGTTCACTGAAATCGTGAAAAATAAATAACTCACTCCTCATTCGATGGTTGACATGTAGAAGAATTCAGTAAAAAAACTAAAACATGTCAATCATTCAACGGTAGTATAAGGATTTTTTACACATAGCAAACTGAATGATAACCCATCGGTTTTTCTCTACTGTACAAATTCCCAAAAGAAAAGATTAATAAAGAGTTTGCTATTTTTTTAAATAGCTGAAGACAAAGATTTATTTAAATTAGAAAAAATGTGACAAACATTCAAAATTCCACACATAAAGTGCAATGATCGATTGCAGTATAAGGACAACATCAACATCAACATCACCTTTATCCCAAACCAGTTGGGGTCGGCGGTCGATGAACCCAAAGCGAAAAACGATTGAAGTATAAGGACAATTAAGTAATTTTACTAAGTGCACTTTCTCAATTTCCTTTGGTTAAATTTACCTTTTTTTCCTATTTGATTCACAATTAGAACAATAAGTTCATAAGGGCATTAACAGGCGACAACAATGTGAGACAAATGGGGGTTTTGGCTTAAATAGATAGATTCCATTCTGGAACATGTTGAAACATCAAGAAGAGAAAATTACCTCCACCCCCACAAAAATAAAACCTTGTCCAAGAAAGTCAGTTTATTAGTGTAAGAAATTTTCGCACTTCCAAAATCATATCGAAACAACAAATGGCTCAAAATTTTCTATGATAACAAACAACTGCAAGGCAGATTGCTTATGTTCCCCTTCCTATCTTACTCTGCCATTCATAGAGCTCTTGGAAAACACACACACACACACACACACACACACACACACACACACACACCCACCCACCCACCCCCCCCCCCCCCCCCCCTCAAAAAAGAAAAGAAAAGAAAAGAAAAAAGGATTCTCACATGCTTGAATAGCTTTAACCAGACCACCAGCTGAATAAATCATCCTTTCCATTTGATCTATCCTAGAACCTTATACAGGTAAAGCCAAGATGCGGGACTTTTCTAGATCTTGATGACATACATTTTCAAAAGTGTTTTGTACCTTATGCAGGTTAGATACTTCAATTATTTTCCTATACTTAAAGAATTATGCTTTCCATCTATTTAGATTAGGTGAGTACTTCAATTTTCATCCTTATAGTATACACTTCTTCACTCTAGTCACCCACCAAATGTTTTTCCATCAGATCGGTCCATTTTACTTACAATTTTGGCACCAGATTGAATGACCAAAATGAAGGCACCCACTAAGAATCCAGTAGAACAATTGTTGAAAGACAACATGAAGAAGTGGTAGGCCAAGAATGGAAATGACAACTTATCTAAGCGTCAAAAGGCGTACCATTCCCTCATAATTGTGAAGAACCAATTTACTAGGTAACAATGTTCATTATCTACAAAGACATAAAACATGTGCCTGATCACCTCAATTCCTCCAAGTTAAAAAGATCAAGGAAAAATGCTATGATACCGACTACATAAAGAATGCAAGACACCAGCATCATAAGATGTGAAAAGAGTATATACCTTCCGACTTCTAAGGAGAACGACCATCCCGAAAGACGTGAACAGGGCAAACATCAATGTCTTCAAAGGCAAGGGCATGATATAAGATATGGTCACCTCACAATAGGCATCTTTCCTAATACAGAAACAGGCTAAACTAGGCAAAACAAACAAGTCATATGAAAGCAGTTAACAAATCCAAAGACAGTTTAACAAGCAATATCCAATCAACTGGATATGTCTAAATTTTGACAAACTCAATAATCAAAAGTATTAGCAACAAGCCAAAAGATAAGTCCTGAGGATTTCAGTTATTAAAAGAAACAGATATGGCCTTTACATCTGCGTAGATCGGATTTCCTGTCCAATTTCTGCAATGTCATAACAGCACAGCAAGGTTAATGATGTGAGTCCCAAACTTCCAATAATCGCAAGAGGTAAGTAATCAGGTTGACAAGAGCTCCAAGAAACATCACTCCTGTCAAATATTACAATAGTGACAAAAAAAAGGATGGTTAAGAAATGCGAGAATGAGCAGGAGAAATAACAAATTTCAGATACACCCAATGTGAAATCTCAAGACAATTCCAAGTATGTTATGGCATATATACATGTCACTGGACAAATCCACCTTCATTTTCAATATAGATAAAAACGCATTTGTCACCCGTTTAGGTTGAATTAAATAGAAACTCTTGGCAGATACAGTGCAGCAGCACCAAACAAACATAATCAATAGCGGCGACCGCATTGTTCTCTTTTTCTCCCTCTTTTCGATCCAAATCGTATCATCTGTTTTCCTTATTAATGCCAGATAAGCACTATGAACAAAGCTGAAACCCATAGAAAAAAGTGTAACATGAATGGCCGAAACGTCTGCATAAGAAAGGACACATTAAGTTGCATAAAAGAGGAATTTTTGCAAAATCCCTTCAGGCAAAAAGCTGCTCAATTTCTCTAGTCCTGATGAGAAAGATTGCCCGGCCCTAACATCATAAGTACTATAAATAACATTACTATCGCATAAACAGCAATCCAGAGAAAGCTCATCCAATGAATTCTCTGAACCCAGCTTGCTATCAAACAAATAATGTTATTCCACACCATTTATAGTCTAGTTCCAACGTTAACAGCTAGTTTTGAAAGAATGCAAACTGCAAAAAGGTCTATTCAAGTGTTTAAGTTTGGCCAAAAAAGGCAACACAAGTGGACACTTCATCTGGAGGGAGAACATAGCTGCACACCCTTTCAAGACCATGCCCAACCTCCAAAGACATCGAAGATTTATGCATATGTCAGAAAAACAGGTTAGAACAAGAAAATAAAGAACATAAACTCATAATTAGTATCTTCCAGGAAAAAGTGGCGATGCACAGGGTACAGATCTTACCCAGCTGATCATATGAAACAAGACTGTTTGCAAACTAAGAATATGTAACGAAACACTACTGCAGTCTGTAAACCAAGGAAACTGAGCATTAAAGCATACCTTTCATTTGTGTAGAATCACAGAGCAGGACCAACGTCATTTCATCTGTGCCATGAATTTCTCGTATTCTGCATCTCCTCCAAACGATGTCTGCTCTGAGGAAGTTGCAGGTGGCTGGGGTGGAGGAGGATTTGACGCCCAAGGTACATTTGCAATGCTCTGAGAAGGATCAGCATTCGAAGTGGGTGCAGGAGCTGGGGGAGGATAAGCGCCATAATATGGTGCATAACCCAGAGAAGATGCAGCATATGTCGGCTGAGTACTAGCAGGCATCATTGGAGCAGCTGTTCCATAAGCACTAACAGGAGCCGAATGAGAAGAGCTAGTGTTTTCAGATTGAACTCCAGGTGGGTAGCTTGGTGGTGCTTCAGTAGGAGGAGCAGTCTGAGGCGGAGCACCTGGTGGAACTGGCTGTGCTGATGGCGGAGGGGGAGGATAAGACATGCCATAAGGAGGCATGGGTTGGCCTGGCATTGGAACATGACCCATATATGGTGGAGGAGGATAATGATAAGGAGGTGGTGGTAGAGGTGGCCCCCACGGAACAGGAGTCGCTGTATAGCCCACAGGAGGAACAGGTGGCAGAGGACCACCAGCTGTGAATTGCTGTGAGGGGTATGTGCCAACTGGTTGTGTCGGCACAGTGTATGTGGGCATGCTTGACGAAGGAGGGCCAGGAGGCACAGTAGGTTGGGGAGGCTTCCCTGCAACTCTGACAGCAATGGTTCGCCCATCAAGCCGATGACCGTTCATGGCTTGAATAGCAGCATTGGCCATCTGAACATCCGCATACTTAACAAAACCATATCCTTTACTCAGTCCAGTAACACGGTCCTTGATAACCTTAGCCATCACAATTTCCCCAAACTGCGAGAATAACTGAATCAAACCATCATCATCGAGGGTAGGTGGTAAGTATCCAATGTACAAATTTGTATCATCATACTCTTTAGAAAGCTTAACAGGGTTTGATCCTAAACCGGGGTGTGAACTTGTCCCAGTGCCACCAGCACTATTAGCCCAAGGAGGGTTGCTTCCAGAGTTGCCAGCAGTCCCAGCACCAATTGCCAAAGTACTGCTCTGCTTGGTGGCAGACTCAGGCATGGTGCCTCCAAGCTCGGCTAAGAAGTTCTGATACTCGTCATCCATTTTCTTGCCTGTAGTCCCCTTCACAGGACAATCAATAGTAGGATGTCCACCATCACCGCAGATTTTGCAGAGCACATCGCTCTTGAATGTAGAAGTACGTGAAGGACACGCATATTGCCTATGTCCTGGTTCCCCACATAACCTACAAAACTCCTCATCCCTTATGGTCCCATTTAACGCAGCAAGTTCTCTGAGCTGCTGCCTCTTGTGCTCATTTAGAACCTCGTCAACAGGCTGCAACAGTTTCTCCACCATCCCTGCAGCTGCATCAAGTGCCTCCTGTGTCTCCGCTTCCACCAAAACATGCAAATCCTCATTCTCTGCTGGATCAGGCTTCAAATCCCTCTTTTGCTGCAACCTACCCTCTTTCACCGAACCTTTTCCACGAATGACAATCTTTGCACCAGTTTCACGTTCCATCCTTTTCTGGGTATTGCCCCTAGGTCCTATGATAAGTCCAATAAAATTGTAACCGGGGTACTCTTTCATTGGTATGTACAACTTCTTTTGCAGCTTGGGAGGCCTGTAATCAGCCGGGGGCTTAAATGCTGGATTCCGCTTAATAATCTGAGTTATAATGTCCTGTCTCTCCTTGTTCAGACGCTCACGAGCACGATACTCTCTCGTATTGATCCTAATACCCATGTTATCATATATAGGTTCCGGAGAAGGGGAGCGAGCTCCCTCTGGCCTATCATCTAGCGGCAAACCAGACTGCAACATCCTGCTGATTTCCAACAGCCTAGCATTAAGGGCTTGAATTTCAGGGTCAAACTCAATACCTCCGGTGAAGTCTTTCATGAAATCCGGAAGCTGAATCGCAGGCAGCTTCGGCTCATCATCCGCCCAGCGCGACTTGCGCTTCTTTGTGCCGCTTCCAGAGTCATTACCCACACCACTGCCGCCGCTCTGCTCATTAGAATCGGAAGGCGGGTCCCAACGGCTGCGACGGCGTCTCCGACTGGTGGTCTCCTCCTCGCCTCCAGAGACGTCCTTATCAGTTCCGCTGTGAGTATTCGTAAGCGCGCCACCGTCAGATAAAACAACCTTCGCGATTTCAGGTCTAGGACCAGGATTTTGGTTCTCCGAGGCAGGGAAGTGGCCATTACCGAGAGAACCGTTGGGGTTTTGAGCGTCCTGAGCTGGATTCGGATGATTACCCATTTGAATTGAGGAACTGTAGTAATAATCCAACGATTGGGGATCCGGCGGAGGCGGAGGCGGGTAATCGGGGTGGGACGCTAGGGTTCCTGATGGAGGGAGCGGAGGAGGAGGATGTGCAGCGGCGTTTTCGTGCAGAGAATCCATGATTACCTGACAAGAGAGAGAGAGGGGCTTGATTCGACCTTCTGCGCTGCACCCAAAAGCAGAAATCGCAGAGACCGAAGGAAGGAAGGAAGGAAGGAAGGAAGCGGAGGAGGTTCCGATTGATTGGGGGCAAACTGAATATGCGTGTAGTAGTTCTGAATCTCACTCTGATACTGATTTTATGTCGGACTCGGATTCGGGTCACGCTGCAAAAAAGGCGGTTCGGATGAGTGAAATGGGCCTTGTCTAGGCCCAGTACCAATGTTTTGAGGCTACACCTAGGCTCAAGGTAATACTTTGATTTTAGCAAAACATCAAAGACTATTGCCGTGTATTATATAGATTGTCTAAGTTCACTTGCTCATAATAGTTGTTACTTAAGGTTAATTTTAAGGGGGAAACTAGTGTTTTGAAGCTTCTTAATCCTAAGTATATTGGAATTCCAAAAAGGAAGAAGGAGAATATTTAATGGTAATTAATAAAATTTAATGGTTATAAGTTCGGTGGTTTGCCGACTAAATTTGTAGTTCAAGATATCTTGGGAAATAGTGAGATTATTAGCTCTTGACATTCTTGACTGTAGGGTTCGAAGAGGGAGTTATCTATTGATGGTAATTAATAGAATTTAACCTCTGTAACTTCCTTCAAAAAGTTCGACCAAAAAAAAAAAAAAGACGGAACTTCCTTCAAAAGGGGGCTTCTATAGATATGTCGCAGTTGATAGTTCCATACTAGGGCCTAATACTAAAAAAGAACCCCTTAATTTTAGGATCTGTCCCAACTATATCAAAAACTTTTTTGTCTCGTAGAAAATCCCAAAGTTTTACTTTTATCCCAATTTTAACGACCTAATATTAAATAAAATTCAACTTAAGCATATGTTCTAATTATATCCAAAACTTTTTTTGTCTCGTAAAAAACTCTCAACTTTTACTTTTATCTCAATTCTACCATCACCAATTTTTTCGTCCATAATCACTACTAGTTAGACCTACATGGCTCGAATTTTCTCGCCGAACTTATTAATGAATCTTTGAATTCAAAAACAGCAAGAATCAAATCTCCACATCTGACCGTTCTTTGCTCTACCGAGTGCTCGAGATAATTCAAAATGCATTATCTTAAGTGGTTCTATATCTCTTAGCAACCTGTCGAGGAAAGCAAACAACATAAGATAAATTAGGAATTTTTTTCGTGTTAGCTTTGCTGAAGTGTGACTAAATAACGGTGTGAAAATATCATATAGGATTAACTAATGATTATTATGGATGGAAGGCAGGATAAGTTCACTAGAAGTGTTATACCTTTTATATGGCATTCATTTGAGTGCCACATTAAAGGAAAATTGGTCACTAAAGTGCCATTTCTGGCAAATCGTCATACGTGGACTTTTTATTATTTTTAGTGACCCTTGGATTTTTTAAAAATTTTCTGAAATTTTTTCTTATTTTTCAGTTATGGTGATATTTTTCTTTTTCATTTGGTTTTTAGCCTTTTCGCCCTTGGTGGCTAGGGTCACCAGCTCACCCTTGGTTGGCAAGGCCGCTAAGGACTTGGGCAAGGGCATAAGAGACCTCAGCCTTGGGGCCACCAATTGTGACCGGTGAGGGTGACACTTGCCATCCAAGGGAGGAAAAAATCAAGAAAAAGGCAAAATAAATTATAAAAAATCAAAGTGCATGTTAAAACATTCAAAAAATTATTTCTGACAGTGTCATGTTAGCTTTTTTGACGACACATAGGATTTTCAGTAAAGCAAATAGTCGATAGCACTTAAGTGAGCGAAAAAAAAATTACGACACTTAAGTGAACGGGGTACAAAAATTACGGCACTCATGGTGCACTTATCCACAAACTAATGGTAGTAGAACTAGAATAAAAGAAAAAGTTGCGGATTTTTTATGAGACAAAAAATAATTTTGGATATAATTAAGATAAATGCTAAAGTTGAATTTTTTTTTTTGGTATTAAGCCCGTAGAATTGAGACAAAAGTAAAAATTTGAGGTTTTTTTACGAGATAATTTCTTTTGAATATAATTGAGACAAATGTTAAGTGAGGATTTTTTTGGGTATTGAGCCTCCATACTAGGCATTAATCCTTCCATGAAAAAATCTTACTAGGGCCCTAGATAAAGTAGAACGCTAATTCTTCCTTTGAACATTTATGCATCAGCTTGAGTTGCGACGACAATCCAAATGAAATCAAACACATATATAATAGGTGTCTGAGAATATTAGATGACGAAGCTAAGGCAAAAAAATACCTTTTTATCACAGACAAACGTTTGATTTTTGACTCTATAGCCATCTATATAGTTTGCTGGATCTTGGACCTGCAACAATCTTTTTTTATATCGAAGAAAGTACTTTTGAAGATGTTAAGGTAATCCCTATAATTAAAGAGAAAAAAGAGACGTTTTTCTTTTTATGTCAAAAAGAAGAGAAGTTGGTGGTTCATAATAAAACCTAAATAATGGTTGTAATTGACTCGACTAAGACACAGTAACCACAAAACTAGATGGTAACTTAATCAAATGAAACGAAGTAATTACTTTGATTTTGGTTGATAATTTCGAAAGAATTGATGATCATTGGATATTGTTGGATAATTTTGTTAATCATTTTATCTTCCAAGGAAAAACTTTTTACAGGTAATTCCAGTAATTAAAAAGACAAGACAAGTTATATATATCGGAGATAAGAGAAATTGATAATTTTAAAAAGAAGGTAAAATGTAAGTTGTAATCAATTCAAATAAAGATGGGTAAATTCATAAAAAAAACAAAAATGATGAATCTAAAAGTTTAGTAAGAAAAAAGTAACCCATAAGCAGAATTATTGGACTAATTAGTGAAGGTCCATCCCCTCAAATGAGCTTCACAAAATACTACTCTCTCAAACATCGAAATTCGAACTCCGTTGTTAAAAGAGTAGGTCCACCATGAAGAACCGTTAAGAGAAGTGAAGTGGAAAAAAAAAAATGAATATCGGGGAAAGAAGGTGAACATCTCAATCATTCTCGAGCAAACAATCTTGGATTCCCCATACCAAGAGCCCCACCCTTGCTTCGCCGCGCTGAATGCGCACCGTCCTCGCACCCGTTGATCACCGCGGTCAACTTGAAGGGCGGAACATCAATGGCCAGCCACTGATCAACCTGGAAGTTGGTTTGACCGCAGGGCTTATGTGGCCCGGCGGAAGTGACCTCCACATAATCACAGTACCAACCAGAGTGCGCCCCGGACCCATCTGAGGTCAGGTTGAGCCAGCACAGCGGCGGGCCAATGCAGGGCCCAAGCACACTGAAGATATCGAGGTTGCCGCGCTCGTAGTAGTCGTGGGACGGTTCCATCAAGCCCCAGGACTCCAGATCTGGGACCCAGACCGATCTCCCCGACAGGTCGCCGAGGATCAGGCTGATCTTGGAGTCGGTCCCAGCTTTGATCCCCGAACCCGTCCTCACGTAAATGGTGTATACACAGTCGTTCTGCACAGTGGGGAATTAACATGAGCAAAGAACATAAACAGCCTAACAGCAGGTACGTGAAGGAGGACATAATGATAGAGGAGATGAGAACGATGAGCAGAGACGTGCGAGATCAAAGAAGATGAAGAAAGAAGACATGTATGAAAGTAAGGCTTGTGTCAAACACTCACAGGGGTCTCTCTTGTGGCTGCCGAGAAGACGATGGAGGAGATGACGATGAGGGATACGAGGCATCGAAACGTCCTCATGTTGGTGAACTGAACTAAACAGAACAGGCGACTCTACTTTATATAGCCACTTCAATGCATGTAAATCCCCAAGACAAGCGAATGCAGGTACCTCCTCCTGGGAGATGACTATCTAGATAACACGTTCTTCGATTTGTTCTCAATTACTACAGGAAGTTTGAGGGGCACATACTTGGAACATTGAACTGGAACCGCGCCTTCCGTTTTGTGATTTTGACTGATTAAAACCTTTGCGGTTATGATGGTACGCACAAGTGTCAAGCAAGCAGCTTTCTGCTCTAACATTTGTCTGCTCTAATCACCACCCTTCAATTAGCAAAGGGATTCAAACAGTCAGCCTAAACTCATGCCCCATTACGTAGTCAATCACGCATGTATTCCCATGGGATAAAAGGTACTTTGTCCCGGTGCGCATGATAGTCTAGATGCCATTTTTAAGGGGGACAAGTCATCACCGATTTACACCAACCAAGCCACGCATGATTTCTGGAGGCAGATACATTAGAGACCCAGCTTGTCGATAAATCCCGGCAGTTCATTATATAGATAATGGACCTTTCCCTTCCTACCAATTCAAGCTTGCTTAAAATGGAGACCGCCAACCAACCAGCATTTTAGTGTTTTCCTCCAAATACCAGCTTACCAATCTAAACTTGCTTGAAACGGAGACAGCCAATCAACCAGCATTTTAGTGTTTTCCTCCAAAAACCAGCTGACCGTTGCTTCAAGATGTCTCAAATTAACTCGTAAAAAATCAGGCAAAATGACTCGCGAAGACTCTAGCGGAAGCAACAAGGGAACTAGCCTTGCCCAACGTAACATTTGAATATTTTCATTAAGTAAAATCACATATCCACAAATTAGCATTTGCTAATAAACACGTTCAAGGCTATAAATTAATGCTTAGCTGTCGAGATAAATCATGCCAGACTGATCAACAGAGACCCCTATTTACATGAACAGTTTGTTTCTTCTTTCTCTAATCCCACAGAAAATTCACAAATTCAGGAGAGAAGGAAGGAGAGGGGGGAAGAGAAGAGACAAGAGAGGAAAGAGAGAGGGGGGCGGGGGTGGTTTTGATTACTATGAACAGTAAGTATAATGTGACCAAACATGCAGTCGGCAGAGAAATTCCTGCTCTTCGTGTGGATTTTGCAGATTGGATCCCCAAAAACCTACACAAACAACCATCAGAAACAGCAACTGTAAGCTTTATATGATGCATCAAAATACTCAACGCCAAACAGATGCAGAAGTAAAGAACATATTAAGGGAAAAAGAGAAGTGAGATCTTGATGATAGCTTTAGGTGCTTTGGAGCAGCATTTAACAAATCTATACATCCCCAAAAGTGGAGACTATGAACAGAGACTATTGCAAAATGAAAGCATTGAAATCTCCATGTTGATGAGGGACTGGTTTACTACAACTTGACCTCAGTTGCCACATTACTCCCCAGTCACCAGACTATAAAGCAATAAGCATCCAGTGAATGAGTCTGGAGTCATCGAAGATTAAGTACCCAAAACGCAATGATTAAGTGGCAAAGAAAGTTCGTAAAAACTTCTCAATGACGATCAGTGAAGAAGGGGAGATATATAGTGATTAAAATGATGAGAAATGCAGAGGTGGTTGCAGAACAAGCCTGTTAAAACCACCAGATCTGACAATGCCCTTCCATTTTACAAGGAAATGTCAAAGAGTGCTGAAAAGAATCTATCAAATCAGCACCTGCCTGAATATAAAGAAATAATTACCATTTGAGGATACAAGCCAAAAGGACACTTAACCATCTCTAGGCATAGCCCATGATTGCAATATTAACCATGCGATACCTCAGATCAGCGGCTGGAACTGCCAAGGTCGAAGTTCATTGTGTAATCATATTCAATAGTTGGAATAACAGAGGCAACAAATTTGAGGAACAAGAAAAGGTACCTGCCAAGAAAACAATGACAGTCTCAAAATCTGAATCTTAAAATAAACAGGTATCAAAATGCATGTAACACGGCAAAAGGCATGATCTCATATCAACAAGATCAGTTGTTGTAATAGAAAGCAATAGCAATGTACACCTGACAAGAAACCAGCACTGGTCGTGAAGCACCACTTCAATTATAACCTACCAGACAGTTTCAGCCAAAAACGAAAAAAGACCTACCTGATAGTTTTCCTACTAAGACTGCAGAACTTTCACAAACAAGGCTACAAAGAAATTTTAATTAAAAACAAGTGAAAGTGTGAGAGGAAATTACTTGTCAACTTCTGGTTCAACTCCACGTGACATTAATACGTCAATGATCTTCTTCATTACTGCGCCATGTCTACACGGATGTACTGAAGCATGTTTCCCAGGCAAATGAGGATGGTCTTCAATTGTTACCTATGTCAATAGATTACGCATAGTAAAAAAGGACACAACACAATACAATGACAAATAACTGCATGTCCCGTCACTGATGGAAATGAACCGAGAAGGCCATTAACGAGAAAGTAAAATTTGATAAGGCCATTAACGAGAAAATAAAATTTGATAAGGCCATTAATGAGAAAATAAAATTTGCTTGATAAACTTCCGAGGACAAAACCAACACAAGTCACCTATTATGAAACAATAAGCATTAACTATGAGAATGGCCAAAATCGACGATCACAGCTAGATTTTCTCTACTCAACTGTGATGGACTAGATATCAACATCACATGATAGCATCGCCATGTTATTAAGCTCATCACAAATCAAGTATAGGATCCCATGAAACCCAACAAGTTGTAATATAAAATAACAGTTAAGTAATGACAATAGTTTTGTTAAGCCCAAGGTAATGATGACTGATTACAATATGACCTATTAAAAGCTTCATATGAAGAGATAAAGGCAGCACAACCAAACAACTTGATTGGGAAGAATGCAGCAAAATCATTCATCTAGCCATTTGTTGGAATAAACAAGGAGTAACACAGCCTCGTAGAAAAAAAACTGGCAAACAACTATCTTAGTATCATTTTATATCAATCTTACCGTTTTTCGTGCATGGTCTTGACTAACATCTTCAAGTACAAGCTCTGGTCGCAAAAGCATCCTTGACTGCCAAAGGCACACAAACAAGATTTTTCTTTAAGCTGATTGAAAAACAGCATGAAAAACTCAATGACATCTTCGGCGATTGCATCTCGTTTCACATAACTCTGCCACAGAAAGCATCAATAGATAGTGCTGCTAAAATTTATTCATCAATTTCCTGTGATTTAGCTTATGATTACATTCCTCATTATTGAGGGAAAAAATTACAATTTTCCATGTAGAACAGAAAACATCACCAAAAACAGAGAACTGTCAAATCATATATTCCAACAGCTGTATGATACGACACAGAATCATGCTAAAAGATTGAACCAGTGCAATGTGCAATGCAGATTAAGTTGCAAGACACACCTCATCGTATCCGGTAAGCCAAACACGAGGAGTTTGATAGTACTTATCATACCTACATAACACAGAGAAAAGAAAAAATAATGTAAGATCATGCCATGGTTACGCAGCATATGATCAAGTCATTTACTTCATGCCTAATCCAAGAAACTTCATCCTTCCAGTCAATATAAATTAACCGCCCCCACATTTTTGGCATCTCAGTGACACATACATACAATAAAAAATAAGACCTGGTATTTCTTCCGACTTCAACATCAACATCACCTTTATCTCAAACCCGGTATTTCTTCCGACTTCATATGATAAAAAAGAACACCCGAAACATGCTCATTCTGAAATAGAGAACTGCTAATATGCAGAAGATAGGTTTTTTAACTTTACTCGTATCTGATATAGAGTTTCTTAGTCACAACTCACAAGACAATGCTGAAAACTAGAAATAAAACATAAAAGATGTGGAGAAGCACATCAAGCAAAAGAGATAGGTTTAAACCAAGCAATTGAAACCAGAATACCCTCACTAGCACACAATTCAAATAGGTTATTGACTAACTCTTACTTTCTAGAAAGGAAGAGATGATGTGAGTCTCTTTGCCGCCGAAAGTGCCAAAATTATCGTCTAGAGAGCATTTAAAATTGCCAGGCAATCAACGCAATACATGTGCTCAAATAAAAAAAAGTAATGTTTCTCTCGAGAGAATTTCAAAAAAAAAAAATTCTCTGGTGATATTTTAGTGGCATTAAAAAGATACTACTACCTCATTGAACCTCCGAATTGCAAGAGCAACTATGAAGAAAAAAAGAAGCTTTAATAAGATTCGTCTAAACGATCCATATACCAGGGTCATAGTCTGAGAACACAAAAAGCGCATAGCAAAAGACATTCTAGAATTTTGAAACTTGAACTCAAATGATAGAATTTTCTTACGTTATGCTGACATCATAAGTTCGGGTCCGCAGTATGTTGTCGTCATCAGGTTCATGAGCCACCAGATAAGTAGACTGAAGTGTTGCCTGCAAAAAAGAACCGAAACTCACATAACGAACCACTACAAAATCAATGGACGAATTATTTTTCAAGTCATACATGTTAAATTAAAAATTAGATTTTGACCAACTTCTATAATTTAGATGCTAAAGGTAATTCCTACAATCATCTACTGATCCCAGAGGCCACAAAACAGAGATCAACTTTGATCTCATTTATGCATCTTTAACATATCAGACCGGACATTAAGATTACTAATTGCTAAACAACCTCGTTCAATAAGAGTGAGTCTTCCTTGTTGCAGTCCCTTCTCAAACATCTACAAACAACTAAATTGTTCATTGCCGCTCACATGATCTGGATGCTCAACTTCCAATTCCTCTTCATCAAGACAACAAAAGGTAAACCGGTACTTTCCTTTTCTTCTTCAGCCAGATGCAAGGAAGAGTGGGCAGAAGCCTGCCCACTACTAAAACATAAAACGACCCCACCTTGACCAAAACTAAGAGAATAAACCTAAACAAAATTGTATCCATTGTTTAAGGTAAAACCATAACAATAGAAATAAATGCCGGTGATCCCTTTTTATGAGACAAGGAACAGTATTGAACTCTGAGAAGCATCGAAAAAACAAAATGAATCCATCTTAAGGGTTCCGCAGCCAATTATTTATGCATTTAACATGAAAAAAGTTTAAGAAATCAACAAAAGCAAAAATAACCAACAGGATCCGTCTCGATGAGGTTGTCGGGTTCCTCGAACTCTGCCATGTCCGGAATGTCTTCATCCTCCTCTCCCCCAAAATATGAAGGAATGGACTGAATAGAATTTTTCTTGCCAATCTCTAAGATGTCCATAGAAGGCAAATTATCCTCTTCATCTCCCTTAGTTTCTGGTTTGAGATACCAAAACACACAATGAGGCAACAGAAAAGTAAGAACCGTTATCCAACTTAAATTAGTCATCCACCTCTCGGCTTTCCATGAGTGGCAAGCCAGCCGTCATTATCTTCATTATCAAGCAAAACTTCCCCTCCTGCAGCCTCATACTCTTCTTCCACAGAAGCAGCTCTCCGCAAACAAGGAACTGGAACCAGTAGCCAACAGCAACATAAAGATTTCATCAGTAACAGGACGAGGCAAAATTTGGAAGAGAGGCTTATTACCAAAAGAAAGCTACGATCTCGCCATTCGAATGGAAGAGCAAGGAAAGGGCTGCTAAATTACCATTTCTAGTTATTAGAAACTGCTTTTCTGCCGGCAGATATGGCTTCCTCTTGCTCGGCTCACCCGATTCCCTGCCAAAAATCGCCGGCAACATCTCGAATTGACGTCGGGGAAGCCGATGAACGTATACGGGAAATTCAAACGAGACGCTGACATGCGGAAGAGTGTAAGGAAAGGGCGCATTACCAGGACCAGGTGGGGCACTTGGAAACGAGATTGTCGCCGGCGATGATGAACTCGGTGACGCTGAGGACGCCTTTCTCCTTGAAAGCGGAGACGGTGCGGTGGCTGGTGATTCTCTCCACCGTGCCTTTGAAGGCCTCGTGGAGCTTCTGCGAGAGAACCATCTCTGAATTCGTGGAAGGATCGGAAGGTGAAATTGGGCCGATCGAGGAGAGAAGAGAATCAGAAGAAACCCTAATTCGTTTCGTGGTAGAAACGTCAAGAGACAGAGGACGAAGGAGGTGGTGGTGTTAGAAGTTTCCGACGATATTAACGGTCTCACCTTCCGGGAAATTTTAGTATTATTATTGGTTCATCATATTAACACCTCGGCTTAAGTAAAAAAAAAAAAAAAACAATCAACGTGACCCCTCTATTTCGGGCTCTTTATCAAAATGGCCCTAAAGATATCTCTCTTGTCCTTTTCTTATTTTTTGTCTATCAATTTGCTTCTCAAATTAAATCAAAAGTACATCAATTCATCTCGATTTGTCATCTTTTGACGATAGGAGTAAAAAGCTAGGATACGAAGTGCATCTTCAGGCCTGTTTGATTCGGTTCTTGAAAAACATCTTTGGAAAAATGCAAATACATTTAGATTAAAGGGAATATTCGAAATGCAAATAATGTTTAGCAAAATGTATTTGAAAATCACATTGACGGCTCCTTCCGCAGTTTTCTTCTCTTTCCTCTGTCGATCGCAGACCTTGGTGACAGCGGCCACCTGACAATCGACCATGACAGGTGGGTCGACGAGCTCAAGGCTTGGCAATGCTAGCCTCAACCTCACCGGATCGAGCTCGACCTCGAGTAAGCGAGGCTCGCCTCACCAAATGCAAAGCTCGAGCTCGCTCAAGGCTGGCAAGGCCGAGCTTGGCCTATAGCCGGTCACCGGCTACTGCCATGGCCAAGGATTGGCTGAGAAGAAATTAATGAAGGAAGAAGGAAATTTTTAAGTAAAGAAAGTAATTTAAAAAATAAAATAATTAAAAATAAAAAAAGATTGAAATAAAAAAAATTGTAGTTGCATTTCGAAAATGCAACTTTTCAAAGTACTTATGTAATTACTTTGGAAATATAATTACATGTCCATAAAATTGAGTAAAAAACGAATTAAACGCTATTTACATTTGGCCAAAAGATTTTAGAGTTTCAAAGTCCATTCCAAATGTTGAACCAAATAGGCCCACTTTGGATGTCGTAAAAAATATCTGGGATAGTAGCGACGATTTACTCCAAAATATCACTAATCTATCTTTATATATTGAGTGATATCGATGTAAGTGTTTATTGATTGATCTCTATTTCTTGTCCCGCCTTTAAAATGATCACAAATTGAATATAAGTAACCTTGATTATTAGATGGGCTTTAATAAAGTTCAAATTCAGATATATCTTGAAGGGTCATTTGGAAACTAAGTTCTAAATAATAGGGGCATCTTAAATCTTTTTATCCACTCCTTTAAAATACGGAATTTCCATTGCATTGGTAGCTCTATAAATCAAATATTTATATCAATTGGGCTCACATGTACCTCGTGAAATGATACACAATCTAACGAATATGGTAATGAATCGACAAACTTAAAAAATAAAAATAAAGAAATTGAACCAAGTCCATGAAGTTGGCTAGGGTATTCATGAACTTATTTTGTCTCTTGAATAATCTAGTCGGGACCTCGAATGATAAATTAAATCTCTTGAATTATGGAGCAGATTCAAATGAAGATTTCCTGACTTGAAACATCTCCTTGAAAATCTATCGACACTTGTGCTTATTATCAAGTTTCGAGATAATAATGTATTGTTTATTTGATGAGGGAAATCGTAATTTTGAATTCTCGGATTAGTTGTCATGTGATCGCGTAGATTTTTCATTAACTAATTTGGAATTTGAATATTTCTCAACTTACAACGTCCATAAATTCTCTAAATTTATTGAATTTCATGAATATCTTAATTTATTCGTTTATTCAGTTTTTATTTCTCGCTTTTTTTTTCCACCCAAATGTGCATGTAGTCTTTTCCTAGTTTAATTAATTAACAGAAAGCGCAAATTTTGTGATTACTTTGGCTATGTTTCAATAACAGGCCATAATTTTCCCGTATTAAAATTTGAGTCGCGCACCCATTCATGATTATTAAATTCAAATATGGACCCCATTTTGTGTTTATTCTTTTTGCTTTTTCTTCCCTCTCTTTGCGTATTCGCCATCTTCTTCCTTCCTATGTCCTCCATCGTGCCTCCGACCTCAAAAGGCTCCGTTGGCCGCGTAGTTCCCTGGCTTCTCTACTACTTGTGGCCTTGACTTGCCGTAATCGAGTCCTTCCCGATCATTATCTATTCCGCAGTGAAGGGGCACAAGATTGGCTAGGCATCGCTCGACTCTACCATGTGCCCGAACGATTTTTAGGAAAGAAAAGATTCAACCGATACTTGAGAGAGAGAGAGGGTGTACCGGCAAGGAAAGATAAGGTGCCGGTAAAGAGAAGGTTTTAACCCCATTTGGATTTGCGGATGGAGGAATCATAGCTTGAGAGATGTCGCATTTTTACCTTGAGAGCATTGGAGAAGTTGCCTCACAATCTACCGGTAAAGTCGATGAAACCGCCAAAGAAGCCTAATTCGTCGTCAAAGTTGTTGTTATTGTTGTTGTTGCCGTTGAAGCAACTATAGCGATTGCAACCGCACTTTGCCACCAATGACTTCTCGTTGCTCTCCTCCATAAAGTTCTGAACCATCTTCACTAGACCGAGCTCGGCTCGAACTCGGCCTTTCCAAACCCGCCTCCTGCATCCTTGCGGTACTAAGGAGGATCTTCGATGGGTAATAGAATTAAGCGCACAGTGCAAAGATAGAACAGAGAATGACAAGGAGAATTTTTGCGCGAGAGCATGATGGCCCTTAAAGACCGTAGCGGGGTGACGATGGTGATGATGGCTGTCGACCCGACAACATCATACTCCGATGAGTGGAGCTCGCACCTGCACCTCTCGTGCACTGCCGCCATGCCCTCGTTCGACGCGATCACATCCTTGTCCATGTGAAAGCTCCTCTCCATCGCCGCCCTCTCCACTCTGCCGGAGCCGGACCCTCCTCCTTGTTCACCATCATCAGCCGCTCCTTTATAAGCTCACGCATCCTATCTCTGGACCTCACACTCGGAAGCTGCCGATGGAATAAGAGATACAAAAAAATAAAAATAAAAAAAAAGAGAGGGAAAAAGAGGGACACCAAATAGGGTCCACAGTCTATGTAGCACGGACACGGACACCGACACGCGACACGATACGACACGGCGACACAGCATTTCTCAAAAATAGAAAATTCCGACACGTCTAGAACACGTTGTATTAAATATATTTCTAAATATAAAAATAATAAATGAAGCCAAAACATGTGTCATATACATTAATTTGAACCGAAGAGGGCAAGCTTCTATTCATGTGAAGTTTGATAAACTCAGGAGCTTTTTTTTGTCGAAAAGGTCATTTGATTCGTATTATAAAGTCAAAAAAATATTATATGTCCTTCTGAGTATAACAAATTTCAAAGGGCTTGAGATGGGTTAAAAACCTAGTCAGGTGGGAGAGTATTATGAAATTGTGCTTTAACAACCCAATCCGTAATCTTGTTTTGGGTCCGTGCACAATGGGTTAGTCGTAGCTTTTCACTTTTGAAAACAAGTCTGAGCACTTCTTGATCAACGCTTGTATTTTCCATGAGACTATATCTATGCCTTGGAGCATTTTGACCAAATAGATACTGTCTGACTCCAAATCTATCTCTTCAAGCACTCTGTCTGCAAATCCACGTGAGTTCAAGCACTTCAAAGCATCCAACAGAGCTAGGGTTTCGGCATGAAGGGAAAATCGAACATTCACAGACCTCGCTGCTCTTTCAACTAATAGCCTAGAGGAGTCTCTGCATACCCATGTCACCGCGTCATTAGCTTTTCCCTCCATGAACGCTCCATCGACGTTAATTTTCAGAGCTCCCGAGCGCAATGGAAACCAAGAAGTCTATAAGATCTCCTTATTTTTCCTTTTCTATGGATTTCGAGCTCTATCTAATGAACTTTTCCTTCATTGCACACATTTCCGTGATCACTTCAAAATCGGCAAGGTTCCAAAAGTTTTTCTTTTTTTTTAATAATCGTGTCCGACACGCTAGACACACGAGGGACACGCGTCCGACACGCGTTGACCGAGTGTCGAAATCCAGACACGCGGTCAACGAGTGTCAGACGGGTGTCGGACGAGTGTCGGTGTCGGACACGGTGTCCGACACGATACGCACACCTAATAAAAGTGTCGGTGCTACATAGTCCACAGTTGACTTTAACAGTGTTGGTCGTATAATGTGCTAAAAAGTGGTACACATAAAGGATGATTTTGTGAAAACACAATTTCATGAAGTGTATAAGCCAAAAAGAGAGTGAAAAAAAAGTGTGGCCATAAAATTTCCGTGATTTGTTTTACCTTTTTAACTCAAATCAATATTAGCTTGCAAGAGAAAATATTGAAAAAGAAAATGACGAGAAAGTAACTTGACAGTGTCATGACCTATTGCTCTTAGGCTACGTTTGATAGTTAAGATAAAAATCAAGAGAAAATAAAATTTATCTCATCTTTTATTTGGTATCTACCCATAACACGATAAAGGAAAATATAAGGAGAAAATAGCATGGATAAAATTATCCCATAGAGGGAAGTGCGAATGACTATGTTTTCTCTCTCTTGCTAGATTCGGCATTGAATTATAAGAGATTCTTATAGTCTCTATTTATAAATTTTCAGATTCATTTACATGGATATGTTGTGAATACCAAACAATGAACAATGTAAGATATATAGGATATGGGCGTATCTGACTTTATTACTACTATTCACCAAACAGTGGATAAGATATGCTAAAATCTTGAATTTCATATCCTATCATTAGAGATGAGTATGGTTCCAGGGTAGAACCGAGAATCGAAGAACCGAACTTGTGGTTCCGATTCGGTTCTAGATTACAATAAACCTGGTTCTGGTTCCTAGTTTCACATTTCGAAGAACCGTCGGTTCTATTCCGGTTCTCGGTTCTCTATGGAACTAAATCGGAATCGGAACTAGAATCGTCATTTTCAAACCCTAATTTTCTACTTTCTGTTTTTGCTTTCTACTTTCTATTCTTCTCACTTCTTCCTATAAACCTTTCAACGCAATCCCATAGTGTACTCTATGTTCTTCCTACTCAATGCAGCCAAACTTCGGTTCTGTCCCTCCCACCATCACCACCCCAGAGATCATAGCACACAATGGGAATTTGGCTGAGATGCTGTTGCGGAGGAATCAAAGTCTTCCATACGATTTTCAGCTTCATAGGCAAATTAGTGCTTATTCAGGAAACCCAACAAGCCAATTCTAGCCACCGCAGCTGGAGAACGATCAATCCATGTTGGAGACAATGAGGTCATTCTTCCCGATGAGCTCGGCCGCATCATCCATCAATTTCAGCAACTACCCATTTGAGATTATCTCAAGTAGAACCCAGCAAAACCAAGACCATAGTCTTTCCCTACACTCTCTTCAGTCTCAATCTGCTCTAATTCACCATAGAGATCCACAAGAGAATAAAATGAGCCAAACCCTTTTCTCCACTTCGGCGCCAATGGCGTTCGAACCTGGGTTTCAGAGAATGATGGGCTAGAGCATTGACCCAATCGGCACGGATAATCGGAACAGCATCAGGTTTATGTTCAAGTAATTCACTCAAATGGAAGAGAGAAAGAGAAGAATCACCCTCCATTTTTGGGGGAAAGAAAAAAGTAAGCCCAATTGCAGGCAATAAACAAACGTTGGTGACTCTTTCTTCGAGAATATATTAATGTTGGGTAGAGTTGTTTTGGATCTTCTTTAAGGGGCTCACTTTTCTTGAAGCTGAAAGAAAAGAGCAATTTCCACAAATATAGTCATATACTCAGCTCAAAAAAACTTGGTATGACCCATTATACTCAGAAAGATTTCAGGAGTTAGGCGGTCTTTCTCTCTTTTGGGGGGACACAGGTGCAAACGATACACGAGTTAAATTTTGCTCTTTTCATGTTATGTTTTGCAAGAACAAGATAGTGATATCTTGAAGCATTGATCTGCCTTTTCTTTTGAACTCGCCAGGTTTTGGGTACTTTGGAACCGGATCCTGGAACTTATGACACGGTAGATTTTAGGTTCTAGGGTACGTAGGGTAGGTTCTAGGTTTCGAATAATGAAAAACCTGTACTAGCAGATAGGTTTTAGGTTCCAGATGAAACTTATTTGGAACCTGAAACCGCTCACCCCTATCTATCATATCTAATTATATATTGACTAGAAGTCCGAACAACCAAACATAACATTAGAAAATCCTCAACTTTAAGTTCAATCTTATTTATACCTTATTTTTCCTCATAAAAAATCATCAACTTTAAGTTATGTCCCAATTCAACCCTAAATATAATTTTTTTAAATCACAAACTTTTACTCAAGTCCAAATTTGCCTCCATTAATCATTCATCCATACTTTGTCGTTGCCGACGGAGGAAACTCCAGAACGCAAGTTGTTTGAATGTCATAAGTGAGAGCTCTTTGACCACAAGATATAGAAGATTCCTTAGCATGAGAGATTGAAGAATGAGCGCAAAATCTAAGATCTATCAACGAGATCGAAGAAAGACTCTCCTTAAAGGAATAGTAATTAAAGAAAGCAAACTCCCGTTGTTCTAATTTTTATCTAAATTGCCGATCGAAGCATACGTCATTTGGATTGACGTGAAAATTCATGTTTAAAAAACTCAGTTTTGGACATGTATTTTGAGGAAAAACTAGATCAATAATATGAAAATGTCACGTGGCATCATTAATGGCGTTTTGGACGAAGGGTTGGGACGAAAATGAGAGTAAAGTAAAATTAAAGATTCTTGTGAAATAAAAAAGTTGAGGGTAAAATTGAAGTCGAAGCCAACGCTAGATTTTTTTCAGGGCATTAGCCTCGGCGTCGCTCCAAAGTTCTCGGAGCAAATCGCTTCGTCTCTCTCCTCCGGCCAGGCAACCTTTTTCTTGCAGGCCGACAAACCAACCCGAATCCAACTAACTTTCTGTCCTTTTCTTAATTTCTGCAAACAAAATGGCAACCCAAGATACCGTGTTAGCATTGTCTTCACTTTTCAGCAGAGGGGTCTTCTTGGTTTGATCATTATAATTCGCAAGTTTCAGTTCCGGGTCGGAGCCAAATCGCATTTTCCCCTCGCGCATTTCAATAAAAAAGCGTCCTTTATCGTACAAGGGAAATCCCAAGGCCGTGAAGATTTTCGGCTTTGCAAGTTCAGTGGAAATAGCGCGCTGAGAAGATCGATGGCCACGGAGTTTTCAGGGCGTTGGGACGGCTGGGTTAAAGAGGCACTCGCGAGGCTCGAGTCTCTCAAGATCGTTCGGTCTCTGAGGCCCATTCGCCTGTCAGTGCAACAGCATGAAGTCAGTAGCGATGCGAGTCAAAAGTCCGAGTCAGGGAGCGGTGGGAATGATGATGAGTATGAGGTGTTCGAGGAAATGAAACCGTGGGATCGCACTTCTGTTGAGATTGACGTTGCCGGTTCCACCTACCACCGTTGGCTCCATGACATCCCTAGCTCTGGTAAACGCCCTTTTTCTTCTTTGACGATTCACCTACTTCCCATAATCAAATTTTGCACCTCGCTCATTTCTGGATGTGCTACTGTTATGAACTCCCACTTCCATGAATGCAGAAGTTTTCAATGTGACATTCTGGATGTGTATGATGCATGCATGGTCTTGTGTTGGTAGGATGATTTATAAAATGAATTTTGGTAATTTGGGGAGACCGTATTCAAATTTTTTGTACAGTATTTTCTTGATCCTTAAACTTCCAAATGGCCACCTTAATACTGTTACAGAAAGAATGCCTGCTTTTCAGTAGTAATTTTTTGCTTGCTCTATTCTGATGTGTCGACATTATTGCATGTCCCGGTGCTGGCGGTTCTCAGGAGACGATGTTACCAGGGAAGATGGATTGGTTGATAGCTCAGTAGCAGTAGCAACAAGCGACCAGGAGTCCAGGAAACTAATTTTATTCTCTAGTAATGACTACCTTGGGTTGAGTTCGCATCCCACAATTGGAAACGCTGCTGCCAAGGTCTGATTGATCTGTAGATCAACTACGGAGCTTATTACCTGTGTCAGCGGTATTCTTTGTGCATATGCTCTTATGGTATCATGACGGTCTTAACTTCATGTTAGGCAGCAAAAGAGCATGGGATGGGTCCAAGAGGATCTGCTCTGATCTGTGGATATACCAATTACCACAGACGTCTGGAGTCTTGCTTGGCAGAGTTAAAGAAGAAAGAGGTAATTGTTGGACTCACAGGATTCTAGGAAAGCCAATCCAGCACATGGGAAAGAAACAGATCCAAACTTTTTATGGAAATGTCTAGTAATTGTCAAAGGCTCTTGTATTGCCTAGTTCAAGTTCTTAATTGACTGAAGGGATGGGATGGATTAGGTTGTTGATCCAATAGTGTATACTAGTTGGCCATCCTTCATTATGATCTTTCCCATGATATCTGCAAATTTACTTTGTAATTTTTATTTGTGCAATTTATATTCTCTATTCATAGGTTGATGGTTCATCTTATGTTACATCCTGCTGTAGACTGACGTATGTTCATTTTGAATTCCTCATCTAGGAGTGTCTTCTTTGTCCTACTGGGTTTGCCGCTAACATGGCCTTGATGGTGGCAATTGGAAGCATCAGCCTACTGCTTGCTCCAGGTGTACAACCTGAAAAGGATGAGAAGATTGCCATATTTTCTGATGCCTTGAATCATGCATCCATAATTGATGGAATGCGTCTTGCTGAAAGACAACGAAGTGTGGAAGTTTTTGTTTATGGCCACTGTGACATGTTTCACCTGAATAAATTGCTGTAGGTACTTGTTTCTCGTATTTAATTTTCCCTCATCTTTCTCACAGAAAACTGATTCATGAGTTGGCACTTCTTTTTTCGCTTATCAGATCTGCCTGCACGACGAAGAGGAAAGTTGTTGTGACTGACAGGTTAGGAACCATCCGCCATTTCTTTTTAGCTGTTCTGTTTCTTGATTTTACTTGGAACATATTGTCCATGTGCATAGTGACATATGAGAAGCACCTTTTCGTTGGACATCATTCATAAGACAATTGAGTTGGCTTTATCCATGTCAGTGAATGTTGCACACCATTTTCTCGAAATATACTTATTCTGAGTTCAATGTGCATCTTACTGTAAATTATTGTTTGCTTCTACATCCATGATTTGGTCCACTATGTGATCCGTGTTCTCTTCCTCTATAGTTTGTTTAGCATGGATGGAGACTTTGCACCAATGGATGAGCTTGTCAGACTTAGGAGAAAGCATGATTTTCTCTTGGTCATTGATGACGTAAGTCCCTCATTCTGTATATAATGTCGTAATTTAAGTTGCAAGACTTGTGCCATTTGCAATATGATAAATATCCACAAAAAAGAATCATGGAGGTATATAATGCGGTTGACAATTTATGCTTGGAAAAGCAGCTTAAACCCCGAAAGAAGATACAAAAATAATTGAATAAGATCCTCCTATTACCATTGGCCAGCTTGTTCTATGAACTTAGGGAGATCTTCATAGAAGTTCTGTGCTACTTTGAGAAAATACAAGCTTTCGATGATAACTCGTCATACTTTAAATAAGAAGTTGCCAATTTGTTCAGGCTCATGGAACATTTGTTTGTGGAAAAAATGGTGGAGGAGTTGCAGAGGAGTTTGATTGTGAAAGAGATGTTGACATATGTGTCGGCACTCTGAGCAAAGCTGCAGGTTGCCATGGTGGATTCATCGCATGCAGGTGACCTTTGCCGATGATTTTGTTTTATTAAGCCTTGTTGTCAGCGTCAATTGCTTTAGGTACTGAGGCATGTAAATGATTATTCATTTCTCAACTTGCAACAGAGTTTTCTAACGTGCCTAGAAACAAGGGGATGACCTCAGGAAGAATTTTTATCATATTTGCATACCAATTAAAGGGACATTTTCCTTTTTGTGGTATGTCTAGCAACTGTTTCTGTATCTTCTTGTTGATCTTCGCTTCATGAAGAGAAGGAGAGCTCAAGTGCTTGTAGTACTTTGAGATAGCTAGTTGTGTCTGTAAAACTTATTAAACGATCAGTGACTGGTTTTGTTGATGATCTTAATCTCCAAAGTGTGTGATAAAGAAAATCGGGCCACTTTGCAGTTTGCCCTGCTCCAATTTACCTGCCAATATCTTTCCATTCATTCTTAGACCTTTGGTTGTAGTATTAGCTATTACAACTTCGATATGTTTATATGCTCATAGTCCTATTTACTTGTTGCTTTGCTCATTTTTCTGACTAACAGCAAAAGGTGGAAGCAACTCATCCAATCAAGGGGTCGCTCTTTCATATTTTCTACTGCTACTCCCGTCCCAGTTGCTGCTGCTGCACATGGTTATCTTCTGTGTCTTCTTTCTTGGACTAATTATCTTAACCAATCCTCCCCTCCCCATGGTAAAAAAAAAATGATTTTCTTGTGAATTGGAGACGACTGGTGCCATATTTATCTATTGCATTTCATTCATCAGAATGAGGTTGTGGGAAGCGACTGCCTCAGTATGATAAACTATTCTACTGTGGCTAAAGCAATATGAGTAGCCATGTCAAGATATACTAAA
The DNA here is from genome assembly GCA_016432845.1 of Psidium guajava. NCBI lineage: Eukaryota > Viridiplantae > Streptophyta > Magnoliopsida > Myrtales > Myrtaceae > Psidium > Psidium guajava. The sequence goes on from CM028224.1 coordinate 3,801,492, forward strand.
AAAAGTTCCTTGTGTCTTTTATGTAAGCCTGTGGCTTTTGTAGTTTTCCATCGACTCTAAGTTTGGATATTGTATGTAACAGCTGCTGTCATTGTGGCAAAGAAAGAGAAGTGGCGTAGAAGGGAACTATGGAACCGTGTGGAGGACTTTCGTGCTCTTACTGGAATCCCCATCTTAAGTCCAATAATCTCTCTCATCGTTGGTAGCGAAGAGAATGCCTTGCGAGCAAGCAGGTCCTCTCTCTCTCTCTCTCTCTCTCTCTCTCTCGCTTGCATTCGCACATGAATGCAGGCACACACTCATACTCGCTCTCATACTCATACACTTGATGTCTGTGATGGTTCCTGAGCTTCTTAACCATGAATAGGCAGCTGCTGGAGTCTGGATTTCATGTGACTGCAATTAGACCCCCAACAGTTCCTCCGAATTCATGCAGGTTCGTGCACCCCTTGTTTTCATGGACTTATTTTTGTTTACATTCTCATCCGTCTGGAAATATATTAAAGGGAAAGAATATCCTATCGTTTCCTTCTACATGAATTAGGGTTTGGTGATATTGAGAAGTTCATATCATTAACCTTTCCAAATTGTTTAAATTAGTAAAACCATTTGCCTTATGTTCCTAGATATATTGCGTTACTCTTAAGTTACTCAGATAAGTTCATTGCTTGCTCAGGCTAAGGGTTACTCTGACTGCAACGCACAGAAAGGATGATCTAGTGAAGCTTACTCAAGCACTTTCCTGCTGCATCAACTTCCAGGAGTTATCCATCCATTGCCCAAAAGTCTATGCTAGACTGTAACTGTAAGGCGTGATTTTTTTCACCTACTACTCAATCTTGTTGTCCGTTCTCCCTTCCTCGTGTAACTCAAATTATCACTAGTCTGTTCTGAGTAACGCATTTTATGGCCAGAACATTGGTCGCGCCACAAGTTAATGTTCATGTCTTTTAATGGGTACAACGAAAATACCAAACACGTAACGATTACTGAAGTCTGCCCTGCTAAAATACTGCAATAGCCAAAAACTACAGTGTCCAATACATTAACCAGCCTCTTGTGCTTATGCAACGTAGTCCTTTCACAGTGAGCCAGTAGCGCATGAAGGGCCATTGAAGTTTGCCAGACAAATTACAAGTAGTTGACTAGAGATCTATAGGTTGAACCAGGCTTCCAGTTTTCTGGAATCACGTTCTTGGCCACTATGGTCTCTCTCGAGTATTGCGATGTCAGCTGAATTGAGAACGGAGGTTGCATCTCTGAGCCGGCGTCCAGCTTCCAAACAGCGCCCCATGACTGTTGCATCGACCTCCACTCCTCAGACCCCATCGAGGCTTCCTTCAGTGATACCCCTGCAAGATCGCCATCTCCCTCTTCATACTCGATCACCACCGCAAAGTAGTTGGGGTTGGACCCTGGATCGACATGGAATGCTATGGTTCTTCCCGAGTAATCGCACGCAACTCTGGTAATAAAAGAAAATGCATGGAAGCGTCAGCTGAATTGGCAATACAAATTGAGACACTCGCTGAGCCTGAACCTAAGTTAGATAAGTTACCGAACATATCGGATTTTGAGCACTCCAGCATCGCAGAGTTCGACTTCTTCTCCCGCTTTAGCCATAGCACCTAATGCAGTCCCGCTGAGGTCGAAATGGGCAGAATCCGTCACACAGGGACCTCCGGGGCAGAAGTCCGTGATGACCACTCTCACCGGTTTGCCCGAACAGGATGGATGCGTTCTTTTGGTACACTTGATCTGTCAAGTGAAGATAGAAGCAGAACCATATATTAGTAGGTTATGCACACATGAATCTACTCTCTTAACATGTTTGCGATGTTGGCAAGGGAAATGGAATGTACCTTGTAGCAAGCTCCACACTCTTTGCCTGATTTGTACAGAGAAGGGCCGATTCCGGTGACCATGGAAGAGAACGGAGGTTGCGACACTGCATTCCCATAACCACAGGCTCCTCCTACAACATGTGCACATGCATCGTCATTTGCACATAAATCAAATAAGACACAACCAGAATCCGTCTCCGCGCATTCCGTACCGTTGCTACCGGCTCCATTGGGACTACCGTACCAGGTCGCTCCGGCCCAAGACCAGTGGGTTCCGAGCGTCGTTAAGTTCAAGTGCTTGGCTTTGAAACTGAAGCACGTCTGGCCGCAGCAAAGCGAGACGACCAAACACGAGAAGATCGAATGGCGAAATCGAAACGAGAGAAGAGCGGCCATGTTTAGTGTTCTCTATTACAAGGACTTTCGCATGTTGTAGTAAGAAAGAGCTTTGATTGAATACAATGTTGCAAAACTCTCTCCCATATATATAGGCACAGGAGGAGCGAGACTGGTTGCTCATGTTTCCGTTGTCGGCTGCTAATTTCATCGTGTAAAGCTTATGGAGGTAGTTATTACAACTTTTACAATTAAATGTCGTAATCAAACAACCTCCCAAAAGTTGATAATTACATCAACATTGGTTCGAGATCTTCTTCTTCTTTTTTTTTCGAAGAAAAATGCGAAAGAGTGCTGCCACAAACCACGCTGGCCTTGTCGTAAAGTCCGACATGCTAGTGAACATGTGACTATGATTGATGTTGCTAATAACAAACAACATAGGAAGGGGTATATCAACCCCCAAAAGTTCTTACCGAGGGGTCGCAATTCTCGACATGGTGCGAGGACTTAATAAGAATTCACCGGGAGAAACTTGAACGTGATAACACCCGACAAGTCCGACTCGAGACCGGCATGTGCTGGTACGAATTTTTTCGGGTTTCCCTAAATATGAAGATACTATGGTTGAGATGTTAAGGTAGGGAAATGATCACGACGATGGGATATGAATTTTCTGGTCCTATTTTGTATAGCTATATTGCTACGTAGACAACAGTCAGCCACATTTAAACATGATAACAAAAAGAAGTTGCATGCAAAAGCAGGAAATAAGTAGAAATAGCTTAGTGGGTCATTGATAGAACACATACTAAAAAAACAAGTTTAGTGATAATTATTAATTAATCGTCGGCAGACATTTTGGCCCCGGATGACGTTCGGCTAGATTGCTCAAAATCAATGTCTTTCGGCATCAACAAAGGCTTCCTTGAATTCAGCCGTTGATGGTGGTTATTGGACGTTATATGAGTTCAGATACCTCCCCTTTTACTTAACTTTAATTTGAGAGTTTAGTTAAGCAGCAACCACAATTAAGTTTCAGGTTGATTGACTTGATTTATTTAAAAAAAAAATTAACTAGAGACTGTCGACACGTGGTCTTTTTAACTACATACGTTATGACGGACGTGGATTCGACTGTAGCAATTACACATTAATGGTGATAATTTTGGATTCTTCGCGTCATGTCAAAAGGCCAAGCTTTCTTGAATTTGAAAATCAAACTGATAATGAAGTCTTAACCACCATATCTTTGATATTAACGTAATTTGCTGAGCATTATTTCATGCAATCTTAAGATTATGCAGGACGTCTATTCAAACCCCCGATTCTGTTGCTAAAAGAAGAACAGCTAAATGATTTTTTTTTTGGTGCATTTGAGAATCTCGAGAAAGATTTCCTTTTTCTTGCATGGAAGAGAAAGGTATGTGATCTAGAGAGCTCCACGTATACCAATTTAAAGCTAACGACATACTTGATATGTAATTACTACACAACAAGCATTCTTACGGGGATTAATACTACGAAAGCTCCAAATTGGCATGCTTGTAGTAAATTTTTTCCAAACTATTTTTTTACCATAAAAAAATCTAAAAAAGTTATGCTTGTGATAAATTTACTCCGAATTAGTATACCTACGACAAATTCATCATTTATTAGTTTTTGTTAAATCTAGACATCAAATTGCGGAGTTATATGACACGTGACTATTGGTGAGTGTACTAGTTTAGAATTTTACCCTCTATTTATCATAAGTGTGTTAATTTGAGATTTTTCGTGGTATTAACCCAATTTAATGGAAGGTAAATTTATCGCGGGTGTATTAGTTTAAGATTTTTTTTACGGTCAAAAAAATTTAGTTTAGGTTAAATTTGTATAGACATACCATTTTAGGTTTTTTTAAGGTCAAAAAAATAATTTGAGGTAAATTTATTATAGATGTATTAGTTTAAGATTTTTTGTGGTATTAATCTTTTTTTTATAAATGCGATCATTTGTATAAATGGGTCAAAAATGGGTGACCCATCAGATTTAGCTTCAATTTTTTAGGCCTATTTTTGTTTTGGGCCTCTAAAAGCTAACAGCCCATATAGAACCCGCTTATACAAAATATGGATCATGGACCCATTTCGACGGTTCTAGTTTGAAAGGGAGGATGAACAGCAAAATCTGCGGCCATGCATCAGTCTCCTCTGAGAAAGACGGGGGAAAGAAAGTACAAAAAGAGAAGCAAGAACCTACAGTAAATTATTCATGGAAACACGTTGCAGTGTCCATAACCAAAAACTTCCACACCCGGTTGTCTCTCAGCAAGAAGGATACCGTCAATTATGGATGCATGATGATTCACAGACATTCAGAAAATATGCCAATCTTCTCGTCCTTTTCAGGCCGTTCACCTGCAGCAAGCAGAAGGGTAATGCTTCCATTGCAACCAACCATCGAGGCCATGTTTGCTGCGAACCCAGTAGGACAGAGAAGACAATCCTAGAGAAGGAATTCCAAATGAGTATACATCAGTCTTCAGCAGGGCGTAATAAAAGAAGAACCATCGACCAAAGAATAGAGACTATTTTGCACAAAACACACACTTGATTGTGATCAAAACCTATTCCATCCAATCACTTTAGCAGATCGAGAACCTGAACTAGGCTGGACATGAGCCTTTGATGTCTCTGAGACATTACCATTATAAAGTGTGGACTAGTTTCTATCCAGTGTGCTGGATTGACCTTTCCTAGAATCCTGTGAATCCAACAATGACCTCCTTCTTTGACTCTGCCAAGCAAGATTCCAAACGTCTGTCGTAACTGCGGCGTAGCCACAGATCAGAGCCAATCCTGTTTGACCCATCCCATGCTCTTTTGCTGCCTACCGCGAAATCGAGATTGTCTTGATTTTATAAGAGCAAACACACAAAGAATACCACTGACACAGGTGACAAGCTCCAGAATTAATTTACAGATCAATCAGACCTTGGCAGCAGCTTCGCAAATTGGGGATGTGAACTCAACCCATGGTAGTCATTACTAGATAATGACATTAGCTTCTCGAATAGCCAGTCTCTTGCTGCTACTAAGCTATCAGCTAATCCATCTTCCCACATAACATTGTCACCTGAGCACCGTCGGCCGCTGGGACATGTGATAACGGGGAAACATCAGAACAAGAAAGCAAAGAATTACAACAGAAAAGCAGGCAAGTCCTTCTGTTACTGTACTAAGGCAGCCATTTGGAAGTCCGAGAATGAAGATAATACCCGATGAAAACTGGAATACAGCTCCCCATTATTACCGAGCAAATTCATGTTATTTATTGTCCTACAAACATGACCGCGAAAATGGATGTTCACATTAACAAAACTGAAACCATGATGATGCTATTTTCAGTAGTGTGTCCATAAGCTCATAATGATTTTTGCGGAGGCTCTTGTTGCTGCTTTAACCTTTTCACTACTAGTTGTTAAAGTCCCATTGTTCTTCAGTCTGTCGTTTCCAGCCACTCAATCTAGCCACCAATTACTAAGGAGAAGGGCCACCAAAGTAGTGAGTGCTGGTCCTATGTGAGTGGACTTAACTCTTTTCTTCAGCACCATTGACAGATTTGTCTGCAAAAAAGAGAGACAAAAGCACAAGATCATGACATGACAGTGACATGGATAAAGAAATGTCTAGATGAATCGCTAGCCAAAGTTGGAATTTGCAGGCCTGTCTTGTGATGTAACTTTAGCAACAGCGGGTTTCTTCTACAATTAGATTTAATGACACGAAGGGATCTTCCGATTAGTCTTATAGTATCGAACAAGCTAGTGACTGATCACAGTTTGGGATCTAAGCCAACCAAAATGTCCTTTCCACATTCAACCGCTTGTGCTGCCCTATAGATCCAGATGATTTGAGCCCGCTAATATAGTAAGAAGAACCGGCCATGCTATCTTTCATTTCATCTCCCTACTGTGTGTTATTGGAGGAAGCCATGGCCATAGGAGAAGCTATAGTATGCAGAGGAAAATATAGATACAATGGAAGAATCACTCCGCTAGTTGTCTTTGCTTGTGCGGTAGCTGCCACCGGTGGCATTATTTTCGGCTATGACATTGGCATATCAGGTTTGTTCAGCCATTTCACAGGATATGGTGTGTTTTTTTAATGTAGTTCGGTCACTGTGAGGTGGAGCTTCTTATAAGTTTAGAGAGTGTCGAACATTTTTTTCTTGTTGGTGCTGATAGAAGAACGCATCTATTATTCTTAAGGTGGAGTTACATCGATGGAGCCATTTTTGAAGAAATTCTTCCCAGAAGTGTATCATAAGATGAAAGAAGACACAAAGATGAGCAACTACTGCAAATTTAACAGCCAGCTCTTGACCTTATTCACCTCCTCCTTGTACATTGCCAGCCTCGTAACTTCCTTCTTTGCCTCCTCAGTCACTAGATATTTTGGACGCTTGCCTTCCATTCTTGCTGGCGGGTTGCTTTTCTTGCCGTTCAGTTCTCGGAGGTGCAGCTTCCAACGTGGCCATGTTGATATTTGTTGGGATTGGAGTCAGCTTCGCAAACCAGGTTCTTATGTTGTCGTACTGGGAGTGCAATCATCAAAACTATTCAATTATGTTTTACTAAGCCAAATGTGATCTGATGACCAATTTTTGTCTACCTTGCTTTCATCGTTTTTCTTAAGGCCTTTCCATTCACAGTTGAGTGATCTGTCTTTGAAACTAGAACTGAAGCATATCATAGAACAATTTTAGGATCAGTTGGACCGGCCAGCTAGCAACCGTCTTCTATACTCTTTCTAAAGACATTCCTGGACAGCGTCTTATATTCTTCGATCACTCTCTAGCCAAAAACTATGCCAACGGTGTGCTGTTGAAGATGAAATGCCTTTGACAGTGACGTTGTCTTACTTCTTGCTTTGCAGTCGGTCCCTCTGTACATCTCTGAAATGGTGCCTCCACGTCATCGAGGATTTTTCAACAATGGCTTCGAAATGTGTCTAGGAACGGGTGTTTTATTTGCTAATCTCATCAACTATGGTGCCGAGAAAATAGAAGTGGGTTGGGGCTGGAGAATCTCCCTAGCTATGGCTGCACACTCGGTGCATTTCTTCTCCCCGAAACGCCTAACATCTTAATCCAGAGAAGCAGCGACATAGAAAAGGCCAAATCCATGTTGTGGCGTATCCGAGGACCAGATGACGAAGAGCTAGATGATCTCGTCAAAGCGAGCTTGATCTCAAATACTGTTCACCATCCATTCAGAAACATCATCCAAAGGAAGTACAGGCCTCAACTAGTCATGTCCATAGCCATTCCCTCTTTCCAGCAAGTCACAGGAATCAATGTCATTTCGTTCTATGCTCCATACTATTCAGAACAATCGGATTAGGAGAGAGTGCTCCTCTTTTATCAGCGGTCATGACTGGCGTTGTCAGAGCTTTTTCAATATTGATGCATGCTTTTAGTGGATAAGCTTGGTCGAAGGAAGCTGTTCATGATCGGGGGTCTCCAAATGCTCGCGGCACAAGTAATGTTCAGAGGAATAATGGCATCTAAGCTCAGAGATCACGGTGAAATCAGCAAGACCTATGCATATTTGGTAATTGTCTTAGTAAGCAAATATGTCTCCGGGTTTTGCTTGTCGTGGGGACCTCTCGGGTGGTTGGTTCCCATCGAGATATTGGGCTTTTTACGAAAATGGATTAAATTTTTTTTCTTTTTACCAATTTGGATTTTACGGCGAGAAATTTACGAAAGTGGGGCTTGTTCGGTAACGGAGGAGCCGAACAAGCCTTTGTTCGGCGTTAGGACTACTGAACAAGGAAAAAAATTAAAAAAACACCAACAAAGTCTTGTTCGGCACTTATAGTGCCGAACAAGAAAAGTTTGGGGGGTGGGTGAAAAAAATATAAAAAAGAAAAAAACACTAAAAAAATTCTAAAATTTTTTCATAAATCCCAAAAATTAGAAAATTGACCATTTTAACGGATTGGTCATATTTACGATGGTTTTCCCTTTTAGACATTTCAAAATGACGATTTTGCCCCTTACGGGTAAATTGTCTCGAAAAATTTCAAAAGTTTCCAAAAAAAAAATTCAAAAATTAGGAAATGGCCCATTTTAATTTGCCAATCCTACTTTTAAGGATTTTTCTCATTTAATTTTTTTTAAAATGATGATTTTTCCCCTTATGGAAAAAAAGTGTTCACGAAAAAAATGTGAGAGACTCAATAATGACTACAATAATTGTTTAAATTTGAAACAATTTTGATCTGAATAATAACATAAGAAGAAAGTCAAACTTAGATGGGCCTGCTTAAAGCTAGCTTGATAGCTATTTTATTGATAACTAGAACTAGATCTCTACCTAGCTTGCTTGCACCTTGGAAGTCTCTTAAAGAAAGAGAAGTCCCTTGTGGAAAAGGAATACCGACCACTACATAAGTCACTAGTGGTTGAGAGAAAGCGAGCAATGCTTTGTATAGGTTGGACATAGCTTAAATCAACGAGCCCCTTTTAGAGAAAGCCATTGCGTGCTAGCCTAGCTAGCTACATTGTGAATGTCATAACTTGTGTACGACGTTCATTTGAATGCCATAACTTTTTTTTTTGCTCACTTCAGTGCCACATTGGAGTAAAATCATTTACCTCAGTGTCATTTTCGACAAATTCTCGTACATGGACTTTTTGTTATTATTATATTTACTTTTTAATGATACATGGAATTTTTATATTTTTTTTATAAATATTCTCTAGAATTTTTTTATATTTATTTTGATATATTTATTTTAATTATTTAATAATTTCTAACGGAAAAAAAAAAGAAATTGCATGAATTCCCCCTAGTCGGGGAGGTCACCGATGACCCTTGCCGACCACGACCTATTCGCCTTTAGCTGGCAGGGCAATGACGCCATGGGTAATGGTTGTCACGGCCCCTGCAGCAATGGGCGAGGGCGCGAAAGTTCTGGCTGATCTAGGCGAGGACTCTAAAGGCCCCACTAGCCATGGGTGAGGGTCATCGCACCCTTGGTTACAATGGTGGGGCCTTCATTGATTGTCGCCGAAGGCGCAACAACCCTCGCCAGGTTTGGGTGAGGGCGCGAAGGCCCTTGCATACGGGGCCGCTAGGGCCCTTGCCCGCGGCTGCTGAGGCCGCAACAGCCCCTTGTTGAAGGCGAGGTGACCCTCGCCAACGGCTAAACTAGAGGCAAGGGTCGCCGAGGGGGAAAACAAAACAAAAAGAAAATTTTCAAAATAACTAAAAAAATAAAATAAAAATTATCGTGCACATTAAAAAATTCAAAAAAATTGCTCCGGCAATGCCATATTTGATTTTTCGTCGTCTACGTAGGATTTTCAGTGAGGCAAATCGACAATAACAGTTAAGTGATCATTTTTTTCAAAATTGTAGCACTCAAGTGAGCGAAAAAAGGATTATGGTACTCAACAAGTGGACGCCGTACGAAAGCTATGACACTCACGGCATACTTCGGCCTTCTTTCGACGAAGCGGAGGCCTAAAGACGAGGTTTAAGAGGGTGAGGGACATGGAATTCTACACCTAAAAAGGCTTACTCCTTCCGTGGGCCTTAAATCTCCCAGACAAAATAGGTTTTCGCCCTCAAAGCAAAAAGCTAAAAAAGAAAAATGTCTTTGCAAAGTAACACACGAAGCATTCTTGACTTGAATTTTCTAATCGTCCACGCCTCTATCTTATTGTTTGACTTTGCGCTGTGTTTTCCTCGTCCATTGCCACTAACTTTTTCCAGCCGCCTAAAGTTGACTGTCCTGCCTTGACGACAACAGAGTGCCCTGCGGATTGCTGGTGTCTTGTCCCGTCAGGGGCGCCCATGCACGCAATAAAAATCTTACTTTTCCTTCTCCGGTTCAAGTTCAAGTTCAAGTTCGATCCCCACGTGCTTTGCTCGGTACAATATTTCCAGTCCAAGATGCTTTCTCGATATTCCAACGCCGGAATACAGAAGCATTATCTTTCTTCTTGATGTGTCAAGACTCAGTCAGAGGTGCGGTTCTGGTTCATCCTGTGAAGCGAAGCGTGCTGTAGGAGGAAGCCATGGCTGTGGGAGTAGCTTTGTCTAATGAACCTAATGTGCTGTACAATGGCCGAATCACGCTCTTTGTCGCCCTTTCTTGTATGGTGGCCGCCACGGGAGGAATTATCTTCGGATACGACATCGGTATATCGGGTACGTTTCGTTAGATTTTCTTGCTGTGACACTCGGCTCAGGCTCTGTCTTAGCAGTTTCATCGCATTTATACGAACAAGTAACTTAATACGGCGAATCAGAACAGTACCATGTTACTTAATCTGATAACAGTACTACAGAACAGACGGACTTGTAGTGTCCCTTCCAATTATGGATGATCCAGTGATCAAGGCTGATAAAAGACAGAACACATTCACGCCACGTTCATATGTGTTGGGGGTGCTTGTTGTGATCTCACAGCAAGACAGTTGCAGGTGGTCAGTTCGAGATTCCATCGAAGAGATTGAGCTCCTAACGCTAGTGATTGTGGAATTAATGCTTGAGTTTCCAATTTTTTAGGCTTAAGAGTTTGTACGTGAGCTCAACTTTCTTGAGGCATGCTTTAGTCTCTTTCCTAACCATGAATACGATCCTCCGGCGAGATATCACTAGTAATCTCGCGAAAATTAGCTAAAAGAAATGCTACACGACCATTCCTTTTCAGGTGGAGTCACCTCAATGGAACCATTTCTGAAGAAATTCTTCCACGATGTGTACGATAAGATGAAAGAAGACACCAAGATCAGCAACTACTGTAAATATGACAACCAACTCTTGACCTCATTCACATCCTCCCTGTACATATCCGGCCTTGTGGCTTCCTTCTTCGCCTCCTCTGTCACAAGAGCTTTTGGACGAAAGCCATCCATTCTTGCTGGCGGGGCTTCCTTCCTTGCGGGTTCAGCCCTCGGAGGCGCGGCTTCTAATGTGTACATGCTGATATTTGGCCGCATTTTGCTTGGCATCGGGGTCGGCTTTGCAAACCAGGTACTAACACACTTGCTGTTTGGGAGTTTGTTCTTTTTTGTGGTTCTTAAAAACTTATCTTCAACTTGTTTTAGTTACATTTCTGCTCAACATATCCCTGGCTTTCACCAGGTGAATCATTCTTTTTTTCTTTTTTTTTTTTTGTGGTCATGACAATCAGGAAGAAGTATCAAAACAACCACATTAATTTTTTCAGTAATCTCTGTACATTTTTCAAGCACTGTCCTAGACATGCCTTACATACCTCTCTGATCATTCTTCTTCTAGAGTTTCTGGACTGTCATGTTCAAGAGGAAATATATTTCACTATAATCCATTCGTTAACTGTTTGATTTGCAGTCGGTCCCTCTGTATATCTCAGAGATGGCACCTCCAAGACACCGAGGACTGTTCAACAACGGCTTCCAATTCTGCGTAGGAATTGGTGTTCTATCAGCTAATCTCATCAACTATGGTACAGAGAAAATTGAAGGTGGTTGGGGTTGGAGAATCTCCTTAGCCATGGCTGCAGTTCCAGCTTCAATTCTCACGCTTGGTGCTCTTTTCCTCCCCGAAACACCCAACAGCCTAATCCAGAGAAGCGACGATCATGAAAAGGCCGAGACGCTGTTACGACGCATACGGGGAGTCGATGATGTCCAAGCAGAATTGAGCGATCTTGTCAAAGCAAGCTCAATCTCAAAAACTGTCGATCGCCCTTTCCGAAATATAATCCGAAGAGAATATAGACCTCAACTGGTCATGTCCATCGCCATTCCCTTTTTCCAACAAGTAACAGGAATCAATGTTATCTCATTTTACGCACCGGTTTTGTTCAGAATAATCGGTTTAGGAGAAAGTGCTTCTCTTTTGTCAGCAGTTGTAACGGGTCTCGTGGGAACTATTTCGACATTCATATCCATGCTTTTGGTGGATAAGCTCGGTCGAAGAAAGTTGTTCATGATTGGGGGTGTTCAAATGCTTGCCTCGCAAGCAATGGTCGGAGGAATCCTGGCTAATAAGCTTGGAGATCACGGGGGAATCAGCAAAGCTTACGCTTATTTGGTACTTGTTTTGATATGCATATATGTTGCCGGGTTCGCCTGGTCGTGGGGACCGCTTGGGTGGTTGGTCCCGAGCGAGATATACCCACTAGAGATCCGATCAGCAGGACAGAGCATAACAGTCGCGGTTGGATTTCTCTTCACATTCTTAGTTGCCCAAACCTTTTTATCTATGCTGTGCCACTTCAAGTCGGGGATATTCTTCTTTTTCGGCGGGTGGGTGATGATCATGACAGCTTTCGTGTATCTATTGTTGCCGGAGACGAAGAATGTGCCGATCGAGCAGATGACTAAGGTCTGGCGGGAGCACTGGTTTTGGAAGAACGTAGTAGGAAAAATGGATGTTCATGCTAACAAAACTGAAGCATGATCATGCCTATTTTCAGTAGTGTATCCATGAACTCATAATGAATTTCACTGAGGCTCTTGTTGCTGTTTACAATCAAAACCGTTGCTACCACGCCTATCCACTAGTTCATTTTAATCTTCTTTTCCCACATAGTCAAATTCTGTCATAGACAACCGCGGAATGAAATCGATCATGCTCGAAAAATTCATCCATTATGCAGACCACATTATCATCTGGAGACTTGTCTTTGAATCAACTGGTATGTGACTATAGTCATCCCAAAAATAATGACGTGCTTTCATGAAACAAAAAGCTGAAAACTATTTTCGGAAAATTGTTCAATCGAAACGTGCTGATGGAAGCAAACTTATCATCTCATTTGCCTCTTGCACCCAAAGAAGAAAAGTCCCGCTGTTCTTTACTCTGTCGTTTCTAGCAAGTCAATCAAACCACCAATTATTAAGGAGAAGGATCGCCAGAGGAGTGAATGCTGGTCCTATGGGAGATGTGCTCAACTGTTCTCTTTAACAACATTGACAGATTTCGTCTTCAAAAAAGAGAGTCAAAAGCACTAGATCATGATCATGAGAGTGACATGGATAAAGAAATGTCTAGATGAATCACTAGCCAAAGTTGTGATGGAAAGGCCTGTCTTCTGATATAACTCTGGCAACAGCAGTTTCTTCTACAATCCGATCCTTATCGTATCAAACGAGGTGGTGTCTGATCACAGTTTGGGATCTAGGCCGACGAAAAGTTCCTGACCCCTTGTGCTGCCACGGAGTCCTGAATGATTTGAGCCCGCCAATACAGCAAGGAGGACCAGCCGTTTGGCTACCGCTCGTTTCATCTCCGTATCGTGTGCTATTGGAGAAAGCCATGGCTGGAGGAGAAGCTATGGAGTACGGAGAAACATGTAGATACAATGGAAGAATCACACCGACTGATGTCTTTGCTTGTGCAGTGGCTGCCACCGGTGGCATTATTTTCGGCTATGACATCGGCATATCAGGTCTGTTCAGCCATTTCGGAGGGTATCGTTTGTCATTATATGTTTGGTTACTGTTTGATGCTTATGAGATAGAGCTTCTTCCGAGTTTAGAGAGTGTCGCGCATTCTTCTTGTCAGCAAGAACATGTCTTTTCTTAAGGTGGAGTTACATCGATGGAGCCATTTTTGAAGAAATTTTTCCCGAAAGTGTATCATAAGATGGAAGAAGACACAGAGATCAGCAACTACTGCAAATATGACAGCCAACTCTTGACCTTATTCACTTCCTCTTTGTACATAGCCGGCCTTGTAGCTTCCTTCTTTGCCTCCTCAGTCACGAGATATTTTGGACGCCGGCCTTCCATTCTTGCTGGCGGGGCTACTTTTCTTGCCGGTTCAGCTCTCGGAGGTGCAGCTTCCAACGTGGCCATGTTGATATTTGGCCGTGTTCTACTTGGGATCGGAGTCGGCTTCGCGAACCAGGTCCTTATGTTTTTCGTACTAGGACTGCAATCATCAAGACTACACAATTCTGTTTTACTAAGCCACTTCTTGATTTGCAGTCAGTCCCTCTGTACATCTCTGAAATAGCACCTCCGCGTCATCGAGGATTTTTCAACAACGGCTTCGAATTGTGTCTGGGAATCGGAGTTTTATTTGCTAATCTCCTCAACTACGGCGCCGAGAAAATAGAAGCGGGTTGGGGCTGGAGAATCTCCCTAGCCATGGCTGCTGCTCCTGCATCAATCCTAACACTTGGCGCAATCCTTCTCCCCGAAACGCCCAACAGCTTAATCCAGAGAAGCAGCGACATTGAAAAGGCCAAATCCGTGTTGCGGCGTATCCGAGGCACAGATGATGTTCAAGCAGAGCTAGACGATCTCGTCAAAGCGAGCTCAATCTCGAAAACTGTCCACCATCCATTCAGAACCATCATCCAAAGGAAATACAGGCCTCAACTAGTCATGTCCATAGCCATTCCCTTTTTCCAGCAAGTCACAGGAATCAATGTCATTTCCTTCTACGCCCCCGTACTATTCAGGACGATCGGATTAGGAGAGAGTGCTTCTCTTTTATCAGCAGTCATGACCGGCGTTGTCGGAGCTGTTTCAATATTCATATGCATGCTTCTAGTGGATAAGCTTGGTCAGAGGAAGCTGTTCATGATCGGGGGTGTCCAAATGCTTGCGGCGCAAGTAATGGTCGGAGGAATAATGGCAGCTAAGCTCGGAGATCACGGTGAAATCCGCAAGGCCTATGCATATTTGTTAATTGTGTTTGTATGCGTATATGTCGCCGGCTTCTGCTGGTCGTGGGGACCGCTCGGGTGGTTGATTCCCAGCGAGATATTCCCCTTGGAGATCCGATCGGCAGGGCAGAGCATAACGGTTGCAGTCGGATTTCTCCTCGTATATCTAGTGGCGCAGACGTTTTTGTCCATGCTGTGCCACTTCAAGTCGGGGCTGTTCTTCATCTTCGCCGGGTGGGCGGTGATCATGACCGTGTTCGTGCATCTCCTGTTGCCGGAGACGAAGAACCTGCCGATCGAACGAATGGACAAGATCTGGAGGGAGCATTGGTTTTGGAAGAAGATTGTGGGCGAAAACGATGTGGAGACCCATAAGATCGAAGCCTGACCCTGCCATTTCAGTTCATAGTGACATAAGTCGATCATGGCAATCACATTTCGAGCGCTCTTTGGTGTCTCGTGGTTTGGAACTAGATAAATTTGGTGTCTTGATGAATGCAAGCACTAGCTGTTGAAGTTGGTTTGAAAAAACAAATGCAAGTGCTTTTTGTTGTGTCCAGAGATGAGAAAGTGCTAAGTCAGTTTATAAACTAGAATGCTATAATAATATTTTTTAAAAATGAAAAATGAGCAAGTAGACTAGACTCTATCATATTCGCGTGCGGGTGCGCAATTGTTAGGCACACTTGGCCTTTAGCGCAATCGCGGATAATTAATGGCACTAATCAACAATCCATTTATTTTTTTATTTTTATTTTCGAAATTATAATTAAAATAAATTATTGATTCCTAACGAAGCAGTGCCACTGTTCATGTATGAATTGTAGTTATTTTATTAAATTTAATTTTTTAATTTTAATTAAATGTTTATGTCCAAGAGTTGCAATTTTTCAGATGAGGCAGTTTTTCGGACAATGAAGAGTTGTGTCAAAATAAACTCTTTTTCGAACAATAAAGAGTTGTATCCTAATTAACTGCTCTTGAGACACGAAGTGGTGTGTCCAAAATTAACTGTTCTTTGAACACGAATAATTATGATTGAATGAAACTTTTGAGACATGAAAAGTTATCTTCTTTCAAGTATTATACATTGAATGACTCTGTTCATTTTCAGATTGTTAACTTCTTTTTTCGTTCTTTTTTCCAAAAGATATACGGCCATTATTTCCAATTATTTCCCTTGAGAGATCTTTAAAAAATATCAGAATTACCATATGCTATTCTCATTGAGATTTTATTATATTCTAAAAGATATTTGTCGAAATCATTAGTAACGTTGTGGGTCGAATAAATCTTTAAATAGAATACTGTCACGATTCAAAGTCTCATTCTATTGTTCATTTCATCCGATCATATTTTTTCAACACTCGCATGTCCCAAAAATGGGCACGAAGTACCCCTTTTTTTTTTTTTTTCCTTTCTTTCTTTCTTTATGACTCCGTTACAAAGCGAATCCAAGAAAGGTTCAGACATGAGCGAGGATGATGGTGACGTGCATGGAGGATCCGATGAGAGTCAGAGAAAGGCGCGTGGATTGAGTGATCATCGGCGTCTCTCTTGTTGAGTAGCAACGTTGATTTCAGCGTCCGAACCCACCGGAGCTTTGAGTGTTGTGAAGGCAAAGGGCAAAAGGGCAAAAGGCGACATGTGGTCAAACCAGCTTTCATCTGTACTCAAGCACTAACCCACCATGGCCCAATCTTTTCTTGACTTTTCTCTGCATCCATAAAAAAAAAAAAACAAAAAAAAAAACCCAAAACTCCACATCCCAAAGTTGGAAAGAGAAGTCAACAAAATCAACCCACCATCTCAAATATCTAGCAAAAGAATGCAGAACCCCTGTTTTGATCAATGAAATAAACAAAAACCATTCTTTAGATGCGCGTTGAATTTGACCATCTTCAGCCAGAACAAGGTTCAGAGATCGACATTATTGACCAAGAGCTCGAAAGTCCTAACACGGGCCTGGACGCTTACCGTTAAAAACACGACGGTCCATCCTTAACATCGGTGAGTGATTTTATTACAACGAGCACTTTTCATCTGTCCATTACGTTACTCAATAAAATATATGCTCAAATTATAAAAAAAAAAAGAAAAATCCTTGCATGTTCAGAAAGAAAGAAAGCGAGCCTCTTACTTTGCTGTCAATGGCATCTCCGCTGTACACGCAGAAGCATCCAAACCATCGGTTTCGTAGAGTCCAACTCCTCCACGCACTTGGCTTTTGTCCCTATCAGATGACGGGGATCGGCAGCAGATCAAGCACATTGGAGATTCAATGCTCATGAATGTCAAAACCTACCGGAGAAGAAACGCTCTGCCAGACTCTTCTGGACAGGGTTGGCCCACGATGTGACGTGAACACAAAAGGGGTATTGGAAGAAGCAGACGAAGTTGTATTCACCTACTGTGCCCCCTGCAAATTCGTTCTTTATAACTGGATGATGCCACCAACATAGCATCTCTCTCTTTTTTTCTTTTTCTTTTTTTTATTCTTCGTTTATTTCATAAAAAATAATTTTTCCAAAATATATCTTTTGGACAAATAGAAAACTTCCCCGCTAGGTCAAAGGCGGGCCGGGCCATTCGGGTCGAAAATAAGCAAATATTATAAATGTTAAGGGTTAGCATGCGAAATATGAGATTGTAGTTTCAGAAGTAAATCGGGGATTGGTGAGGAGGATTGGCAATGAAGCCAAAAGCAGAATTACCTTTTTCATGACAAGTTTGATATGATGATTGAATTGGCTCTGATTCATATGAATTCTTCAGCTATCGAATTATTTACTTTTGCCTTTTGCCTTTTTTCACGAGCCCTCGCATCATCACCCCCAAAAAAAAAAAATAATAA
Source organism: Psidium guajava (assembly GCA_016432845.1). Taxonomy (NCBI): domain Eukaryota; kingdom Viridiplantae; phylum Streptophyta; class Magnoliopsida; order Myrtales; family Myrtaceae; genus Psidium; species Psidium guajava. The sequence continues at coordinate 3,819,191 of CM028224.1, forward strand.
TAATAATAAAAGGGCCTATTTTTTCTTTACCATGTAAACCCAATTTCTACCTAACTTCTTTCTGGGGTAAAATTTAATTCGAGTACGACGTGGGCGGCACCGATGAATAATTTAAACATGAATTAATAAATTTACTCCAAGCTATCTTTTTAAAAACCAAAAATCCTAAACTGATATATTCGAGAGGAATTTACCATAAATCGATGTACTTGCGATAAACATACCCTTTGTTATTTTTCCTAATTTATACCATCAAATTACCGAGTTAAATGACACATGATAGTTGATAGATGTATCTATTTGAAATTTTTATCCTTTGTTTGTCATTGGAGTATCGATTTGAGATTTTTCATGATATTAACTCAATTTAACGAAAACTAACATAAGTTAAATTTAACACAAGTGCATTAATTTGGGGTTTTTTATTGTCAAAAATTAATTTTAAGGGTAAATTTATCACAACTGTACCGGTTTAGGATTTTTGAGTGGTCAATAAAATATTTTTGAGTAAATTTATCATATATGTTTCGGTTTAAAATTTTTTTATGATCGAAAAAATAGTTTGGGACAAATTTATCAGAGAAGTGCTGATTTGAGATTTTTTATGACTAAAAAATAATTTGAAATATATTTATTATAAATATATTAATTTGTGATTTATCGTGATGTTAATTACGGTGGGGGATGTACGTAAGGTGGACTAATTGCATGTTATTCCAAAAGTCAAACGGATGGGGGCCGATTAGATTATTTTGGGAGACCAAAGAAAGAAAGAAATTAAAAAAACTAAATAATTATGGGTTTAGCGAAGTGGGGGGAAGCGGTTAACGGCAGTCGCGGTCAAAGAGTCTAACGTGTCCGTCCGTTCGATCAGATCACACGCAGTCAAAGAACGGCTCCGATCTTCCCGCTCCCCTCTCCTCCTCCATTTCTGCCTCTCTTTCCCAAACTACTTCTTCCTCCTCCTCCTCCTCCTCCTCCTCCTCTTCTTCTTCTTCTTCTTCTTCTTCACTTCACTGTTTCACTGAAGAGATGCTAGATCGCCGCCGCTGAGCTCCGCTAACTTTGCTCCTCTTCCGCCCCCCGCCGCCCCCCGCCGCTCCCGCCCAATGTCATCTCCTCCTCCTCCGCCTCCGCCGCAGCCGACTTCGCCGGAGCCGGCCCCGCAGCGCTTGCTCCCGGGCCACCGCCCTCCCCTGCCCTCGCGGGTCATCACCCCGCTCGCCACCTCCGCCGCCGCCTTCTCATGCCTCCTTCTCCTCCTCGTCCTCTTCCGCAAGCTCACCCGCAAGCGCACCGCCCCCGCCGACGACTCCAAGCCGCCGCACCGGTTCTCCTACTCCGTCCTCCGCCGCGCCACGAGCTCGTTCGCCGCGACGAACCGCCTCGGCCAGGGTGGCTTCGGCTCCGTCTTCTCCGGCTCCCTCCTGCCGCTGAACAAGCCCATCGCCGTCAAGCTCATGGACTCCGGCTCTCTCCAGGGCGAGCGGGAGTTCCAGAACGAGCTCTTCTTCGCTGGTATTCTAAATTCGCCTTACACGCTCCCTGCGCTGGGGTTTTCGTTCAATAAGAAGCGTCGCAGAATGTTGATAGTCTACGAGTTGATGCCTAACGGTAATCTCCAAGACGCACTGTTACATAGAAAGTGTCCGGAGTTGATGGAGTGGAAAAAGAGATTCTCTGTTGCGGTTGATATAGCGAAAGGTATGGAGTATCTCCACTCTCTAGATCCGCCTGTTATTCATGGTGACATCAAGCCAAGTAATGTGCTTTTGGACCAGTACTTCTCGGCCAAAATCGGGGACTTTGGCCTCGCAAGGTTGAAATCGGAAAATCAGTGTGAAATTACCGTGTTGGAGAGTGATTTAGGGAAGGAAAATGGTGGATCTGAGGCTAATAAGGTCGAGGTTGAGAGTAATGGTGCTGGTGCTGCTGTAGAGGATGCTGGATCTGTTCTCGAGGATACTGAGAGTGTGGCGACCACCGCATTCGAGGAATTCAACGCAGGCAGCGTGGATCAGTCGCCCGAGAGTTTTGTTAGGATCCCAATATCGGAGACGTCACCTGAGGCGGTGACAGCATCTCCACAGACTATAGGAGGCGTGGCAACTACATCACCGGAGGCGAACTGTGATAAGATGAGTGTTGATAGTGGGAAGAGGGGCTATAAGGGGATGATGAAGAGTGTTTCCGGGAAGGATTGGTGGTGGAAGCAGGATAATGGGACTGCGCAGACTGGAGTGGTGAAAGATTATGTGATGGAATGGATTGGAACTGAGATCAAGAAGGAGAGGCCAAAGAGCGACTGGTTGGGGGCTGGCTCTTCAAGCAGTGGGACCGTTACGAAACCAGAGAAGAAGAAGAATAGAAAGCGGTTGGAATGGTGGGTATCCATGGATGAAGAGAAAAATGTGAAGAGCACGAAGAAGGAGAAAAGAAGGCCAGCGAGGGAGTGGTGGAAGGAGGAGTATTGTGATGAACTCGCGAGGAAAAAGAAGAAGAAGAAACGGCGAATGGGGGTTAGCGATGATAATTATGCTGAAGAAGATTGGTGGCCCAGGGATGAGGACTTATACGCGGATAGGAAGAAGAAGAGTAAGAGTAGGAGCAGGAGGAGCAGTAGAAGTAGTGTGGACTGGTGGTTGGATGGACTGAGTGGAGAGCTATGGAGAGGCCGACGGAATAGCCATGATTTCTCCGGAGAGATTCCTAGGAGTGGTGGTATTAGTAGCACTCCCAGTATGAGGGGAACTGTTTGTTATATTGCCCCTGAGTACGGCGGCGGAGGCGATCTCTCAGAAAAGTGTGATGTGTACAGTTTTGGAGTGTTGTTGTTGGTTCTTATCGCAGGACGTCGCCCGCTTCAGGTATCTGGCTCACCCATGTCTGAATTCCAGCGTGCCAATCTTTTATCTTGGGCTCGTCATCTCGCCCGAAGGGGAAAGCTTCTTGATTTGGTTGATCAGTCTATTCAGTCTTTGGATAGCGAACAAGCACTTTTGTGCATCACGGTTGCTTTACAATGTTTGCAAAAGTCACCAATACGCAGGCCTTCCATGAAGGAGGTGGTGGCAATGCTTACAGGGGTCTCTGAACCACCGCAATTACCATCAGAATTGTCTCCTTCGCCTCCCGCCCGGTTTCCTTTTAAGTCGCAAAGGAAAGTCCGGTGAGTTTGCAACATCTGAACTATTGACGCACTTACTTCATCTTTGTGGATGATCCGTGTAAAGAAATCTGTATTTGTATTTTTCATGTTTTTATTTAATGGATTTGGGTTTTTCTTCACATGCTTCTCTATCTGTGCTGATATAATTTGCAAATTTAGAATGTTCCTTGTAATTGTCATAGTTTGGGAGCTACTGAGAATCAATACATGGGCGCCCTCCCCTCTTCATCTTTCCTTTACGCAATGTTTCTGGAATGCAAAAGTGTGTGCTTTCCTGCAGATGGTCTGTGTTCCACATTCCTGTGATGAGTTCATTAGTAAATTTCACTAGTTTCTCATATCTGAACATTCCGTCATTCTTCTATTTCCCTTTTCAGCTCCCCTGAAAAGAAACTAGCTCTGTTTATCTTTTTCTGCTGGATTGAAGGTACATGTAATTTAGTACCATCGTGGTTAAGGCGTCCAGACCAAAAAGGGCAGCAGAGAAAGGACATGTTAGGACACTAATTGTTCTAAATCCAGAGTCGCAATCAATGGGATTTCAGTGAAAGGTTGCCAACTTGCATAACTCTGTAACCAGGCAATGTCTGTTCATTGCAATAATATCATATGAATCCATATTTTGGGTAACATGAAATCTGTTCAGCAGCATAGTTTTGAGATATATTCATCGCATGCATAATAACTTCCACAAGAGGACACTACTTTCCTTTCCTTTCAAGTTATTAATTTTCAACTTAAGGAGAATATTTGGTTCAGGACTTCCGCTTAAGAAGTCTTAGGGCATGTCTGGCTAAACTTTAACTTTTGAATGATATGATAAAATCCAGTTTCCCCTGACGGACCGATGAGTTATGTCTCTCTCAAGCAGTAGATTGAGTTGAAATGATACAGGCATCTGGGCGCAATCTTGATCCAGCTGTCACCTTTTGCTTCAGTTTGGATGGATGAATTTTGGGTTGTTTCCCCAATCCAGCGTGGACAATTGATACTGCTTGAGAATGGGAGTTCATGATTAGTCCTAGCATAAGCTGACCAGAATTGTGGAGAGATTTTGGCAAATTTGTCAATCATGGTCTTAGCATGCCGATAGACATTGAGGTCCTACGTGATGACACACCCGGAAGTGGAATATGGTTTGCATAATTACTTGTTTCTTTGCTCTGTACTCTCTCATAGATTATTGTAAGGAATATGAGATGGGGAAATGCTAGATTGTTGTGTTTTGAGTCGGAAATACTGTTCTTGCACCCCATTTACCTTCTGCACATTGCTTTATTGCTGCAGCATGTCTTACAAATGCTAATTTGGTGAGGCTCGCAATCTTTGGCTATAATTGTATTTTTTTTTCTCCCAAAGCTTGTAGCCTTCAGTTGTATTGGAGAGAAGATCTATATATTAAGTTAATGGTTTTGCCGGAAGTTGCCTTTGGAGTAATTATCGCTTTTCCTTTGTACATACTTGGAAGTCTATACCTCTTTGGCTTTGATTGATGCACGAGATTCATGGACCTTCAACCTTAGGCGACTCGTTAGAAGTACACATGGTCACCCCTCTCATGCATGGCATTTGTTTGCACACCAGTTTAGCCTCAGACCATATGCATAGCAATTTACGAATTCTTTCAAGCTGCTTTCTTGGTTGATGGCAAATTCAAGCACAGTTGAAGAATTAGCAATCCAGTTGCGGTTAATCGGAAAAGAACGAACTGATTCTAACTCCAAAGGAGAGCCAAGTGGGTGAGTACTTGGATTAGAGCTCCCAAACCAATTTTTGCAACTCATGTTTAATGGGCCCAATGTAGAGTGGCTAACTCGATTGGCGACAAATTAGGGCCAAATGGGTCATGCTGGATTTGCTTGAACGGCCCATATTTCAACTCATTTGCCATTCTAACAAAACGGGTGTGGGGACTTAGCCCATACTAAACTAAAAAAAACTCAAAATTGAGATCGTGCTCCTCTGTTCTCCTGTTTTCGCCGATTCCCATCCGTAGGTAGCTTGATTTCACGTTCGAAATCACTTATGTGCCCTTCTTTCTTGAACCATCATTGCTTTCGACACTAGTGATCGAATCGATGCATTCATGCTCTTCTTTCTGGTCGCTGCTCCCAACGATTGGGCATCAAATAGTTTCTAAGCGACTTTCTTTTTATCGGTAGTGCTAGAACCCTAGATCAATCACTGACGAAACTATAAAAGAAGTTAGAAAAACTGGAAGATTTCTTTTCTAAATGTATTGTTAGTGATCTGGTAGTTTGTGGAGGTTAAGGAGATGCAGTGTGAAGTACAATTTGTAAGGAACATTGTATGCAATTTTTCAGTCATCGGGTGGTCCCGGGAGCATTCGGGTTTGTTTATTGTGTGTTGCCAAGTCGAAATTGGTAAGAATTGGAGCCCGATTGACTTGGGTATGGATTTGGTCCAAGTCATGTCAGGTATACTTCACTAAAATCGTTTTCCATGAAAATGGATCGATTGGGTCGGACCCATTTTCATGTTGACCCATTTTCAACCAACGTAAACCCAACCCGACATAGCGTTTTGATAGGACTAAGTGTATATGCTCTTCATTCTGAGGCTGAACACACGTCTTAAGATCTCATTTACAAGTATTTCAAGAAATAATTATTCGCAAATATCGCTATCTTTGATTCGCTAGAAAACTTAGAGGTGAACTTACTTGGATATGGATACCACCAAACTCTTACTAACATTCCCAGTCTCCAAATTAAAATTCTATAAACTTTAGGTCAGTACAAGAGTTTGGTGGCCGTACTGGATATGATAGTTAATCAAATGCAAGCATCCTCAAATACTATAAGGACTTGAAATGATTGTGCAAGATTTCGGCCTGTTGCTTCTACACCACAACCTTCTTCTTCTTTTTTTCAGATCTATTTTGATATTAATGAAGGATCGGAATCTGCAGAATCAGTTTGTGGGCTCCGAAGATTTTAGGGATTACTAAACGAGAACGGGCTAAACTTGGCTTCCCAGCTAAACCATCGAAAGATGCGATGCTATTTAATCATAATTCGGCAACTTTTTTATTTTTCTTCTAAAAAATGAGGACATTATCTGCATGTTATAATTGGAATTAAGTGATTAATTGCCTTGTGTTTTTTGCATGGACGTATGCTGTGAACATACCCAAGCAATTAAGAATGTGAACATCGTACATTTTCTAGGATACATACAAAAAAAAATCACAAATCTATTGCATTTGTATCAATTTAGTCATAAACCTTTTAACTGGGTCAATTTAGACTTGATCTTGTTCACATTAGTACCAATTCAGTCTATCCAATTAATTTAGACTAAAAATTATTCATGTAGATGCTAGATCCTATGTGGCACAGTTGGAGTTGATGTGGATATCCACCATCCATAGACCATGGCCGATAAGGGGTTAGCCTTGCCTGGGCAAGGGGAGAGCACTAGTGACCCCTACCCCTTGCCCAAACGCTCACGCTCACTGGCTATATCTACAAATATATATATAATTAATGACTACGTCAATGCTGGCCATGCCTCGTAGGATCGTTGACATTCACGTTAGTTATTTCTAGCTTAAATTGGCTAGATAGTTTGCTTGGCACAAATGTGAAAATATTTATGATTAAATCGGCTCAATTAAAATGTTTATAATTGAACTATTACTAATGTAACATGTTTATTTATTTATTTTTGACTTTCCTACATTTTCTGCATCCATTTACTGTGACGGGGCTGTCCTGAGGTTTGGCAACTGGGACATGGCCAAAAGAGATATGTCACGGATTTCCCACTTTACTCTGTGCAAGAGTGGAAAAATCAAAAGTTATGCTTTCATGGGAGGCATAGCTGGGAACCCCCCGCGGCTCATATAAATGAATATATCGACCTTGGTGGTCCTGTATGCTTCTTTTACCAAATCAGCTAACGAACGCAAGAAGAACTTGTCGGCAACTTCACTCGTCGAAACTCAATAAGCCGACTGAAGAAACATGGCAATCGAGAGGGAGTCGAGATTTCTTTCCACATCCCAAGGTTGCAAAAGTAGGTAAAAACCTATTTCACGAGCATCGTGATATCTAGGGGTGAGCGGTTCCAGATTCCGGATAGGTTCCACCTGGAACCTACCCGCTAGTACAGGTTCCTAATTTTTTAGAACCTAGAACCTACCCTTCAAACCGCGGAACCTAGAACCTACCCTGTTACAGGTTCCAGGGTCCGATTCCAGGGTACTCGAGAACCTATCGATTAATGGAGAGGCTTGTTATTAAAAAAAAAAGGCTTTTAATGAAGTTGGGATACGCGGGAAACAAGATGCAGTCCTAAGAAATTTTGCAGGGTAGCTACATTTTTCACACGCTCTCTTTCAAGCAATCATTCTCAAGTAGGGGTGAGCAGTTTCAGGTTCCACTTTGAATCTAAAACCTACATATCAGAACAGGTTCTTCATTTTTCGCTCCAAATTATATAGTTATCATTGGACGCCATAGAACATTGTATGATCGTGTGAAGATATATAAATATAAATAAAAAATTTATGTTGGGATCTAGGGTACAGGTTCCAGGTTCCAAGTGGTGGAACCTGGAACCTACCCGCTAGAACAGGTTCCTCAATTTTTGGAACCTAGAACCTACCCTACATACCTTGGAACCTGAAACCAGACAGGTTCCTACAGGTTCCGGTTCCAGGTTCTCGGTTCTACCCTGGAACCATGCTCAGCCTAGTGATATCGATAACGATGCCGAATACGTCCATCAATTAAGTCCTTTTTGTGTGTGTGTGTGTGTGTGAACGAGAGCGCAGGTCGTGTTTTTGACTTGAAAAGTGATTGGAATAATCCGTTATGATGAATTTGCGTTTTCTTCAGACAAACTATCATGATTTTACTTTCACTTTTGGAGAATAATCTCTCGTCTATTGGATCACGGCAGCATCAACTCGCGATCATAAAATCTATCGTTTCTCTATGATGGGGGAAGACTTTCTCTCCACCCTTTTTAACTCTTTCGCTACTGATTTGGACCTCCTTTTTTGAACATTCTGTCGTAAATTCCTGAGAAAGGTAGTATGAATGCCTCCCCTTTCACATTTGCCGCAATCACTAACAATGATCAAGAGAAAGATAGAGATGCTTGGGACAACTGTAAATGGGGCTTCATTTCTCATCACGTGGAACTCATTTTGCAGGTGACGATGGATGGGCGTCGGCGAATGACGTTCTCACGAAGCCATCACATGTATAGTATTAGATTTGAGCTGTTCGAAAAGATTTGAAGTCGGGATTTCCTGCTATGATACAATGTGAGATTTTCTAAGGCCACTACCAACTATTCTAAAAATTTAAGTTGTTAGATGAATATGCGGTTTAATGTTTAAAGAAGTAAGTGCACTAAAAGCCCTAAAACTTGGCATGAAATTGAAATTGAGTCCTACAACTTATAAAACGTGCGATCAAGTCCTAAAACTTGTCAAATTAGCGCAATCAAATCCTTTTGTTTACTCTGTCTAATTTGGCTAACACAAAATGCTGACATAACTTATTATTTTTTTTTTATCCTCCGTGGCACTGATATGGCTAAAACATGAAACATGAGGATAAAATGATGTCGTTTTGAACCACATATGATTTTTTTGATTTAAAAATTATTTAATATGGACAAAAAACAGAGCTAAAATTACAAAGAAGAAGAAGAAGAAGAAAAACGGCTAGAACTTGCAAGGTCCTTGCCTCTCCCACCCCCCAGCATTATCGGATGGGGGGGTGGCTGGCTAACGGTTAGTGAGGGTCGCCTCGTAGGCGAGAGTTGTCAATCCTCTCCCAAATCCGACCGTAGGCTCTTTTTTCCCACAATGGTAGGGAGGCGGCGGCAAGGATCCTGCAAGTCCTCGCCATTTTGCTTCTTTTTTTTTTTTTGAAAAAAGAATTATCCTTTTTTAGTATAAAATAATAATGTTTAAACAGAAAACTCTATGTGGATTAAAACGATGTCGTTTTAGCCTCATCCATCATATTATAGCCATGTTAGCGTCATGTAAGAGATAAAAAAAATAATAAGTCAAGTCAAGATTTTCAATTGCACTAATTTGACAAGTTATGGGACTCAATTGTACTTTTCATAAGTTGTAGGACTTAATTACATTTTCATGATAAGTTTTAGAATTTTCAGTGCACTTATCACAAGCTGGATGTTGGAGTTACTTAAATTTTGTAAACACTGCCGAGCAAACTTGCAAGTATATATAGCTTGTAAGGAAGCGGTACCAAGTGCCTTATGTGCCAATTAAGAATATTGATATCCTCACTAGTTCTCACGAGCTTATGCAGTATTTTCTTCTTTCTTCACCTGCTCTTTCAGTGTCATTGATTAAATTTTGCCAGTTCAACGCAGTTGTCCATAGTCTTATACCAATTAAGAAGATTAATAGCAAACAGCTGCTATTCATATGCATACTTACATCAATTTTAAGGGAATAACTGAAACTATGTTTCTGTATTGAGTACTTTTTTTTTCCTACAAATATGTGACAATAATTTCAGTTTAGTTACCATGAATAGATTAAAGTTATCTTTTTGTCATGCAATTGATCGAACCAACATTTTTTGGAGTTTCGTACTTAAGATTCAAGCTTTTGTTTTTCCAGGGGTGAACTTGATTTCATGGTAGAATCTGAAACTTGAAATTGGATTGGTGGAACACCTATCTAGTTTCAAATTTTAAGTTATGCAGGGTAAGTTTCGGATTCCAAAAATTGAGGAACCTACTCTGACGAGTAGGTTTCGGGTTTCAGATAGGTGGAACTTGTAACAAGTTTCTATTTTTTTTCTTAGTATATAACTTCACGCAATCTTACGGTATTCCATGGCGTTTGATAATGAGTGTGTGATCTGAAACCATTAGTTTGAGCTTTCATTTTCAGTGATATTTATGCTAAGACTTTTATTTTGTTGATATTTCATATTTATTCACGTCTCTAAATAGTTATGGTAAGTGGATTGTAACGGTAAATAGTAGTTATTAAATGTGATAATTTTACTATAATTGCTTGATTAAGAATGCAGCTGAAACTTGAGTTGACTTTGGAACCTATAATATAGTAGGTTTCAGGTTTCAAAGTATGCAAAGTAGGTTCTAGGTTAAAAAAAAATGAGGAACTTGTTTCGATAGATAGGTTTTGGTGTTTAGGTGAAGCCTGTACGGAACTTGAAAATTTTTCTCTTGGAGCTAAAACATACCAGGTATTTATACTTAAAAACATTTATGAACTATTTGTTAGATTCAAAATTTGAGATAGTTTTCATCATTTTTTTTCCCATTGGATGACAGCTAAATGGGACATAACTTGGTAAGATAGAAATTGGATTTATGCCACTATTCAGTTGTACGGTTTTTTTTTTCCTATCAATTGTTTCATTTTGTTTCCATTTGAAGACCATATCCAAAACAATCGGTTTTTGTCTCTTTATGGGTAATGTAGTGGAATTATCTAGAGGTGAGCGGTTTCAAATTCGTGTCCAGGCTCCACCTCAAACCTGAAACCTACTTGTCGAGACTTGTTTCTCATTTTTGGAATCTGAAACCCGCTCTGTCATAGGTTCTAGGGTTTGTTCCAGAGTTTACTCGAGAACCAGTAATTTCATTTTTTTTTTCATTTTCAGTTAAGCGAAATGAAAGTAAACACAATAACAAAAATGAAAATTTCGCACTTGTCAATAGCAAGAATTCATAAAAAGATGAACACATAAAATAAATAAAAAATCAAAACATGTAACGTATAATCTAAATTATAAAACTTTAATCCTCAATTACCATAAAAAAAATTGCGCCAAATTCTAACCACTTGAAATAAAATAAAAAAGGCCAAAAGTTTATAATAAGAAAGCCAAAATGCACAAGTCAATTTCTAATTTAGGGCTTTATGAGATCCGATTTCAGTTCCTCCGAGAATAATGAACCAAATTGCAAGTACAGGTCCCCAAAAATATGGAACTAGGAACCAGACTGGATCTCACCAAAACCTAAAACTGAATTGGTTCCCACCGGTTTGATTCCCTATGCTATCCTAGAACTATGCTCACCCTAGAATTATTGTATTACATAAAGCCCATTCATGTGTCGCGTGGGTATTTAGGTGGATAGGGCCTGGTGTTCCTTACCTAAGCTTTAATTAAAGTGATTATGCTAATCCGAGGAGATTTTCAAGAATCTCTCGACACTGGAGGCCCATCAAATGGAGAATATATAACTCAAACACACCCTAGCATAATTAATACAATTCTTCGTCTTCTCCTATCTCCTATCTCCATCTCCATTCCAGCTCAACGCTTAGAGCTCCTCCATTAGTTTATACTTTCAGGAGCAACATGTTTCCTTTACAACCCAGCAACGATCTGTTCTATCACCAACCAAATCAGAACCCGATTCCGGAAGATCTGATCATTCATGATGATCAAGATCTTCATGGCCTTTGTTTTACCAACCGAAGGGACAAGAACAAGGGCTTGGACGAATCTGTACTCATATCTTTTAGCGGAGGCAACCAAAGCCATGAAGATTGTGATCCTAAGAAGGCAATGCATCGAGACGTCGAACGGCAGAGGCGGAAAGAAATGAACACCCTTTACGCGTCTCTCAGATCATTACTCCCTCTCGAATATGTTAAGGTAATCAAAGAGGTTCTCTTTTTGTTTTTCGATACTTTACCCTAAATTAGGGTTTTTGTGCATGGGATTTTTAGGGGAAGCGAGCTACATCGGATCATATAACCGGGGCCATCAATTACATAAACGATCTAGAAGGGAAGATCAATGCGATGGGAAGAAGAAGAGAGGAATTCAAGAGGGGTAAATCTGTTTATCAGGGCTCTCTCGGACCAGAAATTTGGAGCTCCAGTACCAATTGTTCAGCGAGAGCTTTGAGTGTAAGGCCCCGTCTGGATGGAGTGGAAATAGTCATCCGAAGTGCTAACTCCAGAGACCAAGACCATAATTTTCCATTATCAAAGGTGTTGCAACTACTGCTGGAAGAAGGAATTAGTGTAGCAAGTTGTGTTTCTACTAGAACTAGTGAAATGATATTCATCCACACCATCCAGTCCGAGGTATGCTGTGATAATCTCATGAAAAATTGTTGTAGAAACTAGGGTTTTATGTGTTATCTTAGTTCTCGAGGGAAAAAAAAAATCTAAGTACAAAGAATTCATTGCCTCATTTTCTCGTTGTTTCTACTTCAGGCTTGCCATACTGGGTGCCTGGACATAGCTCAACTGCAATCGAAACTTGATGAAGTTCTAACTGACTACTGAGTGAGAGACACGGCTTTTGCTACTTGATTTCCCTTATCATTACAGCCCTTGGATGAAGAACTATTGTGTAAGCAATTTTTCTCTTGCTGTGTACAAGAAGAAGGGTTTCAATCCCACAAGACTTGGGTTTTCAAGAACTTTTGCAAGGTCTGATCTCAATCAGTTTGCTAGCGTCCAAGCGAAACCATTTTACAGTTAGTGCACCCAAATCACCGTTATATTATCTAACTTATTGCTATCTAGACATGGATTGTGTATATGACTCGACATATGAGCGTTTTTCCGGGGAAAATGTTCAATTTGTAAGGCAGTAGAGACTAGAGAGTACAGTCAGACTGCATGCTACTTGGCTTTCCTTGGTTACCAGGGGATCTTGTGTCTCGACAGATGTATCTTAATGTTAACTCTCAAAGAAAGTTTAAGGACTGAAAGGAATATACAGCAAAGTGATAATTAGAGGAAGTAGCAGATTCAATATATTTGGTGAATGAGACATTATTTCCGACCTTGCTATCGCTTTCTTTTTTTCGAGGATTTGGTTAGAGATTTCTTTTGAATCTAATAAACCATTAAATCTTAGAAATTGGTTTGAGTGCCTAAGTTGCATGAAAAACACTGAAAATTACACTAGCCTATGAGAGCCTATTCTGAAACTTGAATTCTCCTGTGACTAAAGCTAGTTTTTGTGTTTTTACTGTCATTTACGGGCTTATGCTTCTATGGATGGAGGCAGGCAGGTTTCAAACTCAACGTTTGACTGCAGATTTACACCGTCCTAGTGTTGTGATTCGTACTCGGCCAGGGTTGTGTTGACTGCTGATCACCATGGACTTTCTGCAAATGTTCTGAAATCAAACCGCGAATTTATGACCCAGATCATGTTTGTCAGATCGCTTGGTACATAAATGCGATGTTCATGGCTGAAGACAATTCGATATAGGTGCTCCATATGTCTGTGCTCCCACTACTTTTCATTTCTTTGAACTACTGTGATCCTATGACTTGTAAAATAGCATGTGTTGGTGGAAATCAGTGTGTAAGTCAAAAGGTCGGCAACCAGTTAGTTTTTATTCCATGTTGTGTAGACAGAGTTTCGGTTAAAAGTTAGGTAGTCATCATACCGTAGAAATTTATGGGCACCCACCATTTAAAATATACAATGTAACAACTTGTATGGATCATGCTGTTTTTTTTTTTATGCTGTTTACATTTATTCATGAATTCATTTCTAATTTTTTTTTCAATCGCAAGTGATGGCTTTGAAAGTGCAATTATGCCAGCGGAATAGAAGTCTAGTGAAACAAATAAACAGGTCCTGCCTTGAAAGGACCTAAATGGTATATACCCAAGTACATGGGTGGATATAAATAGCCATTCAAGTAGAATCAAAGAGCTCTTGGGAGTTAGTACTATGGTCATGTGAGGTTGACCAGAAACATTCTTAAAAAAGTCCTAAACCTATTACAATTGTGCTAATTCAATCATAATATATTTTTTTGCTTCGACTAAAAAAATCATAATATTTTTTTTTTTGCTAATTTAGTCCTAAATCTCTTGCAATTGTGCCATTTCAGCAATGCTATGGCAAATTTTTAATAATTTTATGTATTTCTTTTCTTTTCTTCTCTTTTCTTTTTGGGGTTTGGGCCGAAAGCCTCCTACTGGCCACTAGCCAAGGGCCTGCGAGCCCTCCCCCAATGTCCGACAGTTGTGGCGAGGATTGTGAGCCATCATCCAACAATTGATGAGGGTCGCTCACCCTCGCTATAGCTGGGCAAGGATCATAAGCCCTCACCCAGGGTTGACAACGTCCGTAGGCCCAAACCCCCCCCCCCCCAAAAAAAAGGTGGAAAATGTTATTTAAAAATAAATATAAAAATTAAGAAAATATATTAAAATTTTGCCACTTCAACTCGCAGGCCAAATTGATTGAATTGCCATAATTGCAAAAGATTTATAACTAAATTGACAAAAAAAATCGGTCCTAAGCTATTATATTTGGTCAGTTTAGTCCTAAACCTTTCGACAACTTCCCAATGAAGTTTTTCTAGCTAATTTTGGCCGAAAATTATTGGCTTGGACGTCTACATCGATAATTTTTGTAATTATTTTTAAAATCTTATGATTTTTTTAAAATACAAAAAATGTTCACGTCAGCACCAGCCATACCACATGGCATAGCCGGCATCCGCGACTGCAATTTCTGATCAAAATTGGGGAGAATGACTATATTGACAAAAAGGTTAGGACTGAACCAACGTACACACACAGTAGGTTTACGAATTTTTTTTTTATTATTATTATCGTTGTCGTTGTTGTTGTTTTGGCAACTTTCCCTCATTATTTGACTGACTTTATGCTTGTACGAGCTTATTCTATAGTGCCTTCGTCCTTTTAAATCGTTCGAGCATCTCCGAATCGGCCGGACGGTCGAGAGGGCGGGCGCTCTTTCGTCAAGGTGCTAATCGCTATATTTAACATAAAAAAAAACTGGCTAATCAGCAGCTGGATTTTTGGCAAATTCCAAGACTTCTGTTTTTTGCCCCCATTCGTTCAATCACATTCACATTCTCAAGCCGCGCCTCCTAAGATCCTCCTAATTTCTTCACATTCCCGGACGGATTTAATCCCAATTTTTGTTCGTTATCGTTCCACGTTCAGCTTCAAAATAAGCCACGGGCCCGCAGCTAATGATCCCAATTCAATTAATTACACACGTCCGACCCGTTCCATGACGATTTAATTCCGATTTACGAGAAAGATCAAGGTGTCGCTTTCCGTAATCGGGTCGTTCTCCAACCCAACAACCGGTGGCTTCTTAATTGATTATCAAAACGGAGGGGGATGGATTGCTCGGTCAAGCTCGTTGCGGGCTGATACTGTCAAGGTGTTCAGATAAGAAGAAGAATGACGCCGTCGCTCGTTGAAACCAAATTAGACAGTACCCAAGGGTACAAAAATTAATGGGAAGATTGTCCGAAAAGATCTCAACGGCGGTAAATTTAGTTTTAAACCTTTCAATTGTGCCAATTTAGTCCTGAACCTTTTTTCTTTTCCTTGTGGTCGAAAAAGGATTTCATTCATTAAGCAAAGCGAGAGTTGCAAAGAAGGCTTTCGAAACTAGCAAGCCCCAAATAGTTGTAGAATAAAATAAATCCCAGAAAGTAAATGAAAAAAATAAACTTTGTAACTAAGAGCACACTCTCATCTGTTGAAGAATAAATTTGTCATCGTGAATGATTGCGGCTGATCATTAGATTCAGTAATAGGCACATGTCAAGATCTCCCATGCCTTTCGCAACGGCTTGCATTGCGCATCTAGATTCGATATCCCATCACTATCGTCGAGCGGTAACACCAATATCAAAATTATGAAAGAACACAGATCAAATATCCATAAGGAACCTCCAAATCTATATTTAGATCTAGCTCGGGGATAGTGAAACTTCAGGAACTATACCTAAGTTTAAATCGGAAGGGGATAGCAGCCGAATCTTGAAGTGGTTGTGGAGCCACGTTATGAAGATCTTCCTCTATTACTGTCGACTGAACAAATGATCGAACTGGTCTTCACATTCACATAACATCAGCTGCAAAAACTCATTCATAAAAAAAAAAAAAAAAACTCCCAATACAAAGTGGAGAGAAAAGAAAGCCAATCCAAGCAAAGAAAACAAACTCTTGAAACTCCCCACAAAAGATCCCTAAAAGTCTAGTGCTTGAATCTAATCAAAAACTAGCCGAAATCATAAAGATGGGGGCGTTAGTGAGATAGAGAGACAGAAAAAGGGAGGGGAAAGAGAGAGAGAGAGAGGGGTCCCCCTCTCCCTCAAGAAATGCACAAATTAAATTGAGTCCTAAACCTTTCCTAAACCTTTCAATTGTGCAAATTTAGTCTTAAAGTTTCAATTGTGTTAATTTAATCATAAATCTTTACAAGTTTTGCCAATTTAGTCTTAAACCTAGGATTTGTATAATTGATCGAAAGGACTATATCGATAAATTGTTAAAATTTTTTGGACTAAATTAATAACTAATAAAAAAGTTTAATACTAAATTGACACAAATTAAATTTGTAGAACTAAATTGGCAAATTGTCTAAATATTTAGGACTAAATTGATATAAATGAAATGTTTATCACTAAATTGACTGTCATATAATAGATTTAAGACTTTTTGGACAAATTTCTTCAAAATTAATGTAAGGGTATCGTAGAACATGCAGGACAATGACTCAGAATATCTCTGCAAGAAACGCAATAAAGAAATCTGCCATTTCCAATGGCAATGCTTGGCCTAACCCGACAAATGCTAGAGACACCAGCTTGAAGCTTCTGAAAGAAATTACAGACTCTTGTGTTTTTTTCCCCCCCTCATTGTCGGCTCGATTCCGAATGTCTTGACTTCCAAAGCTGACCTTCTGTCTTCACCACAAGGCTCTTTCAGCTCTGCATAGATATATCAGTTTGCACTTGTGTTTTGCTTTCTTCTTGCTTGATCATCTTGTTGTCCTCTTCATCCTTCTCTCCGATCTGTCTTCCCAGAGATTCACCCCCTTCTTTTCAGTCTTCGCCTCTTCGTGAATTTTCTTCCGGTAGGATGATTTTCTGGAGGTGTTTATGCTGCATCTTGAAATTTGACGAACGGCCAGAAATCAGGTAAATGTTTGATGGACTATAGCTGCCAATCTTCTGTAGCCAGTATGTCGATCGAGTTCGAATGAATTTGCTATGTTTTAACCAATTTTCGCTCTTTCGATGTGATCTTTTTGAAGTGTGAGCAAGAACAAGGACTACCCATGGGAAATTTACTCTCTCAAGGAGTTGCTACACGCGACTAACAACTTCCACAACGACAACAAGATCGGGGAGGGAGGTTTTGGAAGCGTTTATTGGGGTCGAACAAGTAAAGGCTTAGAGGCAATTATGTCCATTCTTTTGTTTCTATTTGAGATTATTTCCCTTCTTTCATGAGAAAGATTACGAAAGCGTGGCCTCGGTAAGACTAGGTAGAGACTCCTGCAAGCTCTATGAACCGATGTTAAACCCGACCGAATATTATTGCAGGTCGCGGTGAAAAGACTCAAAGCGATGAGCGCAAAGGCCGAAATGGAGTTCGCGGTGGAGGTGGAGATTCTTGGCAGGGTGAGGCACAAGAACCTTTTAGCGTTGAGGGGATTCTACGCAGGCGGCGATGAGAGGTTGATCGTCTACGATTACATGCCCAATCATAGCTTGATAACTCATCTCCACGGCCAACTCGCCGAAGATTGCTTGCTCGATTGGCCGCGAAGAATGAGCATCGTGCTCGGATCAGCAGAGGGTTTAGCGTAAGTGAACTCATTCAATCGCTAGCTATGTGACCTAATTACGCCTCTTGGAACCATCAAACAGCAAATCAGATTTATGGTTATGTTCGAGAATAAATGTCCTCCAAACATGTTTTATTAGAATTTCAGAATCATTAGCCATCGCATTGTAAGAACTGGATTCAGTCTAGATTTTCAACTTCCTCATGGAGATTAGGTTTCTCAGCACCTATAAATCTGAATTTTCAACACACGCTGCTCAAATTTTAGCCCGTGTTCTTTTGCAAATTTTTAAGGTACTTGCATCATGAGGCCAATCCGCACATAATTCACCGAGACATAAAGGCGAGTAATGTCCTTCTGGACAACCAATTCCAAGCAAAAGTTGCGGATTTCGGTTTCGCTAAACTCATCCCGGACGGCGTTACTCATTTGACGACAAGAGTGAAGGGAACGCTCGGCTACTTGGCTCCCGAATACGCGATGTGGGGCAAGGTTTCGGAGAGCTGCGACGTCTTCAGCTTCGGAATATTACTCCTCGAGATAATTAGTGCCAAGAAGCCACTGGAGAAGCTTCAAGGCGGACGGAAGCGCGACATTTTGCGATGGGTGACGCCGTACGTCCAGAAGGGCGCATTCGACCACATAGCCGACCCGAGATTGGAGGGGAAATACAAACTGGACGAGCTCAAATTGGCGGTCATGATCGCGATGCGATGCACGGATCATAACCCCAAGAACCGGCCGAGCATGATAGAGGTCGTGCAGTGGCTCAAGGGAGGTCTGAGGCGGAAGAAAGAGATCGGACATGTCATCGGCAAGGCCAAAGAAGATGATGGCGACGACGAGGAGAACGATAGGTACTACGAAGGCGTCATGACAAGAGAAAGGCACGGAAGGCAACAAAGGTGAGATAATTATTTGGAGGCGATCATCATTTTTGTATTTTTGGGTGTATTTGAAGTGGTGGCTTCTCTTGTCTTTGCTCATCGAGGCTTGATCATAAGATCCACGCAAGTGAAAAGCAAACGAACGAGACGACATGACCCGGTCGTCTTGGAGCTTGTCTTGTTGGAGCTTCTTCATTGTACTTCCTCGCAATCTCTCTTTACTCTCTTTGCTTCGACCCCTTGTTGATTTCAATCCTTTATCCTTTGGAAGGATGACATATGTGTTAATAATCGTTGCGGAGTTGTGGATCCATGTATCATACAACTTCCCATTCTTGATTTCTTGTGGAGTCTATCTTTTTATCTTCCTTTGTACACTTGAGAAGAAGTGTCTCTTGCATGCCCGACGTATTATGACCAAATGGGAAAATGTCACAAATAGTTCTTGAATTTTGACCCGATGTACAATATCATCCCTCGGCATTTGATTCGTTCGATGTGATCATTGAACCATTCCTAAATGTTCAGTCTAATCCTTAAACTTTCGATTTGTTCAATCTAATTTCCTAGATTTACAAAACAAAGTCGAATGAGTCCTTCTATACTATTCACGAGTTTTCATAATTACTCTATTGTCTAGATTTTAGAATATCTTTTCATTTCAACCCATTTCCAAATCTACCTTTATGGTCTTTATAAATATTATTATATTGACTTTGTATTATATTTTAACTTATGATCTCTGTTATAGTACAAGCAAAACCTCATTTAGAGTTTTTGTTTTGGGTCAAATTTCATTCAGACTTGATCAGGTTAATATTCGTGCCATTTTAATTTCCTAATTTACATATTTAAATAAATTTAACTAAGAAATCACAAAATACAAGAACTTGAAAATTTGATCTATCTAAAAATTAGGAAAAACAATTTAGATTCATAGGTGTGCGAGATATCTATGGGTAAATTACTATTACTATTAGATATTCTTATAGCTCTTAATTTAAAAAAAAGCAACATGAATCTAATATAACACTAAATGAGGTTATAATTCCACTACTATAGACATCATAAGCCGAAATATATGAGATTGAACTATCATAATATTTATAAAGACCAAAAAAGGTAAATATGCAAGAAAAAAACACCCATGTTTTCTTTTGTTGATTTAGGAAATGGGTTGTATTAAAACGATAATCTAAAATTCGAGTAACAGTGTGATTATGAAGACGTCATACTTTTTTTTTTATTGACATTTAAGGGACTTCACTGAACATTTAGAAACAGTCCAAGGACCGAATTAAACTAATTTGAAGTACAATGATAGCATTGCATATTAGGTAAAAAATTGATGGATTATTTGTGCGATTTATCCAAACCAAATAATCGCATCGTTGTATGCTATGTATTATGACCAAATTTTGTTGAAAAATCAAAATTCTCAATCTTAGTGACCGAATCCGACCAAAAAAATCTTAGTGACAGAAGAATTCATCATGAACATGATTACGTGCTACGGCCATTGCATAGAAGTACCTTTCGTATGAGTAGGTGTGTTGTGCCGGCGGCAATGGTGCTCATGCGTCATCTTCGAAAATGCATTTTTCATGTCGTGACGTATTCATATGGTCACATGATAAGATAATCAGGCTATAGCTCACTTCCTCAATTTTATATTTTGGCCCAACGGGCCAAATTATGGAGCCCGAATCGAAGGCCCAATCAATATATCTGGTCTATTCCATGAGCAAGTTCAATTTATCAAAGACGTGGCACAAGGCTTGCCACGTGCTTGTCCAAAAACGAGTTTGTTTTTCAGAAAATGAATAATTTTAAAAAATATTTTTTAAAAAAAGTAAACCACTTAAATCGCTTGAAATAATTAGTCAATGAAAAATATTTTCATTACTGATAATAATAAATATCAAAATATTTTCATGGACTATGGAAATATTTTTTGTCCATAAAAAAAATATTTTTCAATCGAACAAATGAAGCCCTAACGAGAGAGAATTGTGATAGGGTATCGTTTCATCTTTTTGTATTGTAGCATTTTTCGTCGTGCGTCCCGCAATTCATTCTTCATTCGTTTGGCTTTGGAGGAACTCCACCACCAAATGTGACATCTCTAACCACTTTTCAGTAATGCCATTTTGTAGATCAAGAACCCAACAGGGAGAACGAAGATTTGTCAAAGAAGGAAGAGTTTGCGAGCTTATCTTTTTGTGCGGTCGAGACTGAAGTGAGCAAAAAATCCGGACGAATCTATTTGGGAAAAGTGTGTATATATATATAAATTAAACCCATTGTATTGATGTTAATTCACTCGTAAATTTTTTAATTGAATCAATTGAGTCATAATCTTTTTTTGTATTAGTACCAATTGAGTCAATCCAACTAATTTTTACTGAAAATTACTAACGTAGATTTCAATCATCTTATGTAACACGGCCAGAACCTACGTCGACATTTTTAATAAAATTTTTTAATTTTTTAATTTTTTTTAATTTTTTCTTTTTTCCTTTTTTGTGCTTTTCTTTTTCTTTTTCTTTTGTTTTTTTTTCTTTTGCTGTGGGATGGCAAGGGCCACCGGCCGACTCTAGCAGACCACAGGCGAAGGCCACAGACCCTTGTCGGCCTTGGGCAAGGATGGCGAGGATGTGATGCCCAAATTTGACGAAATTGAGAGAATATATTTTGCTTTGACAGTATGATATTGAGAGACTATGAGAAATACCCATAATTTTTCACTTGAACATTTAAGGGAGTTCTTGACTGTTGAGGGCGAAATTCACTCTCAGCCGTTGACTTCAGAAAAGAGACATAGATAAATTTGGGCTAAATCAACAAATCAATATGAAGTTAAAGACGTGATCTGATAACCATAAAATCGGTATATCGATATAAACTGTCCGTCATACTTCTGGGGGATGAAGCAGATGATAATGACTTTGCATCAATAATGGGTTTTCGGCTATTGTAAGATAAGTTAAGGACCCAGGTGGACATGATTAACCCCGCTAATATAGCCTCTGATCTAAGGCAGGAGCTAGCTGCTTTCCGTAAATTGTCGGCAATAAGTCGGACAGGGTCATTAATTGTATGCTAGAGCATAGAAAATGGATGCTGATAGCATGCTATTTTCCATAATAGTGTGGCACTACGTAGGATGATCGATTTCTTGGCAGCCCGGTTCTCAATCGAAAACCAAAACTGGACCGGAAGGACCGATTTCTAGTTTTCGAAATTGGGAACTAGACCGGAGGGACTAATATTTAGCTTTCAGAATCAGGAACCGGACTGAACCAACTAGTCCTATTCTTGTGCGGTCCAAAGGAACTGGTCGCATGTGTTTAATACACATACTCACACATTTTTCATATTCTACTGCAGTTAAAGTGGATGCACCCTATATCATAATAATATTGTCAATCAAAGCGAGGTCGGATGCCACTTCTTCTTACGTGCAAATAAATCAAACTACTTCAAAAGTGGCTTCCAAAATTGCATGACCGTGACCGCTCTTGCTTAATCTACCATCTTTATATGGTTTCATACTTGAGAAAAGTCTGTAGAAACACTTATAATAATTAAGATTTTAATTCATTTTTTTAATTTAAGAGATAAAACTAAAATTAAAAAAAAAATTGTCTAAGCCGTTCGAGTAAGCGATTCCACCCTAAGAACCGGAACCAAAAATCGCCAGTTCCAATTTTTATGAAATTGGGAATCGATCCGATCAGCCCTTTTTGCTCACCCAGTACTCCGTGCATTATTGATCCATATGGAGTGACAAGTTAGTGATACTGATATTTGGTAACACGACCTGATATATGGGCCTGGCCTGTAGAGAGAACCGATATATTTGTGGATATCTAGGCTTCTCGCTGCGACTCCATCGTGCCTCGTGTGGATCGAGAAGATTCGGTGATGTGGTTAGTTACTCCAGCTGATTAGTTCTTCATCAGCAGTGATTGCAATAGCCAAGTAGATCTAATGCAATCGAGGACAGAACTTCCAAATGGTTTCGCTGTCTGGATATGATCTGTGTTTTTATGTGGGTATTGTCCAGAAAATAGAAATCATCTTTTTATGACATGTTTAGGGCGCGCATGGTAACACTTCTCATCGAGAATTAACTTTTGATGGAGAAGTTGATTTTTCAACTTCTCACTAGAAGCAGAAGTTGATTTCTGATAGATAAATGCATTTAAAGCGCGCATGGTAACGCTTCTCTTTGCCGCCGCTGCCGGCCGCCGGTCGCGGGCGGCGGCGACGACCAGCGACCGACGACGGTGACCGGCGGTAACTGCGAAGATTAGAAGTGATTTTTGAAGCTGAGAAGCAATTTCTTTTTACTTCTCAAGTTGGCCAAAAAATCCAACCAGAAGTAGAAAAGTCTACCAGAAGTGAAAAAATTTACCAAACGGATCTCTACTTCAGAAATGATTTTACAAAACGGATTTCCCTGCCAGAAGTTGATTTCTCTGTCAAAAATCACTTCTGGAGTGTTACCATGCGCGCCCTTAGTTGCTCGGGAAATTTTGGGAAGATAATTGTATCACGAATTCGGCCATCGTACAACTATTGGGAGCTTCATTGGGTCAATAATCATATCACAGGGAAAGCATCACCTGTTCATATTTTTTAAGGTTATTGCAAGGAACTCCCAGGTTCATTCTTCTGCTTTTGTTGCTGATAGCACTGTGATTTTTCCCAGGATTTCTGAGGATGTCATGTATAGATAAGAATAGGAATTATCTTGTTGTTGATAGTAGCCCGGCTGCTTGTTGCAAACTTGCTTTTTTCGCTGTAGAGCGTCGCGGATGTATTACATCCCTAACGTTCTTAGATATGTACTTAATTAACAATACAAAGAACAACATTAATCAACAAAAATATCGAATGCGTGCTGTATTCGCGATGTTTAAAATTGATATGACACGCCTCCTATTTAAGTATGTGTAGCTTAAGCTATTTTAGCAGCAAAAGGGAAATCGCACATGGACGACCCACTCGAATACGTTGGTACTTCGCCACCTCGGTTTCTTCTTCCTAAGACACGAATGCGATGAGATTTCTCTTGAGACCTTGAACTATCGCAGCAGTTCAGAACTCTCCCGCCATTAAATGCTGTTTCTCTGTTGAGTCAAAAGAAGTGCATCATATCGCAACCAAAACTAATTGCTTCTATCACTCACCACACTAGACATGGTTCGCAATAACATGTCCGCTTCTTGTGTTTTACATCGATCGGTAGGGCTTTTGCACATGCAAGGGCGAGTCTTCACATGAATTAGAACATACCGAGGATCACATTCCTCTGTGGAATTTTGCTAGGCGATTCATATGTTCCAGCACATGAACGCTATGCTAAGGTATTTCTATAAGGGTTAATACCATGAAAGTTTTCATGCATGCGTACCTTTGACAAATTTATCATAATCTAATTTTTGTCCAAAAAAAAATCTCAAAGTGGTACATCTGTGATAAATTTACCATCCGTTAATTTTCATTAAATTGGATAAATGCCACGAAAAATATCAAAATAGTATAGTGGTGAAAAACAGGAGTAAAACCTTCGTACCGGTACAATCGTCAACTGACATGTGTCATCCAACTCAATAATTTGATAGTGAAATTCAACAGAAATTAACATAGGATAAATTAGTTACGAGTACATAAATTTAATATTTTTGATAGTCAAAAAATTAATTTGGATTAAATTTATCTCAAATGTATTAGTAAAAAGTTTTTCATTGTATTAACTTTTTTTTATAATCCAAAAAGAAGCTTGTCTCAAATCCGGAGGCAAATTCACATTTATAAAATATGAGTATGAGAGAGAGAGAGAGAGAGAGAGAGAGAGATTGGAAAGCCTGCCCTAGCTTCCCTATTCACCGCCTGCGCGCTAGGCCCCCATAGTTAGGATCCCTACATGTTGAGGAAACTCTCTCTCTCTCTCTCTCGCTCTCTGTGGCTGGTTGATTCTTGATAACGCACGGGCATGGGAGAGCTCTCTGCTCAGTAATCACTTCTTTCACGTCCCCTGTGACAGTTTGATTTCCACGTAAAAAGGCCAAGGAAAGAAACTGTTGCATTGCAGCTATGCAGCACAGTGCATCAATGGCTGTCAAAAGCTATTTCGTAGCTTGATGAGAATGCTTGGTGAGAGCATCATAAAGGGCATCGGGCATGCACTTGCCCATCCATGTCTTCTCTCTTTCTTTCTTTCCGATGCCTGGTCTGCCATTTATCACCCAATCACGTACTCTCTGCCTTGCGGGAGAGAGACATTAGTAGCTGTGCGAGAGGAAAGAAAGGCTGCATGAAAAAGGAAAGTCGCCGGCCTAAAGACAAACCCTAAGGGCTACGCTTGCCTTGGAAGGTGGCATATGCTGAGAAATTTTCAGATGCCCCCATTTACTTGTCATCCTCTGTCCCCCCCTCCCCTGCATGCTATAACGGTTTGTGAAATTTTAGGGTTTTCTGAACATGGGAACTTACCCTCGGTTTCCCAAAATAATAATAATAATAAGAATTAGTGCGACTTCATTTATTCTTTTTTTTTAAGGGAATTCATGGGCAAGCAACTTATATGTGCATGAGTTCATCTCGCGCGAAGTGACTCGATATAGAAAACAGGTTCTACAATATAAAAAAAATGATAAAATTTTGCCAACAGTTTTCAAGCATGATAACTCATGAACAGTTTTGACTATGGAACATTAACAGATTAGAAACGAATAACAAGTAATCCTTCTTCTTTTTCATGCGACCGATTGTCATAAGAATGAGAAGAAATCAAGCAAAATCCACTCTCGAACTTTTGATTTATTCACACTAACGGTCCATGAATTTTATCCTAATATGCAATATTGTCCCGAAACTTTTAATTTATTTAATGTGATCTCTGAACTTTAATTCAATGTGCAATATTGTCCTTGAACTTTTAATTTATTCAACATGGCCCCTTAAATTTTGTTACATTTTTTATTTAGTTCCCAAATTATATGAAAATATTTAATGTTCAATGTTGCCCCGATACTTGAATTAATATAAAGATAATATTGAATTTTCTCATGTAGTCCACGGATTAAATAGGACATTTAGCAAAAATTCAATGGCAATATTAAGCAAATTAAAAAAATCATGGATGAGATTGCATGCTAATTAAAGTTCAGGGACTATATGAATAAATTATAGTTTAGGAATGACCTTGTACATTGGGCTAAAATTCATGAACCATTTATATCATTGTCCCAAAACCTTTCCCTTCAAGCACTTATTAAAAATATATAATAAAGAATTACTCTCATCACCAATATAGTGATAATAAATAATATGAAAAAGACAATACTTTAAGGCTTCGTATGTTTCATGCAAAATGAATGATTTGAAAAATATTTCCCTAAAAATAACCGTTTGTATTACTTACAAAATGAATAAACGAAAAAAAATCCATCGTCCACGAAAATATTTAGACATATAATTTATTGTCTAAACTAGAAATATTGTTTATTTTCAAACAATATAGAACATTATTTTTAGGAAAATATTTTTTTAATTAATTTATTTTTTCGCAAAATAAATGGGGCCGACAAAATTTCTTTGGATATTTAACAAAAGCTGCTGCGCCCTGGTCGACAAAACCCCATCAATAAATAGAAGGAAGCATTTGACCAAAAAATGAAATAAAATTAGAAGGAAGCAAAATGAAGAAAAAGAAAAATCATAGTTTATAATTACTATGGACGTACTTGGGGATATACTCCGATTCTTAGTTTTACTTATTATGGTTCGAAAATAACAATTGCGGATTTCGAGGAGCAATAGGGGCCTTAGCCTAGACAGCCTATATTTTTTTTTTCCTGCTATTGCCATGCTCTCTTGTCTTGCTTCAACTTTTTCTTTATAGTAGGCTTTTTAACACCAAAAAGCCCCTAAATAATAATTTGTTCTTGAGAAATTCTATGGCTTGAATCTTTAGTATTCTCTTATTTATTATCTATATTTACTATTTATATAGAATACCGTCACCTATTATTACTAAAAAAATTCAAAGTAATCTCACAAACAAAAGAGGGGGGGAGAGGAAAAAACAAATACATAAAGAAATAACTTTCGAAACGAAGGGAAATAAATAAGCACAAGAGAGATCAACCACATAAGATCCTTCTTCTTCACTTTTTTCAAAAGAAAAGGAGGATCCAGACAAAATCGATGAAAAAAAAAGACATCCAAGTGAATGAAAAGGGAGAAAAATGGGATGTATTCAACTTTCAAGTGACATTTTATAAGGTAGCGAAATTTATAAAACTTCTTATATGGATGGGAATGGAAATAAAGAGAATTTGAAGTATCAAAACATCTTCAAGGTAATAAAACAACCACAAATATACCTACGTTTTATGAATTATTTAAATATTTAAGTATCAAAACATCTTTGGTTGACACGTTAATTATTTCCTTTACTAGGTTGTATTCTAGGCTAAAACTTTTCCGATAAGACGAGGTGTGCAATTGGAACTTTTTGCTTATTAAAATTTTCATTAACAATTTCAACCGATCAAGATGCTCAATCCTCTTATTCTGTCTCCATTCATCAAGCAAGTGATCGAAATCTTGAAAATTAAAATTAAATCAGGCCCGTGTCATTGTCAATATTATGTATTTGACACCTATTGCTACCAAAAGGTATAAAATCATCTCGAAACATCTACTTCTTCTTCTTCTTTTCTAATCAGTTGATCTAAATTCAAAGTTAATTAGACCCTAGCAATAGCATGGAAATCTTAGCTCATCTTCCATTAATCCCCACGTATGTCTTTTGGGTGTCGGCTTAGCTTACAGCTCCAAAAGGTCGAGATTAGGCAAAGCCCCAAAATCGTAGACCGTGATTGCTTTCGTCGCCAATCTTTGCGCGCAAACCATGAAAAATTGGTTCGAACATACGGGAAAAAGGGCGTTAATGCAGAATATGGAAATTGGCATATTAACTCAGGTCTAACGAGCCACATTTATTAATAGGTGGACCCACATTCCTGCTTATCTGGATTAAAGTCGCAAATTGAGACGTTGCTTTACGGCTATGGAAACCTTGTATTCCTAAGAGAATGAAATTATTGAGAGGGTCTTTTCGCTTTCAGCTAATTAATTAAGTTATTGTCGCAATGGTGGGCGCTTGCAGTGCCCCTAAGGTCTACTGCTATCTAGGCTTATGTATCGTCTGTGGATAAAAAGGAGTGACATGGGAAAAAAGGGTCGTATTAACAAGAAAGAAATATTAAGGAAATACTTTCCTAAAATTTTAATTTTTTCTTAAAAGAAATGGAGCCTTAATTTCTCTACGGATGCAAATGAGACATGTATGATATGTGAATAGTAACAAGAAGAAAAAGAATAAAATGGGGAATTCATTGAATTTCGAGCATCTTAGGACCTAGCCCTGGACATGTGATGATAACCCTATTTTGGGCCGGTCCAGCATGAATGAATGGCCAATCATCGAATCCATTCGATCATTAGATTATTCCCTCGTTTTCATTCCTGAGCATTTTGAATTTCCCAAGGATGAGGGAACCCTAAAAGAGCCGTCGAAAATTAAATAAATAATAAAATCAATAAATTTGAATGTATAAAATAGATAGACAAATATATCAAACATACAGAATGAAGAAATAATAAGGAAAAGGAAATAAAGAATAATTTAGTATCCTTATCCATGAAGATAATATTCTCATCTTTATGGCGGGATGAAACCCCTTATCTATCTATACACTCCTCTTTCCCTATTGAACAAGTCCCGCTATATAAACCATGAGGGTATTAATTGCAGCTACACGAGGAGTATGTGGCACCGCCCACCGTAACACCATAAAAAGCTAGACAGTCGAATTTAATTACTTGATGTACGTATCTTGAGCTTTTTGATGCATTGGTGAGATAAGGCAAGAACTAGATGTAATAATGCAACCCTAAAGAATGATGCATGTCTCATTCCTCATGCGACTTTGGGACCTCAAGCAGCCATTTCACATGTGTTCGTGATGCTTTCTCTTGGTTGCTTTTGCCCTAAATGAACCTTTGTCGCAAGCGATTAGTCTCGGTCGATAACATAAATCGATACTCAATTTTACTCCCTTGGATTGTAATTTGAAGTATCGCAATCATCAACCCATCTCTCAATCTATCTAATCACTTAAAAAAAAAAAGTGAATTCAAGAGCATCCTAAGCATTCACGAACGCTTTTAATATGTCAAATTCGGCGTGTCATGTAATACTATAGGAGCAACCGTATGGGCAATTTGCTTTTGAGCAGAAGGGAAAGACTTGCCATACATACATGCTATCCTCGACGAAATCAACAAGAGAGATGGTGAATATATAGTTGCTCATTGGTAAAACTTCCCGGTCGAGAAGGCATCAAAACGTGTACTTTGTATAGTCATTATGCATAGGAAAAAAGCCACAAAACACCATAAATTATGCTCATTATGACACAGCTATCATAAATTTTCTTTTGTGACATGAATAACCCAAATTTGTACTTATCTAACATATTAACCCTCCGTTAATGTTCAATCGGATGATTTTTCAACCAACACAATATCGTTTTTTTTTTTTCCATTTAAGCTGCGTAGGCATCTTTCCAATACCATTTACTTTCTAGCATCCATTTAGGCTAATTTTTAACGGTCATCATTGACGAAATGTTGACAGAGGGTAAATGTGCTACATAAGTATAAGTTTAGGTATTTAGGTGTCACGGAAAAAAGTTTAGAGTGAATACACCAGTCTTTTTTCAGCAATTTAATATTATATATATTGTTATTTTCCTCATTGCGCATGTCTCAATTAATAGTGTAAAATGGGTAGTACGAGAAAAATAGTCTCAACCCCAACCTAGGAGAACCTAGAACAAATCCTCGTAAATAGTTCCTATATTTGGTTTTCTTTTTTCTTTTTTTTAATTATAGCTGAAGAGGTTGTTTTGCGTGGCCCATCGGGCCTAGTAACTCAATTATGCAGATTTGTCTCCCCCAAAATGCGTTAATTCCCAATATATTTGGTCATGGGCAGTGCTATAGAAACTGCAAGCCAAAACTACATTCGCTCGTACTTCTATTTATGACATTCGAGCCTAACTCCTTAACTTATGTTACAGAATCTGATCCAATGGCCACCTCCAATATAGGCTTCGATAATGCCTAGTGAAATGGACAATTGCAGGGCAAGTTCTAAAACTCACCACTGAAAATGCACTTGTGTCCTAAGATCTTTCGTAAAATGTATTTAAATCCGAAAACTTGCAATTTCAATGCATCGATTCCTTCCATTGCTTCCGTTGGTTTTAAGCACCGGTGTGTAATTGTGTCTGTTCAACTAGGAACCGAACCAACCTTCCTCGACTAGTTTAAATAGGTATCAATTTGATGCCTGAGTAAAATATTTGAAAACTGGCTTTGATTGATTTGGCTCCCAATTTCCCACCTTGAGCTAGTTTGAAAGCCGATTCTTGGATAGAACCGGCTCAAAATCAAATCCTAAAAATATGAACTTTTTTAGATTGATCTCTCTCGTTCTCAATCTCTTTGTCTCTCGGATTCAGCTTCTCTCTCTCTCTCTACTCTCATTTCTTGTTCTTGAGGTTATTGACTTGTCAATGCAAGTTTGGTGGTGGGGATGTTGTTGTTGATATACTCAGTAGGAGTGAACAGTTCCAAGTTTTCTCTAAGTTCTACTTTGAACCTGAAACTTATCGGTCGAAATCGGATCTCTATTTTTTGGAACCCAGGAACCGGCAAATTAATTTTTTTTTTCTTCATTTTTAGTTAAGAAAAATGAAAAAGAATGCAACAACAAAAATGAAAATTTTCCACTTGTCAATAACAACAATCATAAAAGATGAACACGTGACATAAAACCTAAATTATAGAACTTCTGTTCTCAAATATCTATGAAAAATTGCTCCAAAAAATAACCACCTAAAAAAGAAGAAGAAGAAGCCACAGTGTATAAGTCAATTTCTATTTTAGGGTTTTCTTGATTCTCGATTTCGATATCCTTGAAATCGAACCACATAGTGGAAATTCCTAAAAATATAACATCGGGAATGGGAAATCGAACCAAGGCTCACCAAAATTTGGAATCGGATTAGTTCATGGTTCCGCCTTGGGACATACTCACCTCCATGGGATTGAACATTCCAATAGAAGCAGACCACCGTGGTGATCTACTTAAGAACGAAACACTATAAGAAAATCAAGATACCCATATAGTGTTTTTAGCGTGACAGTATAACGATATTACGGTGGAATGTTAGACATAAGATCAGAGGTGTGTCCCGCCATTATTGCTATATGTATATATATATATATATTTTTTTTCATTCATAAGACTTGCGATTGAGATTGCGCTGTTATACCGTTCCCAAATCTCAAGCTTATGTACACTCAAATTACACAATCAAACCAAGCTTAGGAATGCACGCCTTTCAAGCTTGTATACAAGGACGTGATCGGCTGGCTTCCGTAGTACGACTGATGCGAGAATGCTGATGCCGTTTTGGACACGATCGCAGCAAGAATAGTACTCTATACTAGCCGGCTTTGCATCAGTCAACAATTAATTGTTGTGGGAGGACTAACAACCACCGGAGGCTTTAATGCATTGTTTCAGACAAGAACAGTCGTTTTGGCAAAGAAGAAGGCTTAACTCGCAACGGTTTCGCTGTTTTCTTTTCAGGCGAGAGAGATCTCAAGATAGAATGTCTACGTTGGTGATCCCCCCCGTGTCTTGTCGTATTCGAATTTTCCTCGGTTCTTATGCGCTTCGGGGTGTGCTGGAGTTGCCCCTGGGCGATTATTATCATTAGCCCTAGCGGAGAAGTGGGCACTGCTCATCACAAGACTTTCTGAAGAAAAAAACGCAGTGAGAGAGAGAGAGAGAGAGAGAGAGAGAGAGAGAAGCAGCAGAAGAACAAGAGAGAATGGCCAAAAAGACTTTGAGGGTGGGGGAGAGTCATTGGAGCAGGGCCATTGATGCGAGCAGTCCACATCGTCCTTCTGAACTCTGCAACGTAAAAAGCACTGTGAGAAAAGCAAAATCTTCTGTTTCCAACTCAACTCCGCTCGCTATCACTCCCCCCTTATTATTATTTTTCTTTCTTTTTTTTTCCCTCACTCCACAATATTTTATTTATCGTCTAGACGCTATTATCAACTTGCTTATCAAAACTTGCTCCGTTTATTTCGCGAAAAATATAATACTTTCGAAAAATATTTTTCAAAAAAATGTTTTTTAAGAAAATAACAATATTTTTGGATGTTTGATTAATACTAAAAAATAAAACTGAAAAACAATTTTCATCGTTTGTCAAGGAATTGATTTTCGACGACTAGCGACAAGGGCGATCGACGGTCGGCGGGTTGGGGCAGCCGGGGGCGGCGATCGGCCGCCACGAGCAAAGGAAGAATGAGAAAAGAAAAAAGTGTGAAAGAAACAATGAATAAAAGATGTGAAAAATGTTTTCCTCTTTTCAAAATGAGGAAAATATGTTTCACACTTTTTAAAGGGATTTTTTCATAAGAGAAAAATATTTCTCAAAATTCACCTATTTTCCGTCTCCTCAAACGCGCAAAAATTCGAAAAATATTTTTTAGAAAGCTGTTTTCCGTGATTAAAGTCGATTGAAGACACAATGCGAAGCGCGGGTATCGACGATGAAATCGGATCACCTGTCATTAGAGCTTTGATGACTCATTTCAAGCGTAGGATGTTACTATATGAACTTATTATCAGATGAAAGGTAATCGAATTGACCTAGAGTTTATCTTTTTCACCACTATTTTATTCTGTGATTGTCAAACATGTCTTTTTTTTTTCCTTTTATATGTCAGCGGGAATTTTTTTTTCTATTGGTTTAATGTTGAAGGGATCTCGAAATTCAGACGAGATCCCAAGCGAAAGAGTTTTCGTACTTAGTTATGCCGGATGCTGTCATAAAATATTATATTATTATTTTAACTTTAGGCAAAGGAAAACCAGCACAACAACGACATCCAACATCAACACCAACATTAAATGCAGCCTCGAGAAAAAAAAGAACGTGAAATTTTTAGAGCCGCTTTCCTCAGTCTCAGTACAATCATTACTACTCCTAAACCCTACTCCTCCTCCTTCTTAGTTGTCAAGACGACACATCACAAAGCTCGGATCGCCTCGTCTGGTCTTTTTATCATCCGGATTAACTGAAGGGTCTTATTCACAGAGCTGCTCTTCTGTCACACCCCCTCTCTCTCTCTCTCTCTCTTTCTTTTTAAGTATATCTCCCTATTAAAATCTCCTCTTGCTTTAATCATCTTGTCCCCTGTATTGGGTCCAATTTGCGGGCAAGGGATAGTCTAAGTTAATCGCAAAATGATAGCATCGGATCGAGTTAGTCGTCAATCAGGGCCGATATTGTTTCATAAATTTCACTAAACGAAATGAAATTCGTGCTTCGAAATAAGAGACTAGCATAATCATCGCGAATGCTGTCGGCGAGGGAAGGCATTTGCGCTGTTGCGTCAATAACTTTAGAGAAAAAAACTAAAACCCCATTTGCTAAGTGACCTTGGTATTCAAATCAACTCGGTGCAATCAGAAAAATTCTTCCATTGAAAGGCCTTGTTGCCCATATGAGATAATTCTTTACTTTTATATGTAAGACTAATGTAATAAATCTCGTAATGAGTTCATACTCTCTCTCTCTCTCTCTCTCTCTCTCGTCATCTGCAGATACCCTAGTTCCTTTGGCAACTCAGACCTTTACCAAAAGAAACCCACACCCCCCATAAAATGAAACCTTTGCCCACGGGGAACCTTTTCTTAAATGATATATAGATGAAAAAAGCACAGGAATGATACGCTCAACCAGTCCAGTCCTACAGTAATCTTCCTGGTTCTTCTTGTTCGCCAATTCTCGTCTGAAATTGATCCCCTCGTCTTTTGGCCTTTCCCGGGCCCATCTGGATGTGCGTGGGAGACACAAAAATGGCTGACAACAAGGGAACTGGAGACGCCCCCAAGAAGCCCCTGCCACCACCTCCAGCTGCAGCTCCACCTCCAGCTGCAGCTCCACCTCCGCAAATCTCCGCTTCCCCTACCGAAGAAGCTACCCCCGCCGAGCCCAGACCTCCCCCACAACAGTCTCCCACGGTGGTCGTCACCGGGGCACCGCCCTTCATCTCGGCCCCTTTCTTCGACCAGCACCACCCTCAATTCGAGGCGGCGAGTGTGAGTAACCCCAAACGGCCAAGATTTGGCGTCGGTCAATGGAAGCTCCTCACCTCTCCCACAGAGTCGAGCCCTTCCTCGACCACCCACCCGAACCCGCTAGCCCTCGCCACCACCGCCTCGTCCTCCGACACGACGTCATCGCCTACTCAATCCCCAATAGCATCTGTCCCCACCACCTCAAGCCAAGAAACGAGCAAGCTGGAAGGTGGAGGAGGCCAGCAGCAATTACAAACCCACCACCAATTCAGGAAGGGCAAGTACGTGAGCCCGGTTTGGAAGCCCAACGAGATGCTGTGGCTCGCTAGGGCTTGGCGGGTCCAGTACCAAGGAGGTGGCGGTGGTGGGTCGTCGTCGTCGGATTCAAGAATAGATCAAAATCCACCAGCCGGCGGAGGAGATGCGGCGGCCCCGGGGAGGGGGAAGACGAGGGCGGAGAAGGACAGGGAGGTGGCGGAGTTCTTGAACCGGCACGGGGTAAACCGGGACGCAAAGACCGCGGGGACCAAGTGGGACAACATGCTGGGGGAGTTCAGGAAGGTGTACGAGTGGGAGAGAGGCGGCGAGAGAGAGCAGGTCGGGAAGAGCTATTTCCGGCTGTCTCCTTACGAGAGGAAGGTGTACCGACTGCCGGCTTCGTTCGACGAGGAGGTATTCGAGGAGCTCGCGCAGTTCATGGGCGCCAGGATGAGGACGACGGGACAAAGCAGAGTCTCCGCCGTTTTCGCTGATGACAGCGGTGGCGGGGTTAGGGCTCTTCCTCCTCCGCCTCCTCCTTTTAGGGACGATGATCCTACTCTACTAGCTGGTATGTAATGCATCGTCATGTACACGTGATTCTCCTCAATGCATCCTTTTCTCCTCTGCTCTTTTACTTTATACCAACAGTGGATCATCGTCAGCAGTAAGATTCTTCTACGAGCGATCTTCCTCACTATTCATAGGTTGATGAGCGAAAGAATTAATGGGTAGCTAAAAACCACGCTTTGATCGGAATGTGCGTGTTTCTTGAAACTCAGAAGCAGGCGAAACTTCTTCTTGTTGTTGTTGTTCCTGTTCTCATGTCCCCGTCTTTTGATTCTCATCATCATCAATGATCAAACAAGCACATTCTTTTAGAACAACACGTAGAGTTTAGCTTCTAACTACTTCGCTTGTAATTGGTGTTGTGGGCATATGCATTGTTCTTCTTGCAGCTAGGACAAAGCAGCTGGTTATGAGCAGTGGAATGGAGGCTTCATCCTATCATGCTAGTAGAGGAGGAGGCCTGTTTCTAGGGTTCGAGCCGTCGTCGCTCGACGTCGGGTCGGCCCCCTCGGCTTCTTCGACCTTGAGGGAGATGCGCCGTATCGGGAAGATAAGGATGACGTGGGAGGAGTCGGTGAGCCTGTGGGCCGAGGAAGGCGAGCACCACCGTGGGAGGGTGAGACTCCAAGGGTCGAGCTTCTTGAACGCCGACGAACTGGCTTTCTTCGACGAATCCATGGTTGCTTGCACGATGGAGGCTTTCGAAGACGGAGCACTCAGGGGGTTCTCCGTGGACAGGTTCGTCCCCGGACAGCAAGTCAAAGTCTTTGGCAGGAGGAAGTCTTCTTCTTCTTCTTCAGTTTCTGCTTCGTCCACAGCTTCTGGTACATGGCACGCTTGTGTTTCTCCTTATTTAGGATTTTGTCATTTAATGTGTGGTTATTTTTTACATAGGTTATGGATTTTTGTCAGGTTTTCAAGACAGAGTTCAGCTTCCTCTGCCAGAACCCTCATTAAGATGTGAGTATCCCACAGTTTCATTTGATTAATTATGAAAGCGTGGATGATATTCTCATAAATTATTTATCTCTATGCTTTCTAGATTTTACTAATGTCATATCATAAACCTTGTAGGCAGATATTTATGACCGCAACTCGGCATATCTCTACATGTGTAGTTTATGGAAAAAAAAACACTATGTTCGGCCTCATTTCGGATTGGACGTTGATTATCTATTATTCGTGTGATAGAAAAATGGGAATTTGTCAACTTTTTGTGGGTGTTGCAGCTATTCCTCCATGGGAATTTCAAGATCCGACCGAGTACTACGTGGGTTGCTTGCGAGTCCCACCGACGACCCTCCCTACATTGTTCGAGCTCTCATGGTACCTCCAAGAGCCACCACCGGAGGAGCTTCGCATCCCGCTCCGACGAGACCTCTACAGAGACTTGCCACCGGGCAAAGAGCTCTTCTTCACCACCTCCCACGAGCTCCTTGACTCTAGATCCTTCGCGTTGGACATCTTGAGCTCCGTCATGCGTACCAGCCCTAGCCTCACCTCATCCACCGCCACGTCCCGAGACTCCTTTATCGGCCTATGGGATGATTGCCTCAACCGGGTCGTGTCAAAGTTCTGCTCCGCAGAGACGGTCCTGATCCGAAAGCCCTCAGGGGCTGCGGCTGAAGCGGCGCTGCAGGATCAGTGGCCTAACCTGACCGGGTTCGTGAGGAACTTCTGCTTGTGGAGGGGAGAGGAGACAGATCAGGTCCGAGAGGGTCAGGTTGATCCGTCCTCGTCGATCATAGAGAAGCTGATGTGGACATACATGGATCTTCCTTACATCTTGGGCTACTTTGCGGTCGGCCACACAGTGACATTCTGCGCGCTGAGCCGATCGCAGGATGCCCGCGTCGTCCGGACTGATCTATGCAAATTTGATCTGTCGTCACAGGCGGACCGTCTCAAGGCCCTGGTCCCGTGCTATAGGGTTGCCGGTCTACTGTCCCTTTTGGCCGATCGGTGCTTCAACAACATGAATGCCAACGTCGGGAATTACAAGAACAGCATTTTCCCATACAGCGATTTCGAGACGATCGATTTGGGGAACGGAAACGTCATGGAGATGACGCCGAACATGGCGACGAGATTCTTCTCTAGCAGAAGAAAATGGAGCGCAGTGAAGGAAATATACGACTTCCTGGATCACAGGGTTCCACACGCAGAGTTTATTTGCCGCTCGTCGGAGAGAGATTTGGCATTGGTGTTCAAGCCAAGAGGGTGCAAATCGAAGCCCGCTAATTGCGAGCAGCTGGTGGAGGCTCTCATGTACGTGACCAAAGCGCTCGTGGCGTTGCATGACTTGTCCTTCATGCACAGGCACTTGAGCTGGGACAAGGTCATGCGGAGGAGCGACATCGAGGGCGAGTGGTTCGTCTGCGGGTTCGACGACGCGACGGGCGCGCCCCAGATAAATCCGCACGGCGGAGGAGGGGCATGGGAAGCGCGTGGGCCTCACGCGCCGGAGATGGTGGGGAGGGGGTTGCATGGGGTGAAGGTGGACGTGTGGGGGGTTGGCTATTTGGTTAAGTCTTGCGGGTTGGCAGCGAGCGGCCTGCCGAAGATGCTGAGGGACCTGCAGAGCAGGTGCCTGGACCCGAATCCAGAGCATCGTCCGACCGCGGCGGACTGCTACCACCACCTCTTGCAGCTCCAGTCGTCTCTGTCCGCCGCCCCCGGCGGTGGGTATTGAAGGGAAGCCGATTTGACTTGATTTTGATTGGTTGAGATGGATACATACCAAAAAAAGATGTGATTTTTTTAAAAATTATTTTCCTTTCAAATTTCACAACTTTGTTCGCGAAACCAGCTTTCTCTGACGGTGCAGTTTGATATTTGAAGTTCTGCTGAGATACTGGAGCGGCGGGGGGGAAAGGGGAGAGAAAATGGCGGCTGATGTCTCTCTCACTGACTGTGAGAATGCACTGTGAGAATGCAGAAGATGGTGAGCAGAGATCAGAACAGAGTGGGAGAAAGGAAAGGGGGAGGGGTCTCGTCTCGTCTCGTCACCTCCTTGTATCCATCACATCAGGGGTCAATGTTCAACTGGTGTGGGAACAGAGATTTTTCCTTCTTCTTTTTCTTCTTATTTTTAATAAAATCGGGATTCTCTCCTTGGAAATAGGATCATTTTTAGGATGTCTTTGTGGTGTGTCATCGTGTTGTGTACTGGACCTCCCCCTGCAAACTGCAAAGCCAGTGTGCAGCATCTAATTTAGTCAAATCCCAATAATTTTATTTTTAGAGCCGGACAGTATGTTAGCATTTTTTGGGAAAAAAAAAAGAGATAACTTATGAAATGACATGGCGAGATTCTATTGGGATCCTTAAGTAAGTTATCCAATCAAAGCATTGTTAGCTTTGATTAAACATGCTTTTATCACCCCCAATCAATGATCGGAGAGAGAGAGAGAGAGAGAGAGAGAGAGAGAGAGAGAGAGAGGAACAAAACCCAAAATTTAGTTATTTTAATTACATCAAATAATCTTTCAAATTGATCAAGCTTGTCTAGTTTATGGTTGCTTCTTTATGGTACCGGTTATTGCCTTATTGAACTTACTTCATTAATAGGCTCGATTCGACTTTGATCGTTATGGATTGGTACCAGGACTTCATTTTAACGGTCGGCATAGTAACAATAAAAATGGCTCATTTAGTGATATTATATGAACAAATACCTAAACCCAAATATGTTATTGCTATGGGAGCAAGTACAATTATAGGAGGGATGTTCAATATCAATTCTTATAGTACTATTCGGGGAGTCGATAAGCTAATATCTGTAGATGTCTATTTATCAGGTTGTTCGCCTAAACTAGAGGCAGTTGTGGATGCTATAACAAAACTTCGTAATAAAATAGCTGGAGAATTCTATGAAGATCGAATTATGTCTCAAGAAGAAAATAAGTGTTTTACTACCAATCACAAGTTCCATGTTGGAGAGGTAAGTAGCCTGATTATTTGTTTTTCTGATTTTTATTTTATAGAACAGAAATTGTGTTTGTGTATGTTAATAGATCTTTTGTTCTTGGGATAATTTTCTGTTTGCTAGAATAGAAACATGAAGTAAAAGAAAGTAGTTTCTTTGTTTATGGGAAGAACACGAGAAACAATCTCATTTTATAAAAACAAACTTACTGTAACTTAATGCTCGTCTTTACAACAATGAATCCACCGCCGATCGTCAATCTTTGCCACCTCCATTGACATTTTTATACTTAAATAAAAATTGAGAATAAAAATTTTAACATTGTACCAAATGCATTCATGTTCTTTTTCTATTCTCGAAATAGAAATTTTGTGTAGTTACCAAACAAAGTCTTCTGCTAAAACTATTCTTGAGAATAGAATCAGAAAAAATTATTTTTGTCAGAAGTTCTTTTGGAGACCATAAATGTTACGTATAAGTTGTGTTAAATGTCAAGATGGAGCTAATTTGTATCCCAACAATTTGCACATGGTACTATAATATTCGCAGTTGCTTAAAGACATGCATACTTATTTTTTTGACAAAAAAGGACACTAAAAAATTCATAATCTTCCTACGACATTTATTGCAGTATCAAAACTTTTCAACCGATCATTTGAATGATGATTTTGTTTAAAAAAAATGACCATTTTAAGTGGCATGTCGTCCCCCTCCCGATAGGTTTTCCTCTCTTCTCTCCCAAACCCACCACCCAACCTCCCTCCTTCTATAGTGATTTTTCCGAGGGAGAGAGAGGGTTCTCCCTCCCCCTCTCCTCTCCCTCTTTGTTTCCTTATCTTTCTATATTCTCGTCTTCAAGATTTCTTCGTTGATTTCGCGGGACACATTCAACTTTCTATGCGTGGAGAGTTTTGTCACCAAAGCTCAGAAAGTAATTTTGTGATTAATCGGTATCTCTTTTACAAGTCTTCTCTCTCAATTTAAAACTAGATTCTATTCCGACCTAGAAATAAATATGAAATTTACAAGGCATCTTCATTACTCTTTCAATCTATTGGTGTGGTTATTGTCTCTGTACGATGATAATGCTCTAAATTTAGGGACGCACTGCCTTTTGACAATTCCATAACTACTAGAGAAAGAAATCTTGGTATGTGTTTCTTATTAATATTTATGCAAGATTAGAAGATCGACCACCGATTGTGTTTTGGTCTTATGATAGACCCATATTTGTGGAATGAAAGAATATCTGCAGGCTACACCAAGTTGACTTATTTTTCGGATTTACTTGTTTTTGTCTTATTTGCATCTTTTATCTTGAAATTATATATCTCTCTTTAAAGTGAAATCAATATTTTCTTTTAACCAAAAAAAAAAAAACAGGTGGCATCTTTGGGTTGAGTAGCTAGAAAATTAGACGTGGCATTGTCTAAAAATAAATGACCCGATGTTGGCTCGTTTGAAAGAGCCACGTCGGGTTGACATCAAATTTTGTTGTTATTTAATTTGCAAAGAGTCAAAGAAGAATAAGAGGTTGGCGATGATGAGGTGCTAGGATGGCAATAAACCTCCAATAAGTGCAGATTTGGGTCCACTGAAGTGGAGCCAACGCTTGGATCGAGGGGTTTTCAAGCTTGTGTTGTGCGTGATAACTCATGATGCGTTTTAAATTTTAGGAATTACATTGTACGACCAACCTCAACCTCACATGCATTACCTTACATACATCCAGAGTATATGCCCCTACGACAATTCAATTTCTGTAAAATCTATCCCCATCAATCGATTCAAATGCTTACCTCTTCATACCACTTGCATTATCTACACCAATGTCACAAGGATATACCATGGCATTTTTCATCTACATCATGAATTATGCACGTAGAGAAATACTGTATGTATTAAAAAAGCGTATTAAATTTCGTTCATTAAATGATGTGGCAAGTGATATGGAGAATGACTTAATTTTAAAGTAGCGCTCGAAAGAAGCCGTATGCAATGTCACATATTTAGGAAAAAAAATTATCACGAAAGTCTAAAATCTATTACAATTGTATTAATTCAATCCTAAACTTTTTTTTTTTCAATAGAGTCTTAAACATTTTGTATTAACCCACCCATCAGTAGCCTAGTTGGTAGGTGGGCTTGGGACCGTGCGTTCATAAAGCACTAGGTCTTGGGTTCAAACCCCCCCATTGGACATCGGTAATTTAAGTGGAGGGTCGTGACGGTGGGTTGCTGCGCTAACCTCTTTAAGAATTAGTCGTGCTTCATTACTGGTAATAAAAAAAAGTTTTGTATTAATGTTAATTCAGTCCACGTAGTCAATTTTGGCAGGAAATCATTGATGTAGCGCAGCCAACGCTAACGTGATGTTATCCATTCCAACATAAATAATTTTTACTACTCTTTCGATTTTTATTTTATTTTTTCTTTTCTTTGTCCACGTTGGTACTGGCACGTTACGTTAGCGATTTCTAGCAAAAATTAGCTGAATAGACTGAATTGATATAAATGTAGATAGTTTAAGATTCAATTGAAAAAAAAAATTTAAAATAGAATCGATATAAATGTAATAAATTTCAGACTTTTTCGGTATTTCTTCCTGTCCTTTAGCAGAGAACTTTTTACAAAATGCTATTACTTCTTTTTAGGAAGACCTAACTCCACAAAGCAAGTTTGCTACAGATTTGTGTTTTCCAGTACCGTCCTGATGGATACTTGACAGATTCGGCACTTGGAAGGGACCAGCTGATTAGAAAGCATTGCAGCTCTTTCTCGGATAATGGAAAATGAGGCATTTATGTGATTCACACTTGGGGGATTACTGGGGGAATAGGAATAAAGTTGGATACACTTA
This sequence comes from Psidium guajava, assembly GCA_016432845.1. NCBI lineage: Eukaryota > Viridiplantae > Streptophyta > Magnoliopsida > Myrtales > Myrtaceae > Psidium > Psidium guajava. The sequence goes on from CM028224.1 coordinate 3,860,731, forward strand.
CATAGACGTCTTACATATACGTATATACATAAGACTGAATAAATTTCTTCGAAAGGATAAAAGATAGGCCATCCGCTTCTAATTTTATGTGTCGTTAACTTGAAGATTCAACAACACATAACATAAAAATCATCGACAGGAGCTTTCATCAAGATTCGAGGAGTTGATTGATAAAGTTATTAACAGCGAGCAATCGATAATAAAAAATAACTGCTAGGTAATTATGTTTACCATCACTATTTTAGGATTTTCTTGTGCATAGGGGTTGTTGGATAATATGAGATAATGGATATATACATTTTCGTAACCTCTGAAAAATTAGGATGTTATTTGTTTAATTGAATTCGAAAGTGGTAACCTTCAGCAGTGGATTGTAAATACCCGCTTTGTACTGTATGCAAAAGAAACCCCCTCAATGAGAGAACTCAACGCATATTTACATTTACCTTTAATTCGTGTAATGTATAGCAATGATTGTTCCTAGTGTCATACTTTAAATTCCTTGTTTTTTTTTTTTTGGTATCGAAGGTGTCCGGGCCAGCGTCCGTACGGATCGCACACCTCGACTAGAGACTAACAATGGCGTTGGAAACGACAAGTAAGTATCACAAACTGGAAATTATGTTGCTGCATATTCGAAGTCCTCAGCCGCTGGAAGGGTGCCAGCTAGGAGAAAATCAATGTGAAGGGGCGATTTTCCAAGGTATCTTACTGAAGGGCAGTTAAGGGATGTTGCTCCAAATTTCAACATGATGTGTAACATGAGGCAATCGCTCGAAGAACAACAAAATGATATGACTAATTACATCGTGAGTCACCTGTTGAATGTGATCGAGCCAAATTTTCGTTAATGCTGTAAATGATGCTTTGTGAAGGTCAGGATCATCCGATCCACCTCCACCATTACAAGTTAATCCGAGTAACAAGGCATATTCCTAGTCCCTTTCTATTTATTGATGCTAACAAAGTTGGTCATATAAATCAACCCATAAGAATTATCCAAAAGTTTGAATTGTCTAATCAAGGCCACAATAAAGACAATAATTAGACTAATGTTGGTCAATATAACCAAATTAGTGACAACACAACCCAATGCGAATATTTACTATTAGGCCTAACATTCCGATTAACGTAGATTACTCAGCAAGACCAACATCACCTCTTAGCGTGTAAGATGGCCAACTGAATCCACAATTTAACCCGACATAGCTTGCCTAAGGGTTTCGACGGCAATTGGGGTTAGATATGGGTGTTAACATACCTATTTATGGGGAAACCGTATCTTTAATATGTCGATAATCATAATTACCCCAGAGGCTTCGAAATCCTTGACTTTGCCATTTTTGTTGGTGAAGAAGAAAAATTGACTGCCGAGCATGTTGGTCAATTCGTAGCCTAATGGGGTGGAGCAAATACTAATGGGTTTGTAAGACTTTGGTTATTTTCTTTGTCTTTATCGAAAACTGCTACACTAATTTACCACCTAATTTGGCGTGTGACTTTGCTAAGATGGAAAGACTATACCATTCTCAATTTTATAAAATGATAACTGATGTGTCTATTTTCTTCTTTTGGAATAACAAGTAGGTCGATTGGTTCGTCGCTCAGTCTAAGAAGGCTAGAAATAGATGCATAACTTCACTCTCTGAAAAAGAATCCATGAATTTGGCTTTCCATGGGTCAATATTTAACTTACACGACAAATTCGAGCGCCAAAAATTTGCGGATTCATTTCAATTGGTAGCAAAAGTGTCTAAGTATTAGCAACTACTTACAAAATAGATGTAAAAGACCACATGACGACTTTATACAAAACGTGGCTTTAATGCAAAATTATGAGTCAGTATGAATCTGACGAAAATGAAAACATCGAGACAAATGTGACAAAAATGATGCTCGACAAGCCTCGTGTTTTCGAAAAAAAAAAAAGGCTTTACATTTGTCAACCCTTGAAAACTTCCAAAATAAATGGAAAAATAATGGAAAGGTTAAAAACACTAAGTTTCCACGTTTCGTACTAATAAGTCGGACGAAATTTTGACCTACTTTTGAAAGATGGTCTCACTTAATTAAGTGAAAGCCATGTAACGTAAATAATATTTAGCAAACAAAAAATATTGCAAGTAGCACCATTCATGAAGCCATAATGTAGTTAATTGTGTTGTTTTCACCAAAACAATTTAGGAGGTAATTCGGCAAGGAAAAAAATCACTTCTGTCAAATGATTAATGACTCTTGATCGTTTAAACCAAGTCGATAAATAGTTTGGTCAGAGCAGTCAACAACTTGATGATTCGACAATACCCAACGTGAAAGCTCTCGATGAGAGCCTTTATCAAGACATAGGAAGTTGATCTACGAGATGATCTACAAGAGCAATCGGCACAAAAACATAATTGCCGAGCGATTACGTTCATTGCTACTATTTTAGAATTTTTGTAACTTGCGTATAGGTATTGCTAGATAATGCGAGATAATTGATAGTACAACTTCTTGCAACCACTGTTAAGATACGGGGTGTTTTGCTTATTTTATTTCGAAAGTTGTAACCGTGGACAAAGTGTTATAAATACCCACGTTGTACTCATCGTAAAAGATCCCAGAACTCAACGTTGCTTTGCAAATCTATTCTTGTCTTAATTTTTTTTTTCTTTTGCAATTTTTAGCATTAGCAACAACCGATTCTAGTCACGTACTTTAAATTCCTTGTCAATTACTTTTCCAAAACCAACACACCACCCATCACAAGTTTTGCCAATTCATATCGACCCATGCACAACTCGAAAGGTATTTCATCACCTTTCTTTTTTTTTTTTTTTCCTGCTAAACGCATTACTAACTTCAATCCCACATAAGCTCGAGAAACAGTAAGTCCTCGGAACCAAAAGAGATAACATTCACTGGAGGGCCTCGACCCACCTGTTTCCTGCATTCGCCGACATGTGCATATGCCTCGTTTATCCGTGACATGACATGGAGAACTGCAGCTACGAGTTGTCAAGTTTCAGAGGATATCTGTCATGCGAAAAAGGGAAAAGAGAGAAGGAATAATAGGACGGAGGAGGGAAGATGCCTCTCTTTGAGGTGGAGTCCACTGGGACAACGTATTGCCTTGATTCACCAGTGGGGGAGGCATTGTTGCTGCAGCAAAAGGCCTGCATTATTGCCCTGCTTATATGTTGGTGACCTTTCGTGTCCCCTTTATTGGGAAATTTGATATCTTTCGCCGGAGAGGCCCAATTCCGGCATCTTTATTTGGGAAAGTATCCCATGTACCGCGCAAAATATTAGACTATGATGTGAAAACCATTTCGAACCAGATTTTCCTTTTCTCTGTTAAAGAATATAACGTGGGCTTTGCTTTACTTTGACAGAGATTTTTTTTTTGTTCTTGTTCTTTTTTTAACAGCATCAATAGGATGATATTCTCGTCTGCTCATATCATAGTCATATGATGTCGAGTTCGGAGGAACTAAGGAAATTGATGTTTGCTCGGGGATATGATGATTGGTTTAGGTAGATGATATGTTGTAGGTGCACATAGAAGTTCGACTAACAATCATTCGATCCAAAAAGAGAAGAAGGGCAATTGAATTTTTTTTTTTTTCAGTTCTCAGCTAAAGGAGTGAAATATGTATTCAAGAATCGGTACGCGAAACACTTAATGAATTTGAAAGGAATGGCACTTAGATGTACCTTTCTTTTTTTTTTTTTTTGTACCTGACCACTACAGACTAAAATGGAAGTGTGATTGATAAGGAGACTGTTTAGGCTCCGTTTGTTTTAGTGAAAACAAGTTTCGAAAATTCTTTTTCAGAATTTTCTGATTTGGTTCACGAAAAATAATTTTCATCCATGAAAGAGATGCCTTCAAAAGTGGGGAAAATATTTTCTTCTTTTTGAAAAGAGGAAAATATTTTACCTCGTCTTTCCACTCTCTGCTCCCCCACGTTATTTTTCTTTTAATTATTTTTTATTTTTTTCTTTCATTACTTTTTCTTCGAGCTTCTTTTACTTTTTTCTTTTCCCTCCTCTGCCAATCGCCAGCAACAAGCAAGGCACGAGCTTGCCCATGGTCATCAAGCTCATGCCTCGCTCACTTCAGCAAGGCTGTCGAGGCTTAGTGGCCAGTTGCTAGTAGAAAAAGAAAGGAAAAAGGAAAAAAAAATAACAAAAAAAATAAAAGAGAAAAGAGAAAAAAAGATAAAAGAAGATCATTAAAATGTATCCTTTAAAAAAAATTCAAAGGCGTGTACGAGAGAAATTGATTTTCCTTACTAAACGGGAAATTTTTTTTTTCCAGTTCATTTTCATGTTTCAACTAAATATCGGAAAATATCATTATTTTTCTAAAAAATATTTTCCAAAAAATTCATAATAAAAAACAACTTCCCGTGAAATTATTTTTAAGGAAAACGGATAGTTTTCATTTATTTTGTGGTTTGATGAAATTGATTTCCTTCTCACCAAAAAGGGAAGTCGTTTTTCCCTAATCTAAGCTTGTTGTTTCTCAATCCATGGAGAACTTATTTCACAGATGGGTTAGTTTTCTGCCATCCAAATACCAGAAATTCAAAGAATAATTTCCTGAAAACAGTTTTTCATCAACCAAACGGACTCGTAGTTCATTGGATGATGCAAGCAAAGCACCGGTACCAATGAGTAAATGGATGGGGGCTCTAATGAAAGGAGGAGAGCACCCAAAAGCCCATCTCCGCTGCACTCCGTAGCTTTTCCTACGGTCTATTTACAGCTTCTCCGGCCCATATAACTCTAAAAATCAGAAGATAAAATGACATAAGATGTACAAGAACACTGCTTTCTTATTTTTCAGAAAATTTTTTTAATTTTTTTTTTTTGCTTCTTTTGGTCCTTGAACGATTTAAACAGGTATGACAATCCTTTTGTACTGTTCGGTCTCTTATCCAATCCGAGCAAAGATTGATTAGCCATCTACAAGAGATTTTGAGCATAGGAACCCCAATTGGGCTCAGAGGCGTTCCAAGACTTGCTTAGGCTGGCTTTGGTTTTTTCCCAACCGAGGCCTACAGTCACTTCTTCTGACTAGTAACACCCTCTGATCAATCTGTTTGCTAACTAAGCCCCTTCACTAATCAGATTTTACAAAGAAAGGCCCGGCTCCAATGTCCGCCTCATCTGGGGCAAAGAGCTTCGACCGTTCGATCGAAGGTCGAGGAAGAATGACATCATGTGCCACTGATGCTGGATATAAGTTCTCTTTCGCCAACGAGCTGTGACGTGTACGTTGATTGAATGAGCGAGGGACATATGATAAAGAACACATCCCGATCTACCTAAGATGATTCCAAAACAGCATGAATACAAAAAGCGCAAGTAGCGGACGTTGTGTCGCCATCGATTTGGAGCTCTCCTCTTTGCATTCGAACATGCACACACACTCATGTCCTTGTCCCGTGCTTTAAACAACTCAATATCCCACGATATCATCAACTCAACTCCTCCTCCTCCTTTTGATATTTTCCTCCCGTGCGTGTCGATCTCCAATACCGCCCACGTAGGTATTCCGAATGTCATAATCAAGGCGATGAAAGCTATGATTAAGGAGAAATAAAAGGGCAGAGAGAGAGAGAGAGAGAGAGAGAGAGGTGGCAAGAGAAGAATACAAAGGGACGGGAAGCCAGTTCGTCGGCTTGTTGGGACGATATCTGCCTCAACCCCTCCCCACTTCGTCGTCACGCTACGCTGCCAAGAGAAACGACAAATGACATGCGAGGGATTTAGATTTTGTGCCATTTGATTACACCGTCGTGCGTTGGTGTCCTTCCTGGCACGTAATTAGCGGGGAAAGGTGATAGGATCGAATGCCCTAATCACTCCGATTAATCTAATCCCTTGACAGTAACCATTACAACTCGATTTGATCATGTCGTTTGTCCATTTATGACTAGATCGAACACATAATATAACTCTCAAACCCTACCAACACGACCAAAAGAGAGGGGCCGCAAGCCACGGTGACTATGATCATGATCGCATCATGACGTCAGCGAACACGCAACGATATGCTATTGGGTTCGTGCTAGGGATAAGCATGGTTCTAGAGTAGAGCCGGAAATTGGTCTAGTTCCAAGTTCGATTCTAGGATATACAGAGCAAGTTCCAAGTTTTCATGTGATCCTGTGTATTTCACGCCCTTCGATGATGAGCGTAATCTTAAACCTAGCCTAAGTTTCCATTTTCAGACATTTATTTTGTCGACGTTTCGCGTTTTTTTATGTGTCTAAATATGAATCGTGGTCAGTGAATTGTGGGAGTAAATAATGGTTATTACGAGTGATGATTCAATGTAATCGTTCAATTAAAATACAGGTGGAACTTGTGTGGATTCTAATACCTGTGATATGGTAGATTTCAAATTTCAGGTGAAGTCTGAACCAGCCGCATAATCCTTGTGGGTTATGTAAGCCTCTAATGCCGATTCTGTCGTCGCGGTAATCTAGAGAATCTTATATGCTGCTTTGGAAATAAGACAAACGGTAGAAAAGAACGAGACGATAACAATAGCATGGTCTTTGAGAGAGGATTAGTTTTTATATCTTATCACCTCCCTGATCACGGGAATTCCTACCATATCTTCTTCAATTCTTGCAATTCTTTTCAAGGGTTATTTCCTTAATCAACTGAACTCAGCATCGAAATGCGCAATCTTTCCGGCCTATATGCTCCGGGAAATCTCACAGGACGTGAAAAAAATCATCTTAAAAAGTTCAAAAGCAGCAAAACCAGTTGTGCAACTGCTAAAACGTCGAATTCTGATTGGTGGAAATTAAGGCGTCGTTTGGTTCATATCCATTAATTAATTAGACCTAGATAAAAACTAAAAATAAATCATGGCAGCCTATTAACACCCCACACTACGGCATTTTTTGTTTATTCACGACGCAGCTACCGATGAAAACAAAACTGCCGATGAATTTGTCGTGTCCGAAGGTGTTGGCCACAGAAAGAAGATCTTGTTTTGATACAAAGGTGGAGCGGATGGATTTGGATGGAGACTCCTCGACTGAATTTGTCATTTTGCTCAAAGTAAATATAAAATGAAAATAAGGAAAAATGACATAAATAATGCATGAACTTTGGCTCAATATGTAACGTGATTATAAACTTTTAATATGACCAATATCTCCCATGAACTTTAGTTTAATATGCAATGTGGTTCATGAACTTTCAGTTTATTCAATGTAGTCCATAAACTTTTGTAACATATTCAATTTAGTCCATAAACTATAAAAAAGAAAAAGTCCAAAGTCATCTATGAACTTGAATTGATGAAAGGACTACATTGAACATTTTCATATAATTCAAGGATTAAATTTATCATGTTTTAAAAGTTCAGATATCATATTAGCTACATTAAAAGTTGAGGGATCATGTTGAATATTGAATAAAAGTTCAGAGATCATTTGTGTCATTATTCTTAAGACTAAAGCAAAAGTTTTGTATATTGATTAAAGATTTGGTAATTATGAGTGGAATCATTAATTACACGTGGTTGCACTCGCAATTATTATTATTATTTTATTGGTTCTCTTAACCAGACCAACTCAATCAGGTGATTCATGATGGATTCGGCTAACCTTATTTGTCATTTCCAAGTTGAGTTCGCAATATTTGCTTTCTGGCAACATTCACTAGAGGACAACAGTTTGATTAACTTAGTAAAATCATTCACGATATTTTTAATTAATTACGATGATTATAGTTAAGTTGGTCGGCCAGCTCGAAATTATAAAAATCCAGCTGAATGAAATTTAACTTTTTTTTTTCCGCATAATGAAAACAAGAATGGTACAGATAATGAGGAGGTAAAGACAGGTGGGTATTCTCGCGGCAAGAAAATTTCCGAATAATTGTCGATTTTTATGTGACACAATTAAAGACAAAAGATGTCCACGTGATGCGTGCCTTTTGGAAGAGAGTACGGGAATGGGACTGTCATTGTCCTTACTTGTGGCGGCTGTGTATGTCTATAATAGTTAGCCGGGAGCTTTTTTTTTTTTTTTAAATTAAAAAAAGATGCGCTAGGATTTTTTATTTTACTTAAAACTGTCCTAATTGAGAGAAAATTATTCCTCAATAACAATTATAGGCTTAAGGTATTTTCACATTCTAAGTGGCTATAACACTCCCTAACTTGACGAAAATATGCTCAAAAGAACTGATTAATCAGGATCACAAATGGAGAGAGTCCAAGCTTTTTTTTAAAAAAATTGGAAATGCAAGGGAACAAAAAAAAAAAATACAAGGCTATCCATATTAATCAAAACAATGTTATGTTATTCCACCACTTTATGTTGTCTTTCTGTTCGTTTCGTACAAATTTCATGTCCTCTCGAGCTAATTCCTGTAAAGAACTATTCGTAATCAGTTTAAACATTTGTTGGTAGTCTTTGTTAACTAACACATCCTAAATGTATATTATAATCATTAAGAGTTCACAATTTCAATCAAAGAATTTCATCTAAGAGAAATTTGAACTAAAGAATTGTTAATTACGAAGAGTTGTTAAAGATTGAACTTTAGAGAGATATTGTAAATAAATTGCCTTATAACAATCTTTTGAAATTAGTTAGAATCCCGATTGCTAAGTTTATTAAAATAATCTAATCTTAAATGATTTTCATGAACATTTAAGAAGAAATAACAATATCGGAAATGTCGATAAAAATCGTTACATTTTTTTGCTTTACATTACTTGTATATTTTTCTTCTTTTAACAATTTTGCCCTTACGAGATTTGTGAGAGCAATTTTGTATAATATAAATTTGAGGATGTGTCTGAAACTATTAGAGGTAGAAATAGTTGAATCTAACCTCACACTTAGCCTGGTCTTTTTACCTAGTACTAGGCGTTGAAATATTTAATTAGGGAGATAAATGAGACCTGAAAAGATTTGAACTCAGTACCTTTTGCTTCAAAACCATGTGATATTTTGAGATACCATTGCTAATTTGTTGACACCTGATTTTTAATCATCCTTTCTGTTTTAAAATTAATAAAAAAAATTTTCTTTATAAAAACTCATAAAATTGAAAAATCAACTTTGGGGACCTTGGCTAAGCCTAAAGAACCAATTTTGATCAAAAAATGATTTTCCATATTTTTCATATTTTTCGGTATTTTTTATTTATTTATTTTCGAAAATTAATAGAAAATTCATAAAATTGAAAAATCAACTTTGAAAGCCTTGGCCAAGCCTAGGCAAATTTTCATATTATATATATTTAATTTTTTTAAAAAAATAATACAAAAATACTTGAAAATTTTGGAAAATTAACATTTAAGGCCAAAAAAATACACAAAGATAGTTAATATTTTTATTTTAAATCTATTTTCATATTGGCCATTGCAAATTCAGAAAAATCCAATTCGAGTCACGTGTTCCTTCACGAGTATAATCTCGAATCGGGCCTAAAAAAATTTAATTTGAGCCAATTTATTTTTAATTTTCACTTTTTATGAGTTGTGACATTGTATTCTAATATTTTAAATTTTCATCTTGGCTCAATTATACCTAGAATGACTCAATTTTGCAAAAGGGCTTTAATTAAATTCTGCATCATTTTCAGCGACAAGAAATGAGCTTAAATTTGACATGTGGTAAATTTTGGTGTGTCAAAAATTGTGAGGAGATTTGGACTTAAAGAAATATATTTTTTCATGGACTGAATTGTAAATACTTAAAATTCAAGGACTAGAGTGCAAATACCTAACTCTTGAATGATTATTTTACAAATAACAAAAAGAAGAGTTAGTGGATAAATTAGAATAGAGAAGGGAAGATGGAGAAGAGGAGATGAAGAAGAGAAGTTGGAGAAGGATGGATGGAGAAAATCAGATAAGAATAGAGAAGGGAAGATGGAGATGAAGAAGAGTTAGTGGAGAAATTAGAATGGAAGATAAGAATAGAGAAGGGAAGATGGAGATGAAGAAGAGTTAGTGGAAAAATTAGAATGGGAGATAAATATGGAGAAGGGAAGATGAAGATGAAGAAGAGTTAGTGGAGAGATTAGAATGTGAGATAGAGATGGAGAATGGAAGATGAAAATGAAGAAGAGTTAGTGGAGAAATTAGAATGGGAGATAGAGTTAGTGGAAAAATTAGAATGGGAGATAGATGAGTAGATTATAAAAGGAGGAAGAAGTGAGTTTGAGGATGGGATTTTTTGGAGAGAAAATTTGAAGTGTTTGAAAGATTTTTTTTTTTTAGAGAAAATTTTGGATGTTTGAGAGAGTTTTGGGAGATTGAAGAAAAATTTGAGAGAAAGAAAATACCAAAAGAGAGAGAATTTTGAAGATGATGGAAGTTTAAAGCTAGGGGTTATCATCACAAATTCCTTCATCGATTAATATAAATCAAGAGTTCTTCCTCGTCAACGAGCAAGCAAATTCGAGCTAAGTGTTTTTATTTATTCATTTGTTTATGGTTTTACTTGCAAATTAGCACAAATTGTATATACTTTCTCCATCTCCTCTTTTTTTTTTTTCCATATTTTATGTCAGGAGAAGGATATCTCTACGTCAACAGCAAAAATCTCGTAGAGATGCAAAAATCGGCCCAGACAAGCTCCTAAGCTGTCCACCGATTTCTCAACTGATCTGTGACTAAAAGTCCCTCTTAATTCAAAAGAAACTCTCTATATTGGGAACATAGAGAGCGAAAATCAATTATAGAAATCCCTCCCAAAAAAATGGGAGATAAGTACTCTTTCCACTCTTCTGGTTTTAGGTGCAGATTAGCACATATTTTGTATACTGACATTTCACTCTATTTTATGTCAGGAAGCCGCAGCTTTATATCAATGGTCAACCCTATGGAAGCACAAAATCGGCTTGGAGGAGTCCTCAAGCGCGCACAAATTTCAAATTGTTGAATCAATTCGTTGTATTTTATTTTAAAGAATTCATACCCCAGAATGGAGAGGACAAAGTCCATCCGCAATTTAAATACCTGCACCATAAATCCCAAAGGGAAGAGCCAAGCTAATGCTTAGCCTCCCATTGGAGGTTTTAACTTACAGTAGTTAAATACCTGCAACTTAAATACCTGTACCTTAAATCCCAAAGGGAAGAGCCAAGCCAATGCTTAGCCTCCCATTGGAGGTTTTTACTTACAGTAGTTAAATACCTGCAACTTAAATACCTGTACCTTAAATCCCAAAGGGAAGAGCCAAGCCAATGCTTAGCCTCCCATTGGAGGTTTTTACTTACAGTAGTTAAATACCTGCAACTTAAATACCTGTACCTTAAATCCCAAAGGGAAGAGCCAAGCCAATGCTTAGCCTCCCATTGGAGGTTTTTACTTACAGTAGTTAAATACCTGCAACTTAAATACCTGTACCTTAAATCCCAAAGGGAAGAGCCAAGCCAATGCTTAGCCTCCCATTGGAGGTTTTTACTTACAGTAGTTAAATACCTGCAACTTAAATACATGTACCTTAAATCCCAAAGGGAAGAGCCAAGCCAATGCTTAGCCTCCCATTAGAGGTTTTTACTTACAGTAGTTAAATACCTGCAACTTAAATACCTGTACCTTAAATCCCAAAGGGAAGAGCCAAGCCAATGCTTAGCCTCCCATTGGAGGTTTTTACTTACAGTAGTTTAAATACTTGCAACTTAAATACCTGTACCTTAAATCGCAAAGGGAAGAGCCAAGCCAATACTAGGCCTCCCATTGGAGGTGTTTATTCACTGTCATGTACTTCCTATAATTTAATTTTTGAATCATCAAACTCAAAAGATGAGTAGGTCGTAATACTGCACAGAAGTCGTTAACACACTCCCTCTTTCGGCTTCAGGGAATCTTTAACACTTAAAAAAATATAACAAATAAAAATATATACCATCCATGCATCCTATTTAAAAAGTGAAAACAGAAAAGAGAATACCATACTAGAGCCTTAGAAATAAACCAAGCCTGAGTTGCCGAATTAGGATATCCATGAAATTAAGGTACCGAAAGGGCATTAGTTTTAATTAACTAGTGTAACCAAGTCCCCGAGCTCATAATATCTGGTTCGCAGGAATAAATTAGTTCTCCCGCTAATTTATTTAGGTTTCTAATCGACCTACCAAGAACGATTAGTGGCGACTCCAAATTTCAAAATCATTTAAACAAAAACCAAAGTTGCGATTCGGTAGGGCTTGGGAGGATCCGCGTTAGGTTAGTCAAATCTAATTAACCTAATAATCCGTTAACCCCTTTAAAATTTAAAAATATTTTTAGAGGGTCGCGACATAATTGTTCTAAAAGCTTAAGCTATTAGATAAAAACTTGATTTAATATTTAATTATTTGATCACTAGTGTGGGTTTTTTATTTTAAATTTAAAACCTCAAACTCTTAGGTTGTGTTTGGTAGTCAGGATAAAATTCAGGATAGGATAAAATTTATCATATCATGTATTTGGTGCTTACTCAGGATAGGATAAAGTGGGATATAAAATGGATATGGTTCGGATAAAACTGTCCCATAGAGGAGGTGGGATAAAAGTGGATATGATTTCTAATAACTATAATCCATAAGTTATTTTTTCAAATAAAATTTTTCGTAAATTGATAAAAATAGTATTAGACTATAAATAATATTTATATTAATATAAAATTCAAATGAAAATAATTTCATTATTATTTATTCCCAATTTTATTTATGTACTTGAATTTATTTATATCTTATAATATAAATTCCATATACAATTTATGTTTATTACATTCTTTAGGTATTTTATTAATTCAGGAATATTTGTATAGTTTACTATTTAGTGAAAAGTTATTAGTGAACGATGGAAGAGGAAAAAAGAAATAAAAATAAAAGGAAAAATAATAGAAATTAAGCAATAAAAATGAAGTAGGCATGAGTATCATGAAAGATTCCTACCATTTTTTTTTGTATGACTTTTAGGTGCATTTACACTGATATGTCGTTCATACCAAATAATAAACAAAATAAGATATGAAAATATTCGACTTTATTATTGCAAGTTATCTATGGACGTCATATCCTATCCTTTTCAGAAATACCGAAAATAAAATGTAGCCTTAGGGTGTATATGGTTACATTCCTGTTCATGGGAACAATTTCTTTCCAGAAATAGTATTTGCCATTTCTATTCCCTGAACGAGTTTATGAAAGAAGAATGTGTTTGGTAACTTTATGAAATTTCTATTCCCAGAATAGAAAAAAGAGTATAAACGCGTTTGGTATGACCCTAAAAAAAAAAAAACACATCGCTAGCGGTGATTGGTGGCGGTTGAGAAGTGATCGGTAGCAGTAGTGAGGACTAGTGATTGACAACTAGCGATAGTTGGTGGCGTTGGCGACCAACTACGTGAAAGTGGACTCATGGTTGTAAAGATGAGTTATGCTGAGTTTGTTTTTCTAAATAACATTGTTTCACTTTTTGTTTACGTGACTAAAGAAGCTACTTTTTTTTACTTCTTTGTCTATTTCAAATTTATTCCTTGACCATTGATCTATTGTTGGGAACAAAAAAAAAACAACCAACGTACACAAACGGATTTATATTATTTTTCTATTTCGGAGAACAAAAGAAAAAAAAAGAGAATTATAAATGCTACCAAAAAAGCCCTTAATCTCTATTGCAATATCTACAAAATTAATGGAAAGGGTTCAAATAGGTGTAGTCACGCAAGAAAAGGACACGAATGCCATTACAATGTCCATAAAAGTACCCTCTTGCGTTCGATTTAGTTATTAAAAGTATAAACCCTTGTGTGAATTAAGCGCTCGACATAAGTTTGATTTGTCGCATCATTAAAATCGAAATATGTGGACCATTAATCCCGATTGATCTAGTAGATGAGATTCCTTATCATCAAGATATTTCTAAAAATGACAGATGATTCGGTGAATGAAAGACTAAGACTAGATGAGTTGATGGCATGGGGTTACGGGGTCTAGAACCATTGTCATGTGGTGAAAGTGCAATGCCTTGGAAGCCGATAAGCAATTCAAATTCGTTCCAAGCTTTCAATCTAGTCATCATTTCCTTTTGTTTGAGAGTGAGATTAAGGTGTGCGTGTGGGGCTCTTCTTTTGTTTTGAGGTCTATCGTTTAAGCAAGCGGCTTTTCCTTTAACTTTTTTTATTTAATTGAAACCCTATATCAAGAAATTAGCTTTCCCTCATCGACTTCAGTTCCTAGCCTTGTTGGATCACTCCATCTACCAACTTGGACCGAAGACAAATAAACATTAGGAACAATAGATCATGTCTACATTTTTTTTTTTGGTTGAAATGTCTACTTCATTATATGGAGGACTTCCATTTTTTTTTATGAAAATTATTAGGATCGATACACAATAACACGAAATAAAGTGTGAAAATATGGAGAAATAGAAATCTAGATATGAGATTTATCATAGTTCACCATTAAACTAGGTTTACATTCAGTAAGGGATTTTACTATAATTAGCACATCGCATCTTTCGTTACATTTCTTAGTTACAAAATAAAAATAGTATATATAGTAACGATTATTCATGAGCCTAAGTATAAATTAATAATGAAAAAAACACGAGCTTAAATCGTAAAAATTCTTTGGTATCTAGGGGGCACTGCTCTCTTGAGACCCTCGCTAGGGTGGCTCTCCTAGACCCCACTTCATGTGTTTTTCTATCGGAGGAGAATATGAACCACGCCCTAATAAAAATTACTGGCGGTTGAATTATTTTTTTTTTCCGAGGGTAGAGTCAGGGAATGGATTGGGTGGGGGGACCCGTGGCAATGCATAATAAAATCAGGAAGGGAAGAATGTTGCTGCACAACACGACAAACGCAACGACAACGTCCCAAGTATGCCTTTGCATTCCCAGATTATATAATATGACGTACGATATACGAAATAGAAAACAAGAAAAAAAAAAGCCAAAAATTCAATTGCAGAAGAGTCGACTAGACGACAAGGGAAGCTCTGTCAATCCTCAGAGGAGTTTTAGATCTCCCCCCCTATGCCTCTGAATCATTCAATTTTCATCGCCCCTGGACTTCCATTTGGATGTATGTGAACGTTGGGTCCACCCAAGTTAGTTTAATGTCGTTACATTAATGGGGGATTATCGATTCTGATCACGATATTGTATTGTGATGATCCATGCCGTGGGAGGATCTAGGGCAAAGCAGTGATCTCTCTCCTGACCACCGAGGAGCACTTCTGGGAATCCGAGGGTCAGATTCTTGGGGGTCGATAACTGTTGGATCACAAGAGGACAAAGCTCGTACGCCATCGAAAACCTTTGAAATGCTTGCGAGGTGCAACGACGTCTATAAAGAGGCATGGCAAGCTCGTACTCGAATGTGACATTTTCTCCTAAGATGGTGAATGGGTCCCTCGGAGGGATCGAAAACACTTGGCTTCAGCTCTCTCTTCTAACCACGGAAGGGATTGCTTCAATTTTTACAATTTTGTGCAGTTGGAAATAGCCCTATTTTTTTTTTCCATGGCAGGAAAGGTTTGTCGAATTCGTAATCGTTTAGGAAATGAGGCCCCTGGTAATCAAATTGGATCATGATAGAAGTAAAGATTCTTCCATTCAAATATTTGATTGAGTTGATTTTCGGATGCACATAAACTGCCCCGTACATGTATAACGAGTAAAAGCGCCCCCTACATGGCGGTACGGGAAGTCACGACATGATTCGAACACAAGATCTGCTACATCTAAATCAATTGGTCGACAACTCAATCAATCCGTTATCGGTTTAGTAGTTATGTAATTGCTATGTTTGAATAAAATATTTGATTTGATTCATTTTGATTAATTGATTTTTAAGTGTAGTTAGTACCTCATAATTGTCAATCATCTGCGCCCTCGCAAGAGTATAACATGAGGAATAATTGTCCAAAAAGTTCTAAGTCTTTTGTAAGGTAGCTAATTCAGTTATAAAATTTTAAATTTAACTAATTTAGTATTAAACCTTTTGATAATTACTTAATATGGTCTTTTCAGCTAATTTTGTCCAGAAATTATTGACGTCATGATGGTCATACTACCACGTGGACAACTTTTGCAATATAAATATATATATTTGAATTTTCTGAATATTAATATAACTTTCTTAATTTTTCTTTTTGTTTCCACCGTTCATCTTCCCGGAAGTGCACCGTCCATCGTCAAAGCCTTGGCGTCCCCCACTGATCATTCTAGGAAGATGAACAACAGCAATAAAATAAAATAAAATAAATTACAAAATTCAGAAAAATTAAAGAAATTGCAAACATCATGCATGGCGGTGCCAACCGTGCCATGTACGACGACCAAAGTTGATCAAATCAAAATTAGCTAGAAGGATTGCATTGAAAGATTGTTAAAAAGGCTTATAACTAATTTAGTCAAATTGAAAAGTTTAGAACCAGATTAATCGGCGTATAATAAGTTTAAGATTTTTCGGATAATTCTCTTAACACGAGCGGATGTCAAAGCCTGGACTGAAACTATTTTAAAATCTTCCAAAGGCTATGTCGCGACAAGGAAGCATACTCCTGTTGAAGTTTCAAAATTATTTCTCAAATCTCGTCCACTGAATGTGATCCAATTTGAAATTTTTGGATGTTTGGAGTGGAAGCAGATGGGAAAAACTAGGAACCCATTTAATAATGCAACTATTCTCTAAAATGCGATTTTACATCAAGGCAGGCTCGCTACTGTTGGGTAAACTTTTCTACAATAACCAAAGACAAAACGGGAAAAACAAAAATGCAAAAATTAGCTGATCCATTCCAGCTCTTTCTTGGTTCTCATATTTATTGATCTCTTGCCTTTTGATCATCATCGTCGTCGACGTCGTTGCTAGTACTATCTAGCTGAGCGGAAAAGATATTTTGGCTTTTCCTCTAACTTTCTATTCGTCCCCTCTCCAACCTCCCTAAAAAAAAAAGCTCACCACTTGCCTTTTGATCTGTCATCATCATCGTCCCCGTCAATGTCATTTTCTTTCCTTTGGCAGAAGAAATTTTTCACCCCTTTCGCTGCTGCAAGTTGTTGTACCTCCAGATAGATCTCTCTAGTTGCGACAAAGCTTCATCACCTGACTGGCTCAGATGTTTTCTGTTGAAGCCAGTTGGTGAACGCTCGGAGGGTGTTCATGTCGGCCCTGTAGTGCTTCTGAGTGAACTCGTGGAGCATCGGCCATGTGAAGTCCGGGTACACTCTTGGACAGGATGTTTCGACCAGCTCGCTCGGCGGCCTCACCACTTTGTCGCTCCTTGGGCACAGGAAGAAGGCGAGGGACTTCCTCGGAGTTCGGCTGTTCACCACTGCCCTGTGCAAGCAGCTCTTGTATAGCCCATTTGACAGAGCCTGTTGTGACCCAACAAAAAAGAGAAACATTAGCCCCTAGCAGAGAGATAAAAGTTTTGGGGGATAGATTTCTAGTTATAGACTAGACAATGGGCACGGATTAATGCATATACCGCGAGACTTACCATAAAAGTGTCGCCGAGGTTGACGACGAACGCGTTGACGTTTGGGCTGATGGAGCGCCACTCGTTGTCAACAAAAACTTGGAGCCCGCCGACTTGGTCCTGGTGTAGGATGGTTAAGGATGTCGGGTCGCAATGGGGACCAGTTCCTAGCGTGAGGTCCGGCTTCTGGCAGGGAGGGTAATAGTTGAGCCTCATGATCGAATCGTTGCCTTCGAAGAACTCCCTGAAATGGTCACTGCCGATTCCTAGGCTCATTCCTAGCAGCTCCATTATTCCTAGAGAGAGCGTGCTCATGGCCTCACAATAGTCCTGGTACACCCTCCTAAAACACAAGAAAACCAAAATCATCATTTCTCTTAGTACACTTCATGTAAGACTAGAGAGTTATTTCGCTAATTTTTTAACAGATTGATGCTGATAAAGTGTGGCAGAAATTATGTTTTCCTTTGAAAGCATACTAGATTGTCGCGAAAGAAATGGGCGACAGGTTCCGTACCCGAATTGCCCAAACTCTTCGCCCATGGTGTTGTTGAAGTAGTCTTCCACGACATTGGACGAGCTTTTCTCGGCGGAGTAGCCGAAGGAAAGCGTTTCTTTCCATGGGAGCTTTGAAGAGAACCTGCCAGTGAAGCTACTGGCATATCCGCAATGCTCACCGAGCTTCCTCTGAGCCCTCTGCTTCTTGCTGAGCGGTAACCCGAAGAAACTGTCCATGTACTTGTGGGCGTCCGAAACGAGGCCAGCGTCCACGCCGTGATTGATGACGAGGAAGAAGCCGTGCTTCTCGCACGCCTCCCCCACGAGCCTCGATGCCTCCATGGAGGCAGTTGGGTCTCTGGAGAGGAACCCACCCAAGTCGATGAGCGGGACGGGGAGATCCGAGGCGTTTGCACACGGCTTTTCCTCATCGGGCCAAATGAACTCTTTTGGGATGTCGTGCTGGTACCGGAGCACTGAGGCGTCGAAAACTAGTGGTTTTTGATCATCTCTGGCTTCATCTTTATGCTGTGGAGGCATGGCTGGTGAGGTTTTACTTGTGATGCAATCAACTGCCATTGCATTCAGGAAGTTATATATGGGAGTGAACTTTTCCCTTGTGGTGGGGAAATGAGGGAGGAGGGGGCGTGGAATGAGTTTGAGAGTTGGGATAAAAGAAAAGCCAAGGCCGTTTATGGGGGGAGATGAGTGCACAAAATGTAGGAATCTTTATAGCTCTCTATCTGGGGCTGGGTAAGCTGTTTTTTTGCAAACGAGGACCACAAAGAGAGTGAATTAGCATTGGTAGGTGCTTGTCAATTTGAAAAAAAAAAGATTTTTAGTAATTTTCACCCTATTATAATGCTCCAATTTGATTCTAGCACTGTTGTCCTTTCTGTAGTTGCCAAAGGCCCTTTTCCCAATGGCCTTTTGGCGTTTCTACGGAGGAAAGAGAAGTAGTGCTAATCTCACCGTGTCTACTATATCTGCCCAATCAAAATCATTTAGAATCAGCTATGCCATGCCAAGTTTTGCTCAAAAAACAGAGTGAAGAGGCTGAAAACAGGGGAAGAAATAATAGGTAGGAAATATTTCCATCTCTTCTTCACAATAAGAAATAAAAGTTAAAGCTTTTGCTATGATGGTAAAGAAAACAGTGAGTTCTTGCAGGGAGAGACTGGGGCTTATTGTGATTTGGGGACAGAAAGAACTTCTGTTGATGATTTTTAATTCCCTTCAAATTCTGATTAGGGGTCTGGGAAGTTTTGCCCTTGGAAAAAGAGACAAGGGGAATGTTTCGGAGGAAGCTACGACTTCTTGAGGCAAAAGCACAGAACCTCAAAAGAGCCAGAGAGAGAGAGATTGATGATTCGTTCATGCAATGAAGGACAATCTTTTAGGACAAGAGGACTCGGACAGAGTTGTTTTGAGGATTGCTATTCAGGAATGCGATGCAGTGGCCGATACAGAGAAGAGGCTCGACCATTTAATGTGTTATGAGGGTTGATCCTGGTACATGAGTTTATTAGAATGTACGTGTGAGTTGTGTTAGAAAACTTACGTTGGAGAATTGGTGTAGTGGAGAGATGTTGATATATTATAGTTGGCCTATAGCTCATTGTCGCGATCCTAAGAAATTTTTTTTTCGATCAGGTTTATTAGATGAATTAACATAATACGGACCCTCTCAAGTCCTACCGAATTGCAACTTTGGTTTTTGTTCAAATGGTTTTAAAATTTGGAGTCGCCACTAATCATTTTTGGTAGGTTGATTAGATACCTAAGTAAATTAGCGGGAGGACTAAATTACTTCTACGAACCAGAGATTATGAGTTCGGAGACTTGGTTACACTAGTTAATTAAAACCAATGCCCTTTCGGTACCTTAATTTCATGGATATTCTAATTTGGAAACTCAAGCTTGGTTTATTCCTAAGACTCTAGTGGGGTGTTCTCTTTTTGTATTTTCACTTTTTAGATAGGATGCATGGGTGGTATTTTTTTTTTCAAAGTGTTAAAAATTCCCTAAAGCCGAAAGAGTGAGTGTGTTAACGACTTATGTGCAGTGTTACAGTCTACTCACTTTAGGGTCTGATGATTCAAAAATTAAACGGCAAGAAGTCAATCATAGTAAATAAAGACCTCCAATGGATAGCCCAGCCTTGGCTTGGCTCTCCCCTTTGGGGTTTAATGGTGCAGGAATTAAATTGCGGGAATTTAAATAACGGTAAGTAAAAACCTCCAATGGACGGTCTAGCATTGGCTTGGCTCTTCCTTTTGGAGTTTGATGGTGTAAGAATTTAAATTGCAGTAAGTAAAAACCTCCAATGGGCGGCCTAACATTGGCTTGGCTCTTCCCTTTGGGGTTTGATGGTGCAGGAATTTAAATTGCAGTAAGTAAAAACCTCAAATGGGCGGCTTAGCATTGGCTTGGTTCTTCACTTTGGGGTTTGATAGTGCATGAATTTAAATTGCAGTAAGTAAAAACCTCCAATGGGCGGCTTAGCATTGGCTTGGTTCTTCCCTTTGGGGTTTGATGGTGCAAGAATTTAAATTGCAGGAAATAAACGACCTCTAATGGATGCGCTTTGTCTCTCCATTCTGGGGTTTTAGTTCTTTAAAATAAAATACAATAAATTATTTCAACAATTTGAACTAAAATCCGTTGACGGGTCGGCTGCAAATTTGATGGGCACCTTGGAATTTGTTTGGACTCACTTTGCACCTCCATGAAATTTATCGTTAATACGGAGTTGTCCTTTTTTTTTACCTACCATAAAATATGGAAAAAAGGGAGATGGAGAAAGTGTATACAATTTGTGTTAATTTGAGACTAAAACCATAAATAAATGAATAAATAAAAACACTTAGCTCGAATTTGCTTGCTCGTTGACGAGGATGAACTCTTGATTTATGTTGATCGATGAAGGAATTTGTGATGATAATCCCTAGCTTTAAACTCCCATCATCTTCAAAATTTTCTCTCTCTTTTGGTATTTTCTTTCTCTTAAATTTTTTTTCAATCTTCCAAAACCCTTTCAAACATCCAAAATTTTCTCCCCCCCAAAATTCCTCTCTCGAGCTCACTTCTTCCTTCTTTTATAACCTACTCATCTATCTCCCATTCTAATTTTTCCACTAACTCTATCTCCCATTCTAATTTATCCACTAACTCTTCTTCATTTTCATCTTCCCTTCTCCATCTTTATCTCACATCGTAATCTCTCAACTAACTCTTCTTCATCTTCATCTTCCCTTCTCCATATTTATCTCCCATTCTAATTTCTCCACTAATTCTTCTTCTTCTCCATCTTCCCTTCTCTATTCTTATCTTATTTTCTCCATCTTCTCTTCTCCATCTTCCCTTCTCTATTCTAATTTCTCCACTAACTCTTCTTTTTGTTATTTGCAAAATAATCTTTTAAGAGTTAGGTATTTGCACTCTAGTCCCTGAATTTTAAGTATTTACAATTTAGTCCATGAAAAAAAATATTTCTTTAAGTCCAAATCTCCTCACAATTTTTGACACACCTCCCCTGTACTTAGTCAAAATTCACCGTATGTCAAATTTAATCTCATTTCTTGCCGCTGAAAATAATGCAAAATTTAATTAAAGTCCTTTTACAAAATTGAGTCATTCTGGATATAATTGGGCCAAAATAAAAATTTGAAATATTAGAGAACAATGTCATAACTCCTAAAAGTGAAAAAATGAAAATAAATTGACTCAAATTGAATTTTTTAGGCCAGGTTCAAGATTATGCTCGTGAAGGAATACACGACCCCGAATTGGATTTTTTAAATTTTTGATGGCCAACATGAAAAGGGATTTAAAATAAAAATATTGACTATTTTTATTTATTTTGGTGGCCTCAAATGCTATTATTTATTAAATATTCTCCTAATTTCTAAAAAATATATAAAAATACAAAAAAATATGAAAAGTTATTTTTTGTTCAAAAATGGTTGCCTAAGCTTGGCCAAGGCCTCCAAAGTTGATTTTGCAATTTTCTCATTTTTCTTGATTTTTTTTATGAATTTTCGAAATTAACAATATCGAGAAATACTGAAAATATGAAAAATTATTTTTTGGTCAAAATTGATTCCCTAGGCTTGGCCAAGGTCCTCAAAGTTGAGTTTTAAATTTTATGAAATTTTATAGATTTTTTAAAGCAATTTTAAAAGAGAAAAGATGATTAAAAATCAGGTGTCAACACTCATCAGCACATTCTTTTGAGTAATGATGAGTCTAACTAGATATATTGACGGGTCAAAACATATCGTGGACTTATACTAATCTCAATATTGCGATCGGCTCTACTCACCAGTTTACGAATATTGAACTTTTTTATATGTTTATTAAAATTTTGTGTACTTTTAGCAACTCCTATGTTCGAAGCAAGACAGATTCGCACATATGGTTTTCCCTTATCTTCCTTCATTTTTCCAATTCATTCTGAAATTTATATTTACATTATAATAATAAGTTGGACAAATGGCTAATACTACTATAAGGTTCATCTTTTATTCATCATTAATATTGACAACAAAGGGAAAAAAATGAAATAAAAAGAGGAATTCGCTGATTCTCAGGCAAACCCCAAAATGAACCTTGAAACTGATTGACACGATTGGTCCTAGGGTCCAGGTGAATTTGGACCGACTTTGAAACCGCTTACCCTATTTGTTGCAAACTCTATAGCTGAATTACTACATGAAAATGGAAAATAGTAACTATAGATACAATCAGTTCAAATAAAATGTGGAAGAAGATTTCACAAGACACATCACAAAATTTCACCCATCTCAGAAAAGATCTAACCTTGAACCCAAGTGGTAGCAGCTTCAGGGTCGCCTGTTCCTGAGAATTTCGGCGGCTTCAACTTCAGAAACTGCTCCACAAGCTTATGCATTGGCTGACCACCATTCCCGTTTCCAGCCAACGAATCTTCATACAGGGTGGCCTCAGCAACGGCAGCTTGGTTCCTTACTTGCTGTCCTACTATATTCTCCAGGCTTTCCAACGCCTGCAGGATCCCGCCCATCCTGGGATCCTCTCGAGCTACCCTTCTCCTTGGCACTCTTGGAATGCGATTGCTCATCCTGCAGAACCTTAAGGACTCCTGCTCGCCCAAAAGCAACGCATAAGAAGTTCATACTACAACTACAACTCAGAATCGAAATAACAATCACATGCACAGAGTTTTAATCCTACTAACTATACCAATACCCATCGCACCTTATCACTCCAGGCCATGACTAGGTAGATCAGGCTGACCTTGCTCTGATACCACAAAAAGGGGGATGTGACATCCTCGGGTCATAAAAGGGTGACGTCCAGGCACGTCATCGACCCATTAATTTTTATCTTATAATTATACGCATGCGGAACGTGAAACTCACAAACAATCAAGAAACAATAGGGATAGAAAAGTAGAACAACAAATCAATCAACAACCAGCTCAACAAAAAACTACCATTTTCATTAGTAGATAATAGTTAACCCTACCGAAGCTACAGTTTATACAATCCCATACTTCGGGGTGGCTTCCAAAGACCAGCAAAAAGACAATGGGTCAGGACAGGGTTAACTTCATATCTACTCCAAAAGAAGGGTCACGATAACCTCGTCATCTTCTGCATTCCTCTAAAGTTACGAACCTGAAAAATATTTATCAACTACGAGTGAAATATAAATATCTCCGTGAGTCAACGCCTAAGTCCAACTAGGGCATTGATTCACTCAGGTAACTTAAATAGGCATGACAACACAACAACAATCTAGCTGACAATCACAAGCAACTTACCCCGTCTTGGTCCACGCAGTACAATAATTTATTCGACAATTAGATCACCATCCAAATCAATGCAATAACCAGAATACACATACCACTCTCAGGCATTATGCAACATGCGAGTTTCAATTATTAATGGGCTCTTGGCCTTGGCACACCAGGCAGTTAGTACTCTTCCGGAATAACTGGGCTTCGTCCCGCTCCGTCGGCGACGGCAACCAATAATCCGTGTTATTCCGATCGACACGGCACAGATATATCAGGCATTCCTGTAAGGACTTCGGTCCGTCACAAGCTGCGACCGGCATCCGATTAGTCTGACGTCACAGACTATCGTGCTTCCAATAAGTCGTGTGATTCCGATCGACACGGCACGAACTTATCAGGCGTCGTCCTCGGGACGCCCCCGAGCGACGATATCCAATATGTGACCACACAAGCACGCGAGACAACCAATCCAGTTATTATCTTTGCATTTAATTAAAATGCACACACGGTCGTGCTCAAAACCCGGCTCAAGGCCGTTTTCTTTTTCATGCTCAAATAATAAATTTTGACTTTGCATACGGTCACATACATAACTATCCATTAAATCACCCAAGAATAAATCAACAATAACAAGCAGATAAATAAATAAATAATTAATTGAGAAATAGAAAAATAAACAAATATTCATTCATCGATAATTTAATAAAGTTAATAAACAAATTCGTCGCAAATAACTATCAATTTAATAATAATTAATAATTGGATCACGATTAATTAAAATACTATAATTAATTAATCAAATATTAATTAATTAATTTCGTCCAAACTAATTAATTAAAATAATGATGATAATAATAAATCCAAAAATAATAGTAATTAACCCAAAAATTCTAATCATTATTTGTTAGCCCAAAAATAATTAATTGAAATTTTAATCAATAATATTTAACTCAAGAATAATTATTGTTATTGCTTTTTAAGCCCAAAATAATTAATTAAATTCTTAATTAGTCCAAAAATATTTAATTAAATTTAAATAATCCCGTCCCGCCTCAATTAAATACATCAATCACAATCCAACAAGTCGAACCAGTCTAATTATTCTAACCACGATCATTTAACCTAACCAAAATTACTAAACTATATTAATCGCGATTAACTAATTAAACTAATATTAATTTAATTTAAACTAGCCTAAGCGCAATTAACGACCTAATCGGAGATTAGGGGTTAACTCACTCAAAATCATCCGACGACGAGCGGCGGCGGCAACACGCGGTGGTAACGAGGATGACGATGAAGTTGGACGGCGATTGATGGCACAAAATAGTTGGCTGGAGAGGACGACCGAAGATCCACGGCACGGCCGTTGATGGCGGTGACCTCAGACGGGGGAGAAGGAGCTCGGTGTGGCTCGGGCTTGCGCGCGTTGCGGCTGGAGTAGGCGATGACGTGAGCAGAGGCTAGGATACAACGGTGGGTGGTCGCGTACGAGGAAGGAGTCGCGCGAACGGCAGCGAGCTGGGGCCGAAAGCGCGGTTGACGGACGGCTGGTGGCGGCGTGACGGAGGCTTGGCTGGGTGGCGACGGGTTGGAGGACGAACAAAGGGGCAGATGTGTAGAGGTTTTAGTCGAGGCCCCAGCCGAAAAAGAAAGAAAAGGTGAAAAGAAGGAGAGGAAGAAGAAGCATTCGCGCGAGCAGCAAATGCTCGAAGTCCAACCCAACAGCCGAAGGAAGACCAGGAAAAGAAGAAAGAAGAAGAAGACGTGCTCGGCTAGCCAATCTTCCTACATGAACAAGAGTAGAGAAAAGTCAACAAGAAAAGAATGAAAAGACAATAAAAAGGAGTGAAGAGATGGGAGCAGATTTTGCAGCTCTTGGGAAGAGTTTCACGGTAGAAAAGTGGGGAAAAGAGAGAGAGAGAGAGAGGGAGAGAGAGAGAGAGAGAGAGAGAGAGAGAGAGAGAGAGAGAGAGAGAGAGAGAGAGAGAGAGAGAGAGAGATGAGTGGGGAAAATTAAATGATGCGGGGCCCATAGGTCAAAAAAAATTTCCAAAATGTTGACTCTTGTGCACCTCTGGACGTCACAATTCTCCCCACCTTAGGAAATTTCGTCCCCGAAATTAAACTGTTACACATCTTCAAAAAGAAAAGGATACTGACTTTTCATGACTTCTTCGCTCTCCCACGTTGCTCCTTCTGTCCCATGATGTTGCCAAACCACTTTGACCAAGGGAATCGTCCTGCGTCGAAGTACTTGGTCCATTCTATCTATGATCCTCACAGGACGCTCCGCATACGATGCTCGCTCATCTAGCTCGATCTCTTCAAAATTTAACACATGAGCGGGGTCAGGCTCATACTTCCTCAACATCGATACATGGAAGACATTATGCACTTGCGCAAGTCTTGGCGGCAACGCGAGACGATAAGCCAGATTCCCTATTCGTTCCAAAATCTCAAACGGTCCAACATACCTTGGACTTAACTTTCCTTTTTTGCCAAAACGGGACGTTCCTCTCATAGGCAACACCTTCAGGAACACATGATCACCCACTTGGAACTCCAGAGGTCTACGTCTTCTGTCAGCGTAACTTTTCTGACGACTCTGCGCTGTCCTGAGTCTATCTCTAATGAGCTTGACAGCCTCCATTGATTGTTGCACCAACTCGGGACCGGTGATCTTCCCAACAAACTGGAGTTCTACAAGCCCTACCATACAATGCCTCAAAAGGCGCCATCTTGATACTTTGCTGGAAGCTGTTGTTGTAGGCAAACTCGACCAAATGCAGTTGATCCTCCAAACTCCCTTTGAAATCTAAAACACAAGTTCGCAACATATCATCGAGCGTCTGAATGGTCCTTTCAGATTGGCCATCTGTCTGCGGGTGAAAAGCAGTACTAAACTGCAACTTTGTTCCCAATGCAGTCTGCAGACTTTTCCAAAATGTCACAGTGAACTTGGGGTCACGATCCGATGTGATCGTCACTGGCACTCCATGAAGTCTTACGATGTGCCTTACATAAAGTTCGGCATATCTGTCCAAAGCAAAGTCTTTTCTCACTGGGATGAAATGTGCTGACTTCGTCAACCTGTCGACCACGACCTAAATCGAATCATTTCCTCTCTGACTCCTTGGCAATCCCATCACGAAATCCATCGTGATATGCTCCCATTTCCACTCAGGGATCTCCAATGGCTGCAGTAATCCTCCAGGCTTGCAATGCTGAGCCTTGACCTGCTGGCATGTCAAACACTTTGCCACATACTTAGCTATGTCTGCCTTCATTCCACTCCACCAATAGTATTGCTTCAAATTCTGGTACATCTTCGTGCTACCTGGATGAATACTATAATTGCTATGGTATGCCCCCGATAAAATTTCTTCTCTTAGACCTTCATCAGCAGGTACACATAAACGTCCTTGAAACTTCAGTATTCCGTCCTCAGCTATATGGAAGTCGACTTTTCTTTTTCCTAAATCCTCATGAAGGATCTTCTGAATTGCAGGATCCGACGACTGCAGGGCCTTAACTTTAGCCTGCACTTTCGGCTCAATCCTCAACGTAGCCATTAGACCTGACAGATAATTCACCTCCAACTTAACGTCTGAATCGCGTACTTCCTCCAAGAGACGCCACTCATGCACCATCATCTGAGCGATTGCTGACTTTCGACTTAGCGCATCTGCAACTTTATTGGCCTTACCCGGATGATATAAAATTTCACAATCATAATCCTTGAGGAGTTCCATCCAGTGACGCTGCCTCATATTCAATTCCTTCTGAGAGAACAAATACTTAAGACTCTGATGATCAGTGTAGACTTGAAATCTTTCTCCAATAAGATAATGCCTCCATATCTTAAGAGCAAAAACAACTGCTGCTAACTCCAGGTCATGCGTTGGATAATTCAACTCATGCGGCCTCAACTGACGAGACGCATATGCAACCACCTTTCCATGTTGCATGAGAACGCAACCTAGCCCTTTAAGTGATGCATCGCTGTAGATCTCATAACCTCCAGGACCAGACGGTATTGTCAAAACAGGAGCTGTAGTTAGCCTATGCTTAAGCTCTTGAAAATTACACTCGCACTTATCTGTCCACTCAAACTTCTAGTCCTTCTTCAACAGTCGGGTTTAAGGCAAGGTTATCGCAGAAAACCTTTCCACGAATCGTCTGTAATAGCCTGCCAAACCTAAGAAACTCCGAACTTCGGTGACTGTTGTTGGCCTTGGCCAATCCATGACTGCCTCAATCTTAGCTGGATCAACTGCTATCCCTTCTCCAGAAACCACATGACCTAAGAAGGCTACTCGAGTCAGCCAAAACTCGCACTTACTGAACTTGGCAAACAACTTGTGCTCCCGAAGAGTTTCCAATACCATCCTTAAATGCTGCTCATGATCCTCATAACTCCTCGAATACACCAAGATATCGTCAATAAATACAATGAAGAATCTATCCAAATACTCCTTGAACACCCTGTTCATCAAATCCATAAAAGCAGGAGGGGCATTTGTTAGACCAAACGGCATTACAGTAAATTCATAATGACCATAACGTGTCCTAAATGCCGATTTCGGTATGTCCTCCTTCTTGATCCTCAGTTGATGATATCCCGTCCGTAAATCAATTTTGGAAAATACCGAAGCTCCTTGAAGCTGGTCAAATAAATCATCGATCCTTGGCAATGGATACTTGTTCTTGATCGTCACTTGATTGAGCTGGCGATAATCTATACACAGACGTAATGATCCATCCTTCTTCCTTACGAACAACACAGGCGCTCCCCATAGCGATGCACTGGGCCGGATAAATCCTTTATCCAGTAACTCCTGCATCTGCACCTTTAACTCCTTAAGCTCTGACAACGCCATTCTATACGGTGCCTTAGAGATTGGCTCTGTACCAGGAACTAACTCAATCACAAATTCTACTTCTCTTTCTGGTGGCAAACCTGACAACTCTTGAGGAAATACATCAGCAAACTCACCTACTACAGCAATATTCTCCATCCTCGGTTCCTCAACCGACACATCAACTACAGATGCCAAATACCCATAGCAACCTTTGTCCAACAAACGAGTTACCTCAAGCGACAAATCTAACAGAGTCGAGGTTCCTCTTTGATTTCCAACAAACTCAAAATTAATCCCATCCAACTGGTTAAAATGAATCACCTTATGATAACAGTCCATTGAAGCTCTTTGCTCAAAAAGCCAATCCATACCGATAATAATATCGAAATGAAGCATTTCCAGCACAATCAAATCTATCCTTCCCTCACAACCACCTATAATCAACTTACAGCCAGAACAACCTACTGCAGACATTACACTATCTCTTAATGGCGAAGAAATCTTAAAAGTGACATACAACGGTTCTAGACTTAATCCAACTAATTTAACACATTGCTCAGCAACAAAGGAATGGGTAGCTCCAGGATCAAACAAAGAATATGCAACATGATCGTGCAAGAAGACCGTACCTGTAACGGTCGGCAAATCCTTCGCCTCCTCTCGAGTGATAGCATATACTCTTCCTTGAGCTGGAAGTCGATTCTGAGGATTCTGTGGAACGTTCCTTTGCAGTTGTCCTCCTTGCAGTGGCGGTCTTGAACCCATCAGTCTCTGCGGACAGTCCTTCACTTGGTGGCCATACTGACCACATCCAAAACAAGCTCCTCTCCTAAAAGGGCATGGGGCAGATCCATGCCTCCTATGACAGAGTCGACAAACGTCATTGGGTCGATAAGTCGGCTTTCCTATGGCATTCCTTCGATTGGTGGAATGGGATACCTTCCTCCTACCATTGGTGCCTTCCCAAACCTGTGATTATCCCTCACAGCAGGTGTAAACCGCGATCCAAATGCAGCTGCCTTTTCGGATAAATCCCTTTCTACAAGCTGAGCCCTCTCATACAGCTCATCATAATCCTTCAAGTTCAGTGGCACCAACACGCTCTTCAACTCAGGCTTCAGTCCATCTCTAAACCTCCTCGCCCTATCAATAGGGTCTTCCACCATCCTTGGCGCGTACTTTGATAACTCAGCAAATTTCACCTCATGTTGATCCACTGACATCAGATTCTGGCGAAGGCGCAGAAACTCAGCCAATTTTTGTTCTCGCGCACAGTCCGAGAAGTACTTGCCATTAAAAGCTTCCACGAAGGCATCTCACATCGAGATCATACCCTCAGGAAATATCCTTCCTTGCGTGGCTTTCCACCACGAACTAGCGTTACCTTGCAATTGGTACACAGCCAGTGTCACCTTATCTTCCTTAGAACATCTCAGCAAGGTGAAAGCTTTCTCCAACTCCTCAACCCAAGTGGTAGCAGCTTCAGGGTCGCCTGTTCCTGAGAATTTTGGCGGCTTCAACTTCAGAAACTGCTCCACAAGCTTATGCATTGGCTGACCACCATTCCCGTTTCCAGCCAACGAATCTTCATACAGGGTGGCCTCAGCAACGGCAGCTTGGTTCCTTACTTGCTGTCCTACTATATTCTCCAGGCTTTCCAACGCCTGCAGGATCCCGCCCATCCTGGGATCCTCTCGAGCTACCCTTCTCCTTGGCACTCTTGGAATGCGATTGCTCATCCTGCAGAACCTTAAGGACTCCTGCTCGCCCAAAAGCAACGCATAAGAAGTTCATACTACAACTACAACTCAGAATCGAAATAACAATCACATGCACAGAGTTTTAATCCTACTAACTATCCCAATACCCATCGCACCTTATCACTCCAGGCCATGACTAGGTAGATCAGGCTGACCTTGCTCTGATACCACAAAAAGGGGGATGTGACATCCTCGGGTCATAAAAGGGTGACGTCCCAGGCACGTCATCGACCCATTAATTTTTATCTTATAATTATACGCATGCGGAACGTGAAACTCCCAAACAATCAAGAAACAATAGGGATAGAAAAGTAGAACAACAAATCAATCAACAACCAGCTCAACAAAAGACTACCATTTTCATTAGTAGATAATAGTTAACCCTACCGAAGCTACAGTTTATACAATCCCATACTTCGGGGTGGCTTCCAAAGACCAGCAAAAAGACAATGGGTCAGGACAGGGTTAACTTCATATCTACTCCAAAAGAAGGGTCACGATAACCTCGTCATCCTCTGCATTTCTCCAAAGTTACGGACCTGAAAAATATTTATCAACGACGGGTGAGATATAAATATCTCCGTGAGTCAACGCCTAAGTCCAACTAGGGCATTGATTCACTCAGGTAACTTAAATAGGCATGACAACACAACAACAATCTAGCTGACAATCACAAGCAACTTACCCCGTCTTGGTCCACGCAGTACAATAATTTATTCGACAATTAGATCACCATCCAAATCAATGCAATAACCAGAATACACATACCACTCTCAGGCATTATGCAACATGCGAGTTTCAATTATTAATGGGCTCTTGGCCCTGGCACACTAGGCAGTTGGTGCCAAGCACACTAGGCAGTTGGTGCTCTTCCGGAATAACCGGGCTTCGTCCCGCTCCGTCGGCGACGGCAACCAATAATCCGTGTTATTCCGATCGACACGGCACAGATATATCAGGCATTCCTGTAAGGACTTCGGTCCGTCACAAGCTGCGACCGGCATCCGATTAGTCTGACGTCACAGACTATCGTGCTTCCAATAAGTCGTGTGATTCCGATCGACACGGCACGAACTTATCAGGCGTCGTCCCCGGGACACCCCCGAGCGACGATATCCAATATGTGACCACACAAGCACGCCAGACAACCAATCCAGTTATTATCTTTGCATTTAATTAAAATGCACACACGGTCGTGCTCAAAACCCGGCTCAAGGCCGTTTTCTTTTTCATGCTCAAATAATAAATTTTGACTTTGCATACGGTCACATACATAGCTATCCATTAAATCACCCAAGAATAAATCAACAATAACAAGCAGATAAATAAATAAATAATTAATTGAGAAATAGAAAAATAAACAAATATTCATTCATCGATAATTTAATAAAGTTAATAAACAAATTCGTCGCAAATAACTATCAATTTAATAATAATTAATAATTGGATCACGATTAATTAAAATACTATAATTAATTAATCAAATATTAATTAATTAATTTCGTCCAAACTAATTAATTAAAATAATGATGATAATAATAAATCCAAAAATAATAGTAATTAACCCAAAAATTCTAATCATTATTTGTTAGCCCAAAAATAATTAATTGAAATTTTAATCAATAATATTTAACTCAAGAATAATTATTGTTATTGCTTTTTAAGCCCAAAATAATTAATTAAATTCTTAATTAGTCCAAAAATATTTAATTAAATTTAAATAATCCCGTCCCGCCTCAATTAAATACATCAATCACAATCCAACAAGTCGAACCAGTCTAATTATTCTAACCACGATCATTTAACCTAGCCAAAATTACTAAACTATATTAATCGCGATTAACTAATTAAACTAATATTAATTTAATTTAAACTAGCCTAAGCGCAATTAACGACCTAATCGGAGATTAGGGGTTAACTCACTCAAAATCATCCGACGACGAGCGGCGGCGGCAACACGCGGTGGTAACGAGGATGACGATGAAGTTGGACGGCGATTGATGGCACAAAATAGTTGGCTGGAGAGGACGACCGAAGATCCACGGCACGGCCGTTGATGGCGGTGACCTCAGACGGGGGAGAAGGAGCTCGGTGTGGCTCGGGCTTGCGCGCGTTGCGGCTGGAGTAGGCGATGACGTGAGCAGAGGCTAGGATACAACGGTGGGTGGTCGCGTACGAGGAAGGAGTCGCGCGAACGGCAGCGAGCTGGGGCCGAAAGCGCGGTTGACGGACGGCTGGTGGCGGCGTGACGGAGGCTTGGCTGGGTGGCGACGGGTTGGAGGACGAACAAAGGGGCAGATGTGTAGAGGTTTTAGTCGAGACCCCAGCCGAAAAAGAAAGAAAAGGTGAAAAGAAGGAGAGGAAGAAGAAGCATTCGCGCGAGCAGCAAATGCTCGAAGTCCAACCCAACAGCCGAAGGAAGACCAGGAAAAGAAGAAAGAAGAAGAAGACGTGCTCGGCTAGCCAATCTTCCTACATGAACAGGAGTAGAGAAAAGTCAACAAGAAAAGAATGAAAAGACAATAAAAAGGAGTGAAGAGATGGGAGCAGATTTTGCAGCTCTTGGGAAGAGTTTCACGGTAGAAAAGTGGGGAAGAGAGAGAGAGAGAGAGAGAGAGAGAGAGAGAGAGAGAGAGATGAGTGGGGAAAATTAAATGATGCGGGGCCCATAGGTCAAAAAAAATTTCCAAAATGTTGACTCTTGTGCACCTCTGGACGTCACAATTCTCCCCACCTTAGGAAATTTCGTCCCCGAAATTAAACTGTTACACATCTTCAAAAAGAAAAGGATACTGACTTTTCATGACTTCTTCGCTCTCCCACGTTGCTCCTTCTGTCCCATGATGTTGCCAAACCACTTTGACCAAGGGAATCGTCCTGCGTCGAAGTACTTGGTCCATTCTATCTATGATCCTCACAGGACGCTCCACATACGATGCTCGCTCATCTAGCTCGATCTCTTCAAAATTTAACACATGAGCGGGGTCAGGCTCATACTTCCTCAACATCGATACATGGAAGACATTATGCACTTGCGCAAGTCTTGGCGGCAACGCGAGACGATAAGCCAGATTCCCTATTCGTTCCAAAATCTCAAACGGTCCAACATACCTTGGACTTAACTTTCCTTTTTTGCCAAAACGGGACGTTCCTCTCATAGGCAACACCTTCAGGAACACATGATCACCCACTTGGAACTCCAGAGGTCTACGTCTTCTGTCAGCGTAACTTTTCTGACGACTCTGCGCTGTCCTGAGTCTATCTCTAATGAGCTTGACAGCCTCCATTGATTGTTGCACCAACTCGGGACCGGTGATCTTCCCAACAAACTGGAGTTCTACAAGCCCTACCATACAATGCCTCAAAAGGCGCCATCTTGATACTTTGCTGGAAGCTGTTGTTGTAGGCAAACTCGACCAAATGCAGTTGATCCTCCAAACTCCCTTTGAAATCTAAAACACAAGTTCGCAACATATCATCGAGCGTCTGAATGGTCCTTTCAGATTGGCCATCTGTCTGCGGGTGAAAAGCAGTACTAAACTGCAACTTTGTTCCCAATGCAGTCTGCAGACTTTTCCAAAATGTCACAGTGAACTTGGGGTCACGATCCGATGTGATCGTCACTGGCACTCCATGAAGTCTTACGATGTGCCTTACATAAAGTTCGGCATATCTGTCCAAAGCAAAGTCTTTTCTCACTGGGATGAAATGTGCTGACTTCGTCAACCTGTCGACCACGACCTAAATCGAATCATTTCCTCTCTGACTCCTTGGCAATCCCATCACGAAATCCATCGTGATATGCTCCCATTTCCACTCAGGGATCTCCAATGGCTGCAGTAATCCTCCAGGCTTGCAATGCTGAGCCTTGACCTGCTGGCATGTCAAACACTTTGCCACATACTTAGCTATGTCTGCCTTCATTCCACTCCACCAATAGTATTGCTTCAAATTCTGGTACATCTTCGTGCTACCTGGATGAATACTATAATTGCTATGGTATGCCCCCGATAAAATTTCTTCTCTTAGACCTTCATCAGCAGGTACACATAAACGTCCTTGAAACTTCAGTATTCCGTCCTCAGCTATATGGAAGTCGACTTTTCTTTTTCCTAAATCCTCATGAAGGATCTTCTGAATTGCAGGATCCGACGACTGCAGGGCCTTAACTTTAGCCTGCACTTTCGGCTCAATCCTCAACGTAGCCATTAGACCTGACAGATAATTCACCTCCAACTTAACGTCTGAATCGCGTACTTCCTCCAAGAGACGCCACTCATGCACCATCATCTGAGCGATTGCTGACTTTCGACTTAGCGCATCTGCAACTTTATTGGCCTTACCCGGATGATATAAAATTTCACAATCATAATCCTTGAGGAGTTCCATCCAGTGACGCTGCCTCATATTCAATTCCTTCTGAGAGAACAAATACTTAAGACTCTGATGATCAGTGTAGACTTGAAATCTTTCTCCAATAAGATAATGCCTCCATATCTTAAGAGCAAAAACAACTGCTGCTAACTCCAGGTCATGCGTTGGATAATTCAACTCATGCGGCCTCAACTGACGAGACGCATATGCAACCACCTTTCCATGTTGCATGAGAACGCAACCTAGCCCTTTAAGTGATGCATCGCTGTAGATCTCATAACCTCCAGGACCAGACGGTATTGTCAAAACAGGAGCTGTAGTTAGCCTATGCTTAAGCTCTTGAAAATTACACTCGCACTTATCTGTCCACTCAAACTTCTAGTCCTTCTTCAACAGTCGGGTTTAAGGCAAGGTTATCGCAGAAAACCTTTCCACGAATCGTCTGTAATAGCCTGCCAAACCTAAGAAACTCCGAACTTCGGTGACTGTTGTTGGCCTTGGCCAATCCATGACTGCCTCAATCTTAGCTGGATCAACTGCTATCCCTTCTCCAGAAACCACATGACCTAAGAAGGCTACTCGAGTCAGCCAAAACTCGCACTTACTGAACTTGGCAAACAACTTGTGCTCCCGAAGAGTTTCCAATACCATCCTTAAATGCTGCTCATGATCCTCATAACTCCTCGAATACACCAAGATATCGTCAATAAATACAATGACGAATCTGTCTAAATACTCCTTGAACACCCTGTTCATCAAATCCATAAAAGCAGCAGGGGCATTTGTTAGACCAAACGGCATTACAGTAAATTCATAATGACCATAACGTGTCCTAAATGCCGTTTTCGGTATGTCCTCCTTCTTGATCCTCAGTTGATGATATCCCGTCCGTAAATCAATTTTGGAAAATACCGAAGCTCCTTGAAGCTGGTCAAATAAATCATCGATCCTTGGCAATGGATACTTGTTCTTGATCGTCACTTGATTGAGCTGGCGATAATCTATACACAGACGTAATGATCCATCCTTCTTCCTTACGAACAACACAGGCGCTCCCCATGGCGATGCACTGGGCCGGATAAATCCTTTATCCAGTAACTCCTGCATCTGCACCTTTAACTCCTTAAGCTCTGACAACGTCATTCTATACGGTGCCTTAGAGATTGGCTCTGTACCAGGAACTAACTCAATCACAAATTCTACTTCTCTTTCTGGTGGCAAACCTGGCAACTCTTGAGGAAATACATCAGCAAACTCACCTACTACATCAATATTCTCCATCCTCGGTTCCTCAACCGACACATCAACTACAGATGCCAAATACCCATAGCAACCTTTGTCCAACAAACGAGTTGCCTCAAGCGACGAAAGTAGCAGAGTCGAGGTTCCTCCTCGACTTCCAACAAACTCAAAACTAACCCCATCCTGCGGGTTAAAATGAATTGCCTTGTGATAACAATCCATTGAAGCTCTTTGCTCCGAGAGCCAATCCATACCGATAATCACATCGAAATCAAACATTTCCAGCACAATCAAATTTATCCTTCCCTCATGACCACCTACAACCAATTTACAGCCAGAACAACTTACTACAGACATTACGCTATCTCTTAATGGCGAAGAAATCTTAAAGGCAACACTCAACGGTTCTGAACTCAACCCAGCTAATTTAACAAATTGCTCAGCAACAAAGGAATGGGTAGCTCCAGGATCAAACAAAGCATATGCAACATGATCGTGCAAGAAGACCGTACCTGTAACGGTCGGCAAATCCTTCGCCTCCTCTCGAGTGATAGCATATACTCTTCCTTGAGCTGGAAGTCGATTATGAGGATTCTGTGGAACGTTCCTTTGCAGTTGTCCTCCTTGCAGTGGCGGTCTTGAACCCATCAGTCTCTGCGGACAGTCCTTCACTTGGTGGCCATACTGACCACATCCAAAACAAGCTCCTCTCCTAAAAGGGCATGGGGCAGATCCATGCCTCCTATGACAGAGTCGACAAACGTCATTGGGTCGATAAGTCGGCTTTCCTATGGCATTCCTTCGATTGGTGGAATGGGATACCTTCCTCCTACCATTGGTGCCTTCCCAAACCTGTGATTATCCCTCACAGCAGGTGTAAACCGCGATCCAGATGCAGCTGCCCTTTCGGATAAATCCCTTTCTACAAGCTGAGCCCTCTCATACAGCTCATCATAATCCTTCAAGTTCAGTGGCACCAACACGCTCTTCAACTCAGGCTTCAGTCCATCTCTAAACCTCCTCGCCCTATCAATAGGGTCTTCCACCATCCTTGGCGCGTACTTTGATAACTCAGCAAATTTCGCCTCGTACTGATCCACTGACATCAGATTCTGGCGAAGGCGCAAAAACTCAGCCAACTTCTGTTCTCGCGCACAATCTGAGAAGTATTTGCCATTAAAAGCTTCCACGAAGGCATCCCACACCAGGACCGTACCCTCGGGAAATATCCTTCCTTGCGTGGCTTTCCACCACGAA
Organism: Psidium guajava; assembly: GCA_016432845.1. Taxonomy (NCBI): domain Eukaryota; kingdom Viridiplantae; phylum Streptophyta; class Magnoliopsida; order Myrtales; family Myrtaceae; genus Psidium; species Psidium guajava. The sequence continues at coordinate 3,897,972 of CM028224.1, forward strand.
CTAGCATTACCTTGCAATTGGTACACAGCCAGTGTCACCTTGTCTTCCTCAGAACACCTCAGCAAGGTGAAAGCTTTCTCCAACTCCTCAACCCAAGTGGTAGCAGCTTCAGGGTCGCCTGTTCCTGAGAATTTTGGCGGCTTCAACTTCAGAAACTGCTCCACAAGCTTATGCATTGGCTGACCACCATTCCCGTTTCCAGCCAACGAATCTTCATACAGGGTGGCCTCAGCAACGGCAGCTTGGTTCCTTACTTGCTGTCCTACTATATTCTCCAGGCTTTCCAACGCCTGCAGGATCCCGCCCATCCTGGGATCCTCTCGAGCTACCCTTCTCCTTGGCACTCTTGGAATGCGATTGCTCATCCTGCAGAACCTTAAGGACTCCTGCTCGCCCAAAAGCAACGCATAAGAAGTTCATACTACAACTACAACTCAGAATCGAAATAACAATCACATGCACAGAGTTTTAATCCTACTAACTATCCCAATACCCATCGCACCTTATCACTCCAGGCCATGACTAGGTAGATCAGGCTGACCTTGCTCTGATACCACAAAAAGGGGGATGTGACATCCTCGGGTCATAAAAGGGTGACGTCCCAGGCACGTCATCGACCCATTAATTTTTATCTTATAATTATACGCATGCGGAACGTGAAACTCCCAAACAATCAAGAAACAATAGGGATAGAAAAGTAGAACAACAAATCAATCAACAACCAGCTCAACAAAAGACTACCATTTTCATTAGTAGATAATAGTTAACCCTACCGAAGCTACAGTTTATACAATCCCATACTTCGGGGTGGCTTCCAAAGACCAGCAAAAAGACAATGGGTCAGGACAGGGTTAACTTCATATCTACTCCAAAAGAAGGGTCACGATAACCTCGTCATCCTCTGCATTTCTCCAAAGTTACGGACCTGAAAAATATTTATCAACGACGGGTGAGATATAAATATCTCCGTGAGTCAACGCCTAAGTCCAACTAGGGCATTGATTCACTCAGGTAACTTAAATAGGCATGACAACACAACAACAATCTAGCTGACAATCACAAGCAACTTACCCCGTCTTGGTCCACGCAGTACAATAATTTATTCGACAATTAGATCACCATCCAAATCAATGCAATAACCAGAATACACATACCACTCTCAGGCATTATGCAACATGCGAGTTTCAATTATTAATGGGCTCTTGGCCCTGGCACACTAGGCAGTTGGTGCCAAGCACACTAGGCAGTTGGTGCTCTTCCGGAATAACCGGGCTTCGTCCCGCTCCGTCGGCGACGGCAACCAATAATCCATGTTATTCCGATCGACACGGCACAGATATATCAGGCATTCCTGTAAGGACTTCGGTCCGTCACAAGCTGCGACCGGCATCCGATTAGTCTGACGTCACAGACTATCGTGCTTCCAATAAGTCGTGTGATTCCGATCGACACGGCACGAACTTATCAGGCGTCGTCCCCGGGACACCCCCGAGCGACGATATCCAATATGTGACCACACAAGCACGCCAGACAACCAATCCAGTTATTATCTTTGCATTTAATTAAAATGCACACACGGTCGTGCTCAAAACCCGGCTCAAGGCCGTTTTCTTTTTCATGCTCAAATAATAAATTTTGACTTTGCATACGGTCACATACATAGCTATCCATTAAATCACCCAAGAATAAATCAACAATAACAAGCAGATAAATAAATAAATAATTAATTGAGAAATAGAAAAATAAACAAATATTCATTCATCGATAATTTAATAAAGTTAATAAACAAATTCGTCGCAAATAACTATCAATTTAATAATAATTAATAATTGGATCACGATTAATTAAAATACTATAATTAATTAATCAAATATTAATTAATTAATTTCGTCCAAACTAATTAATTAAAATAATGATGATAATAATAAATCCAAAAATAATAGTAATTAACCCAAAAATTCTAATCATTATTTGTTAGCCCAAAAATAATTAATTGAAATTTTAATCAATAATATTTAACTCAAGAATAATTATTGTTATTGCTTTTTAAGCCCAAAATAATTAATTAAATTCTTAATTAGTCCAAAAATATTTAATTAAATTTAAATAATCCCGTCCCGCCTCAATTAAATACATCAATCACAATCCAACAAGTCGAACCAGTCTAATTATTCTAACCACGATCATTTAACCTAGCCAAAATTACTAAACTATATTAATCGCGATTAACTAATTAAACTAATATTAATTTAATTTAAACTAGCCTAAGCGCAATTAACGACCTAATCGGAGATTAGGGGTTAACTCACTCAAAATCATCCGACGACGAGCGGCGGCGGCAACACGCGGTGGTAACGAGGATGACGATGAAGTTGGACGGCGATTGATGGCACAAAATAGTTGGCTGGAGAGGACGACCGAAGATCCACGGCACGGCCGTTGATGGCGGTGACCTCAGACGGGGGAGAAGGAGCTCGGTGTGGCTCGGGCTTGCGCGCGTTGCGGCTGGAGTAGGCGATGACGTGAGCAGAGGCTAGGATACAACGGTGGGTGGTCGCGTACGAGGAAGGAGTCGCGCGAACGGCAGCGAGCTGGGGCCGAAAGCGCGGTTGACGGACGGCTGGTGGCGGCGTGACGGAGGCTTGGCTGGGTGGCGACGGGTTGGAGGACGAACAAAGGGGCAGATGTGTAGAGGTTTTAGTCGAGACCCCAGCCAAAAAAGAAAGAAAAGGTGAAAAGAAGGAGAGGAAGAAGAAGCATTCGCGCGAGCAGCAAATGCTCGAAGTCCAACCCAGCAGCCGAAGGAAGACCAGGAAAAGAAGAAAGAAGAAGAAGACGTGCTCGGCTAGCCAATCTTCCTACATGAACAGGAGTAGAGAAAAGTCAACAAGAAAAGAATGAAAAGACAATAAAAAGGAGTGAAGAGATGGGAGCAGATTTTGCAGCTCTTGGGAAGAGTTTCACGGTAGAAAAGTGGGGAAAAGAGAGAGAGAGAGAGAGAGAGAGAGAGAGAGAGAGAGAGAGAGAGAGAGAGAGAGAGAGAGAGAGATGAGTGGGGAAAATTAAATGATGCGGGGCCCATAGGTCAAAAAAAATTTCCAAAATGTTGACTCTTGTGCACCTCTGGACGTCACAATTCTAGGGTCGATGATTCGAAAATTTAATTACAGGAAGTAAATGACAATAAATAAAGACCACATTGGATGGATCAGCCTTGGCTTGGCCCTCTCTTTTAGTGTTTAATGGTACATGAATTAAATTACAGGAAATTAAATTGTGATAAATAAAGACCTCCAATGGATAGCCTAGCATTGGCTTGGCTCTCCCCTTTGGGGTATAATGGCGCAAAAATTAAATTGCAGGAATTTAAATGACATTAAATAAAAACCTCCAATGGGCGGCATAGCATTGGCTTGGCTCTTCCACTTGGGGTTTAATGGTGCGGAAATTAAATTGCAGGAATTTAAATGACGGTAAATAAAAACTTCTAATGGGCGGCGTAGCATTGGCTTGGCTCTTCTAATTAGAGTTTAATAGTGCGAAAATTAAATTACAGGAATTTAAATGACGGTAAGTAAAAACCTCCAATGGGCGGCCTAACATTGGCTTAGCTCTTCCCTTTGGGATTTAATGGTGCGAAAATTAAATTGCAGTAATTTAAATGACGGTAAGTAAAAAACCTTCAATGGGCGGCCTAGCATTGGCTTGGTTCTTCCATTTGGGGTTTAATGGTGCGGAAATTAAATTGCAGGAATTTAAACGACGGTAAGTAAAAACCTCCAATGGGTGGCCTATCATTGGCTTGGCTCTTCCTTTTGGGCTTTAATGGTGCAGGAATTAAATTACAGGAATTTAAATGACAGTATGTAAAAACCTTAAATGGGCGGCCTAGCGTTGGCTTGACTCTTCCTTTTGAGGTTTAATGGTGCAGGAATTAAATTGCAGGAATTTAAATGACGGTAAGTAAAAAGCTCCAATGGACGGCCTAACCTTGGCTTGGCTCTCTCTTTTGGGATTTAAGGTGCAGAAATTAAATGGGAGAAATTAGACGACCTTCAGTGGATGGGCTTTGCCCTTTTCATTCTGGGGTTTGAATTCTTTAAAATAAAATACAACAAATTGATTCAAAAATCTGAGCTAAAATCCATCGACGGGTCAGGTGAAAATTTGGTGGACATTCTGGGTTTGTATGGGCCAATTTTGTTTGTACATTCATGAAATCACCATTGGTACGGAGTCGTTATTACCGATATAAAATATGGGAAAGAAAAGTGAGGGGGGCAGTGTAGACAATTTGTGCTATTTTGCGTCTAAAGTCACAAATAAATGAATAAATGAAAACACTTAGCTCGAATTTGCTTGCTAGTTGACAAGGATGGACTCTTGATTTATGTTGATCGATGAAGGAATTGGTGATAATAACCCATAGCTTTATACTCCAATTATTTTCAAAATTCTCTATCTTTTTGGTATTTTATTTCTCTCAAATTTTTCTTCAATCTCCAAAAACTTTTTCAAACATCCAAAACTTTCTCTTCAAAAAAATTCCCCTCCCAAGCTCACTTCTTTCTCCTTTTATAATTTACTCATCCATCTTCCATTCTAATTTTTCCACTAACTCTTTTTCATCATATCTTCCCTTCTCTATTATCATCTTATTTTCTTCACCTCGTCTTCTTCATCTTCCCTTCTCCATCACCTCTTCTCCATCTCCTCTTCTTCATCTTCCCTTCTCTATTCTAATTTCTCCACCAACTCTTCTTTTTATTATTTATGAAATAATCCCTCAAATGTTAGGTATTTGCATTCTAGTCCCTAAGATTTTAAATATTTGCAATTCAGTCCATGGAGAAATATTTCTTATCTCCTCATAATTTTCGACACACCTTTCGTATGCTTAGTCAAAATTCATTGCATATCAAATTTAAGCTCATTTCTTGTTGCTGAAAATAACGCAAAATTTAATTAATGCCCTATTACAAAATTGAGTCCTTCTGGGTATAATTGGGCCAAGATGAAGATTTGGAATAATGTCACAACTCCTAAAAGTGAAAAATGAAAATAAATTGACTCAAATTGAATTTTTTAGGCCCCAAATACTATTATTTATTAAATATTTTCCTAATTTTTAAAATATATATAACATACAAAAAATACAAAAAATTATTTTTCATTCAAAAATGGTTGCCTAAGCTTGGCCAAGGCTTCCAAAGTTGATTTTGCAATTTTCTCAATTTTTATGGATTTTCTATTAATATTTGAAAATAAAAATATCGAAAAATACTGAAAATATGAAAAATAATTTTTTGGTCAAAATTGATTTCCTAGGCTTGACAAAGATCCTCAAAGTTGATTTTTTTAATTTTATAAATTTTTATGGATTTGTTTTTATTAATTTTAAAAGAGAAAAGATGATTAAAAATCAGGTGTCAATAGCTACGTGTACAAAGTCATCGTCGCGATGCTCACCAACCTCAGTCGAGCTCAAAGCTTGCTAGTCTTGGGCAGGCTCGAGCTTACCAACCTGCGTCACGGCCGATCACCAAACTGTCGACCATCGTCAAGGTTTGCGGTCAATGGAGAAACAAGGAAGTAGCGGTAGGCAGATGAAGGAGGAAGGAGAAGGAAGTAGTAGAAAAAAAGGAAAAAAAAAAGAAGAAAGAAAAGAAAAAAAAATTAAAAGAAAAGGAGAAAAATAGAAAATTAAAATTAAAATTTTTGAATTTTTAAAAAATTAAAAAAATGAAGAAAGGTTTTCAAAAAATATTTTTCTCACTTTTGAAGGGCTTTTTCTTTCTATGGATGGAATATATATTTGTAGATTAGCTTATTTTCCGCGAGCCAAGCACTTGGAAATCCAAAAAAAGTTTTCTCAAAAGTTTTTTTGGCGAAACAAACGGAGGTTAGTGCACTAAATAAAAAAAATTTAACGTTGCACATCGTCTAGGATATCAAGCATTTTAATTCGACTTATTGGCCAGAGTTGCCCCTGGTCAGGCCATGCATGTTCGAATACTTTAATGTAGTTTTGGAAGCTCTTCAGCAATATTTGAACTTGGAAAGAAAAAAAGAGGTTATTCATAAGTAGGAATATGCTTGCATGACGGTTTTTTTTTATCTACAATTATAATGACAGCATGATGAGCCATAAAAGATAAATAAAAATTATTCTGAAGTTCACTACAAGAATCTGAAGCTCACTACGTACAGTTTTTCTCATAGTTATAAAAAGATTTTCATGCTAGCAAAGTCCTAATAAGTATATTATAAATGGAGGTTGCTTTCTTGTCATTTGAAACGATCGAAAACAAAGGCAAGTTTCGTTAGAACTCCTTAATCCTGTGTAAGAAATTTTAGCAAGCCCAAAAACATTCATTTAGTGCAGTCAACTCCTCGATCATTTCTTAGAAAAAGTCCCTCAGCTTGATATTGTCTAAGTGGCGGTCTATGATTGGCTGCAAATAACCCGATTAGACTAACAAAGATAGAAACGATATAACAAATTGGTCCATTACTTTCAGTTCTAACTTTTACTCATCACTTTTCTCTTGAAATTGGATAAAGTACTATACATTTAGAAAAAAAAATATGAAATTGTTATGCATGCTCTATGGAACATGCTGTACATATGAAGTATTTTAGGTCGATATAAAAGTCAAATTGTAAAAGACAAGGGTGTCACGACAAAAAAAAATTAAAAATTAAAAACTGTAGAAGTTACACTAAATAGATTCTTATGTGATTGTACTGTACTAAAAGGTGAGGATGGGATTACATTAATATCTCATATTTAGGGCTTATGATTATATATTTTTTTGCATCAAACAAGGAATCTTCTCTTCTTTGGGAAATAACTTTTTCTAATCAGAATACAAATTTTTATTTTACTTGAAAGAGAGGTACATAACTTCAATATGAAAATGCAAATCAAATATAATCTGAAAGATAAATCAACTCGGTACAACTTACAAAGACCCACTCATTCCACAAAGTTAGGTCTGTCATAACATCAAAACACAATTGATGGCTGATCACCAAATCTCACATCAACATCAATGATGAGTACACGCCGAGATTTTTCTCTCCAGTAACTACAGCTTTACCAAAAGACGATGCATGCCTAGATTTGATGGCCCTAGCAATATCATTGTATAGAGATGACGACGGCAACATCAATAGGTTGAAAGAGCACAGAAACGCCATGTAATCCTAAATCTATTTATAGGTCGGAATAGAAGAGTACTACATGCAAATTTAACTCTAGATCGGTAGAGAAGACATGCAAAATAGATACCAATTGATTACAAAATCACTTTCATATATTGAGGTAGTAGTGCAACTATGCTCGACTATATAAAGCAAGCATTGGAGCCAGAGTGAGCGAACAAATTTAAAATAGCAGATTCTTTTGAAATGCTCACAGCTATGAATTTCTGAGCTCACCGGACAAAACTCTCTACGTGGAGAAAGTCAGCAAGGTCATCGATGATATCAACGAAGAAGTCTTAAAGAAGGTGAGGACATAGGAAAATAGGGAAACAAAGAGGGACTCTCCCTCAAAAAAGTCTCTGCATAATGTGTTTTTCCTAGGTACAATCCTATCAAGTTTTGAGAAAGCGCAACAGATACACGATACTTTTACCTAGGGATATCGCCATGAGGGAGCCAAAGTTCAAACCATGAAGCTATGCTTGGAAAACGCATTGGTCAAATTGCTTCACCAATACATTAACCAAATACTGATATACATCGGAAGTAGATCACCAATCAACTATTGGCTCTAATACCACTTGTTGTGAACGCAAAGCAGAAACTTGCTATATTCACTTGGTGAGATTGCCAAGTGAAAAGCCCATTAACATATTCAGTTGAACTTATATTCACTTAAAACTTAAATCGATAAGTTATGAACCAACTATGATGTATTAAAAATTCCACTCAATATCAATTTTCTGGTATGAAACTTTTTTGTCACAACTAACATATGCATGTTAACATCGCGCGGAGCACTCAGTCTGTTCTTTTAGTTGTTGGTCTATCCACATCTTGGAAAAGGGTGATCAATCTCGCTTGAGTTTACATAGAGTCAGACTGGTCTCCGATGAAACAAGTTACGATCCTTGTTAATGTGCCAATTTTACTTAAGGCCAACAATCTGGAAATTCTCTCAATATAATTTAGATGGTTGGTCTTTCCGTCACAGATTATAAAACACATGCTGTATATTAAACATTGTGTATACATACTATGTCTATAGTATTCTTATAATTATGTTAGTGTTTTACGATTGTCCAAAATGACCAACTCAAACTAGTTGCACCGTTCGCTAATTGCTTCCACTTAATGCAGTCTTTGTGGGTCCGGAGGAAAGCTTTTTGGTCTAACCGTGGGTCAAGGTTAAGAGGGGCCAAGTTTAGTTCCTCCATTATTCTTTAACCGCATGACCTCATTCCACGCATGACTTAGCCGTTAGAAAGTCCAACTCAAAAACTTAACCTAACAAGTGAAAGAGATCAGATGAATGTAAAGAGCATATAAAACTTGTTGTAAGGAGATGTGAAACAACAACAATAACTTCAACACTAGCCAACCAAAGAAGCTTATGCTGAAAAAGAGTATGTAATTCGTGGGCGTTAGAAAATTCAACCCTGAAAATTGATAAATGGAAGGAGACCACATTTGTATAAAGAACAAATAAATCTTATGTGAAAGGGGCAAAGCCTAAGAAGGTTTGAGGTTGAAGCCTTCGAGCCATAGGCCAATCAAAAAATATAAATCCCCTCGTCAAGCAATATGAGATATTTTAAATAGGAGATCTAAAATCCGTTCATTGCACTCGTTAAAATTGTATATCGCTTTCCTGTCAAAAAGGAAAACGAGAGTTTTTATTTTGAGAAAATTAAGGAAAACAAATACAAATAGGTCTATATGTTTGTCAACCTAATCAATATATACACGCACACAATGACTTAAAAGTGTTCCCTAATAAAAGAAAACTAGTCATTCTAGGCAATAACATAAAAGGGTAGGATCAAAAGAAGAGTAATAAAATGACCAGACCAAAGATGTTATAATCATTGAGCAAAAATGGAGGTGATCCTTCGTTATCCACCGACGAGATTTTTGTTTCCCCGGAAAAGGCCCTGATTTGCCAGTGGGCCAGGTGTCTATCTAGACTTTTGTGAGGAAATGGGTAGAGAGAAACGTAATTTCAATTGATTTAAGCTTCGTTTTCGAAGAAAAAAAAACACAAATATATGCACATCTATGTCTATCCCACTTACGTGGGCTCAACAACAAGTCATGGGCATTGCCACCCCCTCCCAAAAAAGGAAATAAAGCTACGAAATGTGGAAAATAAATTTTGTTTAAGAGGTTAGAGAGAGAGAGAGAGAGAGAGAGAGAGAGAGAGAGAGAGAGAGAGAGAGAGATGGTGTCAAATCAACATTTTTAATTCACATAGCTTTTGGACTAATAGCAAGGAAATGGTGGCAAGATTTTAAGCCCACGAACGTTGACATTTCAGTCATGTTGATCAAGCGCACGACCAGCGGCGGGCGCAAGGGGCGGCCGATGGCGTCCCCCTCCGTCATGAATGCTCGCTCTATATCCTTGGAGTTTATAAAATTCCGATGAAACTAGGGTTTTTCTGGCAAAAGTTTTATCTCGTTCGTCCCTCCCTAAGTTCCCCGTCGGCCACTGCAAATGAGTTAACGCAAGAAACTCCCCACAGGCCAAAACAAAGAGAGAAACAAGACGAATAAAAAGGACTTGAATAAAAATATGGGGAGAATTGTAAATAAGGGCTCGAACTGCTATTCTTTTCTTAAATAAAGATCTCAAGTAAATCTCATTTTAAAGAAGGGCATGAAGTGACCATGACTGTTTCAAATAATGGTCTAATTTTGCTGGCCGACTAGTTAGCTAAACATTCCTATCAATCAAGGGCCTTTTTTTTAAAAGACAATTTTAATGTAATTTTCAATTTAATAAAAATTTAAAAAATTAAAAGTTAAAAAAACATAGGCAGGAGGCAGCCCTCATGGCTCGCGGGGTCGTTCTTGCCTCAAGGAGGGCCTACTAGCCCTTGCTTGTGGCCGACAAGGGTGGCCCTCACTCAACCCTATCCAGGCAACGTTGATGAAAGAGAGAAAAAATGCAAAAAAAAGAGAGAAAAAAATAGAAACAAAAAGCACAAAGTAAAAGACTAAAATACCCTTAGGTCAAGCCCTTCTTTAAGATTGATATGATCACTTTATGTCCTTTTTTGAAATAATGTCCACTTTAGGCCTTTAATTAAGGTGTTGAAGGCATTTCAAGCCTTCATTTGAAACAAGGTCTACTTCAAGCCGTTATATGAGAAAATTAGGACACTTCGGGCCCTTATTTGGAATTTTCCTTAAAGTATGTTAGGTGTGTGTAGTATCAAATTAACAATAAAATGCGTTTTATATCAAAACCCTTTTCTTGTGGGGGTTGACTATACGAGTATATCTTCGTAGCTACATGTGTAAATGCTGACGTATCATCACTAAAGGAGATGCTTACGACTCCATTTGTTTCACTCAAAATTAATGATTTGAAAAATATTTTCCGAAAAACGATAGCTTGTATCACTTAAAAAAATGAATGAACAAAAATATTTTTATCATTCATGACAATATTTAGATATAAATTATTGTAAATAATAAAAAAAATTCATTAATTAATTATTTCAAACGACACAAGCGATCTTTTTTGAAAAAAAAAATTCAATTATTTATTTTTTGCAAAAAAAAAAAAACAAAACCAGAAACTCATCTATCATGTGGCACCAACACCCTAGTTATCAAACCCGGGCGCACGACTTGTGCGTTCATAACCCTTTCCTTTCATCATGTATCAACTCAACAGTAGTTGACCATTTTCAGTGCTTCAACGAGCTCCTTTGTCAATTTGTACTTCGACAACTTAGTGTGTCTCCAGAATCTACAAAAGGAGAGAACCGGAGAACCAGCCCGCAGGACCCCCCCTTCAGGTGCATGGATATGTAAATTATATTTGCTATGATGTCAACCAGGCCACGCGACCTGTCTAGCACCTCCTCTTTATGTCTTTCAATGCCCATTCGCTTTTAGGGCATTATTCGTCTTTATAGTTTGGCAACTTGCATGTATGTCATCATTCAGGATGACATGTTAATCAATCGACGCCGATGTTTCTATCATACTTTTCTATGCCAAGTCCCCACATACTTCATTTAGATTTATGAAATTTAGGCAAAATTTAGGGGTTTATTGTTTGTTGGATTATCCCTCATTGACTGTGAAAGAGGTTGCTGATTAGTTTATAACCGTGAAGAAAAACCTCACTTTTAGAGGTAATTTTTTGGGTGAGAGAAGTTCAAGATCACTCAATAAGTTCAAGATCGCTCAATACTGAAATTGAAGCCAGTTCGATTTGAAAGGAGTTGGCGGTTAGTATTTACTGATGCAATAGATAATAAGTTACTTAAAAATGAAAACTTCACGTGTATCTCTACTTGGACCCTTGCCTGTGAAATGAATCTATTCTCAGGGAAACGATCCATCCATCCGAAAAAATTGCATAAAATTCTGACAACTGTTAAAGGAAGCTACTCCCGTCGGAAGATTAGATTTCGAAAGGTGGAAATAGGGAATGGGAATATGTGTAGGAGCACTTACGATTTGATTGAATAGGTTTTTGACGTTTGAAGACTGAATAATTGATGCTTAATGGAGTTGCATGTAGCTCACGTACTTGCCTTTGTTCTTTCTTATCGAAATGTGAAGTGGGGAAGTATCAATGACGAGACTTGACCCTATAAATAATGCCGGAGAGAGGGTAACTTCCGGTCTCCCCATCGTACTGATTATAAAGCATACATTAAAATGCGACGTTCGAGATTAATTTAAGCAAGATTTGAGATGAATGATCTTTGACCAATCGCTAAGTGGAAGAAGTGAAACAAACGAAATAGATGTTGGGAGTAAGCAGAAGTTTGGTGCTTTCACTAGGGAGATCGTTAAGGTCCCGCATGACAACATTTCTACTTTGAAAATCAATTTTTAATCAGAAGTTGATTTTCCTACTTCTACTCAAAAGTAAAAATTGATTTTTTTTACTTCTGCTATAGAAGTTGATTTTGATCGGAGAAATTCATTTAGTAACGGTTAAAAATTTCTATTTTTGGAACATTAGTATCACAAGATCTTCTATGATGAATTATTGTCAGCGGCTGAAAAATTTCTACTTCTTTTTTAAGTTGTTAAAAGTCCTTCAAAAATAGTTTTTTATTATTAAAAATATTATTTTATTTTTAAAAATTAATATATATATATTTTTTTTGCTCCGACGGTCGGAGATGGCCACTTGGCAATGGTGGCAAAGGTGGCCTTGACAGCTTGAGGGAACATCCTCCGATGGGATGAAATTATTGAACCTAGAACATCTTTTTCTTGCTTAACAAGAATGTGCTGAATTGCTCACTCAATGTCTCATTGAACTCTCAAGGAACTCTATTTCTTTTTGGGCAATGATCATTTTCTTTTAGAAAGCATGATGCCATATTATTGGACAATTTCAGCAAACTAGTGTGGTTGCCCGGGTGGGGGGGGGGGGGGGGGGGGGTTAGTCAGCGGAGGTTGGTCAAGGGCTGTAGTCAGCAATGGCCAATGGAGGTCAAAGGCGGTGGTTGGTGGCGGCGGTGGACAGTGGTTGGCGGGGGTGGCAATGGTTAGCAACGGCCAGCAGTAGTGAGCGACGGTGGTTGGCGACAAGGGGTGGCGGTTGGCGAAGGACTATGGTTGGTGGTGGTGGGCAACGATGGTAGAGGCATGATTGGACGAGAGAAGTGTAATAAAAAAGGGTGAGGCGAGAAGTTCTTGAGTTGTGAAGCAATTTTTTTTAACTTCTCAAATTGAGGGAAAAAACAACTTCTGAAGCGAAAATTCATTTTAAAAGTAGAAATTTCTTTCAGAAATAAATTTTTTTTACCAAAGGGATTTCTATTTTATAAATTGCATTACTAAATAGATTTCTGCTCCAAAAGAACTTTTAGAATGGAAGTTCACTTGGTTACCATGCGCACCGTAAGAGTGAGCTCAAATCCAAACCCGCCAACATGTCCAGTGAAAAATATTTTTACTGGAAAACTTAAGTCAATGAGTTATGAGTTGATTATAATATATTAACCGCTTTACAACACATTAATTTTCTAACGTAAGACTTTTCTAACATAACTCACACTTGCATTTCAACAATAAAAATTAATTAATATCTCTTAGTCAAATCACATCATACAAAACCATCGCTATCGAACAGTACAGACTTGGTTTGTTCACAAGCCCGACAAGATCTTGTGGGGAATATTGTCATCTTGGATATACGTTTCATCTAAAACGCTCAACAAAGCCATGCACATATAATCCCCACTCGCGTCTCTGTTGTATGCTAGTTTATCCATATACAGCAACTTGCCCTTCCCTAAAAATCCTCTCACTCTGTCATCTTTCTTGGGCACGCAGTGCCAAAAAAGACACGACTAAAGAAATATTTTAGAGTAGTAGGAACTCAAGGATTGCCAAATCTTGAAACACAGTCACAATACCCCCATTACCATATGTTCCACCAGAACTCGTACATCATTGAAGTTTTTAGTGTCTCTGTATGGTCAAGACCCTTTTGAATTCCCATTATTCTTTGCCCCTTGGAGTCCTGGCTAGAAAACAAAGTGATGGGTGGGGGAGATTGGGGAAGAGGGAGACATTAAGGTCCATCACTAGAGGCAACTAACATGATGGTGGAGTTGTCACGAAGAACTCTAATGCAAACCAAAGGAGAAGAAGAAAGAGAGACGGTGGGGACAACTTGAGTTCCCACATAAGAGAAAAAAACACATATTCCATGATATTGATAGATAGAGGCGACAGGGTTGGATCTCTCTTTTATGATGGCTAGTAGTTTTGAAAGAAGTGGTGTGTCACAATTAGGACAAGTACAGTTCCATCCTCATGTCCTCTTATTGTCCACTACACGGAAAAAGATTTCCATAAAGAAAGGGTTTTCACGTGTCCCTGATCAACCATTACTTCGTTGGTGGGCCTAGGTGGAGGATCAAGATCAAGAGCTAGCATTAGAAATGGGGAGCAACGATAATTGAGATTCGATTCGATTATGGGTTTTCCATAATAAATGGACCTTATTTTGTGGCAATAATATCAAAAGTATTGTTCAAATGCAGTGTGAGTAGTATTATAAAAGTTCTAAATCAAAGAATTAGTGTAGTCCGAAATAGTTGATATATTCAAGTTTCTCCATAACTCAATGGCTCAAGGTTTTTAGTGGAAGTGGTCTAACTAGATATGTTAGTGGGCTCGAACCTAGGCTCCTTCTTGGTGATCTCCCAAGGTGAATGCGTATCAAACTTGTTGCACGCTTCCAATTCCAAAAAGTATATTCTCCTAGAGCTTCGGCAAGGGAAAAATCAATGAACTTACTGCCTGTCACGTCTTGATTTTGCACTAGTGTTGGAAATCCTTGCACAGAAACTTGGGCATGATTTTTCCTCTCTTTCAGGTTGCATTAAAAAAATTACGTATTTACGTTCGAGTTTGGCTTTGATTTGGATCTTGTTTTGATATTTGCTTCTCCATGATCCCATGATGAATTCATTTTATGTTTAGAATGCTGCTGATTAGACCTTCACAATCCTCTGGTGACGCCTTGGTGGTTGTAGTGTTTTGTTGCAGTGGCGGAGCTGTGGCTTGTTAGTAGTGGTGCCAGTCAAGATGGCGACGTCGATTTGATTAGAAATAATGTGAAGGTGGCAAGAACTGTGGTAATAACAAACAGAGTTGATGGTGGTACGGCAGCAAGCGACGGTGGACGGTGGGATTTAGAGATCTTAAACAAGGTTGGATAGCAATAATTCAGAAATGCATTTGAATACCAATTTCATCCAATGCATATGAACAGGCCCTGGGATTCTCAAGACCCCAGCATAGGATCTTGCATCACAATTCAAAGCATTCTTCTCAAATCAATCTGATCAGGGAAAAAGAAAGTGGGGGAACTTTTAACAGATCATCAGTCCGTGGGAGTAAACGCCACACGTTTCCAGTTGTCTCAGCTAGTGAAAAGAATGTTGAAGCACAGCTGAATGGCAACTGCACATTGTCATGTCCTGGAAAAGAGCAGCAACTCTCCAAGGACAAAAAGCAGGTGAAAGTGATTTTGGAGTTCTCTCAAAGGACAAAAACAGTATCAGCACACGAGCGGATGATGCGACTAGTGGCGATTCAGGTCGCGATCGAAAGATTTGGGAAGTGTAGGGAGAACCAAGTGGACTCGGAATGTCTCAAACTGTCTCTGATTATTGTAGTTGTACACTCAGATCCCATATTCGGAGGCCCTGACTGGCCGGCCTCGATCATTATTGAGTTGATGGAGTCTACGTTAGCCATTACACAAGTAAGTACCGCTTCCGCTTCTATCACACACGAGTACGAAGAATCGCCACCCCCGAATGTCTCTTCAAGGAGGGACCATGGCCATGTGCCATAGAGAGTTTATGTAGAATAAGCCCAACCTGGGTGTGACTACAAACAGAGACAGAATCCTTAACTTTGGGTGTTCATGTACCATGTGCTGCCCTTGTAGGTATCAAACAAATGAAAGTGTAAAGCCTTATCAGCACCGCAAGAGGCATTGTCTCATCAGATCACAGAAAGTAAACGATACGGACTCTGCTCCTCCATTAATAGTTTTTAAGCAGTGACTCTCTCTCTTGGTGGCATGAAGAAACTCCGAATTATCAGTTCGTTTCGAGCATAGGGGTTTTTACAAGCTCACAGATTTAACGCCTAGCTTGAGCAGGAAGCATGTGAGTGAAGCTCGGACATGAAAATCTGAGTAAAAATAAGCATACACATACAGCTTGCCATCTTATAGATGTTTTTTTGCAACCTTGCCTTTGGTTTCGAGGACGAAATTCAATTTATGCTTTCTCTAATGGAATAAAATCAAAAGGCACTACAGGTCTACAAAGGTAAATTTTCTCTTCGTCATACATGTATTTTACATGGATAAGTCCCTGTTCATTTTCAGCTGGACCACTTGCCATGAATCCCAAACGGCAGAGACAGAGCATGCTTCAGACGTCGCTGAAAAGTGAGTGATTGCCCGCTCATGTTTGAGATGACTTAATGTGGGAGTTGGAGAAATCGTCTAGCTTATGTGATTACCGTAGGCTTCTCCCTTCCAGTAAACTCCTTCAGCTTCGATATGGATAACGCCAGATCTAGCAAAGATGACAAAATAAAGCTTTATAGGGTTAAAGAAATCACAAGCATCGAATATATATATATATATATATATATATGAGCGGAATAGTGAATCTACCGATTAGTGGTTTCAATGCAATCTGGGCATCCACATTATGTTTTGAGGCATCCGACTCAAACTGCTCTACGTAAATCCTAATTGTTGCACCTGCTGACCCAGTTCCCTGAAATAGTGTAGATACAAATAGATTGTATGTCAATTCTTCCATACTGTCAAGACTTTTTATGTGGAAGGTGAAAGCAGCAATGTGGGTAACTACATACTGATAAACGATAGATGATCCTTGATCCATCCGTGAAGACAAAACGTACACCTTGCTTAGATACAACACTGCCATCCACCTACACAATTTTTACCAAAACCAAGGTCTTTAAAAAACAGAATAGACAGTTTGAGATATAGTATTCAGGAAAAAAAAAATTAATAATCAGGTAAATAATCATATTATTAAGATGCGGAACTCACCGGATCAGTGTAGGTGAAGTCATCTGCAAACCGAAGGACGTAATCACCTAGGGTACAACAAGCTTTTTTAGCACTCTTTTGAGGAAGTATCCTGAAAGATAATGTTAGTTGGAGATCATACCATACTTTTCACCCTCTTTACTCTTAGAGACCAAATCCCTAAGGTATTCTACCATTTTGTTGGCTCCTTCAGATTCACACTCCTGAATATTGCAAAATCTATCAAGAACTTGAAGCTCTTGCACAAGCCTCGGCAATGCACCAAGCCTCGGAATCTTTGAACAATTGAAGCGCCAAGAAGAGAATTTTTAAGGATCATTTGGTGCATACCTCATAGTCATATCTAGAAAAGAAGTTTCTTCCATAGGTAGCCCAATGTTCCTTTGCTATATCAGACACAGAAACCAATTGCTCTCCCGGTTTTTTGTCCTTGTTGCGGTATGCGAGTATAGAAAGCCAAGCCAATACAGCCCTACATGAAGAATTTGAATGCATGAGATTGTTTGTGATACTCCAAATTGGCGAACAAATGACAGCCCCAAAAAACAAACAGCTGTCAACAAAGAGTGCACACCCATACAAGGATAAATTCGCTATAAGGGAGGTCTTAAAGAAAGGGTGAGGGTAGTTCTTCCAATTAAAGGTGAAAAATATATGTTTCTAGATTCAACAGCAGCCAAAGGCTCAAACTTTGAGAAATCTCAGAGCTGAATCAATGAAGAAGTCTGCACAAAAGTAGTCATGTCTGTTGCCATCCTACTCTTTCCCTTGGGAAAGCAAATGAGTGTTTAGCGATCAAAAGGAACTTGCACACCAAACACCTGTCGAACCCATAAGAATTGACAGATAAGTGGAACAAATGTTACCATTGCTAAGACGATGAATTCTGGTGCGATTGTCTGAAGATTCTATTCAGAAAGGCCATTTACCAAAAAATATATTATGCTGTTTCATTAGATGCAAAAGGGAAGAAACTCAACCACGACGAATGGACAGCCAAATTGTTTAACGCCTCGATTGGTTTGTGGCTATTAAACTAGGGCTTCTATTATCACACGGTCACATCTTAATTGGCTTAAATAAGGCATACTTACATCTATAGTCAAAGTCAAGCAGACTAGTGACATTAAATCATAGATATTTCCAACTTGGTTAGAACTCATTGGGTCAGGACTCTCAGCTTCCCTATTTCCTAGTTTGCACAAAGTAGGGTCACCAACGTCCTTAGCATTTGATGAACACACTATCACGGAAAATGAACCATAGCCAACAATTTGTAAATTCACGTCAATGTAAGAGGCGTCAAAATACGAACAAAGACGGAAGAGAGAAAAACGAACAAGCTAGAACAAGAAGATGAGGACCACAAGACCAACTAAATAAGCAGCAAAACGAACAGAAGGAAATCAATTAAAGGGGGACAAACCACTGAAAAGTTAAAGCCGTGTCACTAGTAACTATAACACGCAATGTAAACATTTATACAACAAAAGGGAAGCATTACCATATACCATCCTTCTCACGTATATGATCTGAACCTGTTCCAAAGCTCTCTTCTCCACAAATAGACAACTTCCCTGCGTCCATCAGATTTCCAAAGAATTTCCATCCTGTTGGAACCTGGAGGTGCGAATGGAGGTTCATGTGGGGGAAATACACTAAACATTATAGACATAACTATAACAAGGGCACTAGTGTTTCCAAAATTTTGACCTCAAAAAAGGGAAGATTCAACTTATGTGCAACCCGATCAAGCGCACCGCTTGTAGGCATTGATCGAGCAAGTCCCTGCATTATCACACAAGAATTATATCACTAGAGCTGTCCTTTCCCTTTTGGGAGGTGGGGGACTTCAGTATAAAATAAGTCAAGACAAGCGAAAACAGAACCTTAGGACCACTCTGAAAGTATGGAATTGACTGTTGAGCATTGGCAGCGATAATTGCCACAGAGTCTGAAGGAGTAATGAAAAAACCTTTACCAAGAATCATATTCCTGTCCCCATCTCCTGTACAATGATAAACGTGCTCAATATGGACTTCATCCTAATATCAAAACATAACATTACCAGCACCTATCAGCAAGATAACAATGTTTTGGTGTATAAACATAACGTACGAATGCAGATACATGATATGAAAACAAACGGTTCTCAGATATACATTCTAAAATAAGGAATTCCTTTTTAAAACCAAACCTTGAATAAGACCAGATCTGTCACATCCAAATATTTGATAACCTAATCCACAGGCATATATGATCATACCAAATTCATGAAAATAAATCATCTATCGTTTGCCATACCATCACTTGCAGCTCCAAAATCAGGTGCATTCTCCCCATACATAATATTCACCAAATCTTTAGCATATCTGCACAGTTGGGACATTAATCATGTCAAATATTACATGAGGATGATTTCCTTGTTAATATTGTTTCTTACGTGAGATTGGGGTCAGGATGACCATGGCCAAAATCTTCCAAAGGAACTCCATTTGAAATTGAATCCTTCATGAAATGAAAACAAGTTATCCTCAGAAATTTGAAGGGCCATTTAAGTACTTCAATCAAACAGCACAATCAATTACCAACTTATGTACACAACATACCAGACTAGCGCCTAGCTTGTCCACAAAGATGGGTTTTGCATAAGCACCCGTAACTGCATGCATAGCATCAAATATAAACCTAAAAAGTAAACACAGACGTGAAATAGTTTGGTGCAGCGCATCTATACCATGCTCATGCATGTTAGGTATCTACAGTACTGTGAAGAATGAACACTTCCATACATCAGAATTAACATAAGTTACAGAAAGAAAACAGGGATGAAAAAGAGTTAGGCAAAGATGCAGCCACCGATAGCAAAAGAAATATACTAGTCATGCTCCTAACTCTGGAAGGATGCACTCATAAGAAATATGCACTACAATAAGTCTTTGACATAGCAAAGGGTATTTTGCAGCTTCATGGTGCGAAATGTATAAGTCTGTAACTTGAAACAAGATCCTCCATACATATTAATGTGTAAACCATGCAGTTCTGCAGCTGAAAAGATTGACAGCCTGGTAATAGACTGATCTTTCGGTCTTTGACACTTTAGACTACCATTTGCGGAATAAAAGCCATTGAATGGGAATGCTATAGCTGTTCCTTCATATGTTTGGCCACAGGGAAAGAATGAGCATACCAATAAGAGCATTGCAAATAAGATTCTCACTGACATATCTCAATATCATATGCGTGCATGAGGCAGGAATAGTGGGTATCAATTGTGTGAAATGATGAAATTGCAGGACTCTCATTTCAAAATCGTGTCAGTTTTCATTTTCAGTGCAGTCCGTAGGGTCTTTTATCAGCCTCCATTAGTGATGAAGGCATTCAACCTTCTTTAGACAGAAATATGCTACTTCTTATCTTGTACTGCTGTAGCCTCATTTTACTTGTTTATTTTTCCTGTCTTTCTCTCTCAAACTACAACTTTCAGGATTTGAAGTCAAATGATAGAGTGGGGATTAATAACATGAGATGACGAAACCAATGCAAGCAAGGATAGGCACTTCTTTAGAATTCACTTTGAATGTATGCAAGTAAGAATACAGATTTTGGAAATTCTATAGAGCTACTGCCTTGGCGAGCGTTAGATATTTCTAACAAACTTTCAAATGGCCACAGGTTTGAAGAACATTTTGCATACTGCTTTTATAATATTATTCTAGATTGCCTGCTCCTTCACTCCAATTCGACTTATAAATGGAGCATGGTATTGAGATTGGGATCACAATTCTGATTCCCTATTTCTGATTATGATCTCTATTATTGCACTCCAATTGTGTAATTCCTGTCAACCAAATCTGCATTGGCTAGATGTAAACTTGCAGAAAGAGCATTAATGAAACATAACATAATCAAATGGCTTCAACAACCTTAAAAACTCTATAAAACAGGAAGAGTGATTAGAAAACTTCACAGAAGACGTATAGACATATTCATACCGGAAATCTGGGCGTGACAGAAGAGCTTTTATCAGTTGAAAGTCAAATACGTTCTGCAAAAAGCACCGCAGAAATGACTATGTAGAGTCAACAAGAAGTATTTCTTTATGTATGAAGCCAGCTTTTGTCCATACCTCCATAAGCTCAAGATAATCAGAAACTGGATCAACCACTTCCACAATAAAATTTCCAAATTTCGTAGTTCCAAGCTGAGAAAGGTCTACATCCACAATGTCTGCCATTTTAATTTCAGATATCTGCAATTGATAGACAAGTGCAGATTCCATTATGGCCAAATATATGCTGCCTGAGATAGATTAAAGAAGATACACTGTGCAAACTTGTGTAAATAGCCTACATTACAACTACTTTTCCCGATATGATTTCATAGAGATCCTAAACTTTAATAGGATTCACATTATCAATAATTCACAAGATGAATTCACAGAAGCCGTTTTTTTTTTCTGACAATTAATTGCACATTAATTTACATGGAGACTGAAGAATGAAAATCCTAGTAGCTGCTCCTTACCAATATATATATATATATATATATATATATATATATCTGCATGTGCGCTAGTTGGGTATAAGAGTCAATAAAATTCCTTTTGGAGATATCGTGTCAAAAGAGCACTAATATGTACCCCCAATATGCATTTCAAGCATTCAATGTCGAACTTTTGCCTACTGCCAACACTGTGGTCCCAAATTGCAATTAACAGCCTGCATCTATTTTCACAAGTCCTTTAAGGTGCTCTACTAGGAGACATTCATCATATTCTAGAAAGTTAAAACAAGGGTAAAGCGGGTCCAAAGAAAATAGACAGTTAGTAGATGACACGAATTGAAAAGTTTAGGGTTTGCTTGCTTAGAGTTAAGTTTGCTTAAAAGGCACTTTTATGCTTCCCTCCATAGTTTAAAAATTTATCATAAATTTCAAAAACCTATGGAAAAGTAAATGTGAATTTACGTGTCAGCATTTGCATATGGGTCAAGCTATCAAGTGTTTAGGGTTACAAGAAGTTCAAAGTGCGCCCTCCACTATTGTAAAAGCCTGTCAACATAATTTCACAAATCGTGAACATGCATCTTGGCCCTTGAAACAGTGTAATTTAACATTCTTCATCCAAGGCAGACAGTCCATGCATACTTTTGTGGGTGAAAGGAGAATAAATATTGTTTAACATGGTCATACATGAGATTAAATGTGAAAACTATATAAACTGACCACTGGAATAGAACACACAAGATGATAAGCAACTGCATAGATCAACCTGTATCTCATAAAGTCATACGCTAATTCGGTAAAGAGGTTGAAGGAAGAATGATAAACAATGGTTATCATCCAAATTGATAATTCATGATACTCACAGATAGTGTGTTCCCGTATATCTTGTCTGTAATCGACTCAGGCGCAGGTTGTCCACTGTTGTAATTGAACTGGCAATTTTGAAGAGCAAGAAGGGAAATATCGATGAGAGATGACTTGATGGCGGTAAATAACAACACTGTATGGGTGATCATTATCCTAACTATCATAAAATATCTACAGCTGAAGATATACAAAGATGAATTTTGTCAGGTTGACTATGAAGATGCAGAGTCAGAGAATTTGAGAAAACGGTCATGAAGATTAGCACTGTTAGAGTATCACTCATCAATAGATTCAAAAATCACCTTGATACCCCAGTCATATTCAGGCCCGCCTGGATTATGACTGGCACTCATTATAAATCCTCCGTTGGCCTGCCAAAGTCAGATATTTCAGGAGCACCATTCATAAAAAAGAAATTTGGAGTCAAAGACCAAGAAATCGAAAGCCCAGAGGAAGCCTAAGATATGATCACCTTCCTCTTTCGTATTACAGCAGAAACAGCAGGCGTCGACATAATGCCATCCCTGGGTCAGTGCAAAGTATCATTATGTACCATAAACAATCTCTTTTCAGGGGGTAGAAAGCGGTTCATTAGCAAGATAAACAAAGACACATAGAGACAGCAAGAAGAAATAAGTCCCAAGTTATAGCCAAGAGTCCAAAGTATCTTGCTACGTCTTTATAACCTATGCTTTGAGCAAAAGAAGCTGAAAATCATGACAGATTAAGCACATTGGTCCTCCATTTGCCACAAACAGAAGGGCATGGTATGATTATTTCAAAATAAAGGCAACACAAAATTTCATGTTAATAAAAAGATAAGTAAATCCCTAGTTCAGAAACAATAGCTAGTACAGTTTAAACTGCAATAAACTGCAATAACAGAGAGCCACAGCCTTTTAGGAAGTGCATGACTGAGAAGATATTAGAACAGAGCAGCCTGTTAAGGCAACAGATTCTGTTAGATAAAATTTAAAACCCTAATAAAAAATAACCATTCTAGGTTCATTTCTGCTGTGATGGAATCTTGCCGAAAAAGAGAAAGCCAATTACGGGGGACAATACTAGAGTTCATCATCATAGTTATCACAAAATGCTCAGTACGAATTAAGAGACTTACTGGCCAACCAAAATTTTGCCCACACCATTTCCAGCTGCAATTTTGATTATTATCTGCACTTCATGCAAAACATATCAAATAGAGGCTAAAATGTATGAAGTCAGAAGGATCTAGTTTTCCGAAAACATGAGGAGCAACTAAAAAACAAATTTGAAATATCTGTCACAAATAATGCTCAGAATATGAGTCATAGCACCTGTGCAGCTTCCCAGTTGAAATATCGGCCATCACCGCCTAATGCTAATACCCCGTTCTTGTAATCTTCAGGTGGCAATGAATTGAATAGGGCCTTCAATTCAATGATGCGGCATAAGAGCAACCCACAAAACAATCAAGACATTAACTTTACAAAGATGAAACAAAATTTCACCTGGATCCAATTGGCAAGGTAATTTTCTTGCATAAAAACTTTAACCTGCAAGGCAATCAAGGGAGGAGTCAATTAAACTAAAACCAACTCCACTTCTTTTTTTTTTTTTTTTCATATTCTATTAGGAACTCTATCAAGAGAAACTAGATCATTTAGAGACCTTAAACAAATACCATGCCTAAACGATCAATTATAGTCATCCAATATCCTGGTTTAGATTAAGTATTGCACTCAGATATGAAAAGGAACAAGAAATAGAGTCGCACCATCTAATTTCACTATCATTCACATAAAACAAGAACAGGAACATAAATGTAAACTCCAATTTATAACATTTGAGTATAACAGAAAGAGAAGGAAAAAAGAAGAAGAAGAAGAGAAGAATCTACCTTCTTCCGAAGACCACTGGTTCCGGTCTTTTGGCCCTCGATTGGCTTCGTGGGAACCGAATTAATCTGACCAATTACAACATTGAATATATCAGCACCTCTGCATTAGAACACGGCTAAACATAGAAACGCTGAAATTCCAATTTCAGTGACTACACGGACACATCATACGTTATGAACTCTCCGCTCGTCACCAAACAGCGCGATGGAAAAAAATTTCACGCAAGCGAACCGACCCTTTTCCGAACAATTGAGAAATCTTGGCTAAAAATATCAGCTTTCGAGCAGTAAAAAAGAAAGGACAGACCTTGATGCCTTCGGGCTCAGCAATGGCGGCGGCAGAAGAAGAGGACGACGCTCGGACCACAAAAGGACTCTGCGGTGCCCTCATTGAAGAAGACTTGGCTGCGACGAGCTGAGCCGCAGAAGAGAGGACAGAGAGAGACGACGAGATTGGAGGGAAGGCGACATTGCTGGCATTCGAGTTCGAGGGCTGCGCATTCTGGGGGCAGGAGGAGTAGAGAAGGTGACGGTTGTGAGGCTTAACGGAGAAGGCCATTCTCAGGTGGCTTCCGTCCTCGTCCTCTCTTTCCTGCTTGAGGAGTGAGTGGCTGCAAGAGCGAGGGTTATAGAGAGCTAAACCAGTAATGGGACTAGGGAGAGAAAGAGAGAACTGAAGAATCGGGAGGATCTGGAAAGAAAGATCCCAGAGGAGAGAGAAAGAGAGAGGAGTTAGTTCTGACACCAGTGGGAGAAGTGAGGAAATCCATGGCTGCCACTTGTGCTTGCAGAGACAGTAGAGAGAGATTGTGCTTATCTGTACCTCAAACTTCTCGATCTTGCCCGAGCGATCGCCTCGCGTTCGTACACTTGTGACCAACCTTTTGTTTTCTTAATCTCTGTCCTTTTCATTCAACTGGCAGAAGCGATATGCATGAGCAAGTGGCCTTTCTTTATCCTTAGGAAAACTGGAACCAATGGGCGTGACGTCCCTTATTTTGAATTACCGTGAAGGGAAATGCCTTATCTTTAACTTGATGAGATGATTTCCCTTTTTTCTCGAGTGCCAACTTTTAGTTACGATTAATCTTGTTTTATCTTTAAGCCCATGTTACTTGTTCATCGTGCCAACAAAAGAAGAATACCAGCATTTATTTCGCTAAAAATAAATAATTTTTAAGAAATATTTTTCGAAAAATTATTTTTCTAAGAAAATGATTATATTTTTGGTATTTAAATGAAATATGAAAAAAAGACTCGACAAATATTTTCCGTTATTTGTTATGAAAGATTGGATTTAATTTTCCTCCATGTGCTGCATTCAATAATTTTTCTATTTTTTTTCCTTTTCATTTTTTTTGTCGAATCCTTTTCGTTTTTTATTTTTGAAAAAAAAATTGATTTTTTTTTATTTTCTTAATTATTTATCTTTTTTCTGTTTCCTTTTTTCTCTTTTCTCTTTTTCTTTTTCTTTTTTGGAAAAAAAAAAGACAGCTCAGTACAAGGGAACACTAGTCGAGGGCATCCTTAGCTTGATTTAGCTTGATGCATGCGACTCTAAAACTGGCAACTGATTCTACGAGAGAAACTAGCGGGAAAGCCGAAGTCTTGCTTTTGGCTCAAGCCATTGAATACTACTTCAAGAACAGATCCTCCATCATTCATCTCCATTTCACATGCATTACCAACTTATAAAGTTTTCAATTACAAACAAATTTAATCCCTTTAATTCTCCAGCACTTTTCTAGAAGAAAAAGAAAATGTGGAGTTCGATTGTTATTTTTATCCGTTAGTTTTTATTCGATCTAAATTTTATGGCTCGCACGCTTTGAATTTTCCCAAATGAAAAATTTCGTAAGTTTTTTCACAAACTCAAGCTTGGCCAGCAAATTTATCACGAGGTGAATTAAGATTTCGTAAGTTTTTCAACAAATTTCGGTTTTTATCCTCTGTTTATCATAGATTTATCAATTTAGGATTTTTCATGGTACCGATCCAATTTAACAAAGGGTAAATTTGTCATAGATGTGGATTTTTTTGTGAAAAAAATTAATTTATGGTAAATTTGTCATAAATGTACCAGTTTATGATTTTTTATGGTAAAAAAATTAGTTTGGGGTAAATTTGTCACGAGTGTACTAATTTGGGATTTTTCATGGTAAAAAAAATAGTTTGGGATA
This sequence comes from Psidium guajava, assembly GCA_016432845.1. Classification (NCBI taxonomy): domain Eukaryota; kingdom Viridiplantae; phylum Streptophyta; class Magnoliopsida; order Myrtales; family Myrtaceae; genus Psidium; species Psidium guajava. Next base: position 3,924,213 of record CM028224.1, read on the forward strand.
AATTTGCCACAAATGTACCGGTTTGAAATTTTTCATGATCAAAAAAATAGTTTAGGGGTAAATTTGTCACTGGTGTACCAGTTTGGATCACGGATGTACCAGTTTGAGGTTTTTCGTGATATTAATCCTTTCTTTTATTCCTTCTTTTATCTTTCATTTCGAAAGACCTAACGTAATTCCAAATTCTTGTTCGATTGAAGATGCCTGTCCATAGACAAAAAAAAAAAAAACAAAATCACAAGCATGTGTGATTTTTATCAATTAGGCTGAATGTCAATATCAAACGGATTAAGAGCAAAAAATGCAATATACTTAACTTTGATCAATTATATGATAAAGTAACATACATGTTAATCATTGATATGATTAATAGATAATTACCTATATCTACAGGGCTATGGAGCGACCTATGTACAGAATGTTCGTGGATTAATATCAGAACAGAGACAAAGTATTTTTTTACTTTCATTTTGAAAAACGTAATTTTGACTGCACATCCCAAAGGCACAAATAGCTATCGAGTCCTAGAAACAAATCAAGCTTTCATCTAAGTGCCAGATCAATAGAAACCAAAGAAGCAAACATAGAGTAATATAAATTCTCTAGCCTTGCCAGACTCCAACATTAAAAGAGAAAAGTTCCCGACTCGGAACTTAACAAGAAGTTCAGAACACAGGTACTGACCACAAGATGCTATCACTGGGAAGTTCGGATGCCTGGATATATATCGGATGCTTCCAGAACACTTCCCCAGGAAGCACCCTGACAATTTTCATGGAAAAAATTGCTACCATCAGTACATTTATGGAGAAACCAAAATATTAAAAAGAATCTTTACCATTAGCATAGCCTTTGACAAATATTATGCCCTGACACTGGAATAGTGCAAGCCCAAGCCTAGCATCAAGGAAAACCAACACTTAAGCCCGCATTGAAATATAATTTGCAAGAAAGCATGGTTAGACATGAAGGGCTTGGGGCAGGCTGGGTCTGGTTCTTGCACCACAAGCAAAAACCCAACTATAGCCCTCCCAAATGGACAGACTTGTCAGGCCTGTCATGACGCGCAACCAGTAGGCAAATTTATGTTGAATCATTACCATATATCTCAGAAAGTACCTGTGCGCATGTCAAATGATGCAAGATCTCCAGACCCATTCCCAACATAGACTGTATATCCATCTAAATCCTCAGTAACTGCTTTAACGGGAGTTTCCCGAAAATCAAACGACAAAACAGGTCTGCGCTGAGCAGAAATATCATAGAGGCGGGCCTGTCATCAAAGTGGACACCCCCATGTGTAATTTCAACAACGTGTTCTACAAAACACTAAAATGCACAATCATTCAGCGTAAGTATGGAAAATACGATGCCTTCCATCTCAACCTCCAGAAACCACCATCCAGCTTCATCTTTATCTCATCTTAATAAGCATAATTGGATCAGATAAATTAAAAACCTAGGCTTCTGATAAACCAAAACAGATGTGGAAGCCAAGGAGAGCTCTCAACAAAGTGGAACTCACAGATTAACATTATCATCAGCCATTTGCTCTAATTCATTTACTTATGCCATTTGCTATGAAAAACAACATATTTTCCTCGACTCTAGGTTTTTCTTTCTTATAACACATATTGTTTTAAAAGATATCAAACAATTCTCCAACCTATTCTTAAAAAAGTAGATCTAAGGTCAAGAAGGAATCTCAATCACAATTCCCCAGGAATCTTGCTTCCAGGATACCTTTAAGAACCTGCCACTATCTCGTAACTTAAAGAATTACATTCTCATGAAACTTACCTGATGACTGTTAGTACCAGCCATGATTTTACGATGGTCGGCTTTGCAAAGGAATGTTGCAGATGTAAACCAAGTAGGCGTAAAAATTCCAAGGTTGTTATTTGGGGGCTACAATGTCAGAAATACATAGCGATTAAAACAAAGCCACATGCTGGATGGAAAGACACAGCTGCAGCACTCATCCAGTAATGTAGTTATAAAGGTTGTAAAACGCTCACCGCTTTTGCAGTCCACATCGTACTGCACTTGTCAAGATCCCAAATGTTAAGTTCAACCCATTTGCTGATTTCAAAGAAACAACATCCATTAATTCGATTTACTGGAGAAAAAAAATTGACAAGGGAAAGGATATGCTTTTTAGCCAAACAATGGCCACTGCAAGCACAAAGAATGGGCGACCGTGGGATTGAATTACTAGATTTTTTGCTGTTTGTAGAAGAGAATATCTATTTTTATTACTGATAAAACTCAATATATATACATAACAAACCCTAGATAACCCAAAGACCATTATACCCTTTTTGTATCTCTAACACTCCCCCTCAAGCTGGAGCATAAATATCAATCATGCCCAGCTTGTTACAAATATATCCTATTCTCCCATTACCCAAAGATTTAGTAAAAATATCTGCAAGTTGTTCACCAGTCCTAATATAATTAGGAAGAATCATTCCACTCTGAAGCTTTTCTCGAATAAAGTGACAGTCAACCTCGATGTGTTTAGTTCTCTCATGAAACACAGGATTAGAGGATATATGTATTGCTGCCTTATTATCACACCATAAAACCATAGGAGCTGAAGCTTTAAAGCTTAATTCAGTTAGGAGCTGCTGGATCCACATTAATTCACATGTCACTTGTGCCATGGCTCTATATTCTGACTCAGCGCTGGAACGAGCAACAACACTCTGCTTCTTACTTTTCCATTGGTCGGCTCCTCTACAGTGCTGGGTGACGTCGGATCTGAGGCTACCGGCACTAGGACAGGCCTCGCCGGCGCCAGAATAGGCCTTGCTGGCCTAGGCAACGCCGGACGATGCCCCTACAGGTCTGGGCAACGTCGATCCAACTTGCTGGGTCTGTGCAACACGAGATCTGGAGGTTCCGACGAGATTTTAGGGGTTTTGAGGGTTCCGACAAGTTGTTGTCACCGGCGGTGATGGAGGGTGGTCGACGGTGGTCAACGGTGATGAGAGGGTGGTCGACGGTGGAGGGTAGGCTCTGATACCATGTAGAGAGAGAATATCTATTTTTATTACTGATAAAACTCAATATATATACATAATACCCTTTTTGTATCTCTAACACTGTTACAGCTGGATTTCATGACAAGAGAGAACTCACCCCCCTACTACGGCATAATTTTCATTTCCATCTACTTTACAGCACAATACACTTCCCGCAGCACATACATTCCATTTACCGGTTGAGCTAGTTGGGACAGAGTTCAGGTGAATCCGTAACTTCAAAGGATCTAATAACTGCATTTCCCTTTGTTGAACACGAAAGTAAAGTGCATGACCTATTGATGGAGCCAAAGGAAAATATTACAAAAGTTTGCATTTGGATGGGAAATCAGGAGAAAATGTCAAGTACATGTGAGGTGAAAGCATAAATGAACCACTCAATAACCTTATCACAAGAGAAAGAATTCCAGAAAAAATTATGACAAAGATTTAAACTTACTACCAGAGACAAGAAGATGGATCGTATGAGCTAGATTAGCATAACCAGTAAAGTTGCAATCTGGCATGAATGGACCAAAGCATAACATAACAAAAATGGTTTACCTGGATATTTCCTCTGTTCTCTCTTTTCTGAATAGATTTAACCCAATAATAGGATTATCTTCAGGTTTTCTGTCACTGGCATCAGAAATTACAACACGAGTGTCCCCAGTAAGAGGGTCGAGAAGCTCAATCTGTCAAATGAACTTGGAAGATACATGATCAATAGATGGCCACTTCTGCCTGGCGCCACCAGGTGGAATAGCAATACATGTGCAGAGTCCTCCCTAGTGTGACTTACCTTACCACATTTCCTGGCAATTGCTAGCATCTGCATGATCAAAAGGCAGACCAACTAACGATTTAAGCAACATATTACAAGCTACAAAAGCTTCCTAACATATGCAAACGGCACAATGGGCTCCACACTTGATGTGTAAAGAGTGAGGGTATAAGCTCCTAATAGTAAAACAAAACAAAAATGTGCTCAAAACGTGAGCGAAACCAGTTCCAACAGTGAGACATATTGAAGGAGCTGCAGCATATCCGATGCAATAACAAGCACTCCACTCTCTCGAGACGCTGCACAAATCAGCTATTTTTTCCTGAAGAATTGGCAATGCTTGTGATAGAAGCACCGTTGAAGCACTTGAAAAGTAATGCCTAGGATCTGCAAAAAGGATCTGCAAAACTACTGACTCATGAGACAATAAGTTACATTCCACGAAATCATTTCTTGATAATTGTACCCCTCAGAAGTCTCATTGGAAATGCAAATGCATTCTTCCAGCAAATGCAGCTAATTGTCTGATTAAAAGCACATCTTTGCATTGTCAATATGATCTCAATAGCTGAAAGCTTCCAACTAGCTATTAAGAACCCCTGATATACCCCCACAAAAGAATGGACAAGGATTAAACGAATTGTCCGGCATACTGACAAGGAACAAAAATAACCCACCTTAAGAAGTAATCAAAAGCAGTTGACATAAGAAGCCAATCAAGGTACACATAAATTCAGCTAAGAAGAGCCATACATTCCACCAAACAATTACGTAGGCACGAAAAATGATTGCCAATCCACTCGAACATACTAACACGAGCATTAAATATACCAAGGCACCGAATATCCAAGTCCCCAGTAGCACTACAACAGCCATAAGTGGCAAGAATACATACAGGGTCGCGCTTGCGGCCGTCAATGGATGCAGCAAGCACGCAATTACGCGATTCCGGCTAGCCCCATAGCTCGACCACCTTAGGAACACCTCCTTGCTTACCTCTAGCCACAACAACTGTCATCGCCCAGCACAACCAAAGTGTCAATTATCAGACAGGATCTTGAGAACAAAAGCCAGCTACTTTAGTGATGACGAGTGGCTCTTACCTTTCACGAGGCCAAGAACGTCGAAGGTCAGGGCCCGAAACGGAGGGCAACCAGGGGACCCCACCGTCGTTGTGCGTGGCATGTTCTACGAGGCTACGGAGCGAAGTATGCTCAGAATCTTCGTCGATTCGATAGGAACGGAGACGACGGGGATCAAGCCACGGTCAGGGCAAGCCAAGCGGCCGCCTTCGCTGGATACAGTGGAAGGAAAAACAGGAACAATGAAAAGGAAAAAGAAAAAGGAATATGGAAAATACATTAAAAAATAAAAAAAAATTATTTAAAAAAATTCACGTTAGCACCGGTTGTGCTGCGTGGAACGATTGACGTTTATGTCAGCGATTTCCCAGCCTAAATTGATCAGATGAACTCAGTTGCCATATATGCAAAAGATTTATGATTAAATCGACGATATTGTAAGGTTTATAACTAAATTGATATAATTATATTAGATTTATGACTTTTTTTCATATTTTTCCTCGAATAATCATGGAAATAAATATTTCATAATTTAGTTCTCAAAATATAATAATTATTCTAGGACCCTGTTTTTTGTTTGATCTACTCGAAGTATGCAATAGACGATCTAGGTTTCCCATTATACTTACCAAACCTTACACTTACGTAAGATTATTAAAGTCTAATGTCACCACTATTGACATAGTAATGCGAACCGTGAACCAACCGTTTGTTCCATGGATCCACCTGAGAACCGAACCACCGGTCCGGTCCGGTTCTTGGTTGGATCCTGGTTACAGTTCTAATGTCACTCGCTTGTTTCATGAAAAAATTAAGTTGAATATTAATCCCACAAATATGACTCAATAAAGCTATATAACGGTAGACTTAGGACTTTCCTTTTCTTTTTTTTTAATCTTGTAAATCAAAATTCTCAGCAATCCAAGGGTATCGGTTAAGTGACAATTTGCTCACTGCACTAGAAAAAGAAAGAAATGTGCAATTGAATTGTACAACAAGAGCGACTGAGTGTGAATAGAGTTGGATTAGGGTAGGGTCTTTTTTCATTTTGCGGGTTTAGACTCTTTTTTTGGAGCGGATAAGTTAAGCATTTAAGAGATTGTTTCATTAAAATAATTGGCCCATTTATATTATATAAAAACCGGTTTGGTTGGGTCGGTTGGATGATTCCCACCCGAAATCGGGAATCGAACCGATACCCGCCAATTTTGGAAAATTGGAACCGAAAATCGAACCGTACCCGCCGGTTACGATTCAAAATTAGCCGGTTGGGTACGGTCCGGTCCAGTTCGGTTTGGTTGGATCGTGGTTTTTTGGCTCACCCCTAGTCACAATCACCACTAACCTCTATCGCCGTCGCCTCCCCTAGCCGATCATCACCGCCACCACCCACCTCCTATCACCTTTTCAAAAGTAAAAATTTTCAACCATTATTAAATGAACTTCTCTGATTAGAAATCAATTTTTATAGTGAAAGTATAAAAATCAACTTTTGACCATAAGTTGATTTCGAAAGTAGAAGTATTGCCACGTGCACCCTTAGGTTCTGGAGCATGTAGATTGTGCGAGGTCAAGGTTTTTGGGAAGTTTATGCAAGAAAAGAAAAGAAAAAAAAGAAAGGAACTTTTATGGTCTCCATAGATGGAATTCACGCATTTGTGATATAGAAAACACATGTAGGCTTCCGATCACGAGTTGAGAATTGAGACATATTTCCGGTATTGTCCGAAAAGACACTTTGGTGCATTAGGTGGTTGTAAATTGTAATCTAACTTTACTTACATAAATGCTAATTTAATTAAAGATTAGGACGGAAGTAAAATTTATCTCATGTTTTTATCCTTTTGGAAATTAATAATTAATCGGAAATGGATGTGGCCAAAAAGAAAGAGAAATAAATGGAGAAAAAAAGGGTCCATTGGCAGAGATGCCTCTTTCCAAGCCCCTCCCACCTTTTTCCTCCTGGCTCGACCGATAAATCCTAGAAATACACAAGGATCGACCAACGTTTCTATATCGGTTCCTCCGAAATATTCACATCCAAGTCGTTTCATCTGGGTTTTGCTTAATTCAGGGTCTAGCTCTTCCTATCTCTCCATTCACCCACTGAAGCAATGGACGGTGCGGAAGTTGATCCTGTGAGCTCTTCCATTTCGGTTCCCTACCGTAGCAAGCGCTTCAGAAGAACCTCTCGCAGCCAAACAGTTCCCAACCGGCACAGCCCCGTCACCAGGCGCGACGGCGGCGGCGGATTCAGCGATGACGACGACAAAGGAAACTACGGTATCCACCAAAACGCTAGTTACGGCTATGATTATCGAAATGGCCACGGTAGCTTTGGTGGTAGCGGTAGTGGCGCACAGGGATATGTGAGGAAGCGTGGACAGAATAATTTGGTCCCTGCTCATGATTATGAGGCGGGGTTTCCGAACCAAGCTCCGTTCTGGAGCGACTTTGCCAAGTTCACGTTGCTGGAAGTATGGGGAGAGAGGTTTTTGCAGTTGGGTCGGAAGAGGGTGAGGTCGGAGGATTGGACCGAGATTGCCGAGAAAGCGTCCGAGTGGGCGCATATGGAATTCACTGAGGTAGATTGTAGGCAGCAGCTAGACGTTTTGAAGAAGAAGTATAAGAATGGGAGAGCCAAGATGAAGCGAACAGGAGCTACTCCGAGCTGGATGCACTTGAGGAAGATGGATATGCTAATGGGTATGAGCATGGAAGATAGTGGGTTAGCTTGCCGTGTCGATTCGGGAGAGTTTTGCTTTGCAGATACCATAGTTTATCTGGATAAGTTGAATGCGTTTGATGAGATGAGGGATAGCTCGGGGGAGTCGGAGCCTGAGATGGATGGAGATGAGGAAGAGGACGATGATATGCCTCAGCCGAGGAAGGAAGATGGAGGGGAGGGGATCAGGGTTTTGGCAGATTCGATGGAGAGATTTGGAGAGTTATATGAGAAGATGGAGTCTAATAAGAGGGAACAGATGATGGAGTTGAAGAAGGTGCGGGCAGATTTTCAGCATGAACTAGAGTCGTAGATGAAGGAGATTTTGGAGAGAGCACATGCTGGGATTGCAAAAATACAGGCAGGATGGGGCATGGACGACGGCGAGGAAGACGACGACGACGACATCTGCAGCGAATCATCAATGAGTATGTAATCTTTGTTTGTGTTGGCATCTTTGTCCAATAGACTAATGGAATTGCTTCATGTTTCTAGCAACCGAAAAGAGCCTATTCGTTTGCAGGAGATAGCTGCCCTTACTCCTTCTTTGGAATCATCATCCATGACTGGGGATGATTGATAGAAAACGTTTCTGTTTTAACTGCTGCTTCCCAGAAGTGGATCCCCCAATCTCCTTCGCACTAAGGGGATTAGCAATGCTAAACCTTCATCAAGCTTCCCCCATGCATAAGCTTGAACCTATGAGCTATTGAATTACTCGAATGCATATAAATCTGATTACCTATAACGGAGGATAAGTATTCAATTGTGGAAAACATGTTTCCCGAGAGTTTCCTCGCTCTATTTGGATCATAACATCCAGTTGTTTTTGCTTTCCCGAAATTAGATTAGGAGGATATAAGAAAGTTCATGAGGCTTAGAATCACTTGGAAAGAGAGTGAAGACACTTCAACTTATAAATCTCTGCAATAGTTGAATAAGCATTCTTCAATCGTTAGGTGCTATATTGATGCGCGTCGTTAACGCAACAAAAATAAATCCTTATCCGACCTAACTAAAATGTAGCAAGGGCAAGCAAGGGTCGAATCCACAGGGAATTGTACTACGAAATTCTCTTAACGTTATTCTCGGTAATTGTCTTGAGGTCAAGTGGAAAATAATATGGGTATTCTTGAATTAAAAGCAATAACAGAAAGTAATAACGCAAACTATCAATAATGAGAGATCTAGGACGCTCGACTTCCTCTCGTGACCTTGTATCTGATTCCGCCTTCCCTAATGCTATTGAATCAATCAGATTTGTTAACCTAGGATCCTAAAATCTCCTCATACTTCTCCCGAGGATATGAGAACGTATGAACTGGTATCAAATCGCTCGCTCTATCCCTAGGCTCGCGACTAGTGGTGACCCGTTATGAATCGATCCTAATTGATTACCTAAGGTGACCAGATATATCCCTATTTTGCTCACTAATAACCTGGTTTTCCAACTCTTAGGTTAACTTAGGTTGTCTTGTTCGTTAATCTGAACCTAGACTACTCTCCCGAGTCTCCCTAGGTTATCTGATCTATACTAATCGGTGATCAGGCGATTAGTACGCATGAAGAACAAAACAGACAAACAGAACTGATAAACCAAATTGCATTAAAAAGGTAGGAGTTCACAAATACATCGGAACAATAGGTTCCGTCTAAGCCCTAGAAAAGAAATTTAGTTCATCATCTCGAGGACAATAATCCGAACAATACACAACGACATAATACAAACGAAGGAAATAGGAAGAAGAGAATCCGCTGAAACCCTCGCCGTCGCTTCACGTTCTTCCTCTGTTTGTCGACTCTGAATTCTGTTGTGTATCCACTGCCGTTCCTCCCAAAGTATCAGCTACTTCCTCCTCCTCTTTTCTCAAAGATGAATATAAATATATATCTCCCGAGTTGTCCCACACGAAAAGATATCCCAAACAGATAACCATCCTAATTTAACTCAACACTAGTCTAAAATATTTCTTAATTTACGAAAACGCCCTCCAATCCCCGACCGAATCGCTGAAAGAGTTCTCCGCGTGCTTGGTGACTTCTGCGAACAACACGTAAGGACCGACGTATCTTTGGATTGAACGGACGCATCTTCATTGCTTCTGGAGAGCGACAGACATGTCTTTATGGTTAGACGGACGCGTCCGTCTGGCTACTGTGTAGAGACGGACGCGTCTCTCATTTTGGATGGACGCGTCCGTCATACTCCTGGATTGGCTTTGTGGAGACGGACGCGTCTCTCATGTGAGGCGGACGCGTCTGTCTCGCTACTGTGCTTTAGACTTCTAGGTCGGACGCGTCTCTCCTTGACTTGGACGCGTCCGTCATGCTTCTGAGCTTCAAGTCCATGGCGTACGCGTCTCTCCTTGGCTCGGACGCGTCCCTCACCTGTAAATAATCTTTTAGCCATTAAATAACTTGGAGATAGTAGAATCACTTAAATAACCTAAAATTGATGAAATTACTTCAGCTAGTTGCACATTTTGCTCGCCTAAAACGGGCCTTTTAGCTCTACTTTCGTAGAGTCGTCACACCCCCAAACCTACCTTTTGCTAGTCCTCGAGCAAAATAACATCAAATAAAATGAATCAAAACTACCAAACATTCCTCAACTGTCTCTGAGTCAACTAGTCATGAAATACCTTCTTTTAATATTCTCAGAAGTGATTGTACTTGTCCCCAATAGTCCAATTCATTCCTTTGCTTAACTCGCACTAAAACGAGTCACATAACTCATCCTCTACTAAAACAAAGCATTTTTATAATTGAGAAAAAGCATCTCATGCCATGATAAGCAACCGATATCAAAAAACCATTTTTTTAAGCAAAACATGATTTGTAACAATTCTCAGGAACTAGCCTTGCATCACTCCATCCACTTGTCCAAAGGTTAAACCATCCAACACAAGCACACTCAGCAAATATTCCGCAAGGTTACATGATTCTTAAGTGTCCCGTCCTTATAACCACCCATGTAGCGAGAAATCAACCAATGACTCCCGATCCAGTTGGACCAAGGCATTAAGTGATGAAGCACTCCTCAGGTTTATTCTCGAGTCGGTTAGGGACTAACAGACATCATTAGTACATACGAGACAATAAAACAGAGAATATCTAGTTTCAAGGACACTGAGGTCTATTTGGAATCTTCTGGAGGACTTATTGCAGTCTTTATGCTCCAACTGAATCTGCGGAACACATTATGATGCTTAAAAGTTTCCTCCACTCCGACGCGCCCAACCAGACCGTCAAGAAGTTCGACGCCAGCTCCAACAAGAAGTCCTCGGCCCGGGGACTTTCATTCTCCTTCTTGAGCATCACCTACAGCTCCCTCTACCTCTGCTTCACATGATTAGATCCACTCCCCTGCGGCAGCGTTGAGGCGTCCCTCCACAGGAGGAACGGCCGAGATGGATGGCTTCGCCATTAGAGCAGCCCGAGTTGCAGTTGCATCAGCTTCTGATGTCCACTGGAGTGAGGCATGGCAGGGTGGGAAGGTTGTCTTGCTATGTGTTCTGCAGGCAAAGAGAGGTTTGGCTTTGGGGGGTCGTTAATGTAGTGACAAGTATACAGGTTTTGTATGGGTTCATGCCCAACTGAGGATTGGCCTTTTGAAGCACTTGGTGTTGACTATCCTGTTTGTTCGAGTGAAAGTATTTTTTCGGACTTCCATCAATTTGGTTGATTAAAAATAATTAGTCAATCCAAAACATCAACAACAACAAAAATCGTACACAAATTTCGAAAAGTGAATTCCCTATATTTAAAAAAGTGAAAATATGTTTCGAACTTGATGTTCTCGAATTTTTGAATTTTTTCTTCTTTATTTTACATTTTCTCTTTTCCTTCTCCCTCCATTGGTCGCTGGCCATTGTCGAGACTCCTCGACCGGTGGAGAGAGAAGGAAAACAAAAAAGAAAGAAGGAAAATAAAAAGAATTGTTTCGGATTATATGGATCTATTGATATGTCCCGTGCTCAAACACGTGAATTAAATGTTTTTAATTTTTCCTAAGAATTCCCCTTTTGTCAACCAATGGAGATCTCGGTGTGTGCTCAATTACTGAAGACGGATTCGGTGATTGATCGCCGATTTTGATGTAAAGAAGTCACAAAAGTGGTCTTTGAGCGTGTGGTCAATAACCTTATTATGATGATTTCTCTTGTTATTTGAAGCTTATTTTGTTTTGGAGTTGTATGAGATTTGTTTTAGTTTGCAATTAAATTAGGATAAATCCCCCTTTATTTTGAAAAAATGAATGAAATGTTATTTTGCCAAAAAAAAAAGCATGAATTGTGGAATGTAGAAAAGAAGTCTTGAAAGCTAGATGGGGTCAGGAAATTGAACCTCATTATGGGGTTATTACTCTATCATCATCCCTAATAAATCAAGGATTATTGCCACTATTAGACAGGAAACGCACTACCAATGACTCTGTTGACTGTAGCAAGAAGGCGGAAACTAGCAAGCGATTGCTAAACCTCTGTACAGAACAAGGGCATGTGCACTTCCTATGGTTAATTCAGGACAAAGCTTTATCAAACATTATTCTGTTGGCGCCCATCAAAACTGAGTGGGGTGACAAAACCAAACAACGTCTTCGAATCCAAACATGAACCGACCCGACCTGAATTTTTGAGTACTTTCTTGTTCGGGTCGGGTAATCACTTGAAAATCTTTGTATTATAAAGATTTCGGGTTGGGTCGTGTTTCAATTCTAGTATGACCGGATAGGAAAAAAAAAGAAAAAGAAAAAAAGAAAAGTGATTTGGCAAATGACAAACTTAAAATACACTTTTTTTTGTTATTAAAAAAAAGCAGCGTATAAAAGTCCTTTAAATTTTTTTACCATAAGCGCAACATTTGCATTCCATGAGACCTCACGTTGTTTACGTCATAATTAATCCATATATTCTAAAAATGTGATATTGGGCGAAATAAATGAACTTCAATATTATTGATGTAAAATTGTAATCTTTTCAAATTGAAGCAATTGAGTCTAACTTTGTCCATTTAAACTAACGAAAAATGTTGACGTTACTTTTTTTAATAGTTTCTTTCGCCTATTGTCGCGGCACTAAAAAAACAATTTTTCCTCAAGGTAATGGATTATTAGGTTTATCAAATGGCTAACCTAATACGGACTCTCCCAAGCCTTATCAATTCGCAACTTTGGTTTTATATTGATGTTTAAATAGTTTGGAGTCGCCACTAATAATTCTTGGTAGGTTAACTAGAAATCTAAGTGGGATATTGAGAGACATACCTTACTTCTACGAATTAGAGATTGAAGGATTCGGAGACTTGATTATACTAGTTAATTAAAACTAATGCCCTTTCGGTACCTTGAATTTCATGGAATATCCTAAACCAGCAACCAGGCTTGGTTTACTTTTAAGTTCAAGTGAGGTTTTCTTTTTTTGTATTTTCACTATTTTCTAAATGGGATGTATGAATGATATGAATGCAATAACAATGAATCAATAGTAAAGATGCAATGCAAAATAATAAGCAACACACAGACAATTATGCATTCGATTAGACTAAACATGCAAAAGACATTGCAAATAAAATGCAACATGGACATGTAACATACGAAACGAGTGAAAATATGCATGATGTATGCAACAATAATGATTTTTTTAAATATGTGTTTACACCAAAAAATGACCAAATTATTGGCACGAACGGGCGCGAAGAATTGAAGCACTGGCTTTGAAGGAGCAACCATTTTGAGGATAATATTTGGCAACGTGAGGAATAGATCATAATTTTCGGAAACGTGGAACAAACGAAGACGTGGAGACGTAGACCATTCGATAGCACGGAAGAGTTCATATCTCCATTTGGTTTCATATCTCCATTCGGTACACGTATGAAAGAGTTTCCATTCGGCATGAAGGAATCCACATGCATTAATGGAGCAATTCGGGAAGATGCATTCGGGAAGAATGAAGACAAAAGACTCCATATGCATTAAATATACTTTACTGAAGCAATTCGGGAAGGAAAAGCACCGAATGAAGACATGGAAGTAAAATTGCAACCGCATAAATCAAAGCAGTTACAAAAGACGGGAGCAGTTTTGGTGGTGGAGCACACGTGGGAGCAGTTTTGATGGAACACATTCAATTAAAAAAAAAACTGCTTCAAAGCAGTTACGAAAGATGGGAGCCTTATAAATACTAATATTCATCAAGTGAAGAAGGGCCCCCCTCTCAGCAAAACACAAATTCATCTTTCATGTATCTTTATTTTCAGCACTTTAAATTTACCGTTCATATATCTTTATCTTTCTTAGCATTTTAAATTCATCTTTCATGTATCTTCATCTCTTTTAGCACTTGCAATTCCTTTAGATGTAGTTATAATTTTCAGATTCTCGTCATCGAGTCAAACTCCGACATGAATCTTTATCATTGGTGCTACGCCGTCGAGTCAAACTCCGGCATAGTACCGTCGTTTTTTCCATATTGCCTGAATATTTCCGATCCGGAATCACCACAGAACCTGGTTTTCTTCAATTAAAACCGAAAAGTCACTTTTCGGTGAAAAGTGTTTCGTTACGGATTAAATTCTAGCGAAACAATATGGAAGACAATGCATAAGTGATACGCAAAGACTAGGAGTATGAATAACATTTGACATGCGAATATGGCATATAAAAACATGCGAATATGTGACACACAGTTACGACATGGATATGCGAACAAGGATATGCAAACACAGGTACGCAAACATGAGTATGCAACATGTGCATGGGTATGCATGACGTGGGATATGCGAACATGCGAGGAGACATGAGACATATGGGCATGCGAGAATGACATGAGATATGTGAGCATGTGAGGATAATGTAATGAGCAGATTTTTTTTGTATTTTTTTTAGAATTTTTCGAATTCTTTTAGGATATGCGTGGAGAGTTTCTTATTTCGATTTCATTCCAAATTTTCAATGAGATAAGCTTTCTAAGAAGCTTATCTTTTTTGAAAATTTCAATTGGATAAGGTTTCTAAGAAACTATATCTTACCTAAATTTTTAATTTTTTTTTATGAAAATTCAAACAAGATAAGGCCATATTCAAAGCAAACATGATAATCAATGAATATCCAAAACATGATAACCATAATGCAATTCATGGATAATCCTCTTGAATTTTTTTTTAAAAAAATCCGTTTCCTTAAACCAAAAAATTGATTTGGGAAGATAACGAATTGAATCTAAACGATTATCGATCAAATTGGCTAACTTCCCCTTTTATTGATCCAAAAAAATCGTATCTAAATGGTCATGGATAGAGCATGTTCGGGTTTTGGTTTAAGGGTTTTAATTCAGAAAAATTATTCCAAGTTTGGCCATGAGAGTTAAGCATCCAAAAAAATCAGATTTTTTGTTCATCAAAAACTTTAACTTTTATAATCAAAAGGTTTGGATTTTTTCAATGTTAATTACAAGTTGATATACATCCATCAAGGTATATGAACAAATATGCATGTTGTCAATCAAACAAGCATGAATCGCAATCAAAGGTTGGAGGAAATTACCTTGTTTTGCTCCAAAAATCTACACATGTGCAGGTTGCAATTTTGCCCTAAAAACAGCACTGTTTGGCTTCAATTTGTAGCGAAAAGGAACTCTGAATAGTAAGGGATACAACCCTTGGACAGTGAGCGAAACCACTCTAAACTTGTAAAAAAAAAATCTGCTATGGATGTTGGATGAAAACAGGCTGAATAACACTATTCTAAGGTTGATTTGCAGCAAAAATAACCCCAAAGAGCATAGGAATGACCCTTGGACGGTAGCAAACACCAGCAGAGAGAACAATGTTGATCAATAGCAGTTTGGGCGCAAATACAAATTGGGTAGCAGCACATTGAAACTCGGTCAAGGACGTTTAACTTCTCGCTGGTATAACCAACAAGCGATGAAGGCATCGGCGGTGGGGAGCAGTCCGAGAAAGTTTTTCGACCACAATCTCCTTTACTCTCTCGTGTATATCTCTCTCTAATTTCTGAGTTGTGCCTATGAATTTCAAAATTGCTCCCCCCTTAAGCCTAGAGCTAAGGTTGTTTATATAGAGTTAAAACTAATCCTAGTTCTAGTAAGAGTAGGAGTTATTATGGACCATTGGATTAAACCTATCTAAAGTAGGATTAAATTAGGGCCATTAGATCATAAATTCTAAATTTAAGAGTTTTAATTAAAACTCTTAATTTTCAAAATATTGAATTTTCGGCCCAATAAAGGCGTCATCATGGGCTAGCTAAATTTTCAAGTAGACTCGAGTTCGTCGCTTTTCAATTTATGCCCAATCCCTCTACTAGTCTAAATTGATGCAAATACAATTCATGAAACAAAATATGCAAATTATGAGGAAATGTTTTTTTTTTGTGAGAATAAATTCTCATTTTTTTGCAATATAATGAAAAAAAGAAAAACTAAAATTTAGGTGTCAACACCTACGTAGTGATGATATGGTTACAACATTAAACAATAAAACGACGTGGTTTTGCGTAAATTCAAATTTTTTAAACCAAAATATGAAACGAATATTAAAAAAAAATGTTGCCGGAAGTGTGCGGGGAAAAAATGGCAAGAACACCTGGCTTGGATGCATGAGACCTCGCGCTTTGCTGCTCTGTGCTTCGACAATACCGCTCTGTCCATCCATTTGATTCATCGTCAAAATTGGAACGATCCTTCAACATCGGAACTACCCATTTTCTCTCATCCCATCCTTTTTCTTCTTCCTGCAACATCTGGGAGATGGCTACGGAATCGTCTTCTGGGTATTCGTGTTTACACCCCTGTTCATATCTCTGCTTTGTTAGGCATGCGAGGTCCTGATTCCTTCGTCGAGCCCCCAGATTGATTCGGTTGCTTCTTGTTAATCGTGTCAATGAAGACGGGACCGGGCTCAAATTTGTTTCTTTGCTGCACCGAGTTCATGGATTTCTTCACTGGTACATCGTACTTTTTTCATGGAGTTCTCTTCATCGTCTCATCTGTCTTGAGATGTGCTCTGCTGTGCAGATCACCAATGATTTGTATCTTTTCGGTGGAATTGTTGTAGGCGACGATGCCAGCAGAGGGTCTAGAGATAACAATTTACTCGTCCTATGCTTCGGTGAAATGTTGATCGACTTCGTTCCAACTGTTGGTGAGGTTTCCCTGGCCGATGCACCTGCTTTTGAGAAAGCTCCTGGCGGTGCTCCAGCGAATGTGGCTGTTGGCATATCGAAGCTAGGAGGCTCTTCAGCTTTTATCGGAAAGGTGCAGTTCAACATTTACTACTCTTCTTCTTTTTGGATGATATAATTTATTGGCATTCTGCACTTAGATTTATCTCTGAAGTGGAGATTCTTTGTGTGGGGACTGGCTTTTTGTTCAACTGCACAAGCTTTAAGTTTCAACGATGCCTTTCCTTGGCGACCACAATAAGTCCGAGTTGATGTTTGTGTATCAGGTTGGTGATGATGAGTTTGGGCACATGCTGGCTAACACCTTGAAGCAGAACAATGTTGACAATTCCGGAATGCGTTTTGACCAAAATGCAAGAACCGCATTGGCTTTTGTCACACTGAGAGCAGATGGAGAGCGTGAATTCTTGTTTTTCCGTCATCCGAGTGCTGATATGCTTTTCCGCGAATCGGAACTTGACATAAGCCTTGTTGAGAAGGTACCTCATCTCCTTTTACTTCCTGCTAAATGTAGTCATAAGACTTGTCCATCCTAAAGTGGATGGGTGGTTACAGGCAGCGATATTTCACTATGGTTCTATTAGTTTGATCAAGGAGCCGTGCCGGTCAACTCATATTGCTGCGATGAAAATTGCCAAAAGATCAGGCAGCCTACTCTCTTATGATCCAAATTTGCGATTGCCCCTATGGCCGTCAGCAGAGTTTGCTCGCACAGAAATAATGAGCATATGGGATCAAGCTGACATAATTAAGGTGCACCCTTGATCTTAAATACAGGAAATGTCTCCATGTTTATACATTTCTACTTTAGATATTCGAGCACAATATCTGTGAGAGCAGAGCTGATGATGTTTCCCCCTTATGGTGCTCTTGTTGATTTACAAAATGACTGGCAGATAAGTGAAGAAGAAATTACATTCCTGACAGGAAGCGATGATCATAATGATGATAATGTGGTGTTAGAGAAGCTCTTTCATCCTAATCTTAAGCTTCTTTTGGTAACTGAAGGCTCCGAGGGCTGCAGATATTTCACCAAGGCAAGCTTCCAAAATTGCTTAACCATTCATGTTGTTGTTTGTCCCTCAAGTGTATCATTAGAAGCAGAAGCATGGGATTCTTGACTATTCATTCATTTCTTAACTTTGTTCAGAAGCAGAACTAAATATTCTTAGTGCGCTTCACAAACTTGCTTCAATCATAGGATCTGAATTGAATAGACATTCCAGATAAATTTTTCGGGTAAGTTTGAAGCCAGAGGCAGTTGAGACAAAGTCTGTCCATTGTCAGGGGCAGTTATCAGTGCTTCTAGAAATTGATATGCAGTTTGCTATGTACTGATTGATTCACATGCTGTTCTTCTCCGGCACTCTAGCTTATTGTGCATCGGTTGTGTGGCTCACTGATAAGGAAATTCAATACAATTACGGTCTGGCAGGACTTCAAAGGCAGAGTGGGTGGTGTCACGGTTAAGCCCGTGGACACAACTGGTGCAGGAGATGCATTTGTAGGTGGAATGCTGTACTGCTTAGCTTCTGACCTCACCCTATACAAGGTATCGTAGTGCTTACTCCTGAGAGAATAACACATTTATTTGCATGTTGTCTCAAGTGGTCTGAAAGCATAAGAATTCTACTGCTTCATCAGGGAATTACGCTACTTAAGAAGTAGGCCTTCCGGCATGACAAGGTTTAGCTATACTAGCTTTAACTTCAGCTCAGCCTCTAATTCCCTCGTTCTGGTTCTTGAGGCAGGATGAGAAGAGATTGAGGGAAGCTCTGTACTTTGCAAATGTCTGTGGTGCCATCACTGTGACAAAGAGAGGAGCAATTCCTGCACTACCGACGAAAGAGGCTGTTCTGGAAGTCCAAGCTAAAGGCGCTTCGCGATGGCATGGAGATAAAAGTTGAACTTTGCTTATTTTTTCAAATCTCGTTCCCAGCTCGTGTAATGCAAGTTTACTCTTTAAGGTAAAATCCCACTGCGCATGTTATTTCTCTGATTTCTGGTTTCCTTTTTCGTTTCCCCTGGGGTTCTAGAATGAAGCGCCTAGCCTTGCTAATCACAGTCGTCATTATCTTTTTCAAAATCGATCTTCGCCATATCGAATCTTCCTAGCTCGAACTCTTGTGGCTAGAGATGCTTGTCTAGGTACTTAGCAGGAAATCTTCACCCCTAATAGGATGCTGGAAGTGATGAAGAAGACGGTTTATTTTGAAATTCTTCTGGCAGATTATCTGCACAAACTTTCAGTTTGGACACTACTTGCACGAACGATGGTGGGCAAAGCCCAACCCACGAATTCAAGAGTTACTATAACGGGGAGAATTCCAATCAATCAGAATTCAGTGGGACAGAATAAATTGGAGGGTCGGATGACTTGTGCTTGTGATCATACTTTAAGCGGTGTGTTTCAGCTCCGGCGTTCGTTCTGTCGTTGTTTGAACATGGCGGCTTGTTCGATCAATTTGGTTGTGGCAATCTGTGGAGCTGATCCCTAACTAGGGAGACATGCATGCCGGCCCTTTCATTCCGGCGGAAAGCGAATTAGTCAAACTTCGTCGTGTCACGACCGAAGCCATGCTCCTCTAGTTCATCCCTAACACGCGCTTGTTCGCTTGATCGCTTGCAAAAGATGGGGGGGGGGGGGGGGGGGGGAAGTTCTAATCTGCTTTGTCCATATATATATCCCACTGTTCAGCCAGATTTGAATGTGGTGGGGATTGTTCAACCCTTTGAAAACTTAGAAACACTTGTGTAGAGACTAAGGCGAAGACTGATAAATTGTCACGTTTACAATCAATCTGGAGCATTTGCCATGCAAATCAATGATGAGGTTAGATCCTCAGGATCCTTCATAGTACCGGCCGATGTCTGTCGTACATCGAATTATATCCGCACCGGTCTCGTCTGCGTATCAGAACTAAAAGTGATCCGTCCCAGCAATCGCTTTCAAGAACACCCACCAAAGAGCATAGCTATTGATTAGCCTGACTACAAGTTTTTGATAAATTCTCAGCACGGGCTAAGCAACGGATGAGATCTGCTCTCCACCACCCCCTTAGGGTTTCCGCCGCCAGAAGCAACTCCCCTCCCCTACCCTTTGAAACTCTCTTCTCTTTCGTTCTCTATTTCGTTTTCTCACTTTTCTCCGTTTGAGAGCTTTTCTCTTCCGGCTTAAAGTAGATCTGAAAATTTTTCTCTCCCATTTTGGAGAGATTTATATCTTAATCTACTTCAAATTTGAGATTTTTTACGTGTACGTTTTTGGAATTTAGCTTTCCTCGATTTCGTCGGTGAATAAGTTCAATTTTAAAGGAAATTAGAGAAAGTTCGTAAAGATTTATGCTCATTCAACATTTTTACTCTACTTGACAATAGTATTAGGGACGCTAAATATAAGCATGCACCGCCTAAAAAAAAAAAGCCATAGCATCAAATAGAGTCCTTGATATATACTTGTTACTAAAGATGGGCTTGGTGATCGACCGTTGATTCTAGTGTGAAGAAGCCATATGTGTGTTCTTTGAGTGTGTCACCTATAACGATTTCTCTTTTTATTTAGAACTTGTTTTGTGTTGAAGTTGTCTGGGATTTGTCTTGATTTAAAGTTTTGTTTTTCGAATTGAGATATTTTTCTCTTGATTTCGATTGTGTAAGTAAATGCAATGTTACTTTGAAAAAAAAAAGGCAATGGATGAGAACTAACTGTGAAATGTCCTAAAAAAAGAAGAAGTAAAGTTGCAAATCAATTGGGAGAAGAAGCACTAATTGCTGGCTTTCTAGTGCAGAACACGGGCTTTTTTCTAATATAGGTTAAAAAAAATCATTTACCAAATTAGTGTAAAAAAAATTATTTATAAGAATAGAGCCCGTGCGGCACTTTGGGCCAGTGAGGCCCGTGCGGGCCTCTAGGCCAGAGACCTGCACAGGCCTGATCCAACTTTTGATTTTATTTTATTTTATTTATCTGATTTTAATTATATTTATAATATTTATACTTATATAAATTTTTAAATAAAATTTTATTACTTTGAAGCTTATTTTGTTAACATAATTATCAGTAATAAATTTAAAAATTCATTAAGATATATGTAATTAATTAATTTATTATGTAAAAAATTAATAAAAAAATTTTGATGGGATCGATGCAGCAATAATTTTTTAATTTCATTTTTTTACTTTTTATATATTTATTTTATATTAATAACATTTATATATTATATAATATTTTTTTGAAGCTTATTTTTAGAACATAATTATCAATAATTAATTGAAAATTTTATTAAGATATATATAATTTATTTATTTACTATGTAAATAATTAATAAAATATATTAACGGGACCGGTGCGGCAACTTTTTTTCATTTAATATTTCTTTGCCTATTTTAATAATTTTATATTTATATAAATTTGTAAATATAATATATTTTTTTGTTTTGAAGCTTATTTTTATAACATAATTATCAATAATTAATTGAAAATTTTATTAAGATATATATAATTTAATAGTAAATAAATAATAAAATATATTAACGGGACCGGTGGGGCAAGTTTTTTTCATTTAATATTTCTTTGCCTATTTTAATAATTTTATATTTATATAAATTTGTAAATATAATATTTTTTTTGTTTTGAAGCTTATTTTTATAACATAATTATCAATAATTAATTGAAAATTTTATTAAGATATATATAATTTATTTATTTACTATGTAAATAATTAATAAAATATATTAACGGGACCGGTGCGGCAAATTTTTTTCATTTAATATTTCTTTGCCTATTTTAATAATTTTATATTTATATAAATTTGTAAATATAATATTTTTTTTGTTTTGAAGCTTATTTTTATAACATAATTATCAATAATTACTTAAAAATTTATTAAGATATATGTAATTAATTTATTCACTATGCAAATAATTAATAAAAAATATTCATGAGGCTGGTGGGGCAGCTTATTTTTTAATTTCGTATTTTTAATATGTTATCTTAATAAATTTTTTAATGAAATATTGATAATTATGTTCTAAAAATAAGCTTCAAAACAAAAAAAATATATTTACAAACTTATATAAATATAAATGTTATTAATATAAAATAAATATATATTTTTTATTAATTTTTTTTGCATAATAAATAAATTAATTACATATATCTTAATGAATTTTTAAATTTATTATTGATAATTATGTTATAAAAATGAGCTTCAAAGTAATAAAATTTTATTTAAAAATTTATATAAGTATAAATATTATAAATATAATTAAAATTATATAAAAAAATAAAAAAAATTTGGATCAGGCCCGTGTAGGCCTAGAGGCCTGCGCATGGGCTTGGCTGCCTCACTGGCCCAAAATGTCGTACGGGCCCCATTCTTGTAAATAATTGTTTTACACTAATTTGGTAAATAATTTTTTTCTAAAACCTAAATTGGAAAAAAAGCCCGCAGAACACTTGGTCAAAAATAGAGCATAATGAGCAATTTTGCCTTTTCATACTGCCTTTGACTAATGCCCCTTGGCTTCGTGAAAAAAAATGTGATGTTTCTAGAAAGTATTTCTCAAGAAATCATGATTAGATTTTTTGATGTTCAGGTAAAATTTAAAAAATAAATTGGAAAATATTTTTTGCTATTTGGTATAGAAAATCGAATTTGATTTCCCCATGCACTTCTTTTAATTATTCTTTATTTTTATTTTTCTTTGTTGTCTTTCTTTTTTTCTTTTCTTTTCCTTTTCTCCTTTCTTCGTTGCGACCAGCTAGCAATACTTGCAGGGATTTGGCGAGCTTGAGCTTGGCGGGCCATGTCTGTTGCCAGTCACCAACTACCAGTCATCCTTGAGCTTGGCGACCGGAGGAGAGAGAAGAAAATTACTAAGAAATTTGAAGCAAGTAGGTGGAAGAGAAGAGAGAGATTGGTTTTGAAAATGATTTTCTCTTTTCAAAAAGAGAATATGATTTTCCTCAATTTTGATAGTATATTTCCATCGACGAAAATTGTAATCATTGACTCATTTATTTTTCATGAAACAAATGCAAAAAAAAAATAAATAGAAACATTTTCTTGGAAATTATTTTTCGCGAAAGGGTGCATATGTGTTGAGTGAAAATGTTTTCCGGACTTTCACTCATTTATCTTTGCGTTTAGTCAGTGAAAAACCTTTTCAGTCAATGGAAAGTTTACGTATAGAATTAGAAAAATGAATTCCTAAATCTAAATATATGAAAACACTTTCCAGAGTTGCTCATATCAAAATTTTTAATATTAAATATATATTTTTTCTCTTTCTTTTTATTTTTCCTTCTCCCTCTACCGATTGTTGGGCCTCGACAATGAACAAAATGGCTAGCAAGTTCGAGTTTGCTTGGGATCGATAAGCCTTGAGGCTCACCAGATCCCGACAAGCTTGAAGCTCACTTGAGGTCGGTGGTGAGCTCAAGCTTGCCCATAGTCCCCGTCGACGGCCACTTGAGGTGGTGGAAGAAGAAGAAAAAAAGCAAAAAAATGAAAGAATAAAACTTATTTATAAAAATTGATTTTTTTATCTGAGATAAAATGATGATAATGAAATTCTTTTTTTTTAAAAAGATATCAAAATAGCAGAAAACATTTTCAATCATATATCACCAAACAAAGGAAAATAACCTTTTTCCCTTAAAAATAAATTTTCGAAATGTATTTTCCTTTAACATGAAGTTTTTTCCTAAATAAACACACCGTAAGAGCGTAAGAAAAGCCAACCACCCGGTCAAGCAATGCATACTTTGAGATAATTGTCTAGGTTGCTTTTCCCAATCCCACGTGCTTTCTCACGTGCGCTTTGCTAACGTCTAGGAGGCATGATGTTGGATTTATTTATACAATCAAAAGGGGAAAAAAATACTAAAAAAAAGCATAAAGATTTTCCTAAATCTCGACATGATCTTGTTGTGCGTTTGATGAAACGGCATGCCGACTTGAATCGACAAATGCGATACAATCACAACCGTTAGATGAGATGAAACCGACCTAACGGTTGTGATTATACCGCGTCTCTGTCCCATTTTTGCTCGATCTAACGATCGTGACTATACCATGTCAATCGATTCAAGTGTTAGAGCAGTCGAGATCACGTTCACCCCGCGTGTTGAATTTCATTTGATCTAATAGTTGTGATGGTACCACCTTTATTCATCGTTTCAAGTGTTGGAGCATGCGAATCGTCTAGTGGATAAGGCGAGTGAGGTTGGCGCATTGAACTAGGGTTGAGCATGGGTCAAAAAGGCCGAGTCCAGATTTGGACCCTAAACCCAACCCTGTTATAACCTATTCCCAATTTTTAAAATCGAAAACCTAATCATATTTATCTTAGAACCTGTTTTTGGAACCAACCCTATTTTTTCGGTCCGATTTCCCTATTTTACAGTCATCACCAAAACAAAACAAAGCCAACAGTTCTAAGGTCTACCGAGTTTCTTTATTTTTCAGTCATAAAAAAAACAAAGTCAACGGTGCAAAAAATATATATTCAGTTCACTTAGTCTACGGTAAAGACTGGACGACATTCCCCAGAAGTGAGTGTGCTGCAGGTGCATGACGTAAGGTTATGGCGAAAACTTAGTCACTTCACTTAGGATTTTTTTTTTTATAAATAACATGTAAAACCAGTTCTATAAATCGATCTCGATGGATTTTTACCTAGACTCAATTTTCAGACCGGTTCTAACCGGTTCTGAAAAGTTGGAACCGGTTCCTAGACTGAGTTGAATGGAAATCGATTTCTGATCCTATTTTTTCGGGTGATCCGATTCGGGTACCTTATAAATCCGCTTTGGTTGCACACCTTCCATGGAACCGGCTAAGAAACGTAAAACCGGTGAGGATCCTCCGATGCCGAAGGGACCGCGTTGTGCGTTCGAGAACGATGAAAGGAGATGAGATCGGAGTGATTACAATATTCGCTGCAGATCTCCAATTCTGTGCTTCGAGGCTTGCGGTCGCGGTCGCGATCGTGATCGCCTGATGCGTGTTTGATCGTCTCGTCATTGGATCGGAGGGGGAAGAAACCGTGGTGCGCTCTGCAACAGCAATGGCGACGAATCCTTCTCTTCTGCCGGAGATCGGACCCGATGGCCTCGCGAGGGAAGCTCCCGTCATCGCCTACACCGAGAAGGTTCTCCTCTCTCTCTCTCTCTCTCTCTCTCTCTCTCTCTCTCTCAATCTCACCGCCTTTTTTTGCTTCTCCCTCTTCGATATTTGGACCGGCAATGGACGCTGATGCGATTGTTCCTTCTCCTTCTCCGTCCTCTCGACAGATAATCGCGGAAGAACAGCTTCAATTGAAGAAGTAACCCTCTCTCTGTCTCTCTCTAATACTCTTAACGGATTTGTGTTAGCTTCCGCCTTTCCTTTCGTGCATTGCCGATTCGAATCAGTAATCCATCCGCTCTTAGGTCAGGCATTGGCTGGATTTTTTTGTTCATTTGAATGATAGTGGTGCAATCGATTAAGTAATTGGCGTTCTCAATGAATGTGAGATTGAACGCCTGATCCTCGTGAACTAATGCTCTTGAAATCTGACACTACTCGCTCGAGCTGACGTCGATTTGGCTTCTCTTCAGTGTTATGACAGTCGCATACCAGATCTCATGCTCGTCGACCTTTTTGTGCTTTAGATACATAGAAGAAAACTACTCTAAGATTCGCGATGTTGAGCGGGAGCTGGGGAACCTGTCAATGGAAATGAAACTCACCGCTGGACCCAAAAAAGCAGGTGAGTGGTTATCATATACGCTGGGGCGATCATTTTTGTTTCTGTTTTGTCTTTGCGACCTCTCTGTTTACGCTGATGCGTACAGTCGCCTGTTTTTGTGCATACGTTAAGCGCTTGAACTTCTGAGAAAGAAAATTGAAGCGTCGACAGAGAGAATTCGACTTGCGAAGCTGAAGGAAGAAGAAGCACGCAAGGTTAGTTGCTTTTTAGCTATTATCTCTGATAATGCTTTTGCCACTTCCTGGGCCTTCCTTCGTGATGCTTCTGGGCATCTTTAGTCTTGAAATGTGAATGGAAGAATTGCTTCTAACATCTCCTAGCCTCGTCGTCCTACAATGGACACTTTTCCCCCGTTAGACCCGAAAGATATTCTCAATTCTAAATATGCCCCGAATAAAATAACCCCAATCGTAAGCATCCCTTGGCATTTACAGTATCCACCCCGGTGGTAAGAGGCTTATTTTGGCTGGCATGACCATTCTAAATGAGGAAGTGGAGAGACAACCATGAGGGATGTCCGGTTTAATGTCACCCTCTTCTCACTTGGGGTGAGAGAATTTTCAATTGTCTTGTCTGATATCCATGACTCGTACATGATAGCTGCCTATCATATATATCAGGTATGGGAAGCGGCATCCAAGGCTCTGAAGGATGAGGAAGCAATGAAGCAGAAGCTATGTGATGACTTATCCAATCTGGTACCTATCTTTACTGATTGGGTGCATATAATGCCATGTTGCATGCAGTTGTCTCAGACAGTGTTGTACATGATAGGTCCAAGAAAGCAGCACCTCTCAGTTTAATAGACTGGAGGAACTGAAGAGACGACTTGAAGCTCTGAATCCAAGCAGGACGTCAGTATCTAGTCCTCAGGTATGCATCTGCCTTTGTCGTTGAACTTCATGTTTCATCTGATAGAAGCAGAATGTCTCTTAATCTTTACCTTTAGTAAATGTTACGGCTATTAGGATGGATTGCATACTTAGATCAAAAGATATTGGCAGGATGATAGCGTATACATCCATCTCCTATATTGTGAATAGGGAGCTCTGCCTACTTCTAGCTCTTTCATGCTGTGGATGTCGTGGAATAAGCAGGCATGATCTGTCCCAACCTGGTATTCCACATTAATCCTCTGACCTCAGGGATTGTGGCATATGCTTGGTTTTGCGCTTTATTTTTGGATGCAAGATAAGGAGTTTGCGTCCTCAAGAATCCGAAGGGAGAGAGCCTGACTTAGCATTAAAGCGTTCTCGTGGCAGTACTATATCATACAGAGTCTACACTTGTTGTGATTCAGTCAAACAGGAGACACATCTAGGATTCAATTGGTTACATAATTCCAATGGAATTCCTTCGGTATTTATCCATATATTAGGCACTTGCATAATATCCATACACAGCGTGTAATTAAAGGCTTTGTTTCTTGGGATTATGGGACGGAAAACCTGTGCAGGCTGCTCCGAGTGGCACAGGTGCTGTTGCTCCCGCTCCCTCAGTTCCTCACGCATCAGGAGCAGGTCAAGCAGTCGACAAATCAACCCACCTAGGAAATAATGGGAACGGGCCGAGCCAACAGCCGTCTGCTGATGGAGAAGAAAGAGGGAGAAAGAAGGTTCAGTTTCTTGGAAGAGGGAAGGGAATCGGGGCTGTTCCCAAGGGTAGAGGGCCTCCCGGTCCTGGTTGGACGGGGGCGGGCTTTGATGTGGATGGTAGAACTTGACAAATGCCAGTTTTAACTTTGTTATTCTTTTTCATGCTTAGAAGATTTTGTTGCAACATTTACCATCCGAGCATTCTCAATTGGTATTGTACTGCCATACTTTTGTACTCCCAGGTGAATGTTCAGTCATTGGGTTAAAACTCTCTTTGATATTTGTTTATTTTTAATAAAATAATGTAGATAACTTTTTTATAACTAAAAAGTTTTATCGTCTTGGAACATCACCCGGGGCATTGCCCCTACTACTACTATTAAAATCGGGCCGAAGATACTCTAGTAATTAAAACTAATTAGCCTCTATGGATGGAATACTCCAGTAACAACTGAAAGCTTGGGAAAAAAGCAGGCCTTGAAGATTCATGGTGGCCTTTGGGTTTTCTAACTTTTTGTACTCTTATAATATTTTCGCACTGCGAAAATGAGATTTTGTCTAATTAGTCCCCTTTTCCAATACTATTCCATAGGAACAATTCGTTACAATGATTCCCTATTCGGATAAAGTTTCAATGCAGCTACTGATCACTTAGATTTGGCCTAGAATTATATAAATTTAATAAAGGAAAATTGTTTTACTACTTTCCTATTTTACTGCCGTATATAGCCGGGGTGATTTGTTCCAAAGTAGGTAGATTTTAAACTTGGAATCTCGAACCTATTTTTTTACAATCGGCTCTCAATTTTTGGAACTTAGAACCTATTTTGTTTGCTCTAGAATCGGTTTTGGAACCTACCATATTTTTCCAGTTCCATTTCAAGGTCTACCTGAGAATCTGTATTTTTTTTTTTTGGGTTCTGTCTTATGTGGATCACAAAAATCTGACACTTTGAGAGTTGAGTTTTAAGATTGAGTCTGGAAACTAAAAGGTAGTTCCTTGAATTAGCTAGAAAGCTTGAGATTGGGGATAGTATATTTGTTTCAAATTCACACTTGTCTTTACGTCCTTTCTAGTATTAAAGCCATTATTATCGAGACTGAGTTAAGATTAAGATTCTAGTGTTAGGACCTACATGGCAAGAAGAGCCTTCACTCATAGAACTTTTTTCGACTTCTTCACCTATATGCATAGATTCTCCTATTCCTCTAGCTTCTCCACGTGGGATTCAAAAATCGTTAGCCTCAAAGATGGACTATCCTTATGAAATAGCCTATCTAACTAAGGATACCAAGATCTCAAAAACTCAACTTCCTATGATGAATCCATTCTCTACTTTTTGCAAACCCTTGTCTTTTTCCTCATCATATTCATAAATACTTGATCAAATATACCCCTAGAATCATTAAGGAGTATATTCAGTCTTCTAAGTTCAATCGGCATCCTATATTGTTCACTCAACAGGAATAGTTTATCACTCTGCAAATTTCTCAAGAGTTCCCTCTCCAATGGGCTCAGCTGGAATATAGTGTTGATACCTAAATTTTGACTAACTTTTTAAATCATTTTTCATAAAAAAATAGAACTAATTTTATTTATTTTTCATATTTATTCGTTCATCTCATTTTGGTTGTGGCGGAGGATATGAGCTCAATTGACAAGCAATTGGACTAAGCATAAGGGAAATATGTTGAAAATTTTATGAAGAATTGGATTTAAAGAAATATTTTCTTAGGGACTGAATTGCTAATACTTAAGACATCGAGGACTAAAATGTAAATATTTAAAACCTGAAGGACTATTTTGCAAATAACTAAAAAGGTGAGTTAGTAGAGATATTAGAAAGGAAGGTAGAGAAAGGAAGATGGAAAAAGAATGATGGAGAAAGAAAGATAAAGAAAAGGAGGTGGAGAAAGGGAGATGAAGATGGAGATGGAGATGAAGATGAAAAAAGGAAGATGGATAGAGAGAAGGGTGGATAGAGATGGAGAAAGGAAGATAGAAGAAAAGGCTATAAAGGAGGAAGAAAGGATGCTTTGGAGAGAAGATTATGAAGAAAATCTAAAGAGAACCAAATGAGAGTATATTTTTAGAAGAGAGTTTTGGAGAGTTAAAGTTTGGAAGTTCGATGTCACCATCCCCAATTCCTTCTTTATCTACATAAAACCGCATCCATCCCTATCGTTGGAGTCATGATCTGAGATCCTGATCAACAACGCAATACAAGGTTTGAATTTGGTAGTCAAATTCGTCAAATTAGGTAACGATTTTAATTTTTAGAATATCAAAAAATTCATTGCCTAAATTAATTGATTTGAATCCCGATTAAATCTTGTTGGATAGATCATTCTATTTCCATCCTTAAAAATTACATTTTTAAAAAATTCACATAATGTAGATAATTACACACGTGATTTATTTTATAAATATTTATGTTAAATCACATTTTTTTAAGATTACATCTCAAAAATGAAAATTTATTTTTAAAAAAAAATCATTCACGGCATGCATTGCATATAGTTTAGTTCTTCACATTGTCATATAAAAAAATTAAAAAAAATTGCACCTTTAAACTTCAAGTGAAAATTCATTAGAAGTGTCAAATTGAACATTTTTCATGAAATTGGTACTGAAATGGCATTAACTGAAAAATTAATGTAACCAAGTCTCCGAACTCATTGATCTCTGGTTCGTAGGAATAAAGTATTCCTCTCAATATTTTAGTTAGGTGTTTAATCAACCTATTCAAAATGATTAGTGACGACTTTAAAAATTAAAATCTTTTGTCTAATGATCACTTGAACCATAAGTCACAATTTGGTAGAACTTGGGAGAGTTCGATCTAATTAATTAACTTGGTATTCTATTAACCTAAAATTTGGAAAAC
The DNA here is from genome assembly GCA_016432845.1 of Psidium guajava. Classification (NCBI taxonomy): domain Eukaryota; kingdom Viridiplantae; phylum Streptophyta; class Magnoliopsida; order Myrtales; family Myrtaceae; genus Psidium; species Psidium guajava. The sequence continues at coordinate 3,954,275 of CM028224.1, forward strand.
TCGATTTTTTTAGACCGTGATATATAGCCATCTCTATTTTGGAGCCATTCATCTTGCTCTTTCCTTTCATAGATGAAAATGATTGCCTGTTGTTGTATGAATAGCCTTGCTAGATATATGCTTTATTGACTATCAACATGCTTGTATTGGAACTATTTAGACTACTCTAAATACATGCACTGTTTTTGTCACTCTCTTTTTCAATTTCAACATGGCTCTTGCTAATCTTAGTCTCCTTTCATCCCTTAAAGTATAACTATAGATCATTGGACCTCCTTAGGCTTCTGGATCCAGAGTCACTACTTTACATTATCAAATGATCTATAGAGTCCAGAATCATGTTATTGATCTCAATCTTCCCAACTCGAAAGATGCCCTTTTCATCTCTGTTGATCATGACTAGACTTCATGTATTCATGTAACCAGACAAATCCACAAAAACCATCTTGTTAAGTTTCTTTTTGGCATTTGGGTAACCAACTATGAAAAGCTCCACCAAAACACTAGACCTATACAATCTTCTAGACCCTAGTTCACCAAGAAGAAAGATGGAACAGTTACCATCAAATTTACCAAGAAAAAGGAACAATCTCCATCCATTTTTCCTACCATCTTGTGTTTCACCCCATGTCCAATCGATCCTATTAGTATGAAATGCCCTGATTCCAAACAGTTTATTAAGCCTATTGACACGAATGGACAACCTATTCACTACTACAAGGATCCCATAGGATATTGTTTTTGGGATATTGACTATACTTATTCGTCATGTTCCTGAAGCCCTTGTGAAGAAGATGATAGGCCTTTTTCCAAGAGGAAGAAGAAAAAGAGAGATGCTCTCCACTAGAGGTATCTTGATGGTGGCTCCACAGTGGGACCACTCGAAGAAGATGGTAGATGATAATAGTTCATGGTTTTGTATAGATAGCCTAAATCTCCACAAGTCACAACACCATCTCCTTGTTCAAAATCAGAACATACACCAAAATCATCACCGTCACCCAAAAAATCTATTACCTCTCCCTTCTACAAGGCAATCCAGAAATAGGTAAAGAAAAATTCCTATCCCATTGATCTCCCTCAAGCCAAAACCACCTCTAGTCATACCCAATATATTCATGTTCCAACCTGATGATTTTCCACCACTTTAGGTACCAAATACTAGAAAAGTGGCAGTAGGTTTCCTCCTTTGGAAAAGTTCTCTGATCCCCAACAGAATTATCTTTATTCACCAAAAATATCAACTCCCACTGATGTGGATGCTCAAGGATGATGCAAAAGTCCTACTGCAGCTGAAACTGTCTTGAATTGGCAGATAGAGAATGCTGTTGCCCAAAATGAAGTCCTTAACACAGTCTCTACTCGTCTTGAATGAATAGATCAGACGCTATGTCCAAGTAAATGTTGGAAGACTTCCAGAAGAGGCTTAGTAGATTCATCCTCGTCACTATTTGGAGAACCAAACCCCTAAAATTGAAAAGATCAGGCGTCAAATTCAAATCCTTCAAGGCCAAAAACTTTTTGTACCATTTGAGTCTTTCTTCCTTCCTTCCATCACATCAACCTTGAAACCAAAATATTCCCATTTGGAATTATCTTCCCCTTTGGGAACATTTTCCTCATTTGCAGTTGTTCTTAATTCAGCTGCTCCACCACATAAATCCAACTTCTTATTTCTTAGAGATCGAATGCAAGAAATACAAAAGAAATCTCGAGAAAAGAAGAAGGCACTACTTTCTCCATCTTCACCCAAATCACCTCCCACATCATTCTAGGTGTCAAAATCTTTGGAAAATTTCATGAGACACCAAGTCCAAATTCTCACCATCTCTGCCATAGATTCACCAAATCTTCCTTAGAGTGAATTGTTTGATTCTGAACAATATGATAACTCTTCCCCTTCAGAAAATGATTTCATCATGATAGTAGATCCACCTCCAAAAGAAGAAATGCTTCTGAACTAGATATCATCCATCCTACTTCTCATGCTAACAATTCTACTTCATCCTCATTGTCATCTAAGGTATACTTTACCTTAGATGATATTCCTCACCATAAGTGGCATGAATGACTTCAAGAGTTCCATGCCTAGCTAAAGGCACTTTACAGAGCACAATACATATGAAGTCCTCCTTGAATTTTCTAGCAGATTCATAGGATCCTTAAAAGATCGATGGAAAGCGACCTTAGAACAAGATCAGATGTACTTCTAGATGGAAAGCTTGGATAATGCTATCCAGCTCATCCACCTATTTTTCATCGGAAAACCTAAAAACTCTATTGAACTCAAAAGAAAGAGTTCTTTGAGTGCAAATGTTATTTGATAGATAGAAGAGATCTTGACAAGCATTTTAGGAAAATGATTAAACTCTTTGATATGCTAAGAGTGGATTGGAACCTCAAATCAATCTTCCTACCTTCCATTCCTAAAGAAGTCAGCCAAGCTACTGAAAAGAATTTGCAAGCAAGGCCAAGATCTGTAGCAGAATCTACACTAGGAGAAGTCCAACAAGCAACCCCATTGCTCTCGAAGAATTGTGTATCTGAAAAGAGCTTTTCAAAAGCTATCTTCAAGAAAATAAATAGCTTGACAGAGTACGTGTCAAGCTAGGGTGGAAAATCAAATGTTGTAAGGATTGCCATGACACTTCTTGCTCTGGTCACAAAAAGAAGAGGCATCTCAAATTCTCCTTTAAAAAGAAGCGAAGAAGAGGCAAATGAAAGTTTTTCCATAAGAAGAGATATCATCACTCTTCCAAAAAGAAGCAGAAGTACGATAAATGTTACATATGTAACAAGTAACGGCACTTTGCCAAAGATTGTCCTCAAGCAAAGCCCCAAGGAATTCAATTTGACGACGACGACAATGTTGAGTTTGTGTTCTCTCTTGAAGATAAACCCTCTACTAATACTCTTTGTGCTATAAAGACATATTCCTCTGATGACTCCTCTAATGAGCCAACTTTGGCGAAGGATATCTTTACCTTCTTCCCTAATTCCTTCCAAATCCAGAAATCAATATTCCATCCTCACATATCCATCAAGATATTCCTTTCCAAGTACCATAAGCCCATTTCCACAATTACTCTTATTGACACTAGAGTCAGTGTGTCCCTCATGGATACAAAGGTTTTTCCAGAAGAATATTGGACACTTTATACAAGGTATTTCAATTCTTCTTCTAGAGATACTTTTGCCACCAAATTTTGCAACAAGCTTGTTGTTGCGTTCCAGGGCGCCATCCCTTCTTACAATCTCTATTTTAATCTGATATTACTTATAACACAGAGGACACATGCGAAAGCTTATAATTAAACGGTCGAGCTCGTCAAACAAGTGCATGCATTGGGTAGGTACCCCTAAAGGGTACGACCTCTTCAGGGTTCACTCTGACTTATAATAGATAGCAAAAGCAGTTGGCCAATGGGAAAACACATATTTTTTTAATATAAAATAAGCATTCAAGCACATCATTCATTTAAAATAAAAGATTACACAGGGAGGATTTCAAAGGTCACATCTAATCCCAAATACTATCTACTATTTCCTTCGTTGCACTCTGACACCATCGCTATCACCTTGAGCCATGGGAACCTATGTATCTAAAAAAAGGGTTCAACAACAAGAGTGAACCCAAACTCAGAAAGAAAAACATCTAGTCGAATGACTAAACTATCTAGTCAATCATTCATTTAGGTAGAATCCTACAAGCAACAAGTCAACACACACAACAGATACCACTATAAGAAATACACAAGTAAGGCTATGGCTAACGAGTCACCAACCAATCCGAATGGTCCTTAATATTAAGTTACCATCTCCTTGCCAATTTCCCCCACATAATTCTAATATATATAGTTCGATCATTCTATGTACGCCATCTAGTAGCTACTGATTCCATTAGACTCGAGACTCTCATTAAGTATACCTCAACATAATAAATGATCATCACTTCGGATCATACACCCACGGTCACGAAATATTCAGCCAAACCACAGCTCCACTTCTATGTCATTACACATTGATTCATTGCTATACTAGATGATCAACCCACACTAACGGTAAACATGGGTCTTCCCCAACCTTATGGCTGAATTGCCCCATATATGGGTCTTCAATTCCCAACAAATCGATGATGATTAGGCTGTTTAATTCATAGATTCCATCTACCTTGACCTAGCTAACAACACTTAAACTAGCTGAGACAACTTACGACTCACGACCCACAAGAATTGGTCTCTCCAAAAGACATGGCCGAGCTACCCTTCCACGACCAATCTTCAGATTATCACAATTGATAACATATTCAATAATTAATCCATAAAAATAGCTTACCCAAGTACCGGAGATGATAACCCAAGTAACGTATCGCACATGCGTTACCATTTTCCCCGATATGTAAGCGAATCTAGCCATCGATAAACCCATTTTCAATTTCAATGATTCATGCCAGGACAAGTGACAAATGGGTAGATTAGTGGTAAGAGTAGATGAATACTTGCCTTAGGGTCACACACAAAGAAACAGAGCTCGATTCGCCTTTCGGATAAGCTAAATCGATATTTTTCGTCTATGTGGGTCGTGCTAGAAGGACCAACAGGAAAGAGAGATGGATGACATCGAGGGAAACTACGGCAAGCTATGGCGGCTAGGGATCTCAAGGATTACCACCGTCGAGCTATAGAGTTGCTAGCCAAAAAGAGAGTGAAAGGAAAGCTTTAGGCGGACTCACCAAGGAAGAAGAAAAAGAACGAGAGAGGAAGGGAGCTATCTACAAAAAAAAGAAGAAGGGGAGAATGAGAGGAGATAGAGAGCGGGAGGCTTTTATAGAGGCTAGAGGTGATGGTGGGCTTCTCAAGAGGGATTTCACACACAATTCTCGTGATTATGAAGATTGGGGAGTTGATGTAGACGATAAAATCATTATTATTCCAAATATGGAGCAAGACCAAACACAAGAAAGTCTTCATCCTACTATCAGTATTGAAGAAATGTCAATAATAAAAGAGCGGGAGTTAACATCCGACGTATATAACCACTTCGAGAAGATTGAAAGATTTTTCATAACTCCAAAAAGGAATGAATTAATTTTTAAACATTGTGGGGGAAAAATACAAATATACTGATGGAACCAGATATGAAACATTTAATGGCATCTTAAGACAAAACACCTAATTGAAGCAGAAATTGACATTGAGCAATAACAAATTTCCTGATACACTAATCATAACACTCCTCCTTCATTTCGTTATAATAAAAAAAATTATAAAGAAGAATTAGATAAATTTATTTCCATTTAATATTTATCATTTAATTTTGGTGAAAGATTTGGTTTTAATTAATTTATACAAAATGCATATGTTTCACAAAACAAAGTATTTCTAGAAATACACTTAAACAATTAATTAAAGATCTTTATAAAAAAGGAAAAAAATTACAAAATATTTTTTTTATGAATTTTCATGGATGTGTGCATATAAATAGCGACGTTTGGAGTGATAATTGGCAAGTTCATTCTTATATGGGTATAACATGTCATTGGATAAATGATTATCGGAATACTCAAAAAAGAGTTATTGCATTTAGAGTTTTTGATGGTAAGCATACCTTAAATATTATTTATAGATTAATTATGTGACATCCTAAAATTTGACCTACTCTCGGGATTTGTAATAGAATGGATGTATTTTATTGATGCACTGTAGTTAAATCTCATTCGGAACTAATCACTTTAAGAAGACTAACCAAAGGGGAATAGCTAGCTAGGAACTTAAGTATATGGACCTAATTACAGGTCAATACGTGTAGTTCCTAAAAATCACCCGTTAGTCTGAATATTTACTAAAGTCCCTATCATATGAATGTGGCCACAAATCGAATTCCGAGCTTGGATAATCGATTTTTCATGAATATCGTAGTTGAAATTTGGATATCGCCTCGAATGGCTCAGTAGTTGGTTGTTTGGCTTCGCAGTGCCCGGGAAAAGTAGCTAAAAGTTGAAAATGGCTAATCGTTCTCGATTCGCTTTAGATTCCCTAGATAGTCGGTGGTAAAAATTTTAGTGAGATTAAAATTTTAATCTGGAGTGATTTAGTGTCTGATCTCGTTCGCGATTGAGGCCTAATTAGTCCATTTTTAGCCCAATAATTCCTGATTTACACAAATCTCGAGAAATATCTTGTCCAATGTCAAATCAATCTTGTCAATCAAATCGGTCAACTTTATATCAAATCGATGAATATGACCTAATATTATCCTTATTTTTGACCAAGTCAATTCGTGAACAGTGACTTAACACCAATAATAGAGATGAAGATATTAATGGCCATTTTTCTCTCTCTCCTCCATTATTTTCGGGCCAGAATCTCTTGTTATAAATAATTAATTATGATATCACATTAATGAAATACCGACATTTATATTACATCAACGTTATATTGCGCATATTAATTTTATGTGATAACCGTCTCGCCCAATAACCGTCTTGATGGGAGACAGTTATCTACAAGGGGCAGACGTCAGTTTAACTGGGTTATCTAAGCCAAGCCCCCTACGTCAGTTTTTAAAAAGGTGGTTACTACGTGAGATTTGTGAAAGACGTCAGTTTCTTATCTAGAACAAGTGAAACTCACGTTCAAGAGAGAAAAACCACAGAGAACACACCATCGCTTTGGAGAGGGTAATTGGCTAGAGAGATCCTGTTTTTGTCAGACGCTCAAGCACGTACACGAAATCATCGTCTTCATCAATGGCTGGAGGTATGTTCGTTTATTATCACGTTTCCACATCTTCGTTCTCGATACGCACATTTTTCGTTTTGCGTTTAAGGTTTCGAGATCGAATTTATAGTTCTCACATCTCTCTCTCTCTCTCTCATTTCACTTTTGTTTGGTCAAAATAGAGTCCTGCCGCCGCTGCTTGTACCGCTTGTTTCGCTGTCCAAACATCGTCATTTCGAGATGTCATTTTAATTTCATCTTCACCTATCTTTCTAGTAGTTCTCCACAAAAATTTAGCTCAAAATCAGTCATGGAACACCCTTAAATAGAAGCAAAATCGGAACCATGCATAGGCTATTTTTTAGGTTGCAGTTCTATCAAATTTTCACCATTTTCGTAGTCGTCGTCATGTCGGTTGAATTTCCTACCAATTATGAGTTTCTTCATCTTTCTTTCCTTAACATTTTGATGCAATAATTATCCCTAGATGAGTTCTAAATCATTGAAAATTTCATTTTGAACCAGCCCTGCGCGTTTTTATCTTCTGCTGCCTTTTTGAAGCCATCTTTATTCCAGTTTGGTTTGGGGATTTTTCACTTAATTTGCAATAAGTTTTCCCCCTAAATCTCAAATAGGATATTAGGTGATTCTTAGATAAACTCTAGGTTCTGATTTGGGGTAGATCGGTATATAAACAAATTGACTGATTTGGCAATTTTTGTGAAAATCAATTTTGTGTGCATACTCTGTGTACTGTTCCACCCAATGTGGTATTGTTCATATCAACTTTAGGCTATTCATGGGTGTTGATGATGGTTCGATGAGGTTTAAATACTGAAAATGAGATTTTGGAACGTTTTTTACGAAATCAGGCACGAATGATTTTCTGTGGTACTATTCATGACACCCTGAGTATTCGCGAGCCTAGAATACTATTCACTTGCTGTTCATATGTGTTTAGGGTCAATTATTGAGATATCGTGGGCCTAAAATGCATATTTTAGTGTAAAAACACAAATTACATAATTTTGACAAAAGTGTGAGCAATAGACAAAGTGATTGGCTTAGACATTGTGTCTGGCCATGGAATTAACATAGCTGAGTCTATATTTGATTGATTGCTTGAACTGTATGGTTGAAAAATTTGCATGATTGCAATTGCCTCACATTGATTTCCCTGAGCATGCTTGATGGATTAATATGAGAAATATTGAATTGCATGCTAGCTTGAGCCCATAGTATTGCATAGCGGATTTTGAATAGTAGATGTCTAGCCTAATGGAGGAAACGACGAGATAAGGCTGGTACGCTCGGACGCGTGCGATGTAGGGTTGTTGGAGTGATAAGGGTGCCAACCTGGGTCTTTGTATAGTAGGGCGTATATGCGAGCTTCATGCACTGGGATGTCATTGTGCATCTGGGTTTTATACGTGTCAAAAGCATATATGCGGGGGCATGGATTTGAGGAGATGTGCCAACCTGGGTCTTTGTGTAGTGAAGCGTATATGTGTGGTTGAGGCATTATGATGTTATTGTGCACCTAGATCTTATACGCGCCGGAGACGTATATACGGGGGCATGAATTTGAAGAGATGTACCAACCTGAATTTTTGCGCAATAAGGGGTATATATGGGTTGAGACATGAGCTTAAGATGTTAATTGCGAATTAAATTATGTTGTTGAGTTTAAGCTTGAACTTGAGCATGGCATGGGCATACATCTGCATTGTTGTTGAGCTTAAGATGTTATTTGTGAGTTGCTTACTAGCATTTCCTCATTCAGTATGTCTGGCTGTCATACTAGGGGTGTCTAAGATTGCATACTTCGAGTTCAATCTAAGAGTATGTGATGTCCTGAGCGAGATTAGGGGTGAGCTTACCGAGATGTGTTCTCATTAGTGTTATTTACCCATCTTTTCAGATTCTCACACTAGCTAATAAGTATGAATAATTCTTCAATTAGGCATGGGAACCCGATAGACACAGATACTGAGACAACATTGTATCGTGGGCTTGGAGAAGATGTATATATGAGGTACGAGAGTACCGTGTGGATCGATATAGGTAAGAAGCATTGAAAGCCTCACCTTTTTGTGGCATGATCTACAAGCTACGGGACATTTGCTATGGACTCCTTTAGTGGATAGGTTAGATGATTGGACACCATTGTTGGCTGCTATCCCTGACGAAGTTGTGATGAGTCTGGATACAGTCGTAAAAGACTTAGATGTAAGTGGATCAATGGAGAACGATGTTGCAGACCTTGAGGAGAGAATGGAGAGCGACCTTGAGATGCCAGAGGAGTTTAACCCGAAGGAGATTCTACTGTCAGACCTAAGCGATGTCAGCGATGGGTAGCTCTAGACCTCTAGTCCTTGTTTTTCCAAATTTTAGGTGTAGATAGTTGGGGAGAGGGTAATCTGTCGACCAAGCTCCCTTTTGATGTGCAGTTGGTTGAGCAGGTATATTATGAATTTGGTGTATAAGTATATATAAAAATGTGTTTGATATTAGGCATGATGTCTCTCTTCTCTATTCCCCATTCTATATATGCACAAGTGTGGTTCGTTTTCGCTAGCGCACGAACTCTGAGAATTTTTCGGTTGGCGACAAGTATCCTGGATTGTCACATTGTGTTATTCGACCAATTGATTGTCCAAGGTAAGGATGTCACGTAGCTCGCCGGGTTTAAGGCGTGACAAATTAGGTAAATTTTAAAAGAACATTATTTACTTGATAACATTTTTCAATTGATTTTGATAATGTTGTGGTAAATACCGTTTCAATTATTGAACTATCGAAGATTTGTAAACCCATTTTCTATGGATAATTTTTCACATTAGTTATATTTGTCATATTTTAAATTTATGTGCACAAGATGGTTTTAAAACTCTTGATATTTTTCTCAACCCATTAAAAATGGTAATTCGATTTTTATGGAAACATTCGCAAATAATGAATGAACAGTTAAAATTTTATAGAACGAATGACAAAAATAAAAAGATTTCAAAGAAATGTTTTGTAGCATCCTAGAAAATGGTTTCCCGTCTGTAATTATGTAATTGTAAGACATAGTCATTAATGAAGTGATGATGATTGAGGTCAGTATCAAATCCCTATGTAAGCGTTCTCTAAGATTAACCGCTTAAGATCATCGAAGGAAAGTCAATAGACGTAGAGGCAATCCATCACTTAACTAGTTCTAATAAATCGAGAAATAGATAAAATGGATTAGAAAGCTGATTTATCGTTGGATGGATTCGCAATGGATGACGAAGGAAACCTAGACGAGAGATGTGAAGTCCACGAGACTATCGAAGGGAAATATCAACTTAGAAATGGAGCTTAACTTTGGGTGGTCTTGGGGTGCTCGGGTAAGTACGTGGCATGCGACCCTACAACAAAACACCTCATGAGGATTGAAATTTTAGTCGCTCCTAAAATATTAAGAGAGAAACAAAAGGACGAGTGTTCATTATAATGTGTTTGAGGTTTGGGTCATGCTACGCATGCGTACGATGCTTTGGACGGCTCACGAATTTTATGGGAAAAAAAGGGAGACCTTCTAAAATGCTAAATCCAAGGACATATGAATTTGAGACTCTAAACATGTGTGATAATGAAGGGGACGTAGGAAGGAATTTCCATAATCACGTGGGATGCCTAGCAACGGTGGTGACTAATGGGGGATGTGGAAATAAGATTATCCCCATTTAAATTCTCAAAGGAAGATGTTATCGTACTTAGATAGTGGTTGAGGTGGATAGAAAGGAGGAGATACACGTGGCTCAAGACTCCCAAAATGAAGATAGCTTGGACTTTGGGAAGAGGACCTCATAATTAGAGGACTCTCATCGTGTAATCCGGCTAAGAGAAAAGCAGGAAAGGGAAGGTCCAAAAATATTACCCTCACGAGGAAGAAGCGATGAGAGAGCTGAGGTTAAAAGAAAAAAAAGAGAGAAAACTCAAACCAACAGAGCATCCGATGCCCCTAACCACCGAAAGTCGAACCACCGCGTCGCCGACAACAACCATGCGAGTAAAATTTATCCTCTCTCATCCTCTCCCTTGTTTTATGGTACTCTTAGTCATGGCTATGATGAGAATTAGATGAGAGGATAAAGGGTATTAACTTGATGGAGAAGGCTATGAGAGACCCCAAATTTGAAGAGAAGTAGAAATCCAACATTCCTTGCATGTAAGGTCCGTCGTTGGACAGATATAATGTCAAGATTATTTTGTATAGGGGAAAGTAAAATGGAAAATTTAGTTAGGACCAGCTCGATGATAAGTAGAGTAGGAATATCTTGTTGAAGCAACTCGATCAAGAGATTGAACGAATTGAATACCGAACCGTGTACGGGTAGTTTCTATTGTCTGTGTAAAGGTCTTATACTGCTAACTAAGTTGGGTACCATGGGAGGAAACTACGTTGGTAGTAAGTTATCTCCACAAAAACTGCTAAGGTGGGGTGGAAACTGACTTACTAATTCACGGAATAAACTTGCAAGTGAACGAAATAAAAATAAAATAAAATAGAATGGAGGCTTGGCAACATGTAAGTGCACCATAGGTCTGTTGAGAACGTTATCCTTATTTACATGCTTAGAGCTTTTCTATGTTGAAATCATGTTGCACTTGTTCACTGATGTTTCCACAAAGCATAGCATTTGCATGGCCTAACGTACGAAAGGTGTGAGGGATTGAGGCCACGATAGAGGACGATTATTATACCCTGTGGGAGTCAGGATGCCTTGGTTGGTGGCACCAAGAGGTCCGCGTGAAATGAAACGCGATGTCTTAAGGTGAGAAGCTCATGGTGGGGAGTTAGCCATGAGAAAAATTGGCAGTGAGGCCAAGGAGTGTACCATGGTGGTGAGTAGTGTGGGAGTTGGACACGTTAATAATAAACATGGTTTATGGGAGTGCATACATACATACATGCATATGCGTACTAATTCTACCAAATTATATAATACTTGGAGTTCAATAGTTGCTTGTCCAGTAAATCGGTGAAAACTTTTAACTTATTGCCATATGTCGCGACCCTAAGAATTTTTTTTTTCGATCGGGTTAACGGATTATTAGGTTTATTAGATGAAATAACCTAATACGGACCCTCATAAATCCTACCGAATTGCAACTTTGGTTTTTGTTCAAATGGTTTTAAAATTTGGAGTCACTACTAATCATTTTTGGTAGGTTGATTAGATACCTAAGTAAATTAGCGGGAGGACTAAATTACTTCTACGAACCAGAGATTATGAGTTCGGGGACTTGGTTACACTAGTTAATTAAAACTAATGCCCTTTCGGTACCTTAATTTCATGGATATCCTAATTTGGCAACTTAAGCTTGGTTTATTCCTAAGACTCTAGTGAGGTGTTCTCTTTTTGTATTTTCACTTTTTAGATAGGATGCATGGGTGGCATTTTTTTTATTTTCAAAGTGTTAAAAATTCCATGAAGCCGAAAGAGGGAGTGTGTTAACGACTTCTATGCAGTGTTACAGTCTACTCATTTTGGGGTCTGGTGATTCAAAAATTAAATGGCAAGAAGTCAATGACAGTAAATAAAGAGCTCCAATGGATGGCCCAGCCTTGGCTTGGCTCTCCCCTTTGGGGTTTAATGGTGCAGGAATTAAATTGCGGGAATTTAAATAACGGTAAGTAAAAACCTCAAATGGGCGGCCTAGCATTGGCTTGGCTCTTCCATTTAGGGTTTGATGGTGCAGAAATTTAAATTGCAGTAAGTAAAAACCTCTAATGGGCGGCCTAGCATTGGCTTGGCTCTTCCCTTTGGGGTTTGATGGTGCAGGAATTTAAATTGCAGGAAATAAATGACCTCCAGTGGATGCGCTTTGCCTCTCCATTCTGGGGTTTTAGTTCTTTAAAATAAAATACAACAAATTGTTTCAACAATTTGAACTAAAATCCGTTGATGGGTCGGCTGCAAATTTGATGGGCACCTTGAAATTTGTTTGGGCTCACTTTGCACCTCCATGGAATTTATCGTTGATACGAAGTTGTCCCTTTTTTTTTTACCTGCCATAAAATATGGGAAAAAGGGAGATGGAGAAAGTGTATACAATTTATGCTAATTTGAGACTAAAACCACAAATAAATGAATAAATAAAAATACTTAGCTCGAATTTGCTTGCTCGTTGACGAGGATGAACTCTTGATTTATGTTGATCGATGAAGGAATTTGTGATGATAACCCCTAGCTTTAAACTCCCATCATCTTCAAAATTTTCTCTCTTTTGGTATTTTCTCTCTTTCAAATTTTTCTTCAATCTTCCAAAACCTTCTCAAACATCCAAATTTCCTCTCCCAAAAAAATTCCCCCTCAAGCTTGCTTCTTCCTTCTTTTATAATCCACTCATCTATCTCCCCTTCTAATTTTTTCGCTAACTCTTCTTCATTTTCATCTTCCCTTCTTCATCTCTATCTCACATTCTAATCTCTTCACTAACTCTTCTTCATTTTCATCTTCCTTTCTTCATATTTATCTCCCATTCTAATTTTCTCACTAACTCTTCTTCATATCCATCTTCCCTTCTCCATTTTTATTTTATTTTCTCCATCCATTATTTTCCATCTTCTCTTCTCCATCTTCCATTCTCTATTCTTATCTTATTTTCTCCATCCGTTCTTCTCCATCTCCTCTTCTCCATCTTCCCTTCTCTATTCTAATTTCTCCACTAACTCTTCTTTTTGTTAAGTATTTGTACTCTATTCCATGAGATTTTAAGTATTTGCAATTCAGTCCCTAGAGAAATATTTCTTTAAGTCCAAATCTTCTCACAATTTTTGACACACATACTGCATGTTGAATAATACAAAATTTAATTAAAGCCCTTTTTGTAAAATTGAGTCATTCTAGGTATAATTGGGCTAAGATAAAAATTTGAAATATTAGAGAACAATGTCACAACTCCTAAAACTAAAAAATGAAAATAGATTGACTCAAATTGAATTTTTTTAGGCTCGATTCGAGATTATGCTCGTGAAGGAATACACGACCCCGAATTGGATTTTTTAAATTTGCGATGGCCAACATGAAAAGGGATTTAAAATAAAAATATTGACTATTTTTTATGTATTTTTGTGGCATCAAATGCTATTATTTATTAAATATTTTCCTAATTTCTAAAAAATATAAAAACAAAAAATATGAAAAATTATTTTTTTACTCAAAAATGGTTGCCTAAGCTTGGCCAAGGCTACCAAAGTTGATTTTTCAATTTTTTCATTTTTTCTTGATTTTTTATGAATTTTCGAAAATAAAAATATCGAAAAATACTGAAAGTATGAAAAATTATTTTTTGGTCAAAATTGGATCCCTAGGCTCGGCCAAGGTCCCCAAAGTTGATTTTTCAATTTTATGAATTTTTATGGATTTTCTATTAATTTAAAAAGGAAAAAATGATTAAAAATCAGATGTCAACACCATGGTTTGGCAAAGTATAAAAAAAAAATTCGAGAGAGAGGACGAGAGTGGTTAAATTTTCTCGCTCAGTTACTAACACTTGTGGTAATTGTTGTTTCAGATTGACAGTCATGGGCTCAATCCCGGTTCCTCCCGATTGTTGCTATAGTCTGCCTACCTCCCTTGAAACTGAAATCCAGGACTTTGCCCTTTTTAACGCGCCAGGTATCATTTTCACACGTGTTATATCGACCTTGACGGTGGATGTAGCAATGTATATGACTGAGGTGCAATACAAGTTTGTAGAAATCTTTCTTAACGTCGACGGGTAAAGAGAGGGCCCAATCCTTATGAGTTCTTTGGTGAAATGAGGACGAAGGCGATGGAGATGGAGATAACGATGGGCTAGATGAAGGAGCTGCAAACGGGGGTTCGGCTACAGCGACAACCTAGGCAGGATCGATTGAGCCAATGAAGTTATTTTGAAAGTCCGTATGTAGGAAATCAGTACGACATTTTGGGACCAGGACTCGAGTAAGAGAGACAAGGGAGATGTACATAGTTGGGCAGACGCCTAGTAGCGTTTATAGCTAGGTTAGGCTCGATGTTGGTCCCCAGTGTCAGTCTCTCGATGTCCCTACTGAGGCTGTCCAATGTAAATAAATAAGAATATAAAGGAAAGTCATCTTTTGTAGTCCGCATATACGATTGCCGAAACCGAAGTGTCCATTTAGATTTCCTTTTAACCTATATATATACATATTTTTGCTGCATGACAACGATAGTCCACAGTAAAAATAAATAATAGTGACGACCTGGACGTCACGACTCTGACGGTAGCATCTGGAGTGAGGGTACTATATGTTTGAAATCGTTGAAATTCTACTTGTAAGTTGCTTAATGAATCTTTTGGATATAAAAATTTATTATGTGCATTTATTTCATATAATATAACTCAAATTAATTTATACCCACAAGAATGTGATATTTGAAAAAAAATATTTTAAAACTTGTAATGATGCAACTTATACTTTACGGTATTTATTATCCTACTACGCATTTATTTTTAATAGAATGCATTAATATTGTTGGAGTTTTTGAAGAAAATAAAAATGATGAATTATTGAGTGATATTATTAAAACAATGCGAACAAAGTGGCTATATTATTATAGGAAAATTCATATTATTTATTTAGTTGCTTGTGTTTTTTATTCACGTGTTAAATTAATTGGTTTATGTCATTATTTAAATATGCATTATGAATGCTTACATTTAATTGATGAGGTAAATATTAGAACTATACGAACATGGGTTAAAAATGCAATAACAGAATTATATGATAAATTTTATAGTATATATAATCTACATGATAGTAGATCTTCTCAATCTAGTGACTTACAAAGTAGGTTCACAAGTAAAATTAGTAGATGATGAAGGAAGGAAGTAGAGACAAGCCTGAATCTATAAAAACATGTATGCTATCTCTAATGCCAAGCCTTTTTGGCCATATTTAGAAGATTGCCTTTTAGTTTTTCAGACTCAATAATGAAGCTCAACCCTGAATGTGTCAAGAATTTCTGATTTACAAATTTTAGTGAGAGTGGCGAGTGAAGAGCATACAAAACCATACCATTCTATCGAATTAATAAGAGGATTCTAGAGGTCGAGAAATCATATTTGGATGGAAAGAAGGGAGAGAATTTAGAGATTCATGATAAGAAAACTTCACGCTGATATTTAAACGAAGGCTGATCTGCCTCAAAACATGATACAAGGAACCCTTTATAGGTATCCTATCTAAATAAAATAAGCACATTAGATTCGCAGATTCGACACTATTTGTGAATACAAATACTATTCATGAATAGTAACACCATTTATGAATAGTATTTTACCTGTTGCTATAGTGAATAGTGAACAGTGAGTGGTGCTATAGTACATTTTGAACAACTTTTGACTTCTGTAGGCTAATTATTGGAAACAAACATACATATGATACACACATTCTACTACAAGACAAAGATTTCATAGATCTTCATAGTAACTTGAGGAATCCTTCTTCTATGTTATCATGGGAGTTGTCTGTTCTATCAGTCCATCTTTGTATTTTGTGTAGGCTTTCCACCAAAAAAGATTCCCTTTTTCTCTTTCAATGAAATCATTATTTTCTTGGGAACTGGAAGGAGCATCTCGTGAACTAGAGGGGACATCTTCACGTGGATTGAAATTATTATTCTAAGAGCCAGAGGAAACATTAAGTTCATAGGGATCTTGAGAGAGGGGTCCACCCGATGGATCCTGAGAATTCATTTCCATCAATGTGTCTGATGGTTGATTTCGTCAGTGAAAACAATCCAGGGCTTCTTGGATGCTTGTCATGTTCCCCTATGAAGCAGAATAATCCTAAGATATAGGTACACTTAGATCGAAAGGCCAAACTTCTTGAGGCACAACTTTATTTTCCTGGTAAAGTTACCTTTGAAGCTTTTTGTGTTCCTGCGGTATGAAAGTGATGCATCTTGGAAAGGTTCGATAAACTTGGGTGACTTCCAAGTTAAATCGGGACTTGTATATGGTTGTTCCACTTACACATGGCTCTTTTTCACATCTCCAGTGGGACCGACAAATGTCCATGGTCTGTAAAAGAGCATAACAGTATTTCTCTTAGGTTCTTGTTGTCCTACCCGAATCTAAAATGTAAATAATGCCCTCCAAGTACTAAGAGCTTGAAACCATAGCAGCATGTCTATTAAGCCTTTTTGGTTGGAGTAATCTTGCTTGAGTGCTTTAGTGGTCACCTAAAAGTTTTCTTAGTGGGAATTCAATGGCGACAGTATATAGATTGAACGTATATCAAAACATCCATTTTAATTTCTCTAGAAACTCTTCATCAAGAGACCATCGAAAAGGATGGATAAATGGATAGGTGGGGTGGATACCATTTGTTCTCAGTATGAAACCACATAATCTCTAAAAACTCTTAATTGGTATTGATAAAGAATTTCCTGTAGGTTAGGGGTGAGTTGATTGTCTTGGATCACATTTGGAGTATCAGGATAATACTTAAAGCTGTCCCATCCTCTTTTCATTTCAATCGTACGGTAGTACCAAGGAGGGGTTCCCTGCGTACATACATGTTGATTGAATCAATTGGTTGCTTTGGTCGGGATAGAAAATCTGCAAGGGCATTTTTGTTTCCTAAAAAATATTTAATGTCAAGAGAATATTTTAAAAACTATTTAATGTCAAAAGAATATTTTATCAGATGATCATAATTTGCCGCTTGGGGTTGTCTTCTTCGACATGTTAAATGTTAGTATTAACATTTCCCTTTATCTTGAATGTTTTGCATGACCCCTTTATTAACTTCGCTGGATTGAGTTTCCCTTGGCTTTTGCTGGACACCTCACCATTAGAGCCAAAGTTGTGGCAAAGTACTGACTTTAGTATTGTTCGTCAAGTATTCCCGTTTCTTTCTGCAAAAGAAATATACAAAAACTCTATTATTTGTTTACAACATTTACAGCATTCTTTAACCTTGGGGATCGAACTCGGAATGTTTCGGACCACTCTCATTCCCCATGCCATTTGGTCTACGAGATCATAGGCGCCCATAGATGCTCTTTTTTAAGAGTTAACCGTTGAGATGGCGTGGTCTTGCTATGTTGCATTGGGCAATTCCATGTTTCGGTTCTTTTCAAGGCAATCTACAATCCCTATTAAGACAGAAGAAAGTAATTTAGAATTTGAGACGATCATGGGTAAATTGGAACGATACAAAATTGCCCTTCTTTGAGATTGCACGAGTCTTTCATTTTCATTTTCCTTATTTGCAACCGTCCATCCAATGGTAATGCTCACGAATTGATTTGCCCCCAATTTTATCCAATCAGGGAATTTCATTTTTGGGTACGACTGTATTCTCGGGTCATTTTGCAAATTCCTAAAAACAGAAGGGATTTAATTTAAAACTGGAGCGATTTGAGGGTAAACTGAAATGATATGGAGTTACCCTTCGATCTTGCGCGGATTTCTACTCGCAATTAATATTATCCTGAGTTTGGTGAAGTAAAGATTCCAAGCATTAAATAGGAGAAGGGACCATTACTACTTTCTGCTTTTGAATTAAAGCCAGACATCTATAAAAAATAGAAAATATCCCACGTAGGGGAATGAAATATAGTCGTTCATGATCGGTTCTGCTTCCTCTGCGGGCTCTCCCATGATCAACTGGCATTATTTCGGATTAGGTACGCGTTGGTCATGTTGAAAGTCCCTTGATCACTAACTTTGAAATACAGGCTCTATGTGCACATTACAGCCCCGGTGCTTCATCAACATCAAACTGGTTAATGATAGAGGCGATCTCGTCGTCGACGCTACTTGCTCGGTGATGATGCATCCCCTCCTCCTCGGAAGGCATCTATGCTGGCTCCATGAGCTCGGTCTTTTCGTACCTCCCCCCAACAGAACTTGATCCTGTTTTAAACTGATCTAACTCACCTCTTAAATGGGCATTTTCAACCCTCAGATACTGCCTTTCATCGAGGGTGAGGAGGCTATTGCAGTTGGGGCAAGTGGCAGAGTCAAAAGCTTCCTTATATATCTTGTTCTCCGCTCGGAGCTTTTCATTTTCAGCTCTTAAAAACTCGACCTCATTGCGCTTATATCGAGTCTTCATTCGGGTTCGCCTATTTTGAAACCAGAACTTGACTTGCGAAAGTTCCAGTTCTAGCTCTTAACTCAATTCCATTCTCTGTTTGCCATTTGGCATGGAGCACATTCTGAAGAAATCCTCAAGCCTTTGTATTTGTTCCTCAGTATGGCGACGGTAACGCTTCCCTTGACCCTTACTATTGTTGTCCTTATTTTTACCGAGATCTTGGATGTCGTTGGCGGAAGGGGCAGGCTCCATGGTTTGAATCCCGAACATGGTTTCGAACTCTTCCTCTCCTATATTCAGCATGTAACGGTAGCTCTCAAGTGTGTTGGGTTGAAACATCTTCGATTTGGTTAATGATTTCTCAAGGTTTGCTACCTCTTTTGGTATTTTCACTCTCTTTGGATTTTTCTGAGCGACCGTCTTTAAAACTCTTTTCAGGGCATAGACGAAGATATCAAGAGAACATCTCATTTTAAAATTCAGGCGTGGGTTTAAAAACTGTATTGCTTCTCCCAAGAGCCCTGTCTTTCTCAACTTTATCATATCTCTCACTCAGCTCGTCTTCTTTCATCTTTTCATGGTAAGGGTCCCCGTTATTATCTCTTCCGCTTATCTCCACTGTCGATTTTGCTGGCGTGTTCTCCTATAAAGAGGAATCCTATCTTCTTTTCTGCTGCAAATTTTCTTTATCCCCCACCTAGGTCGTCCTTTTCCTCTTCTTTTTCAAAGCGGTGGTATCACTTCAAACCTTTTCTGCAAAGATATCGGATTTGCTCGGCTTGAGATAGCAGACTGATAGGGGATTCAAGCTGACAAAGATGACACTGGAAAGGAATGGCCGGTAGGAAAATCTGACCGATAGATATTGCTACTGTGAAGTCAATATTTAACTTGAGACAGATTACGATCTTCGTATTCTAATCGTCTGCTTCACTCCTCTCCTCTTATCTTTCGTATTCTACTCATCAGTCTTGATTTTCTCTCCTATCTTTTTAACGACAATGGCCAATCTTCCCACGCAGATCTTCCCAGTTGAAGTTATGTTCAAATGGGAAAGACTTTACCATCTTCTTGGTCGAGGCTATATTTACATAGCTTATCATCCGAGTGTCAAAACTGGTTTGTTCAGAGAGATGAATGCTTTTTCAGTCGAAGGCACCAACCTGGAGAGAGAATGTAAGGTGTTCTCCCATGTCTTTATTAATTTTCTGGTGGCTTGCCGAAACACCCAGGAGACGGTCACTTTAGCCCGCGTCATGAAGGCCCGCTACCAAGATCGGACTGAATGTCTAGAGTTTGCAGAACACTCGGTCGTTCGTACAATCTGAAGTGATATTGTGATGAAGTTCAGATGTGAATGGCTGGAGGAGAGACTTGATGATCTAACGGTGGATATAGTTTTTGAGAGAGACTTGATCGATAATCTGAAGTTCGCCGTTGAACATCATGAGGCTAGTGCGGCCAGGCACAAGGAGAAATGTACTCGCCTGTTTTTCAAGCTTGCAGATCTCGAATCATAGATCGCTCAGTGTAGGTAGAGTATTAATTTCATGGAATCAATTGAGCTCTTTTGTGATGCTCATTAGCACTCAATTTGATTTTACTTTTCATCCCCAGTGAGTTATTGTAAGGTTTATTGATGAATGGAAGGAGAGCTTCACCTGTTTGTGCTTTTATCTTCTTGCCATCTCTTTTCCTGCGTAGAATGAATGACTTAAGGTATTCCTCACACCCATCTCAATTAGGATCAGAGCACCTCCTGGAGCACCTTCTTCATGACATATGGGTCATGATAGTCCAGAGTAAACCTTCTTTCTAAAATAAGGACTGTTGGCAGCAACCTTCGTAGAGAGGTCATCCACCTTCGCTGGATCTAGTTCGCCTCTATCAATTGTGTTTAAAAAAAAATACACAATGAACGTATCCATGCTTCAACTGGTAGGATTGCCTCCATCGTGTCTTATCTTGACAGATGGTGGCTATGAAATGATGACACACAGCCTAACAGACCAAGGAAAAAGGATGATACTTCCCTCTGATGATGATATCGAAGACAGGGAAAAAGGACTCGGCGGCGGCCCCCACTAATCACAGTAAAACCCGCAACTAGTCATTATTACCATTTTGACCACTTGGTTGGTGTGCCAATAAATAAACTAGGCCACCTGTTACGCGCCCCACTTCACTCATACTTTATTTCTTTCGGTGCCCACTTGTCTATGTTGATCGCATGTAGTGTCGGCGGAAACGTATGTGGGCCATGTTGAGTAATAAACCACCGGTCCTCAAAAGTTTACCACATGGTTCGAGTCCGAAAAAGTTAAAGGGCAAGCCTTTAGTTGATTTAATCAAAAAGGCATTGCAAGGTCGGATCAATATACTTGCCTCACGAATTTTGATTATAAAATATATGCTTTTAAAAAATACAAGAACCTCCAAATACTTTAAAAATGCCCCCATTCCTGATCTGGATACGTTAACTACCCCCATCAAAATACATGGCCCATACGTACACATGCTCATCGGTCGACACGATCCTGTCTCCAGGAGGATCGATCTCTTTGCTTGCTCCCCAAGGTCATCGGTTAAGGCGTCGGTAATTTATCATCCTTTCGTAGTCTTCAAGATTATTCCTTGTTTGTTTTCACCGACGACCCCAATTTTGCTCCTGTATGGGGAACCTATAATTCCCTGCAAAAGTAAAGAAAATAAATAGTGTGTGATACAAAAGAGGTCGGTCCATGACTACTACATTAGTCCAATTTTATTTTTTCAATTTTATGAGAAATTAGAGAAACTTTTCTTAGAAAAACATGGGTGAATTTCTTTAGAAAGAATTTTCTTACCGATTTTATAGCTTGAAAGATGTGGTAACATCTCCTGAGGTTTATCAAATCTTCTGAAGGAATTTTCTTCTTTTATCAGAATGAATTTTCAGTGGTAAATTTGTCAAAAAAATTTCACTTCTATTAGGAAAGATATGACAAAAATTTTATTAGTCAACAAAATTTCCCGAATGGATTTTGCCATATTCATTTTTTTTAAAATTAGATACCAATTTGATTTTTATTTTCTTTTGAAAAAAATGACCATGATGTTAAGTTCAAAATTTAATCGACACCTAAGATGGACCGACCAAAAATAAATACAAGATGAAGTTAGAAAACTTACTTTCACCTTGAAAAATACGATGTAGGTAACATAGACATGTACATGAATCGTGAGTTTAAATCTTAGCATATCTACTCTAAAGGCTGACAAATTGAAGCGAAAGACTTACGGTAAGGCGACAATCTTGCGCACATAATCAAGATTAGCCGTGATCCTACGACGTAATCAAGATTAGCCGGACCTTCCCATTTCGACTGCTCGAGCTAAAAATTAAAACCACTGCTTTGGTAATCTTACCAAACCTGATCCATAACTTTTAAAACTCATTTTTGAAAAGGGGTTCGGGATTGAATCTGGACTAACTTTCGACGTAATCTCATGTCAAACACTAGAACCAAATCACAATACCATCCTGTCGCGACCCTCCTGAGATTCTCCGAAACCCCGAGGGAGTTAATGGATTGCTAAGCCCATTGGGTATCTGGGCTTCGCTTGGGCCCTCCCAGGCCCATACCAAATCGTGTCAGGAAAATTTAGATCGAAGTCGACCTTAGTGTGGTTAGGTGGCATGTGAATAATGTGCATGCCATAGGAGTCGCCACCAATCATTTATTGGAGGGTATGATTGGAAACCCTATCGAACGATTGGGAGGGATCGTCCGATCCTACGAAAACCAGAGATCTAGATTCGGGGACTTAGTTACGTCGATATTGCTATCGACGCCCTTTCGGTACCTAAGTTGAGTGATTCCCTAATCTAACGAATTCATGCAGGCGAGATTGGATAAGGTAGGCTCTAAAAATCTAAGGGGTTCATGCAGGTGGGATTATCTATCCTATCAATCACAACCAGAGAAATAAATGCACAATCAAGAAATCGAATCAGAAAATAAACAGATCACATTAAGTTAATTACAAACAAATGAGAGTCCTAGAAGCTTGGAAAATACATCAATGAGGTTTGAAGATGATTTGGGATGGTCTGGAATGATTTGGGTCAGATTGACCAGAAGGGCAGAATGGTCATTTCAGGAGGTTCGGGAAGCCAAGGCCATGAAAATAGGTCAAACCAGTTGAATGTGGTTTTTCCCTGATTTTCACGATTTTTAGGAATTTCTCTAATTTTTCTAAAATTTTCTATAATTTTTCTAGAATTTTTCAAAGTTTCTAAGAATTTTCTAAGGGTTTTCCTGTATTTTTTAGAATATTTTCTATATTTTCTGGAATTTTTATTTTTATTTTCTAACATTTTTCCAATTTTTTAGGATTTTCTAAGACTTTCTAGGAGTTTTCCTATTTTTTAGAATATTTTCTATATTTTCTTAATTTTTTTTATTTTTATTTTTTATTTCCTAACACTTTTCCTAATTTTGTAGGATTTTCTAAAAATTTCTAGAGATTTTCCTATTTTTTTAGAATATTTTCTATATTTCTCGAAATTTTTATTTTTATTTTATAACATTTTTCCCAATTTTTTAGGATTTTCTAAGACTTTCTAGGAGTTTTCCTATTTTTTAGAATATTTTTTTGAAATTTTTTATTTTTTATTTTAAAAATTTTCTACGTTTTCTAGCAAGTTCCCTAATTTCTATGATTTTCCTATTTTTTATTATTTCATTAAGATTTTCCCTTTTATTTTTCATTTTTTTTTAAAAAACATTTTTATTATTTTTTTAACCCCGGGACCGAAACGACGCCATTTAGATTTTCGTTATTATTATTATTATTATTATTTATTTTTATTTTTATTATTTGATTTTTGATTTTTACTTTTATTATTATTATTATTATTATTATTATTATTATTATTATTATTATTTTTTAATTATGTCATACGAACCGGGTCAAATGGACCCGGCCCACTACCCAGGCCCAAGACTCTCTATCTAACCCAACGCCGAAACGACGTAGTTTTAGGGATTCTCGAATTTTTTTGATTTCCAGTCTATTTTTATCTATTTTCTACCTATTTTAGATCCTATGGTCTGAGGTACGCCACGTGGCATCATCTCGATCATCTATCCTCTATACCAAACCTACGGCTAAGATTGAATCCAAGACTAAATCCTGACCGTCTATCCTTTATTTTGGATTTTATTTTCATAGAAAGGTTAAAGGATTAACGTTTTTTATTTTCAGAAAATTCACGATATTGACACCTGGCCTATTTTTGTTCGTTCGATCAACACATCCGCTTTTATTAGATAACAAGCCGACGTGTCGTCCACGTCAGCATTTGACCAGGTCAACATGATGACGTGGTCGATGACGTAGGGTTCCACATCATCACCACGTCAGCCGTTGACCAAGTCAAACGGCTGACTGGACTCGTCTTCTTCATCGAACCTAAACCAGACGAACGGCTGAGGCCCGACGGCGATCATCCAACGGTAAAATCGACGCCGATTGGACTAATTCCGGCCCTAATCGAACCCTAATTCACTTCCGATCAACATACTTAAAAATCAACTGAATCTATCGGTTTAAACGCGGGAATTGGAACATTCACAGAGAGCATCCATGGAAATCAGATCATGCAATCCGGAGCATAACTATGAAATTCAATCACAGGTAAGCATCATAAGGAGTTCAGGAGGCTTACCTAGGGGTCTGATTAGGCTCTAGATTGCCAGATTGGCCAAACCGAGTTGCAACGGGATGAGCTAGGTTTAGGATCTCGGTTCGTGGTTTACACACAGAGTTGATGCAAAATGGAGATGGGAAAATGATCAGTGATGGAAGGGGAGCAAGACACACACAAAAAGAGCAAGAATCATGGCTAGATTAGGAAATTGCCATTGGAGGACCGAGCTTGACTCGAAGATGTGACTCACCTCTTTAGGCGTTGTCAAGCTCTGGGAATAGCACGGGTCACTTCCTCTGGACTTGGGTGAACTCCCTGATGTTGTTTCACGCCTTGGTTTCCTTTCAGTCTCTCCAATTCTCCGATTACAGTCCCTGCTTGTTCACGGCCAAAAAGGGTCCCCTTTTGCTCACTTTCTTCGTCTTTTAAAACCCCATTTTGGGGTACCCCGGGACTCTCCGAGATCGTCTCAACCTAACTTGATCCGGATATTCGCTCAAACCCACCTACAATCTTCCCAGGATCTCCCCTTCAACAGAATTCCCTGTTCAAATCAACGCGCGCCGAAGGAGATTCTGGGAAGATGATGATCAACACGGGTCAGCGGGTCGGGCTGACCCGGCCCGGTTGACCCGTTTCGAGGAAAAACCTCAAATTGGACCCCAAATTATTCATTTTTTTTCTAAAATTGACACCAAAATTGGACTCAAGGGCATTGAATTTACTTGGAAATTGTGTTTTTGACTGGAAATTTTCAGTATTTTTGCGAAAACCCCAAAATTTCAATTTGACCCGGAGACCCATTTTGCAAAATCCAAAGTCTTAGAGTCCTTGTTTGCAAAAATTGTTGCCACCATTGGATTCAGAAGGTCAAAATCTACGGGGTGACGTCGCCCAATTTTCATTTCAGCCCCTAGAAAATTTTTAATTTCAGTTTTAGTGATTTTAGGGACTAAATTGAAAAATCAGAAATTACATTTTGGTCCTTTTAGCGAAATTGGACGATTCTGAGGGCTTTTGGACTCAATTTTAATTTTAGAAAATAGAGGAGGATGACACGACTCTAAAAATGGAAAATTGGAAGATTAAAAGCTAAAATGGAATTTCTATAATTATTTGAATATTCAGAAAATTGAAAATGACAAATAAACCCTAGATTCCAGACTTCATTTTTCAAAATTTATTCATCCAAAATGTATAAAAAATTAAATAAAAAATATTGACTATTCTTTGGTAATTTTCTGACTTGAAATGCTATTTTTTATTAATTTTTTCATTATTTTCCTATTTTTTGAAAATATTAAAAAATGAGAAAAATAAGAAAAATTATTTTTTGCTCAAAATTGGTTCCCTAGGCTATGCTGAGGTTCCCAAAGTTGATTTTTCAATTTTTTTCACTTTTTATGGATTTTTTTATGAATTTTTGAAAATAAAATGCAGAAAAATACAAAAAATAAGGAAAATTATTTTTTGCTCAAAATTGGTTCCCTAGGCTATGCTGAGGTCCCCAAAGTTGATTTTTCAATTTTCTGACTTTTTATGGATTTTCTAAAAAAATTTGAAAATAAAATTAGCCAAAAATCGAGTGTCAACAGCTGCCCCTCTTTGAGAGGGGTCTCGTGAGAGATCACTCTCAAAGACAAGGTGACACTTGAAGTTTAACTGACTCTACTAGAAAAATGAAAAGTCGTTACATCCAACTCTAGTTTCCTCCTTGAAAGCTTAAGTCCAAATTTCGCGTTGCTTGCTTTGATGTGGGGAGAGAGAGAAGACAGGGTTAGGAGATTTACCTGGAACTTACCTGTTTGCCTCGCGTCGCCATTGACTGCTCCAAAATGAAGACCTAAGGATTAGTTATAAGAAAACCTTAGGGTGATTGAACTCGGACCCGTTTGGTAGGTCAACCCATGATAGATTCCTAATGAAAGGATTCTACTAATTAAAACTTGATTTGACTTTTGACCCGTATGGTAGGTCATCCCATGGTAGATTCCTAATGAAATGATTCTACTGATTTAAAATTTGATTAAGATTTGACCCGTATGGTAGGCCACCCCATGGTAGATTCCTAGCGAAAGGATTCTACTGATTAAAAATTCGATTCAGATTTGACCCGTATGGTAGGTCGACCTATGGTAGATTCCTAATGAAAGAAATCTACTGATTTAAAATTTGATTAAGATTTGACCCGTATGGTAGGCCACCCCATGGTAGATTCCTAGCGAAAGGATTCTGCTGATTAAAAATTCGATTCAGATTTGACCCGTTTGGTAGGTCGACCCATTGTAGATTCCTAATGAAAGAAACCTACTGGTTTGACATTTGATTAAGACTTGACCCGTATGGTAGGTCGCCCCATGGTAGATTCCTAATGAAATGATTCTATTGATTAAAACTTGATTCATATTTGACCCGTATGGTGGGTCGCCCCATTGAGATGCCTATATCAAGGACTTGGTGCCTATATCAAGGACTTTTGCGCCTATATTAAGGACTTAGGGTGCCATTCTAGGATCTGTGAAGATCAGAAAACCTGCAAAAGCTCAAACCCATATTATCTTGGTGAATGAAGAGTTTGGAAAGAATTCTTATACATCAGACATATGCAAATTTCAACATGAGCCATGCCCCCGTGAGTCATATGGACTCGTTTCAGTAAATGCAGGGTTCATAAGGTGGTTAATCAAGACAATCTTGCAACCTACATGTGTAATCGAAAATCCTCTGATGGGATAATTTTGAATCAATAAATCTGAAGTCACCAGGTGAGTTCGATCAGTCATATCAACTGAAATACCTTTATCAGGAAGGACTTCTCACGATATTCATTTCCGAGAGATTTTGCTTTCTCACTGCGAAAAGATTTCTAGAAACACTCAAACTAAAACCCGAAACCTATGCCAAGAGTTTTGAGACCATTTGCAGTGTATACAACCTGACTGATCAAAGAAGGTCTTCTAAGGGACCGTATGTTGACACCTGATTTTTAATCATCTTTTTTTTTATTTTAAAATTAATAGAAAATCCATAAAAATTCATAGAATTAAAAAATCAACTTTGGGGACCTTGGCCAAGCCTAGGGAACCAATCTTGACCAAAAAATGATTTTCCATATTTTCAGTATTTTTCTGCACTTTTATTTTCGAAAATTAATAGAAAATTCATAAAAATTCATAAAATATAAAAATCAACTTTGGGGACCTTGGTTAAGCCTAGGAAACCAATTTTGAACAAAAAATGATTTTTCATATTTTCAGCATTTTTCGGTATTTTATTTTTCAAAAATTCATAGAAAATCAAGAAAAAATGAGAAAATTGCAAAATCAACTTTGGAAGCCTTAGTTAAGCTTAGGCTACCATTTTTGAACAAAAAATGATTTTTCATATTTTTTGCATTTTTTAATATTTTTCGGAAATTAGGAAAATACTTTGTAAATAAAATTGCATTTGAGGCTGCAAAAATGTGAATAAATAGTCAGTATTTTTATTATTTTCTCTTTATTTTGGCTGAATAAATTCTAAAAAAATTCAATCTGGAATTGAGAGTTACTTTGTTAATCTCATTTTCAGATTAATTGAAAAAATGTTAGAAAATTAATTTTAGCTTTGTAATTTTTGATTTTTGCATTTCTAGAGTCATGACATCGTCCTCTAATAATCCAAAATTTTCAAAGGCCTGATGGTGCACTTTCCATTATTGCGTTCGGTTTTCCGAATTCGATTCATCATTTGAAGCGCTTCCCTGTGATGCTAGTGGCCTTTCACATGAATTCGTTGACTGCGATTGAAATAAGGGTGTGCAAATTGAATGTCTGCTGGTTCTCATTGAGGAAGATCCATACATGCAAAGGGAGAGTCCCGTCAGAAGGAAGAACTCTAATAGCTAGGGGACTTGGAAGAAGATATGTCTCAGCGTCTTTGGTATCGTTACGCTATGCATTTGCCCATTCAAGGTCGATCAAATATACCCCCCATTGCTGCGGTTCTTAGTCACTGATTTCAAGATGTAGAACTTCGGTAAGAACGCAGTCACCGAGGGTGGAGATAATTGACATTTTATGTAAACCTTTGGCTGACGATGTGGATGATGACGGCATGCGAGAATTATTCTCAGACTTCTACCGGTCAAGCAGTGGGTGCTAGCCGACTCAGATAAATGTTTTTCAAAATGGAGCGAGCAAGTCGTAGTTCACTCAAGTAAAAAGCGTCGGACTGGAGCAAATTGTCAAGAGAGAAGATATGGGTGAAGATGGACTGGCAGGTGGACAAATTTATTCATTATGTAAACAAGCTTACACGTTCATCTGGAGAGTTATACGTGGACAGCCTTCTGGAATAAAAAACGGCCATCGCTAATGAAATCAGAGAAATATGGTTGAGCGATGAAGATACCGAGGCATATTTCATCTTGGAACTAGAGAGCCACGGTTGAAATCCAATACTTGTGTGGATGTCCATGCTAGAATTCCATGGGATTATTGGTTCAAGAAAGTTTTGTACTACCAGTTTCTTCGTATCCATCATTCCACAAGAGACAACTTGGACTGGGCAACGATTGAAGGTTCACTATTCTGTAGGAGGCATTCTTTTGGGTATTTTGTGGTGCGGCGATATTCCTGTTAGGAAGAGATATGAGTTGGTTCGTGCATGTTTTGTCAATATCTATTGGTGTGGCAAATACTCTCCTGGGGGTTCATTGGGGCGAGCATATTATAATGATTTGATTCTCACAAACTCAAACGTTGGTGAAAGGCAATGAAGCAACATGCAAGTGGTGGACATATATAATATTATGGCTTTCCATTACGGTGTCGCGACCCGAAAAATGATAGGTTTCCAGGCGAACGGATTATTAGATTAATTAGATAGATTAACCTAACGCGGACCCTCCCAAGCCCTACCGAATCGCGACTTTGGGTTTGTTTAGATGATTTTTAATTTTGGAGTCGCCACTAATCGTTCTTGGTAGGTCGATTAGAAACCTAAATAAATTAGCGGGAGAACTAATTTATTTCTGCGAACCAGAGAAAATGAGTTCGGGGACTTGGTTACGCTAGATTATTCTAACGCCCTTTCGGTACCATTGCATGAAAATTCATTTGGGGTGATTTGAAAAGAAGGGTAAATTGGTCATTTTTCAAGGCTCGGGAAGTGGAAATAGGTCAAACCAATTGAATGTGATCATTCCTTAATTTCCACAATTTCTAATAATTTTTTTGAAATTTTCTGATTTTCTGGAGACAATTTACCCATAAGGGGCAAAATTGTCATTTTGAAAAGACCAGGGAGGAAAATCATCCAAAAATAAGATTGGCTAGTCAAAATAGCCCGTTTTCTAATTTTTCAGGTTTTTGAGGATTTTTGGAATTTTTCAGAATTCTCTTTTTAATAATGATTTTTTTAATTAATTAATTAATTTTTTTAATTTAAATTTTTTTTAATTTTAATTTTTAATTATTTTTTTTTTCTTCTAAAGAACATTTGTTCTAAGCTTCGTGCTTCCAGGCCCGAGAATATGGGTTGAGTCTTTTCAAAGCAATGATCCTGGTTCAAGACGATCTAAGACGAGAATCTATTGGTTCGAATAGTAATGACCGCTCTAATTGCACCCACACACTCTGGTCTATCAAATCTCTAGTCATAATGTGTGAACTTCGGGCCAAAACCCGACCTAGGTCTAGCCTAACTAACGCTGGCCAGGACCACATTCCGGCAAAATTTCGCCCTAGCCATTCCTAACGAGATTAAACCAGTCTTAGCTACAAAACTACATCGCGGGCAGTTAGGGAAACTTACCTGGGGCCTGAGAGGTCTCAGTTTCGCCTGGAATGAGTGTAAGAGTCACCTTCAGCTTCAGTTTTTCCTCAGATAATTCCTTTCAGCCCATTTCCCTTAGACGCTGAGATTCTTCATCGGTGGAGTTCCCCGCAAGTATGGGAGCTGGTATTCCTCTTCAAGAAGTTGAGGGCACTGACGAAGTTGGGTTGTGAAATGGGGTGGCTGAACCCGCGAGAGTTGTTGTCCATTCGTGTCCATTATGGGCCTGCAATAGACGACCTTGAGCTCCCGCTTCTTAACGGACGTCTCGAGGTCTGCAGGTAAACCTCGATGATCTTCCCCATCATTGGTGTTCTCGTGGCTCCATTCTTCACTATAATGAGAATGCCTTCTTCTCCTTTAGCTGCGAAATCGCCCATCACCGAGCCCTCGGCATTCGTATCCAAAGTCGGCGCCTCGTCATTAAACCCGCTTGCTTCGCTGAAATCGAGAGACCGGTAGGAGATGGATCTGTTATCCCAACTCAAGGGAGCTTTGGGGCAGACAAGGGAGCATAGACGAGTAGGTGACGAAGTAGGGCTTTTAGACGGGATCGCCGGAGAGGTTCCGAGCTAATGCAAGCTCCGCTTAGACTTAGGAAGGACTGACTTCTTGGTGAGCGTTCCTGAAGATCAGCGTGGTAGGGCAAAGGAAAATGGCTTAGTTGATATGCAGCTTCCCGGGATCAACTGGAATGAAAATGACCCGCCATCACCAAATGAGTCTCCGCCAAGTATTCCTCCCCCGTTTCCTTAGTCACCGTACATTTTTTTTTTCGGCAGACTTATTCTTTGCCCCATTTGGCGAGTTAACGTGTGAAGCCATGCTCATGCACGACTGCATTAATGGTCTCTCTATTTCTCTTCAACTCCGTTAACCCAGAATTGGTAACGGTGACAGACGGCGATGGACTAGCAGCTCAGGGCAAACGGGGACAGGACAAAGCTGTAGAATGGTGATGATCTTCGAAGCTCACCGAGGGCAGTAAGGGCGATAACGGTGAGGCCAAGATAGTGTCGGGCAGCGACGGCAAACCATGCAGAGCTCGGCGTGGAGATGGACATCAAGTTGCTTCATTAGTAACTATTGTAACATGGGATTTGCCGTTGAACCGGCCCAACGCTGTCACCGTTTCCTGCCACCAAAGGAAATGGAGATCCAGTAGCCGAGCATGAGGTGGTGATTTCACTTTCTCTCTTTTTTTTTTCTTTTCAACCGTCGTCAAAACCATCTCCTCTCCTTTTTACGATGCCACTTTCAACCCCACGTTAACCTTTGGCTCTTTCAACTCCACGTTAACCATTTGTGACAATATGGTTGGCCTCAAAGTCTTCATCTTGTTGAGATTCGCTTTTTCACTTCTCAGTGCTGTGGCCAAATAATCCCAAAACAGCGTTGACACGGCTTTAATCGCCGTTGGCACCGGTTTATAATACGTGAACCATAAGCAGAAAGAGCAACTTGTACATGCAGGACCTACTGGACTCCAGTGTAATGCATGGGAAGGTCATGAACGATCTCATGCTCTCTCCACATCTCCTAACTCGAGTAGACTTTTAACGCAGATCAGTGGGTGGTGTTGAATCAGGGATAGCCATTCAACAAGAATGAGGGTTGGGTTTCAATGGAGGTACGACTAGAGCAGGTTCGTAAGGGATTATGCAGATCAAAGTGATGGTGATTGGCGACTATGAATCATGCAAGCAAGACGTGAACTGAATGTAAGTGACGTCTGTGGGAAAGGGTTTGATGCCGACGACGGTGGTTGAAGAAAGAGTGAGGCTGTGTGACTTTAAAGGAACACGAGCTGAAGAATCGACGTGGATTCTACCGTGCATGCTTTTCTTAGAGGTCCCTGGCGGTGTAGGTGGTCACGAGGAGGCTGAGGACCGGATGCGGTAGTTGTGAAAGGAAAGGACCAGGTGGATCGAGCTTAAGCCGGGCAAGTTGGAAGCCGGCATCTTGAGATGAATCCCCAGCATCTTCTTCCTCTTGGCTGCAGCTTTGAACTCTTCGCACCGAGTTAATGGAACCTCGAAGACCACTTCCTGTGTGGCCATTGTCTCAGGAAAGACTCTTGAAAACGTGAAGTTTGGGAACATTCGAATCCCAAAGGTGTCAACGCTTGGGCCCTCATGGTGACCCTCCACCAGGATTCAAAGAAGATCCAGAGCCGATGTCGTTCATGAGTTCACTAGTGACGAGAGCACCAGCGGGAGCAGAGAAACCATCAACGATGGTTCCTCTATGAGTCCCACGAAAACATCCCCCATCCCATTTTTCATATTTTTCTTCCTTTATTAACGCCCATTTTTCGGTCACTTTTACTCATTGATGCTGTTGGAGAAATCAGGCCAGTACTTTCTTGCATGACAGGAATGATAGCCTCATAATGAAGAGTCGCATATCTTTGCAGCATGGTATAGCTCGAACGCATCTCTAGTGGACGATGAGCAAACATCTTTCTGAGTATTAAGCAAAGGAAGTTCAGAGCTACCTTGGAGTATGAAGTAAATTCGGCCCGGACGAACCAGCTAATCGATTGGATTGCCAGACATTCGACGCCTATCTTCGATATGGATGGAATAAGCTGGAGTAATGGACTAATGATGAATTTACTAAGGCTCGACACTTTGCTTTTGATTCATCAGTTGAAGGGGGTTCAAGCAGTGGTGCCAACGGGGTTCAGAGACCTTAGTTTTATCATTGGAATGAATTGACATCCTCCGGTCATCGACTCTGGAGATGGGGTATCTGCACTTCCCTGCCCGAACTGCTGACTCCACCAAGGTCCGAAATGCAGAGGAACGGGCAGGGGTTCAAGTAGCAATGTCCACAACCTCCTCATTCGACACCATCTCCCAACCCCCATTAAAAATTCGAGCCATTGCGAACCCGGAGGAGTCATTATTTGATAACCAGGCATGAGTAACTTCTGTTTCATCTGGAAGTATGGAGAGACGGCAACGATGGGCTCTTCTCCATTCTCGGCTCTCCTCTTCCTCTTCTTCTCCGTTGGATCTCCCTCAGAAGTTTGTGATTTGGGAAGAAGGAACGAGGATCCCCTCTCACTTCCCTGAGAACCCCCGTCAACTAGGCCTAGACCCGATAGTTAAAACTTCCTGTGCATAGCCAAAGTCTCGAAGTTGACCGGATCCTCCAAGAAGAACTTCAACTCCAACACTGTCTTTGCCGAATTGAACCGAACAACTGGTATCCTCGTCATGCCATCCCTTAGCAAGATGCTCGTACCGCCGACTCAATCACTCCCTCAACTCGGTCTCGCTGTCCTCGCCTTCGTCGCCGTTGCCGATGCCGTGCCAAAGATCAATTTCGCCGCTTCGACGAGCAAGCCCAAGAAGCCGTTGCTGTTCGATGGCTTCATCTCGCTTGTGCGATCTTCGTCGTTCTTTTCAAGACTCTGAACTTGCACATTTGTGATCTCTGAAACAGCGTTTTCATCACCATTTTCTTCTTCCTCTTCTTCTTTGTCGCCGAACGATACACTACACCGTCGAAGGTTCGGATGGATGCCTATACCCCTGTTCGAGAGTTTTTTTTTTTAGACTGAAAGATTGCTTCCTGAAAGAGGCAATTATGTGGAGAATCTTCTGGAAACAAGCTTGAGCTTTAGACTGTATCGTCGCTCGGATCGCGCCTGATGATCGGAATGGTCCACGAATTGAAATGCGGGAGACCTTGTTTAAGACCTCCTACCCCTTTTCCGCTGCGGGATTTTTGGCTCGGCTTAGCAAATGCCAAAACTCTCTACCTCCTCTGTCGTCATTGTCGACTTAACCATTTCTTTTTGTTATGCTTTGAACGGATGCTGGGAGCTCAAGCTCTGCTCCTTTGAGGTCTCTATGCAACATCTTTCCTTCCACGTTCTTGTTCCTCGTCACCAACATCATCTAGAGTTTGGCCTTCCTCCGGTTGAACTGAGGTGGAAGTGTGGGAATCAGAGGCAAAAGTGAATCTGGGGGGCTAAGAAAATGGCGGCACTGTGAGGAGATCCGAATGTATTATGATGCGGAGACTCCAGTCTGACGTCAAGACTCGCGAACGTATCGTGCTCGTTCTGCATGGTCCGGATACGGAGGTCCCTGAGGGAGGCGTCGTCGGAGATCCCTGAGGGAGGCCTCGTTGGAGATGGAGACGCCATCACTAATATCGACCGTGGTGATCTTGGTGGCGGGAAGGGAGGATTGACTTTTTTTTTTCTCCTGCAGGAGAGAGAGCCCTCTTCATCCCCCCCTCAGTGTCTTGCCGACGCTCCCTTCCTTCAGTTTTCAATGTGCTTGCTTTCATCATGGTGTCTTGGTCCCTTTTCATCATTGTTCCTCTTTTATTATTGTGTTCTCCACTTACTCTCCTTTTACCCTCTTTTTTTTTGTCTAATTTTGGTGGAGAATGCTGGTGTCCTTTCGTGATGTTTTTCTTTAATCACCTCATCCCACCAGCTGATTCACAACAAAACTCCTTTAGCATATTCAAGGAATCTGTATGTATTTTCTGATCCAGCCGTTCAAGTTCAGTCAGGTTATTCCCGTTGTTCCGCTCGTGTTCCCATATTGCAATTTTCTTGACATCCTTGAGCTGTGGTATCTAGGATTTCAACTGGCTTTCCTCATTTGAAGTCGTTCAACTCTGCCAGTAGTGGAAGATAAAGCATGATCTTGACCGGCTCGATGTCGACAGCCCTCACGACGAGCTCGGAGATATCCCGATTCTCCCGTTTTCGCAGCTTCGTTGGGACTCTTCTTGGGCTGTTGGTCATCAACCGCTTGCTGAGCGAGGCCGCGGATAGCGATCCCTAGCTGATTGCCCGCGAGTAGGTTTGTCTTGCATGTCTTTCCTTTTTCTACTTTCTGACTCCCTTTTCTTTTTGCCACCCAACAGGTACATTTGGTTCCCTTGGTGCGTCGGTGATGATGGCTTTGGTGCCAATCACTTCGTCGGGTTGCAGCCTGGAGGGGTCATAGCAGCTTCACTTTTGCGCATGTCCCATACCTTTATCTCAACGTTTATTCCCCAGTGAAAACTTTATCTGACGCATCCCCAAAAGAAACAGCTGTGATTTGGTTATTTATTTGCAAACACTCGGATAACACCTCTCTGACATGTTAAAAAATATGATAGGTGATTCCAAGTTTGGCCTTCTGTATCTCTATTTCGATCTTCCTTCTCTCTAAAGACGTTAACCCCAGCATCGGTCAACATGGTGTACGAGAAATTTGTAGAATGCGTGCGTGTGTCTGGTCCCGCTGTAGCTCGGGAACACTTTCGGCCGACTAGACATGGATGAGAAACGCTCAGGGACTAGTGTCAATCGTCTTCGTGACAGAGCTTACGAAAACCCACGAGGAGCTCCACTTCTGCTTAGACACATTCATTTTCAAAAAATACACCACTCCAAACCCTTCACTCGGTCCGCTTAATTCACTTTGGAGAGTCACTTGCTCACTATGTTGTAGGGTAAAAATGCCAAGTTCAGTTCTTAGTTTGCTAGCTAACTCGCCTGATGAGGTCTAAACCCAATGGTAACAAGACTTTATTCAACCGGGCAGCCAAACCCTTCAGCAAAGAAATTGATGCTTCCAGTGAGCTCGTAGATAAACTGACTCATGGATCTTCTAAGGAAGAGGAGAAAGCAGCGCTGGTCTTGTACTCGTCGCCAATCAAAACTTCTCAGATGTTTCAAATTGAGGTTGAGAGAGAGATCTTCGGATGACAAATTGAATTCGAAAAAGGGAACACAACAACTGGAAACGCACTATCAGGCCATCAAAAAAGTTTGAAATATTAGAGGACAATGTCACGACTCTAGAAATGCGAAAATCGAAAATTACTGCGCTAAAATGAATTTTTTAAAATTTTTTTTTAATTATTTTGAAAACGAGATTATCAAAGTAATTCCTAATCTGAAGTCAACTTTTGTAGATTTTGTTTGGGAAAAATGAAGAGAAGATGAAAAGAAAAATACCGACTGTTTATTCATATTTTAGTGGCCTCACTTGCAATTTTATTTTCAAATATCCTCCTAATTTCTAAAAATATATATAATTCAAAAAATATAAAAAATTATTTTTTGGTCAAAATTGATTCCCTAAGCTTGGCCAAGGTCCCCAAAATTGATTTTTCAATTTTACAAATTTTTATAGATTTTGTATTAATTTTAAAAGAGAAAACATGATTAAAAATCAGGTGTCAACAGCTGCCCCTCTTTGAAAGGAAGCTCGGTAGAGGTTCATTTCAAAGACGATACGACACCTGAATCCTAATCGACTCAACACAAGGAGATAAAAAGAGTCGTGACAATTGATCTCCAATACCCCACATTGCAAGTTCTGATCCAGTTCCGGCTTAAGGAGGCTTCTATGAAGTGAGGGAGAGCTAGAGTGGAGAGGTTACCTGGCACTTACCTGCCTATCGTATGGCCGTTGCCTGACATGAA
Source organism: Psidium guajava (assembly GCA_016432845.1). Lineage (NCBI taxonomy): Eukaryota > Viridiplantae > Streptophyta > Magnoliopsida > Myrtales > Myrtaceae > Psidium > Psidium guajava. Next base: position 3,991,054 of record CM028224.1, read on the forward strand.
TGCACTTTGAATAGACAGCCAAATGTTTACTCAGATGATAATCCGAGGAGGATGAGCTCTGACCTGTATGGTAGGTCAACCCATGATAGAGTTCCTAGTGAAAGGAATCTATTGGCGATCTATCCTGTTTAGAGGATTCGCCTGCATTTTGACCCGTATGGTAGGTCAACCCATGATAGATTCCTAACGAAAGGATTCTACTTATTAAACTTTGATTGAAATTTGACCCGTATGGTAGGTCACCCCATGGTAGATTCCTAATGGAAGGATTCTGCTGATTGAAATTTGACCCGTATGGTAGGTCACCCCATGGTAGATTCCTAATGGAAGGATTCTACTGATTGAAATTTGACCCGTATGGTAGGCCACCCCATGGAAATGCCTGTAAGAAGGACTTTGATGCCTGTAAGAAGGACTTTTGGTTGCCTGTAAGAAGGACTTTGGTGCCTGTAAGAAGGACTTTTGGTTGCCTGTAAGAAGGACTTTTGGGTGCCTATAAGAAGGACTTTAAATGGACTATTCCGTATTGGGGTTTCCAATGGAGGGGTTCCAGAGATGGCATTTCGCCTAATTGGTGTCTGGTTTTCAGGACTTGAAGATGGACCTTGCAGTATTGGGGTTTCCAATGGAAGGTCTCCAGAGATAGCATTTCGCCTGAAGTTGAGGCCGTATTGCTTTCTTGCGCAGATGAGGTCTTTGAGAAATGAAGCTGTACCGCCTTCTGGTGCAGGTAAAGTCTTCGAAGATAGGAGGCCGTGCTGCATTTTTTGTGCAAGCGAGGCATGTTGAGATCAAGATCACGAGAGTTGGTCAATCATGATTTGATAAAGCTTGAGAACACGAGATTATATCAATCGTGAGCTGATGAAGACTTCATGAGCGCATGTTGATAATGAGTCGCCAGGGTTCAGAAGACTTACCTGGATCTTCTGAGTTAATGATCGAAGCATAGACAGACTGATTGTATCATGTCTGCTTGCTCACTGAATGACCTTATGTGCTGCAATAGATTTGAGCACCCAGACAATCATCAGAATTGGAAGGTTCAAGCTGAAGATATACTCACCTGAAAATGCTTGGCGAGTATTAGCCAACAGGGCTTGTTTGTTCAATAGCCCTTGGATGAATTTCGAGACCTCGGAGGGTAACTCGACTATCAGGAATGCACTACATATCAGACAGTGTCAGAGGTAACATGTGCAAGTATTTTCATCAATGAGTTCATCGGTTCATGCAAAACCATTCAGTTGAGTTTTTGCAATGCTCAAAACCGTATGTGTATGCTCATAATGTGGATCATGCATGACTACTCTGTCGAGTTTGCATTTCCAATTCTGTCCAGGGAGGTTATCATGTCATGAATACCTCGATTATAATCTGAATGGGGGACTTCAGTCCGAAAGGGCTTTCTCTCACTCTCGAGAAAGGCTGTTTATCCTGATTGCAGGATTTGAAAAGAAATCACTCAACCTTACCATCATCGCATTCAGCGAGGGTCTGAGTAATCTCGCAATTGATACGATCAAGCCGATCTGAAGGTCTTGATTAGGACCGTAATGTGGGCTGGGTCAAAGGCTTATCAAAGGGGACTCATTTCGAGTCAGGGCCATTGACAAAAAAGTCTTCATCATCTGCTCCGGGTTTACAAGTCAAGAACCCTGCAAAATGAGAGAGAAATAATCTTGCTCGAACTTCTTCGAGCGATGCTTAAAGTCATTCAAGTCTTACATTAACTCAAGTGCTCTAATCAAAAGAGACTTTCAAGGGTCGTAACGTAGGTCGGGATTTGAGTCTGAAAAACGAAGGGCTCATTTTGACTCAGAAAAATATATGAGAAGGGCTTGGTGTTGGTGATCATTGCAGTCTTGTCACCGATCTTTGACCTTCATGAATTCGTCTTCAATGAATACCACCATTGGTTGAGGGGTAGTAGTTCTTTTACACTTTGCAAACTGACTTCTTTGGGGATCCTTTTTCGGGAATTCAAAATGTATGTTCGAAGTCAGAAGTTCATTACAGATATATGGGTATTGGCCTTGCTTTTGATAGGCGCTTTGCTCTTTCTGCCCGAGATTCTTTAGAGTAGCCTTTGCTTTTCTTACTCTCGACTCCCTTTTGTTTGGAAGCAGGCCCATTTTCTTTAGGCTACACTTGTCTCTTTTTTTGTTGTTTAACAATCTTATGATTTTGAATTTTAGCAACAAGATGATTTTCAACAAATGATACTAGACATTATATGAAAGTCTAGCATATGAAATGGGCTGATTCGAGAATTCTCTATTGGCCCAATTTCTTCAATTCTGCTCTTTTGGGGGAAGGTGTCGTCGTTACCTTGAAATGAGCAAGGATCACCAACATGGGCTTGAGAAATGAATTTGCAGGCTCAATTGGGTTATGCAAAGGATGAGTGTGTAGGATAGAGAAAATAAATGCTCTTCGTCATCCTAAAGCACTTGAATTAAAATTCGAGTATCATGCAAAGAAACACTCAAAGATTGATGTTAGTCCAAGCAAGAGAATTTCTAACCATTTATCTCATGATATTGTTGGAATTACCTCCATTTAGCCCCGATATGGGGTGGTTCTTGACAGGGTTTACGAAATGAAACCGCCGCTCAAATGGGTTGTCAATGGGCACCTGTAGTGTTTAAGGTAGAGAAATAGATGCCTCCTTCCTTTCGACTATCGTACCTTTTGCGAAAAAACTCATTGCCTTGGAGAATACGGAACCTGTCTACCGCTCAACTCACTGTGGATTAAAATACAGGACGTATGTGGAAATGGTTTGCCTTTCATCGTCCTGTCATGCCCCATTCTGTACATTCGATGCATCGTGCACAGTTTATACTCTCCGCCAAAATTGTCAAATTAAACATGCAGAACAGTTATGCATGAACCATGAAATTGTGTAAACACCATGCAAATGTGGCAAAAATATGTGCAAGTATGTAAATTGCCCTTGGTTGTGTGGGCGGATCAAACAAATCGAGGAGTCTACTCCTTAAGTCGAGGAGTGGCTTATTTCATACTTTGCCCCTGCACAATGAAAGGCACGGGTGAAGGAGTCAAGTGAAGATTTGCAGCATTTGAGTTTCTCGAATATTGACAACGATCATGGTCGTCGGTCGAATGCCCCATCAATTTGCCCCAGTTTGATCAGACTGGATCTCTTCAGATAATCATAATTTTGCCACTTGGGGTTGTCTTTATTCAACATGTCAAATGTTAGTGTTAACATTTCCTGTCAAAAGAAAAGGAGACATGTTAGCTAGTATTGGAAGGGATAAATTGGAACGATACTGATTTACCCTTCATCTTGAATGTTTTACGGGAGTCTCTTATCAGCTTCACTGGATCGAGTTTGTCTCCAGTTTTCGATGGACATCTTATCATTTGGGCCAAGGCTTGGGGATCGAACTTGGATTGTTTCGGACCACTACCACTTCCATGCCATCAGGCCCATTGGACCTTAGGCGTCCATGGAAGTTCTCTTTTAAGGGTCGATCTCTGAGATGACATGGTATTGCATCGGGTAATTTTACGCCATGGTTCTTTTCAAGGCAATTTATAATCCCTGTTAAGAATGGAAGAAAGTAATTCAGAATTAGAGACGATCATGGGTAAATTGGAACGATACTAAATTACCCTTCTCTTCCTTATTTGCAGCCGCCCGTGCAGTAGTAATGTCCTCGGATTGATTTGCTTCCAGTTTCGTTTAACAAGAGGACTTCACATTTGGATATGATTGTATTCTTGGGGCCGTTGGCGAATTCCTGAAAATGCAGAGGGTTCAATTTAAAACTGGAGCAATTCGAGGGTAAATTGAAACGATATGGAGTTACCCTTCAGGTTTACGCGGACTACTTTTACTCGCCATTAACTTTTCGAGTTAGGTGCGGTAACGGTTCCGAGCACTTAATGGGGGAAAAGGGAAATGATTACTCTTTGCTTTTGCATTAATTCGAGACATTCATAAAAGCAGAAAACATCCCATGCAAGATAAAGCGTATGCATCTATTCAGGATTGATTTTCCTTCCTTTGTAGGCTCTCCAGTGGTCAGTTGGCTTCATTCTGGACCAGGTATGCATCGGCTATGTTGAAGGACCCGTGATCTCAGCTTCGAAATACAGACTCCCTGTGCATATTACAATCCCCGTGCTTCATTAACATTAAACTGGTTGATCATGGCGGTGAGTTCATCGTCAATGCCACTTGCCTGGTGGTGATACATCTCCCCTTCCCCGGGAGGTATTGATGCTGATCCAGTAGCATTAGTCTTTTTGTACCTTGCTCCAACAGAACTCGATTCTGTTATAAACTGGTCTAACTCGCTTCTCAAACACGCATTTTCAATCCTCAGATCATGCATTTCATCGAAGGCGAGGAGGAGGCTGTTGCAGTTAGGGTAGGTGGCGGAGTCAAAAGCCTCTTTATACATCTTGTTTTCCGCTCGGAGGTTTTCATTTTCAACTCTTAGAAACTCGACCTCGTTGTGCTCATGACGAGTCTTCATTCGGGTTCGCCTATTTTGAAACCAGAACTTGATTTGCGAAGGTTCAAGTCCTAGCTCTTGACTCAGTTGCATTTTCTGTTTGCCGTCTGGCATAGGGTATGTTCTGAAGAAATCCTCAAGCCTTTGTACTTGCTCCTTAGTATGGCGACGGTAACGCTTCTTTTGACCCTTACCGTTGTTGTCCTTATCTTTACTGAGATCTTGGACGTCGTTGGTGGAAGGGCCAGGCTTCATGAGCTCGATCCCAAACATGGCTTCGAACTCTTCCTCTCCCATATTCAGCAAGCAACGATAGCTTTTGGAAGTATTGGGTTGAGACATCTTCGATTTAGTCGATGATTTCTCAAGGTTTACTATATCTTTCTGTATTTTCACTCTCTCTGAACCGTGTATGCTTTAAAACTCTCTTCAACGTATGAATAAAGATTATCAGGAGGATGTCTCTTTTAAAATTTGGCGTCGGCTTAGCATATGTATCGCTTCTCCCGAGAGTTCTGTCTTTCTCAACCTTTCCTGCATGTTTCTTGCTTGGCTCGTCTTTTCTCATCTCTTCATAGTGGTAAGGTCCCTATCAACGTCTCTACCGTCGATTTACTGGCGTGTTCTCCTATAAAAACGAATCCCATTTTCCTTGTCTCCCACCCAAGTCACCTTTCTTTCTTCTTTTTCAAAGTTGTGTCATCCCGTCAAACTTTTGGCAGAGATATCGGATTTGCTTGGCTCGAGATTGGAGACGAGTAGTGGAATGGTAGACAGGAAAATCTGGCCAGTAGAGACTTTCACTGCAAAAATGAAAGGGAATACGGCAGTATATGTTCTTCATATTCTAGAAAAATTGGAACGATACTGTTTTACCCTTGTATGTACTTCCATTGAATTTTGAATTGAGGAAGTTCCTTCATTTGAATTGGATTGGATTGTATGTCCCGAGTTACCCTTCACTTTGAGCTTGCCACATAAGTTCTTTGCTTAGTTGGGCCTTGTTTTCTTTCGGGTTGCTTTGGACCATCATCATTTTTTATGCCATCGGGTCCGTGGACTGGAGGGCTCCTTTAATTTAAAGGTTACCTTCAAGACAAATGAGTCCTGTCGCATTCCATTGGGTCATTCATTTTGCGACACTCTTGAGGCAATTTGCAATCCCCTGGATGAGAATGGAACAAATCCAATTTAGCATTTTGCGATGATTGAGGGTAAATTGGAACGATACTCAATTACCCGTCTTCGAGCTCGCTTGGGCTTTTCACTTGAAATTTCCCTACGTGAGGCCATTCAACATTTCTCATTATGGCAGTCAGCGACGTTGCCACAAATTGATCCGCCCTAAGTCTAGCATAAAAAGGGATTCACGCATTCGACGGGATAAAAACAAATTACCCCATGCCCCTGAATTAAATCTAGACACCTAGAAAGCTGGAAATATCACACGCAGGGGAATTAAGCATGAAGTGAAAGGTGCACTTGTTCAAGGTCAGTTCTGCCTCTCCTGCGGCTCTTCGATAATCAGCTAGTCTCATGCTGGTTCAGGCATGGATGACCGATGTTTGAGTGTCCCTAATCACTGGCTTCCGACCATGGCTTCGGATGTCTGTCAACCTTAAACTGGTTGACCAGGGCAGTAAGCTCATCATCTGGGTAATCTCTTGAACCTTCCGGCAACTGATGCTCGAATTGGGCATTATTGTTGGCAAATGCTGGCGGTAGATTTCTCATTCTGTCCTCGCCATGAGCAATTTGACTTCTCGAGCTGAAGTCTTCATCATTACTCTAGAAAGTGTGGGGATCACAAACTGTCCTGCTGCCAAGAACTCCTTCCATTCGAGGATTAGAGAAGTGGAAGTGCTCAGGATAATTTCTTGTCTGATTCACTGGCTGCGCAGGCGCGCTGATCATGGGATGAATTCTAGTCACGGGTTGGTGCTCAGACCAAGGAGTTTGAATACACTGCCCCTGCGGTCTATATTTTTGAAGAGCATTAGGGTGATTCTGGGGGATACTTTGATTAACGCCTGGAGGATTGATGGCACGGCTACTGGCTTGGTTGATGGTGGGAAGTGGCTCGCCCCATGCTAACCTGCGGAACTTATGGTGGCGAGGAGACTCGACATTCAGGCTTGGATCAGTCCCGCCTTGGTTTTCTTGATTCTGAGCTGCATTTTGTTCTCTCACCCTTTTTCTATACTTCTGAAGATGACTCGAAACATTTGCTTTAGTGAGTCCCTCTACGTTCATAATTTCCAGTATATGTTGCGGCCGTGCCGAATCGATTCCTACCTGCTGAACTGCATTAACAAACATATGATGCAGCTCGGGAGACCAACTCATCTTCTTTCTCCAGTTGCTTGGAACAAAATTGAAGGCTTGATGCTTGTTCTCATGGTCGTGCAGTTGCTTCCTTACCACGTGCTGCCATATGTTTTGAAGCATCTGAACTCTAACTGGTTTCGTTATGATGTCTTGGGCCCCATTTAAGACAGCCTTCATTATGGCTTGCTGATCATCGCTTGCAGATATCACGAGGACTGGCATGTTTAATTTAGAATTCATGACTTCCAAGAGAGTGAAAACATCCATGTCAATCCCTACCATGGCGGTGAGGACGATATCAAACTGGTCACCACTCCTCCTTAATATCTCTAAGGCCTCTGTCGCCTTTGCTTGAGCTACAACCTTATACCGGCATTTTCTTAATACAGTAACAAGGATTGACAGAGAGACTGGATTACCGTCAATGGCTATGACCAGTAGACCCTCAGGGTAAGGAACTTCATCAGCTTCGACCAGGGTTGAACATGCGCCTGTTTCCCTAATGCTCGACATATTTCTGGATCTAGGACTGCCGATCCGAGATCGCCTCAGGATGTCTTCTCGGACTTGAGGGATCACGGGATCGTTGATGGCTTCTCGTAACAGGCTTTGAAAGCCAATGCTTTGATGGTGAAGATTTTGAATTCCTCTCCCACGAGAACTCCTTCCTCTCTATCTTTCTCCTGCGAGTTCGTGCAGATGAACCCTCACTATCAAATGAGGACAAATTCTCTCTCTGGCAATAGCAACGACTTCCCCATTCACGGGCAGTGCTATTAGATTTACCGAGGGAAAAATCTGACATTCAGCTTTTGATTAAAGGGGAAATCCTCGTTTATCGCTTAGTTTGTCTTCTTCTTTCTTTTCGCAGTAGAGGGCCCCTGTCGAGATTTCCACCGTCGATTTACTGGCGGGTCCTCCAATGAAGATGAGTAATATCTCTCTTTCTGCCGAAAATTTCTTTGTCCCCCACTCAGCTCGTCTTTTCATTCTTTCTTTTTTTTCAAAGCGGTGGAGTCCCGTCCAGCTTTTCCACAGAGACGTCAGGTTTGTTCGGCTCGAGGTTGCCACTTGACTGGAATTTGAGCCACCGGGGGTGTTGCCGACAGAGAATGGTAGATAGGAATACCTATAAGGACTGCCCTTGTGAAATCAGTATTTAAATTGAAGCAGATTACCATCTTCGCATTCCGCTCATCTGCCTTACCTCTCTCCCCCTTTCTTTTGTATTCTGCTTTCAAAAATGGCCAATTCTCCTAACCACACCTTATCCGCCGAAGTCCTGGCTGGGTGGGAGAGACTCTACAATCTTCTTGGTAGAGGTTACGCTCATGTAGCCAAAAACTCTGCCGTTGAGGCTGAAATCCTCGGTTTATTCAGGACCGTGGACGCTGCTTCTGTTGAGGGTACCCAACTAGGGAAGGAGTATTGGAACTTCTCGACCGTCTTCATCAATTTTCTGGCTGCCTATAACCGCGCTTATGAGACGGTCCTTGTGACCGCCGTCGTGAAAGCTCGTTACCGAGACCGGCACGAGCGTCTGGCAACAGTCACATTTGTGGCTGATAATCACAAAAAGGCCCTCAAGTTTGCCAACGATCAGCTTTCGTGGCTGGTTCGTGAGAGGGGAAAGTTGGTGGACCGTCTGGCCTTGGTCCGAACTTACGCCGAACAGGAGCCAGGTAATATTGTGATGAGGTGCAAATGCGGTTGGCTGCAGGAGAGACTTGATGACATTACGGCAGACATTGCCTTCGAGAGGGCGGCGATTCCGGACCTGGAGTTTGCCGTTGAGCATTACGAGGCCACTATGGCCCAGGTTAAAGAGAAGTGCGATCGCCTCTTCTTTAGGCTGCGGAGCTTGATCCCGAGAACGCCCGGTGCATCCAGAGCATCAACTTCATGGAGAGCCAGCTGAGCTCCTTTGTGATGGTTATCAGGGCCCAGTTTGGCTTTACTTTTCCTCCCCAGTGAGCTATTGTAATACTTTTTTATGGAATGAAAGAAAAGCTTCACGTGTTTGTGTTTTATTCTTCCTGTCATCTTTTTTTTTTTGCATAGCATGATAGAACATACGGGCCGCCATGGTTCAAAGCAAACTTCCCTCCTGGAAGAGGGACTACTAGTAACAACCTTCGTAGGGCAAGGTCATTCGCTTCTGCTGGATCTAATCGGCCTCCATCAACTGTCTCTCTGAAAGAATACGTAGCGAGCGTATCTCTACCTCAACTGGTAGGTCTGCCTCAATTTTACTCATCTTAACAGATGGTGGCCACGAGATGATGACATACAGTCTATCAGACAAGGACAAGACCCCATTACTTCCCTCTGATGATGATATCAAGGATATGGAGGAAGGATTCGGTGGTGGGCCCCACTAGCCGCATTGAGACCCATGACCTGGTCACGTGAATTATGATAACTCGGTCAGTGCACCAATAAATGAATTAGGCCAGCTGTTGCGTGCCCTTACTTTGCTCATGCTTGTCTCTTTCGGCGCCCACTTAGATGTGTCAGTTGCCTGTAGCATTGGGGGAAATGTCTGTGGGCCATGCTCAATAATAATTCTCCGATCCTCCAAAAGTCTCCACGTGATTCGAACCCGAGAAAGTTTAAAAGGCGCTGGATTTGGCTAGAAAGACGTTGCGGGGTTGGATCAACGTAATTGCCACTTAGATTCTGATTACGAAATCTATACTCTTTAGAGGTACAAGAACCTTCAAATACATTAAAATGCCCCTAATTCCTGATCTGATACATTTACGGCCCCGTCAAAATACAAAGCTCGTACGTGCCCACCAATTGCCCACCAATTGACACGTTTGACTCTAGGAAGATTGATTTCCTCACTTGCCCCTTGGGTCATGAGCTAAGACATCAACAATTATCCGTCCTTTCGTATACCTCGAGGTTATTCCCGGTATAATGCTGAACCCGATTTTGCTCCTACCTGGGGTACCTGTGATTCCCCTGTAAAAGAAAAGGACGTAATGAGTATGTGATTCAAGATGGGTCGGCCCATGATTCCTACATTAGTCCAATTTTATTTTTGCAAAATTAGAGAAACTTTTCTTAGAAAAACATGGGTGAATTTCTCAAAAAGAATTTTCTTGCAAATTTTTACAATTCGAAAAATGTGATAAATTCCTTTGATATTTACCAAATTTCTCGAAAGAATTTCCTTTTTATCAAAATGAATCCTCAAGTTAAATTTGTTGAGAAAATCTTGGGTCCATTGAATTATTAAGAAAAAATGTGACAAAATATTTCATTGGTCGACAAAATTTCCTTAAGGAATTTTTCCGCATTTATTATTTCAAAAATGGGATATCAATTGGATTTTTATTTTCCTTTGAAAAAATGACCATGACGTTTAGTTCGAAATTTAACCGACATCTAACATGGACCGACCAAAAATAAATGCAAGGTAAAGTTAGAGGTCTTACTTTCATCGTGAAAAATACCATGTAGGTCACATAGACATGCACATGAATCGTGAGTTTAAATCTTAGCCTATCTATTCTAAAGGCTGACAAATTGAAGCGAAAGACTTACGGCAAGGCGACAATCTCGTGCACATAATCAAGATTAGCCGTGATCCTCTACGACGTAATCAGGATTAGCCGGGCCTTCTCACTTCGGCTGCTCGAGCTAAAAATTAAAACCACTGCTTTGGTAATCTTACCAAGCATGAGGCCTAACTTTTAAACTCATTTTTGAAAAGAAGTTCGGGATTGAATCTGGGCTAACTTTCGACGTGATCTCACGCCGAACGCTAAAACCAAATCATAATACCATCCTAAAACTAGTGGCCCAGGTCCGACCACAGGACGTGTGTGATGTAGTGCTAAAATAATTTAACATGCACAACAGTTAAATTCAAACAGCGCTTCGATAATGTGCAGAATTTAAACAACAATTCCAACACCAATCTGCAAAACAAAGGGTTAGTCAAACACTCCACCCCTTATAACTCCCATCTGCAAGACCATTTAACACCTAAAGATCAGAATCCAACCAAGTCAAACCAAATGAATTTTCATGAAATTTTCTGGCCTAAGTCCTCTATATTCTTAAATTTTTCAAAAATTAAGAACAAGTCCACAGCGGAGTCGCCAAGCTGTCGCGACCCGAAAAATGATAGGTTTCCAGGCGAACGGATTATTAGATTAATTAGATAGATTAACCTAACGCGGACCCTCCCAAGCCCTACCGAATCGCGACTTTGGGTTTGTTTAGATGATTTTTAATTTTGGAGTCGCCACTAATCGTTCTTGGTAGGTCGATTAGAAACCTAAATAAATTAGCGGGAGAACTAATTTATTTCTGCGAACCAGAGAAAATGAGTTCGGGGACTTGGTTACGCTAGATTATTCTAACGCCCTTTCGGTACCATTGCATGAAAATTCATTTGGGGTGATTTGAAAAGAAGGGTAAATTGGTCATTTTTCAAGGCTCGGGAAGTGGAAATAGGTCAAACCAGTTGATTCTGATCATTCCTTAATTCCCACAATTTCTAAGAATTTTTTTGAAATTTTCTGATTTTCTGGAGACAATTTACCCATAAGGGGCAAAATTGTCATTTTGAAAAGACCAGGGAGGAAAATCATCCAAAAATAAGATTGGCTAGTCAAAATAGCCCGTTTTCTAATTTTTCAGGTTTTTGAGGATCTTTTGGAATTTTTCAGAATTCTCTTTTTAATAATGATTTTTTTAAATTAATTAATTAATTTTTTTAATTTATTTTTTTTAATTTTAATTTTTAATTTTTAATTTTTAATTTTTTGCTTCTAAAGAACATTTGTTCTAAGCTTCGTGCTTCCAGGCCCGAGAATATGGGTTGAGTCTTTTCAAAGCAATGATCCTGGTTCAAGACGATCTAAGACGAGAATCTATTGGTTCGAATAGTAATGACCGCTCTAATTGCACCCACACACTCTGGTCTATCAAATCTCTAGTCATAATGTGTGAACTTCGGGCCAAAACCCGACCTAGGTCTAGCCTAACTAACGCTGGCCAGGACCACATTCCGGCAAAATTTCGCCCTAGCCATTCCTAACGAGATTAAACCAGTCTTAGCTACAAAACTACATCGCGGGCAGTTAGGGAAACTTACCTGGGGCCTGAGAGGTCTCAGTTTCGCCTGAAATGAGTGTAAGAGTCACCTTCAGCTTCAGTTTTTCCTCGGATAATTCCTTTCGGCCCATTTCCCTTAGACGCTGAGATTCTTCATCGGTGGAGTTCCCCGCAAGTATGGGAGCTGGTATTCCTCTTCAAGAAGTTGAGGGCACTGACGAAGTTGGGTTGTGAAATGGGGTGGCTGAACCCGCGAGAGTTGTTGTCCATTCGTGTCCATTATGGGCCTGCAATAGACGACCTTGAGCTCCCGCTTCTTAACGGACGTCTCGAGGTCTGCAGGTAAACCTCGATGATCTTCCCCATCATTGGTGTTCTCGTGGCTCCATTCTTCACTATAATGAGAATGCCTTCTTCTCCTTTAGCTGCGAAATCGCCCATCACCGAGCCCTCGGCATTCGTATCCAAAGTCGGCGCCTCGTCATTAAACCCGCTTGCTTCGCTGAAATCGAGAGACCGGTAGGAGATGGATCTGTTATCCCAACTCAAGGGAGCTTTGGGGCAGACAAGGGAGCATAGACGAGTAGGTGACGAAGTAGGGCTTTTAGACGGGATCGCCGGAGAGGTTCCGAGCTAATGCAAGCTCTGCTTAGACTTAGGAAGGACTGACTTCTTGGTGAGCGTTCCTGAAGATCAGCGTGGTAGGGCAAAGGAAAATGGCTTAGTTGATATGCAGCTTCCCGGGATCAACTGGAATGAAAATGACCCGCCATCACCAAATGAGTCTCCGCCAAGTATTCCTCCCCCGTTTCCTTAGTCACCGTACATTTTTTTTTTCGGCAGACTTATTCTTTGCCCCATTTGGCGAGTTAACGTGTGAAGCCATGCTCATGCACGACTGCATTAATGGTCTCTCTACTTCTCTTCAACTCCGTTAACCCAGAATTGGTAACGGTGACAGACGGCGATGGACTAGCAGCTCGGGGCAAACGGGGACAGGACAAAGCTGTAGAATGGTGATGATCTTCGAAGCTCACCGAGGGCAGTAAGGGCGATAACGGTGAGGCCAAGATAGTGTCGGGCAGCGACGACAAACCATGCAGAGCTCGGCGTGGAGATGGACATCAAGTTGCTTCATCAGTAACTATTGTAACATGGGATTTGCCGTTGAACCGGCCCAACGCTGTCACCGTTTGCTGCCACCAAAGGAAATGGAGATCCAGTAGCCGAGCATGAGGTGGTGATTTCACTTTCTCTCTTTTTTTTTTCTTTTCAACCGTCGTCAAAACCATCTCCTCTCCTTTTTACGATGCCACTTTCAACCCCACGTTAACCTTTGGCTCTTTCAACTCCACGTTAACCATTTGTGACAATATGGTTGGCCTCAAAGTCTTCATCTTGTTGAGATTCGCTTTTTCACTTCTCAGTGCTGTGGCCAAATAATCCCAAAACAGCGTTGACACGGCTTTAATCGCCGTTGGCACCGGTTTATAATACGTGAACCATAAGCAGAAAGAGCAACTTGTACATGCAGGACCTACTGGACTCCAGTGTAATGCATGGGAAGGTCATGAACGATCTCATGCTCTCTCCACATCTCCTAACTCGAGTAGACTTTTAACGCAGATCAGTGGGTGGTGTTGAATCAGGGATAGCCATTCAACAAGAATGAGGGTTGGGTTTCAATGGAGGTACGACTAGAGCAGGTTCGTAAGGGATTATGCAGATCAAAGTGATGGTGATTGGCGACTATGAATCATGCAAGCAAGACGTGAACTGAATGTAAGTGACGTCTGTGGGAAAGGGTTTGATGCCGATGACGGTGGTTGAAGAAAGAGTGAGGCTGTGTGACTTTAAAGGAACACGAGCTGAAGAATCGACGTGGATTCTACCGTGCATGCTTTTCTTAGAGGTCCCTGGCGGTGTAGGTGGTCACGAGGAGGCCGAGGACCGGATGCGGTAGTTGTGAAAGGAAAGGACCAGGTGGATCGAGCTTAAGCCGGGCAAGTTGGAAGCCGGCATCTTGAGATGAATCCCCAGCATCTTCTTCCTCTTGGCTGCAGCTTTGAACTCTTCGCACCGAGTTAATGGAACCTCGAAGACCACTTCCTGTGTGGCCATTGTCTCAGGAAAGACTCTTGAAAACGTGAAGTTTGGGAACATTCGAATCCCAAAGGTGTCAACGCTTGGGCCCTCATGGTGACCCTCCACCAGGATTCAAAGAAGATCCAGAGCCGATGTCGTTCATGAGTTCACTAGTGACGAGAGCACCAGCGGGAGCAGAGAAACCATCAACGATGGTTCCTCTATGAGTCCCACGAAAACATCCCCCATCCCATTTTTCATATTTTTCTTCCTTTATTAACGCCCATTTTTCGGTCACTTTTACTCATTGATGCTGTTGGAGAAATCAGGCCAGTACTTTCTTGCATGACAGGAATGATAGCCTCATAATGAAGAGTCGCATATCTTTGCAGCATGGTATAGCTCGAACGCATCTCTAGTGGACGATGAGCAAACATCTTTCTGAGTATTAAGCAAAGGAAGTTCAGAGCTACCTTGGAGTATGAAGTAAATTCGGCCCGGACGAACCAGCTAATCGATTGGATTGCCAGACATTCGACGCCTATCTTCGATATGGATGGAACAAGCTGGAGTAATGGACTAATGATGAATTTACTAAGGCTCGACACTTTGCTTTTGATTCATCAGTTGAAGGGGGTTCAAGCAGTGGTGCCAACGGGGTTCAGAGACCTTAGTTTTATCATTGGAATGAATTGACATCCTCCGGTCATCGACTCTGGAGATGGGGTATCTGCACTTCCCTGTCCGAACTACTGACTCCACCAAGGTCCGAAATGCAGAGGAACGGGCAGGGGTTCAAGTAGCAATGTCCACAACCTCCTCATTCGACACCATCTCCCAACCCCCATTAAAAATTCGAGCCATTGCGAACCCGGAGGAGTCATTATTTGATAACCAGGCATGAGTAACTTCTGTTTCATCTGGAAGTATGGAGAGACGGCAATGATGGGCTCTTCTCCATCCTCGGCTCTCCTCTTCCTCTTCTTCTCCGTTGGATCTCCCTCAGAAGTTTGTGATTTGGGAAGAAGGAACGAGGATCCCCTCTCACTTCCCGGAGAACCCCCGTCAACTAGGCCAAGACCCGATAGTTAAAACTTCCTGTGCATAGCCAAAGTCTCGAAGTTGACCGGATCCTCCAAGAAGAACTTCAACTCCAACACTGTCTTTGCCGAACTGAACCGAACAACTGGTATCCTCGTCATGCCATCCCTTAGCAAGATGCTCGTACCGCCGACTCAATCACTCCCTCAACTCGGTCTCGCTGTCCTCCCCTTCGTCGCCGTTGCCGATGCCATGCCAAAGATCAATTTCGCCGCTTCGACGAGCAAGCCCAAGAAGCCGTTGCTGTTCGATGGCTTCATCTCACTTGCGCGATCTTCGTCGTTCTTTTCAAGACTCTGAACTTGCACATTTGTGATCTCTGAAACAGCGTTTTCATCACCATTTTCTTCTTCCTCTTCTTCTTTGTCGCCGAACGATACACTACACCGTCGAAGGTTCGGATGGATGCCTATACCCCTGTTCGAGAGTTTTTTTTTTTAGACTGAAAGATTGGTTCCCGAAAGAGGCAATTATGTGGAGAATCTTCTGGAAACAAGCTTGAGCTTTAGACTGTATCGTCGCTCGGATCGCGCCTGATGATCGGAATGGTCCACGAATTGAAATGCGAGAGACCTTGTTTAAGACCTCCTACCCCTTTTCCGCTGCGGGATTTTTGGCTCGGCTTAGCAAATGCCAAAACTCTCTACCTCCTCTGTCGTCATTGTTGACTTAACCATTTCTTTTTGTTATGCTTTGAACGGATGCTGGGAGCTCAAGCTCTGCTCCTTTGAGGTCTCTATACAACATCTTTCCTTCCACGTTCTTGTTCCTCGTCACCAACATCATCTAGAGTTTGGCCTTCCTCCGGTTGAACTGAGGTGGAAGTGTGGGAATCAGAGGCAAAAGTGAATCTGGGGGGCTAAGAAAATGGCGGCACAGTGAGGAGATTCGAATGTATTATGATGCGGAGACTCCAGTCTGACGTCAAGACTCGCGAACGTATCGTGCTCGTTCTGCATGGTCCGGATACGGAGGTCCCTGAGGGAGGCGTCGTCGGAGATCCCTGAGGGAGGCCTCGTTGGAGATGGAGACGCCATCACTAATATCGACCGTGGTGATCTTGGTGGCGGGAAGGGAGGATTGACTTTTTTTTTTCTCCTGCAAGAGAGAGAGCCCTCTTCATCCCCCCCTCAGTGTCTTGCCGACGCTCCCTTCCTTCATCTTTCAATGTGCTTGCTTTCATCATGGTGTCTTGGTCCCTTTTCATCATTGTTCCTCTTTTATTATTGTGTTCTCCACTTACTCTCCTTTTACCCTCTTTTTTTTGTCTAATTTTGGTGGAGAATGCTGGTGTCCTTTCGTGATGTTTTTCTTTAATTAACTCATCCCACCAGCTGATTCACAACAAAACTCCTTTAGCATATTCAAGGAATCTGTATGTATTTTCTGATCCAGCCGTTCAAGTTCAGTCAGGTTATTCCCGTTGTTCCGCTCGTGTTCCCATATTGCAATTTTCTTGACATCCTTGAGCTGTGGTATCTAGGATTTCAACTGGCTTTCCTCATTTGAAGTCGTTCAACTCTGCCAGTAGTGGAAGATAAAGCATGATCTTGACCGGCTCGATGTCGACAGCCCTCACGACGAGCTCGGAGATATCCCGATTCTCCCGTTTTCGCAGCTTCGTTGGGACTCTTCTTGGGCTGTTGGTCATCAACCGCTTGCTGAGCGAGGCCGCGGATAGCGATCCCTAGCTGATTGCCCGCGAGTAGGTTTGTCTTGCATGTCTTTCCTTTTTCTACTTTCTGACTCCCTTTTCTTTTTTCCACCCAACAGCTACATTTGGTTCCCTTGGTGCGTCGGTGATGATGGCTTTGGTGCCAATCACTTCGTCGGGTTGCAGCCTGGAGGGGTCATAGCAGCTTCACTTTTGCGCATGTCCCATACCTTTATCTTAACGTTTATTCCCCAGTGAAAACTTTATCTGACGCATCCCCAAAAGAAACAGCTGTGATTTGGTTATTTATTTGCAAACACTCGGATAACACCTCTCTGACATGTTAAAAAATATGATAGGTGATTCCAAGTTTGGCCTTCTGTATCTCTATTTCGATCTTCCTTCTCTCTAAAGACGTTAACCCCAGCATCGGTCAACATGGTGTACGAGAAATTTGTAGAATGCGTGCGTGTGTCTGGTCCCGCTGTAGCTCGGGAACACTTTCGGCCGACTAGACATGGATGAGAAACGCTCAGGGACTAGTGTCAATCGTCTTCGTGACAGAGCTTACGAAAACCCACGAGGAGCTCCACTTCTGCTTAGACACATTCATTTTCAAAAAATACACCACTCCAAACCCTTCACTCGGTCCGCTTAATTCACTTTGGAGAGTCACTTGCTCATTATGTTGTAGGGTAAAAATGCCAAGTTCAGTTCTTAGTTTGCTAGCTAACTCGCCTGATGAGGTCTAAACCCAATGGTAACAAGACTTTATTCAACCGGGCAGCCAAACCCTTCAGCAAAGAAATTGATGCTTCCAGTGAGCTCGTAGATAAACTGACTCATGGATCTTCTATGGAAGAGGAGAAAGCAGCGCTGGTCTTGTACTCGTCGCCAATCAAAACTTCTCCGATGTTTCAAATTGAGGTTGAGAGAGAGATCTTCGGATGACAAATTGAATTCGAAAAAGCGAACACAACAACTGGAAACGCACTATCAGGCCATCAAAAAAGTTTGAAATATTAGAGGACAATGTCACGACTCTAGAAATGCGAAAATCGAAAATTACTGCGCTAAAATGAATTTTTTTAAAATTTTTTTTTATTATTTTGAAAACGAGATTATCAAAGTAATTCCTAATCTGAAGTCAACTTTTGTAGATTTTGTTTGGGAAAAATGAAGAGAAGATGAAAAGAAAAATACCGACTATTTATTCATATTTTAGTGGCCTCACTTGCAATTTTATTTTCAAATATCCTCCTAATTTCTAAAAATATATATAATTCAAAAAATATGAAAAATTATTTTTTGGTCAAAATTGATTCCCTAAGCTTGGTCAAGGTCCCCAAAATTGATTTTTCAATTTTACAAATTTTTATAGATTTTGTATTAATTTTAAAAGAGAAAACATGATTAAAAATCAGGTGTCAACATACGAGGGAAGAGGCCTTCAAGCAATTTCGGCCACCGAAATGCCGGTCAAAAAGAAGGAAATGAGGGAGCACTAAAGAGTCAAAAGTGAGCAAACGTGGGGGACAAAAATTCTTTTTCAGTGCTTTCGGTGGTTAGCTTTATAGCCTCTCAAGTGCGACTCTCTTGAAGACTTTCAGGTGGTAGTCCCTCCGAAACGCTCTTCTTCTTGCTTGCCAGCCGAAACTCTGCATGACTCACTATCTTGTTCTCTCCTATGAGCTTCACAATAACATGGAAGTTGATCGGCCGCACAAAGCCTACCCCGCTGAGCTCGCCCTGTCCCATTCTCTTGATTATGTTGCATTTTCTTTGCACCAGATTACACCCGACACCCAGCACTTGTCCTCAAATGAATTGGCAAAACATAATCTTGGAGAAGATTGTCCTATCTTTGAGAACTTGTTCGAGTTTTGTCAGATTTATGCTGGTGGCACGATAGATATTGCAAGAAGACTAAATAATCAAATCTTTGACATAACTCTTAACTGGGCTGGAGGATTACATCATGCCAAAAAGTGCGGAGCATCTGGATTCTCATATATAAATAACCTCGTTTGGGGAATATTAGAGCTGCTGAAATATCATGCACGTGTTTTGTATATTGGCATAGATGTGCACCGTGGTGATGGTGTAGAAGAAGCCTTCTACTTCACCGACAGGTCAGAGGAGCATCTTGAACTTTGGCCATTCAAGTTCATGATGTTTCTGCAATTTTCTTCCCATCATCATGAAAATTAAAGAAAGGAAACCGGGGAAAGAAACCATAATATTGGTGAGATGAAAAAGGAAGGAACATATGATGTCTCAAATAAAACGCTTGGTGAGGAACCTGCTGACGTGCAAGAACCATTTGAGAAAGAGGGTGATCAACCGAGTCAAGAAATTGCCCAACCTGCTGACAAGGAAAGATTGCTATCCAAAGTCAAAGGAGATGAACTGCCGGTCCAAACGGAAGTTAGTTGCATTCCAAGCAACTGGGATGAAGAGCAGCTGGCGTGAAGCTACTGTCCAAGAGGTTAGCTGCTGACCAAACTTCCAAGGAGAGCTTTTGGTCCAAGTTAGCTACTGTTAAGGTAGGTAGCTGCTGTCCAGAAGTTGCTGACAACGTGAATTCTAGTTGCTGAAGGAGCTGTTGTCCAAGTTAGCTGCACTCCCAAAATCAGCTGCTGAGGAAGGGAACTTCATTCCAAAAAAATATTAGCTACTGTCCAAACATAAGAGAGGAATGTCAGCTGGGAGGAAAGTCAGGTGGAAGGGGCTGAGAATCCAATGAGAAGTCACGTTTGATATAGGGAGAGCCGGGCATTCAAGAAAAGGAGGGGGGAGAGGGCCAAAAAAAAAAAGAGGAAAAAGAGAGAAGAGGAGAGTGAGGCCGAGAGCTTTCGAGCTTTGTCCACGGTGATTCCATCGTTGGATCGGGCTGATTTTTGGATATGTCGTAGCTGACGTCGAGACGATTCCAACGGTACTAAGATCACCCAAATCGAACAAGATCTCACCGTTGAATATTTCCCAGAACGTGGAAAGGTTCGTGATGAAGGGTAAATCGGTTTGATTCTAATACCTAGCTTATTAACCATTATGTGAAGATAGATTCTAGCCTAAACATGTGGTGAATCAGAGGCATTGACTTGCTTCATATTTCTGTTGAACATGATATTGCTAAGTGTTTGTGCATGCATATGGGTATTGGATGACGTTGTGTGCATTTTGACACGTTTTTGCTCTCGGGTCAGACTGTGCAATATTTTTGTAATGTGTATTTTAGGATGAAAACGTGGTTATTTCATGGAATGATGTTCTAGAGATACATAGAGCACATCCCAAGCTTCGATTTGATATATTATGGCATGAAAACGGACATCGTTTACTATGTCAAAAGGATCCCGTAGTTTGGAGCTTGAATCTGTGAATGTTTGGAGTTGAATCTGAGATTGAGTTTTCTGATCCGACCTTTGATGCTTCTTAATTTTCCACGATTTTTTCTAGATTCGATTTCAGAAAAACTTCTGCATGAAAGTCATTCACAACATCTTGATGCATAATATACAAAAAATCCAAAAATATTCGTGCATGTTTCATATGTTTAGTGTATTTAAAGTAATTGCGCATTTCTGTGACTGTTCTGGAGTTTGTGTCTTGTTCAGTGCAAGTCTGTCTTAAGTCGCAATAACGACCTATTTAGAGTCTTCGTTTCCAAAATCACAAAAATTGAAAGTTGTTCATTAGGGTCTTATTTAGTAGACTGGAAATTTTGGTGCATTAATTCGGTGTTTTAAGTGTGTATTAGAGCTTAATCCTAAAACATGTCTGCTCTATGGAGATTTGCTTATTCGCTGCTGAGCTCTTGTGAAAAAATATTTTTCACATGAAAATGAGGATCTTTTAAGTATAAGTGAAAAACATGAAAGTTGTCACTGACATATTTTCCCACTTGCATAAACAATTTCGGATTTTTTTCATGCATTTCACTATTTTTTCTGCATTTTGTGATTACTAGCTTTTCCTTGAGTATGTTCCTAGACAGTAGGGCTGAACTTGTGTTTTTTTTTTTGTGTTAATGCATTGGAAAATGTAAAAAATGGTCTCAATGAAGTTTAATCAGCACGTGTTAAACTTTCTTTGAGTTTTTGAATTGTCTTAACTCATTGGTGTTTGTGCATGTTCGATTGGATAAGTTCATTATTTTCATTTGGCTTTCGGCCCGATGCTTTGAAGACTGGAGGATGACCGATGTCCATTCCGGTCCGACCTGATGTATTTCAGACCCGTGCGGCCCAACCATGGCGGTCGACCGATGTCCACTCCGGTCATTTTCGTTGTGTTCCCGATCATGTCTCGGGCTTTATTTAATTGGTCTGTAATTATTCACCCGACGAGTTGCGGGTTTTATTTTCATTGTCCTTAGGATAGTTTTACTTTACCTGCTCTCTCTTCACATCTTTGTTTGTTTTGGGTGATTTTGCATTCTTTTATAATACATCCAAAATCTAAAAAAATCACTGAAAATACAAAAAATGCCCTTCATATGCAAAATCGAAGCATATACATATTCATATACGCATGATGCACATGCCTATCCACGTACTCCTGTCACATACACATGTCGTATATATATGTTCATATTCGTATGCCCGTATTCTTATACCTACGTATGAGTGTCCGCGTACGCATGTGTCGTCGCATGTCGTGTATGTATTCGCATACACATGTCCACATACGTATGTCATTCGCATGTCAGGTACGTATGTCGTACTCACATATATATACATATGCATATCGTATTCGTATACTCATATACGTATGTCATACGCATGTCACGTACGTACTCGCATACGCATATCCCCGTATGTATGTCATTTGTATGTCCCGTACGTGTTCGTATTCGCATATCTACGTATTCGTGTGACGTATTCGTATATCTGTGTTTGTATGCCATATTTGCATGTCATATTTGCATATCTTTGCATTCCATTTAAAAAGTGAAAACATAAAAATGAGCACCTCATTAGCGTCTTAGGAATAACCCAAGCTTGGGTTGCAAAAAAAAAAAAGGATATCCATGGAATTAAGGTACCGAAAGGGCATTAGTTTTAATCAACTAGTGTAACCAAGTCTCCGAACTCATAATCTCTGGTTCGTAGAAGTAATTTAGTTCTCCCGCTAGGTTACTTAGGTTTCTAATCGACCTAACAAGAACGATTAGTGGCGACTCCAAATCTTAAAACCATTTGAACAAAAACCAAAGTCACGATTTGGTAGAACTTGGGAGAGTTCGAGCTAGGCTAGTTTAATTCGATTTAATTAACCTGGTAATCCATTAACCTAAAAATGAATTTTAGGTCGCGACAGCTTGGCGACTCCGCTGGGGACTGGAATTTTTGAATTTTCGAAAAAAGACGGCACTAATTGGAGTACTTGAATTTTTTCGAAATTTTAAAATCCTTAGTGGACTTAGGCCGATAAAATTTCATGGATATCTCGCTTCTGGCGATCTTGTTTGGGACTCATTCTTTAGGTGTTAAATGGTCTTGCAGATGGGAGTTATAAGGGGTGGAGTGTTTGACTAACCATTTGTTTTGCAGGTTTGGTGTTGAAATTGTTTATTTAATTTCGCACATTTTGAAGCGGTGTTTGCATTTAATTGTTGTGCATATTTAATCGCTTTAGCACTACATCACACACGTCCTGTGGCCGGACCTCGGCCACTAGTTTTAGGATGGTATTGTGATTTGGTTTTAGCGTTCAGCGTGAGATCACGTCGAAAGTTAGCCCAGATTCAATCCCGAACCTCTTTTCAAAAATGAGTTTAAAAGTTAGGCCTCAGGCTTGGTAAGATTACCAAAGCAGTGGTTTTAATTTTTAGCTCGAGTGGCCGAAGTGGAAAGGTCCGGCTAATCCTGATTACGTCGTAGAGGATCACGGCTAATCTTGATTATGTGCGCGAGATTGTCGCCTTGCCGTAAGTCTTTCGCTTCAATTTGTCAGCCTTTAGAGTAGATAGGCTAAGATTTAAATTCACGATTCATGTGCATGTCTATGTGATTGGCATCTTACTTCTCAAGGTAAAGTAAGTTCTCTAACTTCATCTTGCATTTATTCTATTTTGGGTCGGTTCATAACATTGTTAGATTGGTCGAATTTTTCAAGGAAATGCAATCCAATGAATTTCTCCTCATGTTTTGATTTACCTTTTTATGTTGCACGATTTTTGTAAAATTCTATGGTCAAATTTTGGGCAAACACCCTTAATGAAAGTCGTAGCCAACATAATGATTTTCAACATATAAAAAATCAGAACCAATGGACTTCATTTGCTTGGGACGAAGTTAGGCCAAACTCACGTTTTTCTAAATGGGTGAAAAATGCAAAGTATTCTGACTGATCGACTCTCCTCCTCGTGAGAATTTCTCGAGCCTCTTCGACTCAATTCTGGATCCCGACCAAAGTATGAAAAATGTCTAATGGACTCTGATCTTGCACGTCAAAACTTTTCAGATAAATCCAATCAGTTTTCCATTTAATACAGAATTTGTGATCCAATGCAAAGCAGTCTGAAATTTTGGCAGTTTTCTGACCTCATCTTGTTTCATTAATAAGCACTGCTAAACAAGCTTTTTTTTTTTGCTAGAAATCAAAACATGAAAGTTGGAGAATGGACTTTAAACTATTGGCCTGAAAAATTTTGGACCTTAACTCACATTATTTATGGGTCTTTCGTTCATTAGACAGAAACTGGACAAATCAGCTTTCTGAACAAATTTTCTCCAAAGATGCATTAAAATGTATTGATATGTACATTTTTTGGATAAAGTCAAAACATGAAAATTGTGCATAATCATCTTGGCCATGTGTCTGTAAATTTGGGCGTCATTTTGAGCACTTGTTGAATTTTCACGAATTTGTTTTTTGTCAAAAGTGGACGAACTGAAATATTCTGAAATGGAATCCTGTCACTGTATGTACACCATCACCTTTGCCCACAAGTTACACTCAGATGGGAAAGATTCTAGGCACCTGTCATGGACCGACCTCTTTTTGATCACATACTCATTATTTCCTTTACTTTTGAAGGGAATCGCAGGTACCCCAGGCGGGAGCAAAATTAGATTCAACAATACACCAGGAACAATCTTGAGGAATACGATAGGACGGATAATTACCGATGCCTCAACTGATAATCCTGGGGGCAAGCGAAGAGGTCCCTTCTCCTAGAGATGGAATTACGTCAATTAGCCAGCATGTATGGGATATATATTTTTATACGGCGGAAAATGTATTCGGATCAGGCGTGAGGCATTTGGGGCTTCCTGTATATTTTCTGAAAAGAATAGATTTCGTAATCAGAACCTGTGGGGAAAGTATATTAACTCGACCTTGCAACGCCTTACTGATTAAATCCATCAAAGGCCTGCCTTTTTACCTTCCTCGGATTCAAAACACATGGAAGAATTTGGAGGACCAGTATTTTATTACCGAGCATGGCCCGCAATCATTTCTCCCAACGCTACAGGCGACCGACACATTCAAGTGGACGCCGAAAGAGATAGGCAGGAGTAAAGTGGGGCACGCAACGGGCAGCCTGGTTTGTTTATTGGAGCACTAATCGAGTAGTCGATTTGCAATAATTCACACGACTGACTCACGGCGCTGTGACCGGTAGGGGCCGCCACCGAACCCTTTGTCAATGTCCTTGATATCATCGCCGGCAGCAGATAACAAGAACACCAAGAAGAGTGTTAAGCCTCAACGTTTTCAGTACCGTGAATCGTCCTATCATGCTATATGGGCGAAGAAATGGCAGGAAAATGAAAAGCACAAACACGTGAAACTTTCTCTTCATTCCATTCACCAACAAACCTTACAACAACTCACTGGGGAGGAAAAGTGAAATCAAATTGAGCCCTAATAGGCATCACAAAGGAGCTCAGCTGGCTCTCCATGAAGTTGATGCTCTGGATGCACCGGGCGTTCTCCGGATCAAGCTCCGTGAGCCTAAAGAAGAGGCGATCGCACTTCTCTTTAACCTGGGCCATAGTGGCCTCGTAATGCTCAACGACGAACTCCAGGTCCGGAATCGCCGCCCTCTCGAAAGCAATGTCTGCCGTAATGTCATCAAGTCTCTCCTGCAGCCAACCGCATTTGCACCTCATCACAATATTGCCTGGCTCCTGTTCGGCGTAAGTTCGGACCAAGGCCAGACGGTCCACCAGCTTTCCCCTCTCACGAACCAGCCACGAAAGCTGATCGTTGGCAAACTTGAGGGCCTTTTTGTGATTATCAGCCACAAATGTGACTGTTGCCAGACGCTCGTGCCGGTCTCGGTAACGAGCTTTCACGACGGCGGTCACAAGGACCGTCTCATAAGCGCGGTTATAGGCAGCCAGAAAATTGATGAAGACGGTCGAGAAGTTCCGATACTCCTTCTCTAGTTGGGTACCCTCAACAGAAGCAGTGTCCACGGTCCTGAATAAACCGAGCATTTCAGCCTCAACGGTAGAGTTTTTGGCTACATGAGCGTAACCTCTACCAAGAAGATTGTAGAGTCTCTCCCACCCAGCCAGGACTTCGGCGGATAAGGTGTGGTTAGGAGAATTGGCCATTTTTGAAAGCAGAATACGAAAGAAAGGGGGAGAGAGGTAAGGCAGATGAGCGGAATGCGAAGATGGTAATCTGCTTCAATTTAAATACTGATTTCACAGGGGTAGTCCTTATAGGTTTTCCTATCTACCATTCTCTGTCGGCAACACCCTCGGTGGCTCAAATTCCAGTCAAGTGGCAACCTCGAGCCGAACAAACCTGACGTCTCTGTGGAAAAGCTGACGGGACTCCACCGCTTTGAAAAAAGAAAGAACGAAAAGACGAGCTGAGTGGGGGACAAAGAAATTCTCGGCAGAAAGAGAGATATTACTCGTCTTCATTGGAGGACCCGCTAGTAAATCGATGGTGGAAATCTTGATAGGGGCCCTCTACCGCGAAAAGAAAGAAGAAGACAAACTGAGCGATAAACGAGGATTTCCCCTTTGATCAAAAGCTGAATGTCAGATTTTTCCCCTCGGTAAATCTAATAGCACTGCCCGTGAATGGGGAAGTCGTTGCTATTGCCAGAGAAAGAATTTGTCCTCATTTGATAGTGAGGGTTCATCTGCACGAACTCGCAGGATAAAGATAGAGAGGAAGGAGTTCTCGTGGGAGAGGAATTCAAAACCTTCACCATCAAAGCATTGGCTTTCAAAGCCTGTTACGAGAAGCCATCAACGATCCCGTGATCCCTCAAGTCCGAGAAGACATCCTGAGGCGGTCTCGAATCGGCAGTCCTAGATCTAGAAATATGTCGAGCATTAGGGGAACAGGCGCATGTTCAACCCTGGTCAAAACTGATGAAGTTCCTTACCCTGAGGGTCTACTGGTCATGGCCATTGACGGTAATCCAGTCTCTCTGTCAATCCTTATTACCGTATTAAGAAAATGCCGGTATAAGGTTGTAGCTCAAGCAAAGGCGACAGAGGCCTTAGAGATATTAAGGAGGAGTGATGACCAGTTTGATATCGTCCTCACCGCCATGGTCGGGATTGACATGGATGTTTTCACTCTCTTGGAAGTCATCAATTCTAAATTAAACATGCCAGTCCTCGTAATATCGGCAAGCGATGATCAGCAAGCCATAATGAAGGCTGTCTTAAATGGGGCCCAAGACGTCGTAACGAAACCAGTTAGGGTTCAGATGCTTCAAAACATATGGCAGCACGTGGTAAGGAAGCAATTGCACGACCATGAGAACAAGCATCAAGCCTTCAATTTTGTTCCAAGCAACTGGAGAAAGAAGATGAGTTGGTCTCTCGAGCTGCATCGTATGTTTGTTAATGCAGTTCAGCAGGTAGGAATCGATTCGGCACGGCCGCAACATATACTGGAAATTATGAAGGTAGAGGGACTCACTAAAGGGAATGTTTCGAGTCATCTTCAGAAGTACAGAAAAAGGGTGAGAGAACACAATGCAGCTCAGAATCAAGAAAACCAAGGCGGGACTGATCCAAGCCTGAATGTCGAGTCTCCTCGCCACCATAAATTCCCCAGGTTAGCATGGGGCGAGCCACTTCCCATCATCAACCAAGCCAGTAGCCGTGCCATCAATCCTCCAGGCGTTAATCAAAGTATCCCCCAGAATCACCCTAATGCTTTTCAAGAGTATAGACCGCAGGGGCAGTGTATTCAGACTCCTTGGTCTGAGCACCAACCCGTGGCAAGAATTCATCCCATGATCAGCGCGTCTGCGCAGCCAGAGAATCAGACAAGAAATTATCCTGAGCACTTCCACTTCTCTAATCCTCGAATGGAAGGAGTTCTTGGCAGCAGGACAGTTGGTGATCCCCACACTTTCTAGAGTAATGATGAAGACTTCAGCTCGAGAAGTCAAATTGCTCATGGCGAGGACAGAATGAGAAATCTACCGCCAGCATTTGCCAACAATAATGCCCAATTCGAGCATCAGTTGCTGGAAGGTTCAAGAGATTACCCAGATGATGAGCTTACTGCCCTGGTCAACCAGTTTAAGGTTGACAGACATCCGAAGCCATGGTCGGAAACCAGTGATTAGGGACTCTCAAACATCGGTCATCCATGCCTGAACCAGCATGAGACTAGCTGATTATCGAAGAGCCGCAGGAGAGGCAGAACTGACCTTGAACAAGTGCACCTTTCATTTCATGCTTAATTCCCCTGCGTGTGATATTTCCAGCTTTCTAGGTGTCTAGATTTAATTCAAGGTCATGGGGTAATTTGTTTTTTATCCCGTCGAATGCGTGAATCCCTTTTTATGCTAGACTCATGGCGGATCAATTTGTGGCAACGTCGCTGACTGCCATAATGAGAAATGTTGAATGGCCTCACGTAGGGAAATTTCAAGTGAGAAGCCCAGGCGAGCTCGAAGACGGGTAACTGTGTGTCGTTCCAATTTACCCTCAATCATCGCAAAATGCTAAATTGGATTTGGTCCAATTTACCCATGCGATAGGACTCATTTGCCTTGAAAGTAACCTTTAAATTAAAGGAGCCCTCCGGTCCACGGACCTGATAGCATAAAAAATGATGATGGTCCAAAGCAATCCGAAAGAAAACAAGGCCCAACTAAACAAAGCACTTATGTGGCAAGCTCAAAGTGAAGGGCAACTCGGGACATACAATCCAATCCAATCCAAATGAAGGAACTTAATGGAAGTACATACAAGGGTAAAACAGTATCGTTCCAATTTTTCTAGAATATGAAGAACATATACTGCCGCATTCCCTTTCATTTTTGCAGTGAAAGTCTCTACTGGCCAGATTTTCCTGTCTACCACTCCCTATCAGCATCACCTCCGCCACTCGTCTCCAATCTCGAGCCAAGCAAATCCGACATCTCTGCCAAAAGTTTGACGGGATGACACAACTTTGAAAAAGAAGAAAGAAAGGTGACTTGGGTGGAGAGACAAGGAAAATAGGATTCGTTTTTATAGGAGAACACGCCAGCAAATCGACGGTAGAGACGTTGATAGGGACCCTACCACTATGAAGAGATGAGAAAAGACGAGCCAAGCAAGAAACACGCAGGAAAGGTTGAGAAAGACAGAACTCTCGGGAGAAGCGATACATATGCTAAGCCGACGCCAAATTTTAAAAAAGACATCCTCTTGATAATCTTTATTCATACGTTGAAGAGAGTTTTAGAGCATACACGGTTCAGAGAGAGTGAAAATACAGAAAGATATAGTAAACCTTGAGAAATCATCGACCAAATCGAAGATGTCTCAACCCAATACTTCCGAAAGCTATTGTTGCCTGCTGAATATGGGAGAGGAAGAGTTCGAAACCATGTTTGGGATCGAGCCTATGGAGCCTGGCCCTTCCGCCGACGACGTCCAAGATCTCAGTAAAGATAAGGACAACAACGGTAAAGGTCAAAAGAAGCGTTATCGTCGCCATACTAAAGAGCAAGTACAAAGGCTTGAGGATTTCTTCAGAACATGTCCTATGCCAGACGGCAAACAGAAAATGGAACTAAGTCAAGAGCTAAGACTTGAACCTTCACAAATCAAGTTCTGGTTTCAAAATAGGCGAACCCGAATGAAGACTCGTCATGAGCACAACGAAGCCGAGTTTCTAAGAGTTGAAAATGAAAACCTCCGAGCGGAAAACAAGATGTATAAAGAGGCTTTTGACTCCGCCACCTGCCCTAACTGCAACAGCCTCCTCCTCGCCTTCAATGAAATGCATGATCTGAGGATTGAAAATACGTGCTTGAGAAGCGAGTTAGACCAGTTTATAACAGAATCGAGTTCTGTTGGAGCAGGGTACAAAAAGACCAATGCTACTGGATCAGCATCAATACCTCCCGAGAAAGAGGGGAAAGATCACCACCAAGCAGACACTGACGATGATCTTTTCGCCATAATCAACCAGTTTGATATCGGTAAAGTATCGGGACTGTGATCTGGCTGATGCGCACTTGATCCGGAGTGAAATTTGCTGACCACTGGAGAGCCTACAAAGGAAGGAAAATCAATCCTGAATGGATGCATACGCTTTATCTTGCATGAGGTGTTTTCTGCTTTTTATGAATGTCTCGAATTAATGCAAAAGCAAGGAGTAATCATTTCCCTTTCCCCCCATTAAGTGCTCAGGACCGTTACCGCACCTAACTCGAAAAGTTAATGGCGAGTAAAAGTCTGCGTAAACTTGAAGGGTAACTCCGTATCGTTTCAATTTACCCTCGAATTACTCCAGTTTTAAATTGAACCCTCTGCATTTTCAGGAATTTGCAAACGGCCCCAAGAATACAATCATATCCAAATGTGAAGTCCTCTTATTAAACGAAACTGGAAGCAAATCAATCTGAGGACATTACTACTGCATGGGCGACTGCAAATAAGGAAGAGAAGGGTAATTTAGTATCGTTCCAATTTACCCATGATCGTCTCAAATTCTGAATTACTTTCTTCCATTCTTAACAGGGATTATAAATTGCCTTGAAAAGAACCATGGCGTAAAATTACCTGATGCAAGACCATGTCATCTCGAAGCTTGACCCTTAAAAGAGAACTTCCATGGACGCCTAAGGTCCAATGGGCCTGATGGCATGGGAAGTGGCAGTGGTCCGAAATAATCCCAGTTCGATCCCCAAGCCTTGGCCCAAATGATAAGATGTCCAGCGAAAACTGGAGACAAACTCGATCCAGTGAAGCTGATAAGAGACTCGCGCAAAACATTCAAGATGAAGGGTAAATCAGTATCGTTCCAATTTATCCCTTCCAATACCAGCTAACATGTCTCCTTTTCTTTTGACAGGAAATGTTAACACTAATATTTGACATGTTGAAGAAAGACAACCCCAAGTGGCAAAATTATGATTATCTGAAGAGATCCAGTCTGATCAAACTGGGGCAAATTGATGGGGCATTCGACCGACGACCATGATCGTTGTTAATATTCGAGAAACTCAAATGCTACAAATCTTCACTTGACTCCTTTACCCGTGCCTTTCATTGTGGAGGGGCAAAGTATGAAATAAGCCACTCCTCGACTTAAGGAGTAGACTCCTCGATTTGTTTGATCCGCCCACGCAACCAGGGGCAATTTACATACTTGTACATATTTTTGCCACATTTGCATGATGTTTACACAATTTCATGGTTCATGCATAACTGTTATGCATGTTTAATTTGTCAATTTTGGCGGGGAGTACAAACTGTACACGATGCATCGAATGTACAGAATGGGGCACGACGGGATGATGAAAGGCGGCCCCATTTCCACATACGTCCTGTATTTTAATCCACAGTGAGACTGAGCGGTAAATAAATCCCGCATTCTTCAAGGCAACGGGTTCTCTCGCGAAAGATACGATAGCCGGAGTGAAGGAGGCATTCATTCTCCATCCCAAACACTTTAGGTAACCATTGACAACCCATTTGAGCGGCGGTTTCATTTCATAACCCCTGTCAAGAACCACCCAACGCTGGGGCAAAACAAAGGTAGTTCCAATAATATCAGGAGATAAATGATTAGAAATTCTCTTGCTTGGACTAATATCAATCTTCGAGTGTTTCTTTGCATGATACTCGAACTTTAAATCAAGTGCTTTAGGATGACGAAGAACATTCGTTTCTCTATCCTACACACTTATCCTTTGTATAACCGAATTGAGCCTGCAAACTTGTTTCACAAGCCCTTGTTGGTGATCATTGCTCATTTCAGGGCAAAGATAACGTCTTCCCCCCAAGGAGCAGAATTGAAGATAATTGGGCCAATAGAGAATTCTCGAATGAGCCCATTTCATATGCTAGACTTTTCATGTAATCTCTAGTACCATCTTTTGAAAATCATCATGTTGCTAAAATTCAAAGCCACAAGATTGTAGCCTAAAGAAAATGGGCCTGCTTCCAAACAAAAGGGAGTTGGGAGTAAGAAAAGCAAAGGCTACTCCAAAGAATCTCGGGCAGAAAGAACAAAGTGCCTATCAAAAGCAAGGCCAATGCCCATACATCTATAACGAACTTCTGACTTCGAACACACATTTTGAGAATTCCTGAAAAAGGATCCCCAAAGAAGTCAGTTTGTAAAGTGTAAAAGAACTACTACCCCTCAGCCAATGGTGGTATTCATGGAAGACAAATTCAGGAAGGTCAAAGATCGGTGACAAGACCGCAACGATCACCAACACCAAGTCCTTCTCATATATTTTTCTGAGCCAAAAGAGCCCTTCATTTCTCAGACCCAAATCCCAACCTACATTACAACCCTTGAAAGTCTCTTCTGATTAGAGCACTTGAATTAACGTAAGAGTTGAATGATTTTAAGCATCGCTCGAAGAAGTTCGAGCAAGACTATTTCTCTCTCATTTTTGCAGGGTTCTTGACTTGTAAACCCGGAGCAGATAATGAAGACATTTTTGTCAGTGGCCTTAACTCAAAAGAGTCCCCTTTGGTAAGCCTTGACCCAGCCTACATTATGGTCCTAATCAAGACCTCCAGATTGGCTTGATTGTATCAATTGCGAGATTACTCAGACCCTTGCTGAATGCGATGATGGTAAGGTTGAGTGATTTCTTTTCAAATCCTGCAATCAGGATAAACAGCCTTTCTCGAGAGTAAGAGAAAGCCCTTTCGGACTGAAGTCCCCATTCAGGTTACATTCGAGGTATTCATGACATGATAACCTCCCTGAACAGAATTGAAAATGCAAACTCGACAGAATAGTCAAGCATGATCCACATTATGAGCACACACATTCGGTTTTAATCATTGCAAACTCAACTGAATGGTTTTGCATGAACCGATTAACTCATTGATAAAAATGCTTGCACATGTTACCTCTGACACTGTCTGACAGGTAGTGCATTCCTGATAGTCGAGTTACCCTCCGAGGTCTCGAAATTCATCCAAGGGCTATTGAACAAACGAGCCCTGTTGGCAAATGCTCGCCAAGCATTTTCAGGTGAGTATATCTTCAGCCTGAACCTTTCAATTCTGACGATTGTCTGGGTGCTCAAATCCATTGCAGCACATAAAGTCATTCAGTGAGCAAGCAGACATGATACAATCAGTCTGTCTATGCCTCGATCATTAACTCAGAAGATCCAGGTAAGTCCTCTGAACCCTTGCGACTCATGTTCAACATGCGCTCATGAAGTCTTCATCAGCTCATGATTGATATAATCTCGTGTTCTCAAGTTTTATCAAATCATGATTGACCAACTCTCGTGTTTTTTGATCTTTGCCTCATCGGTTTATTCCCAAAGTGAGAGGAGAATAGAAATCGGGTTTGAGCTTCTGCAGGATTTCTGGTCTCCCCAAATCCCAGAATGACACCCTTCAAGATAAGTTAAATCGAGAATCCTGGTCTCCCCAGACCCCCGATAAATACACAAAAATCAATTTTCAGTCGATACCTCTTCTGTCTGCCTAAAAAGGTGACGTTTAGGGTATGCTATCTCTGGAGCCCTTCCATTGGAAACCCCAATACAGAACGGTCCGCTTCCAAAAGTCCTGAGTTGCAGGCACCACATGAACAAGCCTTTTTTTTTAGGGTATACTGTCTCTGGAGCCTTTCCATTGGAAGCCCCAATACGGAACGGTCAATCTTCAAGACTTGAGTTACAGGCACCACTTAGACGGGTGCTTTTTATAGAACATGCCATCCATGGAGCCCTTCCATTGGAAGCCCGATACGGAACGGTCCATTTTCCCAAAGTCCTTACTACAGGCAACCAAAGTCCTTCTTACAGGCACCCAAAGTCCTTCCTACAGGCAACCAAAGTCATTCCTACAGGCAACCAAAAGTCCTTCCTACAAGCACCAAAGTCCTTCTTACAGGCAATTAAAAGTCCTTCCTACAGGCACCAAGGTCCTTCTTATAGGCAACCAAAAGTCCTTCTTACAGGCACCAAGTCCTTCTTACAGGCATTTTCATGGGGCGACCTACCATACAGGTCAAAATGCAAGCGAATCCTTTAAGTAGGATAGATCGCTAATAGAGTTCTCTCATTAGGAACTCTGCCATGGGGTGACCTACCATACGGGTCAAAACTAAATTAGATTTTGATCAGTAGAATCCTTTCATTAGGAATCTACCATGGGGTAACCTATCATACGGGTTAAATTTCAATCCGATTTTAATCAGTAGAATCCTTTCATTAGGAATCTACCAAGGGATGACCGACCATACGGGTCAAATTTCAATCAGTAGAATCCTCTCATTAGGAATCTACCATGGGTTGACCTACCATACGGGTCTAAGTTCAAATACCCTAAGGTTTTCTTATAACGAATCCTTAGGTTCTCATTCCACTTTCAGTAGAGCATTCATGTCAGGCAACGGCCACACAACGGGCAGGTAAGTGCCAGGTAAACTCTCCTCTTTGCCTCTCCCCCACTGCATGAAAGCCTCTTCCAGCCGAGTCCGAATCAGAACTTACACAGAAAGGTATTGGAGATCAAATGTCACGACTCTTTTTTTTTGTGTTGAGTCGATTAGGATTTAGGTGTCATCTCGTTTTTGAAATGAACCACTACCGAGCTTCCTTTCAAAGAGGAGCAGCTGTTGACACCTGATTTTTAATCATCTTTTTTTTTATTTTAAAATTAATAGAAAATCCATAAAAATTCATAGAATTAAAAAATCAACTTTGGGGACCTTGGCCAAGCCTAGGGAACCAATCTTGACCAAAAAATGATTTTCCATATTTTCAGTATTTTTCTGCACTTTTATTTTCGAAAATTAATAGAAAATCCATAAAAATTCATAAAATATAAAAATCAACTTTGGGGACCTTAGTTAAGCCTAGGAAACCAATTTTGAACAAAAAATGATTTTTCATATTTTTCAGCATTTTTCGGTATTTTATTTTTCAAAAATTCATAGAAAATCAAGAAAAAATGAGAAAATTGCAAAATCAACTTTGAAAGCCTTAGTTAAGCTTAGGCTACCATTTTTGAACAAAAAATGATTTTTCATATTTTTTGCATTTTTTAATATTTTTCGGAAATTAGGAAAATACTTTGTAAATAAAATTGCATTTGAGGCTGCAAAAAATGTGAATAAATAGTCAGTATTTTTATTATTTTCTCTTTATTTTTTCTGAATAAATTCTAAAAAAATTCAATCTGGAATTGAGAGTTACTTTGTTAATCTCATTTTCAGATTAATTGAAAAAATGTTAGAAAATTAATTTTAGCTTTGTAATTTTCGATTTTTGCATTTCTAGAGTCATGACATCGTCCTCTAATAATCCAAATTTTTCAAAGGCCTGATGGTGCACTTTCCATTATTGCGTTCGGTTTTCCGAATTCGATTCATCATTTGAAGCGCTTCCCTGTGATGCTAGTGGCCTTTCACATGAATTCGTTGACTGCGATTGAAATAAGGGTGTGCAAATTGAATGTCTGCTGGTTCTCATTGAGGAAGATCCATACATGCAAAGGGAGAGTCCCGTCAGAAGGAAGAACTCTAATAGCTAGGGGACTTGGAAGAAGATATGTCTCAGCGTCTTTGGTATCGTTATGCCATGCATTTGCCCATTCAAGGTCGATCAAATATACCCCCCATTGCTGCGGTTCTTAGTCACTGA
Source organism: Psidium guajava (assembly GCA_016432845.1). NCBI lineage: Eukaryota > Viridiplantae > Streptophyta > Magnoliopsida > Myrtales > Myrtaceae > Psidium > Psidium guajava. Next base: position 4,025,867 of record CM028224.1, read on the forward strand.
TTTCAAGATGTAGAACTTCGGTAAGAACGCAGTCACCGAGGGTGGAGATAATTGACATTTTATGTAAACCTTTGGCTGACGATGTGGATGATGACGGCATGCGAGAATTATTCTCGGACTTCTACCGGTCAAGCAGTGGGTGCTAGCCGACTCAGATAAATGTTTTTCAAAATGGAGCGAGCAAGTCGTAGTTCACTCAAGTAAAAAGCGTCGGACTGGAGCAAATTGTCAAGAGAGAAGATATGGGTGAAGATGGACTGGCAGGTGGACAAATTTATTCATTATGTAAACAAGCTTACACGTTCATCTGGAGAGTTATACGTGGACAGCCTTCTGGAATAAAAAACGGCCATCGCTAATGAAATCAGAGAAATATGGTTGAGCGATGAAGATACCGAGGCATATTTCATCTTGGAACTAGAGAGCCACGGTTGAAATCCAATACTTGTGTGGATGTCCATGCTAGAATTCCATGGGATTACTGGTTCAAGAAAGTTTTGTACTACCAGTTTCTTCGTATCCATCATTCCACAAGAGACAACTTGGACTGGGCAACGATTGAAGGTTCACTATTCTGCAGGAGGCATTCTTTTGGGTATTTTGTGGTGCGGCGATATTCCTGTTAGGAAGAGATATGAGTTGGTTCGTGCATGTTTTGTCAATATCTATTGGTGTGGCAAATACTCTCCTGGGGGTTCATTGGGGCGAGCATATTATAATGATTTGATTCTCACAAACTCAAACGTTGGTGAAAGGCAATGAAGCAACATGCAAGTGGTGGACATATATAATATTATGGCTTTCCATTACGGGGGAAGAAGCCTTCAAGCAATTTTGGCCACCGAAATGCCGGTCAAAAAGAAGGAAATGAGGGAGCACTAAAGAGTCAAAAGTGAGCAAACGTGGGGGACAAAAATTCTTTTTCAGTGCTTTCGGTGGTTAGCTTTATAGCCTCTCAAGTGCGACTCTCTTGAAGACTTTCAGGTGGTAGTCCCTCCGAAACGCTCTTCTTCTTGCTTGCCAGCCGAAACTCTGCATGACTTACTATCTTGTTCTCTCCTATGAGCTTCACAATAACATGGAAGTTGATCGGCCGCACAAAGCCTACCCCGCTGAGCTCGCCCTGTCCCATTCTCTTGATTATGTTGCATTTTCTTTGCACCAGATTACACCCGACACCCAGCACTTGTCCTCAAATGAATTGGCAAAACATAATCTTGGAGAAGATTGTCCTGTCTTTGAGAACTTGTTCGAGTTTTGTCAGATTTATGCTGGTGGCACGATAGATATTGCAAGAAGACTAAATAATCAAATCTTTGACATAACTCTTAACTGGGCTGGAGGATTACATCATGCCAAAAAGTGCGGAGCATCTGGATTCTCATATATAAATAACCTCGTTTGGGGAATATTAGAGCTGCTGAAATATCATGCACGTGTTTTGTATATTGGCATAGATGTGCACCGTGGTGATGGTGTAGAAGAAGCCTTCTACTTCACCGACAGATCAGAGGAGCATCTTGAACTTTGGCCATTCAAGTTCATGATGTTTCTGCAATTTTCTTCCCATCATCATGAAAATTAAAGAAAGGAAACCGGGGAAAGAAACCATAATATTGGTGAGATGAAAAAGGAAGGAACAGATGATGTCTCAAATAAAACGCTTGGTGAGGAACCTGCTGATGTGCGAGAACCATTTGAGAAAGAGGGTGATCAACCGAGTCAAGAAATTGCCCAACCTGCTGACAAGGAAAGATTGCTATCCAAAGTCAAAGGAGATGAACTGCCGGTCCAAACGGAAGTTAGTTGCATTCCAAGCTACTGGGATGAAGAGCAGCTGGCGTGAAGCTACTGTCCAAGAGGTTAGCTGCTGACCAAACTTCCAAGGAGAGCTTTTGGTCCAAGTTAGCTACTGTCAAGGTAGGTAGCTGCTGTCCAGAAGTTGCTGACAACGTGAATTCTAGTTGCTGAAGGAGCTGTTGTCTAAGTTAGCTGCACTCCCAAAATCAGCTGCTGAGGAAGGGAACTTCATTCCAAAAAAATATTAGCTACTGTCCAAACATAAGAGAGGAATGTCAGCTGGGAGGAAAGTCAGGTGGAAGGGGCTGAGAATCCAATGAGAAGTCACGTTTGATATAGGGAGAGCCGGGCATTCAAGAAAAGGAGGGGGGAGAGGGCCAAAAAAAAAGAGGAAAAAGAGAGAAGAGGAGAGTGAGGCCGAGAGCTTTCGAGCTTTGTCCACGGTGATTCCACCGTTGGATCGGGCTGATTTTTGGATATGTCGTAGCTGACGTCGAGACGATTCCAACGGTACTAAGATCACTCAAATCGAACAAGATCTCACCGTTGAATATTTCCCAGAACGTGGAAAGGTTCGTGATGAAGGGTAAATTGGTTTGATTCTAATACCTAGCTTATTAACCATTATGTGAAGATAGATTCTAGCCTAAACATGTGGTGAATCAGAGGCATTGACTTGCTTCATATTGCTGTTGAACATGATATTGCTAAGTGTTTGTGCATGCATATGAGTATTGGATGACGTTGTGTGCATTTTGACACGTTTTTGCTCTCGGATCAGACTGTGCAATATTTTTGTAATGTGTATTTTAGGATGAAAACGTGGTTATTTCATGGAATGATGTTCTAGAGATACGTAGAGCACATCCCAAGCTTCGATTTGATATATTATGGCATGAAAACGGACATCGTTTACTATGTCAAAAGGATCCCGTAGTTTGGAGCTTGAATCTGTGAATGTTTGGAGTTGAATCTGAGATTGAGTTTTCTGATCCGACCTTTGATGCTTCGTAATTTTCCACGATTTTTTCTAGATCCGATTTCAGAAAAAATTCTTCATGAAAGTCATTCACAACATCTTGATGCATAATATACAAAAAATCCAAAAATATTCGTGCATGTTTCATATGTTTAGTGTATTTGAAGTAATTGCGCATTTCTGTGACTGTTCTGGAGTTTGTGTCTTGTTCAGTGCAAGTCTGTCTTAAGTCGCAATAACGACCTATTTAGAGTCTTCGTTTCCAAAATCACAAAAATTGAAAGTTGTTCATTAGGGTCTTATTTAGTAGACTGGGAATTTTGGTGCATTAATTCGGTGTTTTAAGTGTGTATTAGAGCTTAATCCTAAAACATGTCTGCTCTATGGAGATTTGCTTATTCGCTGCTGAGCTCTTGTGAAAAAATATTTTTCACATGAAAATGAGGATCTTTTAAGTATAAGTGAAAAACATGAAAGTTGTCACTGACATATTTTCCCACTTGCATAAACAATTTCGGATTTTTTTTCATGCATTTCACTATTTTTTCTGCATTTTGTGATTACTAGCTTTTCCTTGAGTATGTTCCTAGACAGTAGGGCTGAACTTGTGTTTTTTGGTGTTAATGCATTGGAAAATGTAAAAAATGGTCTCAATGAAGTTTAATCAGCACGTGTTAAACTTTCTTTGAGTTTTTGAATTGTCTTAACTCATTGGTGATTGTGCATGTTCGATTGGATAAGTTCATTATTTTCATTTGGCTTTTGGCCCGATGCTTTGAAGACTGGAGGATGACCGATGTCCATTCCGGTCCGACTTGATGTATTCCAGACCCGTGCGGCCCAACCATGGCGGTCGACCGATGTCCACTCCGGTCATTTTCGTTGTGTTCCCGATCATGTCTCGGGCTTTATTTAATTGGTCTGTAATTATTCACCCGACGAGTTGCGGGTTTTATTTTCACTGTCCTTATGATAGTTTTACTTTACCTGCTCTCTCTTCACATCTTTGTTTGTTTTGGGTGATTTTGCATTCTTTTATAATACATCCAAAATCTAAAAAAATCACTGAAAATACAAAAAATGCCCTTCATATGCAAAATCGAAGCATATACATATTCATATACGCATGATGCACATGCCTATCCACGTACTCCTGTCACATACACATGTCGTATGTATATGTTCATATTCATATGCCCGTATTCTTATACCTACGTATGAGTGTCCGCGTACGCATGTCTCGTCGCATGTCGTGTATGTATTCGCATACACATGTCCACATACGTATGTCATTCGCATGTCAGGTACATATGTCGTACTCACATATATATACATATGCATATCGTATTCGTATACTCATATACGTATGTCATACGCATGTCACGTACGTACTCGCATACGCATATCCCCGTATGCATGTCATTTGTATGTCGCGTACGTGTTCGTATTCGCAAATCTACGTATTCGTGTGACGTATTCGTATATCTGTGTTTGTATGCCATATTTGCATGTCATATTTGCATATCTTTGCATTCCATTTAAAAAGTGAAAACATAAAAATGAGCACCTCATTAGCGTCTTAGGAATAACCCAAGCTTGGGTTGCAAAAAAAAAAAAAGGATATCCATGGAATTAAGGTACCGAAAGGGCATTAGTTTTAATCAACTAGTGTAACCAAGTCTCCGAACTCATAATCTCTGGTTTGTAGAAGTAATTTAGTTCTCCCGCTAGGTTACTTAGGTTTCTAATCGACCTAACAAGAACGATTAGTGGCGACTCCAAATCTTAAAACCATTTGAACAAAAACCAAAGTCACGATTTGGTAGAACTTGGGAGAGTTCGAGCTAGGCTAGTTTAATTCGATTTAATTAACCTGGTAATCCATTAACCTAAAAATGAATTTTAGGTCGCGACACCGTAATGCAGGCTTGGTCAAAGGCTTACGCAAAGGGTAGGCATCCTGAGGTTTTCAGAAAAGAATCAACATTCTAAAAGCGATTTCTTCGGGTTTACAAGTCAAGAACCTCGAAGGTCAGATAAGACTGGATTGTACTTACTCCCTTAGGCAGTAGTCTCTCGTGTGAAATCCCGTGTTGATCTGAAACGTCTCAATCAGGAGAGGCTTTCGGAATAGGTTGTAACATTGGTTCAGGGTAGGCTTGCAAAGGCCATTTTCTGAGTGAAGGGGTACGATATGCTGATAATCACCTTTGCATCATTACCCACTGTTGCTGCTGGAGGTCAAATCTATATCTTGAGCTCCCAAAGGTTCTCTAGATACTCATATTCAACTAGGCTCCACATTTTACATTATTTTTATTATTTGTTTGACAACTGATTTCTTTTTTGACACATTATTTATATTTCGAGTGCCATGGCTTTTGTTCCTATGAAGGGCTTGGGCCTTGCTTTTACCAGGCACTTTGCTTTTATCGGCCCTATTGCCTTTTGACATTCTCAACTTATTTTTTGACTGATTTTCAAGCATTATTGCTTTTCTTCAATAATGGACTTTGGCTTTGCCTTTATCAGGTGTCTTTCTCTTCATTGGCAAGTCATATGCATTGCCCTAGGGTAGGGAGGTGATCACCAACTGGGTTTTGAAAAGAAGATTTGCAGGCTCAAATTGGCTCATCAAAGGGTAAAGTGTGTAGGATAGAGAAATGAATTGCTCTCATTCACTTTGATGTTTCAGATCTCCACGGGATACCACTTGAAGGTACTACGAAAAGGTTGATGCAAGTTAGCATAATAAAGTCTTACCTTGATCTTTTCTCCTAGGAATCAACCGATGAACCTCCAAATTGCCCCAGTGTGGGGTGGTTCTTGACAGGGTTATTTTTGAATTCTCTATTCACGGGCTCAAATGGGCTTGCAAGGGATTATTATGTGTTTAGAGTAAAGAATGAACATGCCCTCTATCATCAATTCCATTCATGTAATCACTGCAAATGATCTCTACGTTCATGGACAAAGGTTTTTATCTTGCCTTTCTTTCACTTATCCTCTCAAGTGTGTGGGGATGTGTTTGGGCGCGGTTGGCCCCCTCAGATTTCAGTCTACTCCAGCATGAAAGACTTGATCGTTCTCATTTGGAGATTTCATTCCTATTTCATCAGCACTAGCCCTCACAAGGGATTCATGCTACATGTGAATGACAGATTTTCTGGGTAACCTGGAAGATCTTTAAATGAGAATGTGAATGAAGTTACCTCGCAAATTTCGTCGATGATGTGATTTATTGTTCATGACATAGTAGACCGAAAAGTCTTAGAGTAAGGGATACTTACCTGCTCGCGGCGACTGGAGGTACCTAAGAAAAACAAAATATTTCAGGGGTTAGGGTCTATTCTTGCCTTAAAAATTGGAACGATACGACTTTTACCCTTGGTTGCGAACCCGGAACACTGATAGGCAGCCTGTCTTGCAGATGTCTCTCTTCTTCATGATCCCCCGGTTCGGGTGAAGTTGTTCGAGTTGCCTCCGTCATCTGGGAATCTTTCTTGGACCTGCAACAAAGAAAGAAATATGCAAATGTATGCATGTATGCATGGAGTGCGCGTAGTGGGTCTCAAAGTGGCTTAGATTCGAGTGGGTACGAAAGTTGGTCAAATCATCGTCTTATTCAAGGGTAGTATTTCTTGACAGCATATGCATTTATAGGATTTGCCAATTCTTCCCCATCCATATTCAAAAGAATTAGAGCACCGCCTGGTAAGACCTTCTGCACCACGTACGGACCTTTGTAATTTGGTGCGAACTTGCCCCCGAGATGAGGAACATTAGGGAGCACTTTCTTCACGACTAAATCCCCGACTGCAAAACTTCTGGGTTTCACCTTGCGGTCAAATGACTTAGCTACCCGCTTTTGGTACGCCTGTCCATGACATATAGCCTTCAGCCGCTTTTCATCAATTAAGTTCAACTGCTCATGCCTTTGCTGGATCCATTCAGCCTCCGAAAGTTCGGCCTGGGCTAATATTCGCAAGGAAGGGATCTCCACCTCCACAGGAAGGACAGCTTCCATGCCGTATACCAAAGAGTAAGGAGTTGCCCCGGTTGAAGTTCGGATTGAAGTTCGGTATGCCATTAGCGCGTACGACAGCCTTTCGTGCCAGTCTCGAAAGTTCTCGGCAATCTTGGCCAGGATCTTCTTTATATTCTTATTTGCCGCTTCCACAGCTCCATTCATTTTTGGGCGGTAAGGGGAAGAGTTAAGGTGTCTGATATTAAACTGGTCCAAAAGATCATCAACCACCTTGTTATTCAGGTTGGACCCGTTGTCTGTGATAATAGCCTGAGGCGTCTCATACCTCGCGATGATATCCCTTTTAATGAACTTCGCGACGCTCTTAGCCGTGACATTGGCATATGAATTGGCTTCGATCCATTTGGTGAAATAATCTATCGCCAACAAGATGAAGCGGTGCCCATTTGAAGCGTGAGGGTTGATTGGTCCGATCATGTCGATTCCCCACATAGAGAACGGCCAGGCCTCAGACATCTGATGAAGTTCATTTGGGGGAGCGTTGATCTTATCTCCATACACCTGACACTGATGGCAGGATCTCACGTGTTGGTTACAATCTGACTCCATGGTCATCCAATAATAACCGAGCCTCATGATCTTCTTAGCGAGGAGGTGGCCGTTCATATGTGGTCCACATTCCCCTTCGTGGATCTCTTTCATAAGCAGGTTTGCTTCCTTAGCATCTACACACCTCAACAAGATTGAATCAAATGACTTCTTATACAGTGCCTGTCCGCTGAGGAAAAATTTCATAGCCATCTTGGTTATGTACTTTCTATCTCCCGCCTGGCTCCCTAGAGGATACTCTCCCTTCAGCAAATAATTCTTGATATCGTGATACCGGGGTTGGTCGTCAAATCCTTCCTCGATCACCATGCAGTAAGCCGGTTGCTTGATAATGTCGACCCTCAATATCTAAGCCTTCCGTGACCTGCAGCATGGACGATAGGGTGGCCAAGGCATCTGCGAAGTGGTTCTGAGTTCTGGGCAGGTACTCGAAGTCGATCTCTTCAAATTCTCCAATCATCTCCTCTAGGAACCTATGATAGGGGATGAGCTTTGAGTCTTTGGTCTTCCATTCACCTTGGGTTTGCAAAATGATCAGCATGGAGTCCCCGTACACTTGTAATTTCTTTACTTTCATAGTGAGGGCCAGTTGCAACCCGAGAATACATGCCTCATACTCGGCAATATTGTTGGTGCATGGGAATGTCAACTTTGCAACGACCGGATAATGTTGTCCTTCAGGAGATATAAGGATTGCCCCGGTTCCAGACCCCGCGAGATTTACTGCGCCATTGAAATACATCGTCCATTCACCTTCGGATAGATTGGAAATGCGATCTTCCACCTTTTCACCACTTGGGACACTGGATCCCTGGGCATCCTCAGCCAACATATCTACTATAGCTCGCCCCTTGACAGACTTCTGAGTTAAGCTTCTAACATCGAACTCTGACAAAAGAACCTGCCATTTGGCCAACTTCCCGATTAAGGCCGGCTTTTCCAGGAGGTATTTTATCGGGTCGTTCTCTGTCACCAACTGTATTCGATGGTGAAGAGTGTACTGCCTCAGCCTGTGTAACACCCAGACCAACGCGACACAAGTCTTCTCGACTGTGGGGTAATTTATTTCCGATGCAGTAAACTTCTTGCTTAGATAATAAATCGTCCGCTCCTTGCTATCTTCTGGACTCGTTTGAGCAAACAAAGCTCCTAAGGATTCCTGATGAACGGTGAGGTATAGGGTTAGCGGAGACCCTGGCACGAGAGGCACCAAAAGTGGTGGTGCGATAAGATAACTTTTGATCTTCTTCAGTGCTTGATGGCATTCAAAGTCCCATTTCACCTTGGCTCCCTTTTTCAGCAACTTGAAGAATGACTTCGCGACATCGGAGAGCTGACAAATGAACCTAGCGATATAATTTAGTCTCCCCAGCAAACTTCTTACTTCCTTAACTGTAGTGGGAGTACTGAGGTCTAGTATCGCTTTGACTTTGGAAGGATCGATTTTGATTCCCTGATTACTCACCACAAACCCGAGAAGTTTTCCTGACCGTGCCCCGAATATGCATTTAGCAGGGTTTAATTTCAACCTATACTTCCGAAGTCGTTCGAACAACTTTCTCAATATCTAAACGTGATCGTCTCCAGGTTTAGACTTCGCGATCATGTCATCGACATATGCCTCTATCTCCTTATGCATCATGTCGTGGAATAGAGCCACCATAGCCCTTTGGTAAGTTGCCCCTGCATTCTTCAAGATGAAAGGCATAACCTTATAGCAAAAGGTGCTGTTGACACCTGATTTTTAATCATTTTTTCTATTGCTAAAGTAATAAAAAATCCATAAAAATTCATAAAATTGAAAAATCAACTTTGGGGACCTTAGCCAAGCCTAGGGAACCAATTTTGACCAAAAAACGATTTTTCATATTTTCAGTATTTTTACGTATTTTTTATTTATTTATTTTCGAAAATTAATAGAAAATCCATAAAAATTCATAAAATTGAAAAATCAACTTTGGGAACCTTAGCCAAGCCTAGGGAACGAATTTTGACCAAAAAATAATTTTTCATATTATATATATTTTAATTTTTTTAAAAAAAAATACAAAAATATTTGAAAATTTTGGAAAAATAACATTTGAGGCCAAAAAAATACACAAAGATAGTTAATATTTTTATTTTAAATCTATTTTCATATTGGCCATCGCAAATTCAGAAAAATCCAATTCGAGTCACGTGTTCCTTCACGAGTATAATCTCGAATCGGGCCTAAAAAAATTTAATTTGAGTCAACTTATTTTTAACTTTCACTTTTTATGAGTTGTGACATTGTCTTCTAATATTTTAAATTTTCATCTCGGCCCAATTATACCCAGAATGACTTAATTTTGCAAAAGGGCTTTAATTAAATTATGCATTATTTTCAGCGACAAGAAATGAGCTTAAATTTGACATGTGGTAAATTTTGGTGTGTCAAAAATTGTGAGGAGATTTGGACTTAAAGAAATATATTTTTTCAGGGACTGAATTGTAAATACTTAAAATTCAAGGACTAGAGTGCAAATACCTAACTCTTGAAGGATTATTTTACAAATAATAAAAAGAAGAGTTAGTGGATAAATTAGAATAGAGAAGGGAAGATGAAGAAGAGGAGATGAAGAAGAGAAGTTGGAGAAGAATGGATGGAGAAAATAAGATAAGAATAGAGAAGGGAAGATGGGGATGAAGAAGAGTTAGTAGAGAAATTAGAATGGAAGATAAGAATAGAGAAGGGAAGATGGAGATTAAGAAGAGTTAGTGGAGAAATTAGAATGGGAGATAAATATGGAGAAGGGAAGATGAAGATGAAGAAGAGTTAGTGGAGAGATTAGAATGTGAGATAGAGATGGAGAATGGAAGATGAAAATGAAGAAGAGTTAGTGGAGAAATTAGAATGGGAGATAGAGTTAGTGGAAAAATTAGAATGGGAGATAGATGAGTAGGTTATAAAAGGAGGAAAAAGTGAGCTTGAGAAAGGATTCTTGAGAGAGAAAATTTGAAGTGTTTGGGAGAATTTTTTGAAGAGAAAATTTTGGATGTTTGAGAGAGTTTTGGGAGATTGAAGAAAAATTTGAGAGAAAGAAAATACCAAAAAAGAGAGAGAATTTTGAAGATGATGGGAGTTTAAAGCTAGGGGTTATCATCACAAATTCCTTCATCGATCAATATAAATCAAGAGTTCATCCTCGTCAACGAGCAAGCAAATTCGAGCTAAGTGTTTTTATTTATTCATTTATTTATGGTTTTACTCGCAAATTAGCACAAATTGTATACACTTTCTCCATCTCCCATTTTTTCCCATATTTTATGTCAGGAGAAAGATATCTCTATGTCAACAGCAAAAATCTCGTAGAGATGCAAGAATCGGCCCAGACAAGCTCCTAAGCTGTCCACCGATTTCTCAACTGATCTGTGACTAAAAGTCCCTCTTAATTCAAAAGAAACTCTCTATATTGGGAACATAGAGAGCGAAAATCAATTATAGAAATCCCTCCCAAACAAACGGGAGATAAGTACTCTTTCCACTCTTCTGGTTTTAGGTGCAGATTAGCACATATTTTGTATACTGACACTTCACTCTATTTTATGTCAGGAAGCCGCAGCTCTATATCAATGGTCAATCCTATGGAAGCACAAAATCGGCTTGGAGGAGTCCTCAAGCGCGCACAAATTTCAAATTGTTGAATCAATTCGTTGTATTTCATTTTAAAAAATTCATACCCCAAAATGGAGAGGACAAAGTCCATCCGCAATTTAAATACCTGCACCATAAATCCCAAAGGGAAGAGCCAAGCCAATGCTTAGCCTCCCATTGGAGGTTTTTACTTATAGTAGTTAAATACCTGCAACTTAAATACCTGCACCTTAAATCCCAAAGGGAAGAGCCAAGCCAATGCTTAGCCTCCCATTGGAGGTTTTTACTTACAGTTGTTAAATACCTGCACCTTAAATCCCAAAGGGAAGAGCCAAGCCAATGCTTAACCTCCCATTGGAGGTTTTTACTTACAGTAGTTAAATACCTGCAACTTAAATACCTGTACCTTAAATCCCAAAGGGAAGAGCCAAGCCAATGCTTAGCCTCCCATTGGAGGTTTTTACTTACAGTAGTTAAATACCTGCAACTTAAATACCTGTACCTTAAATCCCAAAGGGAAGAGCCAAGCCAATGCTTAGCCTCCCATTGGAGGTTTTTACTTACAGTAGTTAAATACCTGCAACTTAAATACCTGTACCTTAAATCCCAAAGGGAAGAGCCAAGCCAATGCTTAGCCTCCCATTGGAGGTTTTTACTTACAATAGTTTAAATACTTGCAACTTAAATACCTGTACCTTAAATCCCAAAGGGAAGAGCCAAGCCAATGTTAGGCCTCCCATTGGAGGTGTTTATTCACTGTCATGTACTTCCTATAATTTAATTTTTGAATCATCAGATCCAAAAGATGAGTAGGTCGTAATACTGCACAGAAGTCGTTAACACACTCCCTCTTTCGGCTTCAGGGAATCTTTAACACTTAAAAAAATATAACAAATAAACATATATACCATCCATGCATCCTATTTAAAAAGTGAAAACACAAAAGAGAATACCCTACTAGAGCTTTAGGAATAAACCAAGCCTGAGTTGCCGGATTAGGATAGCCATGAAATTAAGGTACCGAAAGGGCATTAGTTTTAATTAACTAGTGTAACCAAGTCCCCGAGCTCATAATCTCTGGTTCGCAGGAATAAATTAGTTCTCCCGCTAATTTATTTAGGTTTCTAATCGACCTACCAAGAACGATTAGTGGCGACTCCAAATTTCAAAATCATTTAAACAAAAACCAAAGTAGCGATTCGGTAGGGCTTGGGAGGGTCCGCATTAGGTTAGTCAAATCTAATTAACCTAATAATCCGTTAAGCCCCTTTAAAATTTAAAATTTTTTTAGAGGGTCGCGACAGGTGCCCCATGGCGTTATAAACGAGGTCATTGCTTTGTCCTCGTCCTTTAAAAGGATTTGGTTGTATCCAGAGAACCCATCCATGAACGAGAACATGTCGAATCCCGCCGTGCTGTCGACCAAGACATCGATATGTTGAAGCGGAAAGTCATCTTTCAGGCTTGCCTTATTCAGGTCGCGATAGTCCACGCATACTCTGACCATTCCGTCTTTCTTCATCACCAGGACGATATTGGCAACTCATTCGGGATAAGCGATCACTTCGATGAATCCCACTTTTAGCAGCTTCATTACCTCTTCTTCGATCTTCTTAGACAACTCCGGTTTCGTCCGTCGAAGCTTCTGTTTCTTGGCAGGAATGCTCGGGGTCCGTCGGGAGCGAGTGCTCGACAATATTCGGGTCCAAACCTGGCATATCTGCATAGGACCAGGCAAATACATCTTGGTATTCTTTGAGAAGTTCGGTAAATCGGGCCGCCTCAGACGAAGATAACCTTCCTCCTATCTTGACTTCTTTCACATTTTCAGAATCTCCGAGGTTGACTGTAATAGTGTCCTCTGCGGTCAGTGGTTTGTGTTCCTCATATCTGCCCCAGTCTCTCCTGATATCACTGGTGTCATCATCATTTTCTTCCTCAACCCCGTAGGAGAAGTCATCGGTGCGGTCTGAGCCACATAATAACCTGTTATGCATGTGAGGGATGGAATGCCTGAAATGTTGCAAACATGGTTAGTATGTCGTCGATTTTAATGAAGATGCATGAATTTTACAAAAAAATTCTAAAAAGGTTTTTTTTTAAGAAATAAAGGAGGGGAGGGGGGCTAATCCTCATTTCATCGGACGCCCTCGTTCCCCTAAAATCTTTTCAGGAAGACAAAGGATCATGTGGGAAATCAGCCCTCAAGCTTCAAAAGTTTGAAGCTGAGTATCATCATTAGGCTGATTTGTCATCCCACATGTCCCCAACAAAATTCATGGGGTTTTTTATTAGAAAATGGACCGCATTACAGCATGCACCACTTGGACCAACGGTCCAAGATCCAAGGGCATTCTCTTTTGTTTTTTATTTTGATTTTTTTTATTAAAAGGGAAATGCATTGCCTAGGAATGAAAACAACATGCGTGAATTAAAATGCATAAAGGGAAAGAGGGGCCTCTTTACTCAGGCTGGTCGAATTCCTTCTCAAGTCCTTCGATGATGACACTAACTGTGTCCTCTAGAAGTGGGTTGGACAGGTCTGGTTCCGCTGTGTCCTGGATCATTTCATCCGCTAACATCCTGGAGCGTCTTGAAAAATACTGGTCCAGAGGGCTGCTGATCGTGCTAGCTTTTCCCTTCCAAGCTCTGGAGCCGATGGACGGCCTAACTCTGCTTCCCTGGCCTCCACGGCCTCCATATTGGCCTCTGCCTCGGCCTCTAAAAATGAAGCCCCCACTGGGCTTACCGGTATATCCTAGGCCTGTTCGTCGCTCGTTTACATCTAACTGCAGTGGCGACCGGATTCCCTGGCCATTCTTTCCTAACCCGCGTCCGGGAATAAAACCGTGTGCCAACAATATTTTCCCAAGAGCCAAAGTGTACTAGGAAGGTTCAGGGATTCTCCTTTTAGTCCCGGCAGGCGCGTGCGTAACGGCCACTAACTCGAGAGAGTGGTAGCTAGCCTCCTTCTTCTGCTCCGGTTCTATGTATGGGACTGCACTATTTTGATACGCTACCAAATCTGTCTCTCCGTGTACAGTTATTACCTTCCCATTAACTACGAATCTGACCTTCTGATGCAGACTCGAGGGCACTGCGCCTGCTGTATGAATCCACGGCCTGCCCAGTAAAAGTCCGAAGGCGCTCGGAAGATCCATAACTTGAAACCCGATGGAGAACTCTACGGGTCCGATGAAGATGTCCAGGTCGATCTCGCCAACTACGGTCTTCCTCATTCCATCAAACGCCCTGATGGTGGCCTTGGAGGTGCGGATGAGTTCCTCGTTTACGCCCAAGTTTCTAAGCGTAGCTAATGGGCATATATTGAATGCCGAGCCATTGTCGATCAACACATGGGAGATATGCTTGCCGTGGCTTCTGGCCGATATGTACAGCGCCTTGTTATGGGCCCACCCGTCTATAGGGACATCTTCATCTGAGAAGGATATCTGATCCCTCAATAGGATTGACCCCACAAAGTTCTCCAGCTGGACTTCGTTGATGGTCTCTGGTACATGCACTTCATTCAACACCTTCATCAGTGCACTCTTATGTTTTTCTGAGTTGATAAATAGATCGAGCAGCGATATCTGAGCTGGCATCTTTCTTAGCTGCTCGATTACCTCGAATTCGCTTGTCCTGACGATGGACAAGGCCCTCTCTGCATCTTCTTTTGATACTTCTCTCTTCTCAGGTTCGCCTTCCCTCGGTGCGTAGCACCTACCGGACCTCATGACCGCATCGATCTCTTCCGTCCCATAGTCCCAGGGGACAGCTTTAGGATCGTACTCTACTGGCGGAGGGATCTTTATCACGATTTTCTCAGTTTTAGCGTCTCCCAGCGTCTTCTCATCTTCCAGCCCCAAACTGGATAGGGAAATCACCACGCACTCCGCGGGATCACTCTTGATGTCATCCCACTTGTCTACTTCGTCTAGCTTGATGACAAAGTGGGCTTTCGTTCCTATCATCGCAATCAGCTCGTCCTCATCAACGTGGTCCGAGTCGTAATCCGGACACCATGGTTCTGTTGTCGTCCTCATCGATTTCGGTAGAAAGTCGTTTCGCCTTTGGCGATCATTAGTCCGCACCGATCCGGTAGAAGAGCCAGCTGGGTCAGAGTCCCTTTTGCTTCCAAGTTCGCTCCTTTGAAGAATTTGCTCGTGCTTCAATCCGATGTTTATCACATGGTCAAAAGACTGAAATCCGTATGCGCACATACGCTCGAGGTATTTTTGGGGGAGGACTTGCATAAAGATTTCCAGCATTTCTTTCTCATCCAGTGGAGGTAAAACTTGCCTTGCCTGCAACTCCCATCTACGTGCAAATGCCTTGAACCCTTCGCCCTCCTCCATGGTAACGCGGGTCAGATTGTCCTTGCCGACTATAGACTTTACGTTGGCCTCAAATCGCTGGATGAACTGCCTTTGAAGATCCTTCTAGTCAGCAATCTAGTCGAGGTCTATCGAGTGATACCAGTACAGGGCCGGGCCGATTAGGCTGCGCTCGAAGTTGCTGATGAGGATCTAATCATCCTCATGATGACCGACCATCCTGCTGAGGTAGCAGGAGATGTGGTTTAAGGGGCAGCCTTCCCCTCCGAACTTGTATGGGAACGTTATCGACTGGTCAAGTCGATATTGACTTCCTTCCCGGGTAGCAATTGCCTTCAATTCACGCACCATGTTGGCCAAGTCTTTACACTGATCCTCCAATCCGGCTATCTTTTTGTTTTGCCATTCGATGGTTTTCCTCAGCTCCAGCGTCTGACGAAAAAGCTTGGCGGGACGGAATAAAGCACCCGGTAGTTGTAGCCTCCGCTATCCTGTCCCAATGTATCCACTATATCTCCTCTTTCCAGGGCCTCTCGTAGGAACTTCTTGTCGGCCTCATGCGCCCTTTTGCGATGGACGTCCTCATCATCTGGTTCTTCGTCAGATTCCTCAACGGCGCTTTCTTCACTCGGCCTGTGTTCACGTGGGGCCTCTCCTAAACTTTCGCTATCCGTATCACCATTCTCCCAAATAGCGTTCACCCTCCCGTGGTCTGGCAGAGGGTTCTGCTGCACGTTCGTCTCTGCCTTATCAAATTCCAGCATTCCCCCGTCTATCAGCGCCTGCACTTTATACTTGAGTACCAGACAGTTGTCCACATTATGCCCCTTTTCTCCCATGTGGTATGCGCATGACTGGGTCTCGTCGAACCCGGGGAACCTCGGCGGGTTCGATCTTGAAGGCTCTTTGGTGACTAAGTGCCCGTCTAACAGCATGGGCAGTAGCCTTGACAGAGGGCGAGGGAGTGGTGTGAAGGATGGTGGAGCTTTCTTCTTGGCCTCGAACTTCCTTGGGGCCAATCCTGACGTTCCACCCTGAGTGGGGGTGGATTCTGGGAACTTCTTCGGCTTCGGGGGGTTTGGTACAAATGCAACGTCTCCCACGTTTTCTCGCTCTCTCCTGGTTGGATAGGATCGTCTGATCGGTGGTTCTGACACGCGCTTCTCTCTAAGCGCCCACTCATGACGTTCTGCCACCTTGACAAGGTGGGTGAAGGTCTGACAGCCCGACGTGTTTAGTTTCTCGAAATAATCGAGTGGCAGCGTCTTCAAAAACAGGTCGACCAACTCCTCCTCCAGGATGGCCGGTTTGACCTGGGTGGCTATGGCTCGCCACCTCTGTGCGAAGGTACGTATCGTCTCGTTTCTTCCTTTCGCGGTTCTTAACAGGTCTTCCCTGGTCGGTGCCGTGGCCGTGTTGAACTTGTACTGGTGCAGAAAATCTTCCGCCAAATCCTCCCAGCTATCGTATTCCTCCATGTCCAGCTCAATGAACCAGGCCAGCGCGGCGCCTGACAAGCTCTCCTGGAAGGTGTTCATCAGCAATGGGACGTAGTCCGAGTAGTGCGCCATCTTGCGCAGGTAATATCTCAGGTGAGCCCGGGGACAGCCTGTCCCATCATACTTCCTCACGAACTCCGGCTCCTTGTATCCAGCCGGGACTTCGATCTTGGTGAATGGAGAGATCTTGTCGAACCTGGCCAGTTCGTAACCCTGGCTGCTCAAGCACTCTTCGATTTTCGCGAGCCTCCTCGCGCCCTCTTCAGTCTTAGCCGGTGGCCTTTCCTTCTTCTCTTTTTCCAAGTCGATCACGAACGGAGGGGTTTCATGGGGCACATCCTTCTCAGATTCAGTGCCTGTGGTCTGGTTGGTGTCGGAATCGTTTGAAGTGGTGGGGTTAGCCTCGGGTGCCGCTGGGGCTTTCCCTTACGCAGTCATCATCAATTTCATCTCTGCCATCATGGTGGCCATCATGTTAATCTGATCTTCGAGACCAGCTACTCTGGAAGTCAGCTCTTTCGCCATCTTTCGTGTCTTGCTGCGAGTCTTCGTGACTACAGAATTTCACCTGTTTAAAAAGTAGCGAGTCAGGGATTTGCAAGTTGAGTAAAAGTACAGAATTTTAAAACCTTCTCAATACTATGTTCATATGTGGTTAATGGGGGGGAAAGACTCGATCATGAGCCTTAGCCTCTTGAAATCGGTCTTTCTACTCATTAAACGTGTATGAGCATATTATCAAGAAGGTGGATAACCCATGGTAATTACTTAGTTTAAGAAAACGATGATGAATGACAATATATGAAAATGTCATGATCCTATTACAATCAGAAGCAAAATCGAGTAGGGAAATCGTCTATTCTATCCGACGACGTTTGGAGGCTAAGGTATCCCCGCTGTCTTCCGATTCATCCAGGTCCCATTTTTGTGGGTCTTCATCTTCTTCGGCCGGCGGTGGTCCCATGTGCTCTAGTACATATGGCTCCACTCCAGGCAGGTGCGGGACGATGTAGTCCGGTACGTATGGCTCTACAAGGGATTGTCGATATTCCTTGAACAACTTGATGTAGTCCTTGGATGCTCGGTGGACGTCCATCTCGTCATCTAGGTGGACTGGCCATTCCACGCTCTGCAGTGGGGAGTCCTTCAAGGTGTGAATGATGAGGTCGATCTTAGCCTGGTATGCTGCCTTTGTTTCCTTGGTAAGCTCACCTCGTGGCAAGTCGAAGGCGAAGACTCCTGGTCGTACTGCCGGCGGGACTTCTTGCAGCATGCCAAATTGCCTTACCACCCTGATAGGATAGTAGGCGATTCCACCCGTGCATCCTAGTAAAGGGATAGGGTCTCCATCTACTCTTGTGATGCGAGCTTCAAGGATCTTAGGCCAGGTTAAGCGCCAGCGAAGTTGTTTCGGCTCTAGGTCTTCTAGTTTTTCCTCCACTCCTCGAAGGACAGTTGCTTGACGGCGGACTGACATTTCAGGAACGCACTGAGTGGGTGGATATGTCGGCTGATCTCATAACATCCGACACGAAGGTTAAGGGTTTTAACGTGCGAGGTGAACCACACGTAGAGAAGACTATTGGATGCTTGGAATGTACCTCTCTGGGTTGGCTGAAAACGGTTTTAGGGAAAGGAAGGTTTCGGCGATAATCATGTAGGAGTAATTCCAGCGGTAGCAGGCTTGTTTAACAATGTGGACCATGGAAGGATGGAAAGTGGTTTGGGAAGTGAGGAATAAAACAAAAGCGAAAAAGGCAAGGATGAAAACTCTAGCCGGTTTAAGACCAGCTTCGACTGGGAGGGAGGAGTAGTTGTTATATAGGAATGAGAGGGTGAACCTGCCAGAGTTGGATTTAAGGACCTTTTCAATTTCTGTGGTCTTGAGACGCAGGAATTTGGACAGGGCTAAGGTAGAATCTTTTCCCAATACAGGCCGCACGATGTGATCGTCAAACTCCAGTCCGATGATCGCTGTGTACTCTTCCAGGGTAGGTGTGATCTCTATTCCTCGAATATTGAAAGTCACAGTCTCTGCATCCCAAAACCTTGCCAATGCTTGAA
This sequence comes from Psidium guajava, assembly GCA_016432845.1. NCBI lineage: Eukaryota > Viridiplantae > Streptophyta > Magnoliopsida > Myrtales > Myrtaceae > Psidium > Psidium guajava. The sequence goes on from CM028224.1 coordinate 4,044,759, forward strand.
TGAGGGTGGGCTGGTAGTTGACCTTGAGGAGATCCAATAAGCGTCCCAGGCGTTCTTCAACATATGCTTGGTTGTCCCGGTTGAGATGGCTCCACCACGCTATAAGCTCCTTACGCGGGACCGGGATGATCTTAATATGCGATTTCCCCATCTATCATGAGTATGCAAGAATGTACTAAAATTAATTACCATGGGTTATAATGAAGATGCAATGTAAATGCACTAGCCCAATTTCATATTCTCTCTTGGTGAAATAAAGATTAAAACATTCCTACTTGACCAAAAGAAATTAGTCAGAGGGTTTTAATCCAAATTTCTCCCAAAGAAATTATGCAATTGGCTAGGAACCCTCGATGATTGGAATGAAAGCTGTTGCCTATCTAAAGATTTCGAAAAGGAAATGGGAAAGTATGCGAATACATCTCAAAAGATCCCTAATACATCAAGTCTAAATGGGACGAGGAGGATGCGGAAATACAACATCCAAAAGTATGTAGAAGAATATCCTTCTATCCTAAAGTGGCTTTCAGACCAATCATCAAGGTGACGACTCACTCATGAAATGATGTATGAGATATATGGTGTAGAGAAATGAATTATGAAAATAAGAAAGCCTTACCAACCACCCTTTCATGTTTTGGTTTTAGGTATACCAACCGACCAAATCACATGCGCATGAGACAAGTGAGGAATTGACTCTAGAAAAGAAAATAAAAGGAGGGACAGGGTATGGACCTAAAAGGCTCCCACTGTCTGATTCGACGACTTTGCCCACAAGCGCAATCGAACGTCAAGTGGGAAGAATCATTGATCCAGACAGCGAGCGGGATCGAATATGGTCAACCCAAGCGCAATCAAACGCTAGAGCTTTGCATATCGATCCCTATCTATGGTGACATAAGGGGAGTGTTTCGCGGCTTGGGTTTAGGCGCTTGTATGTGCAAGTGTTGTGATCCTCAAAGTATGCAAGGCATGCACAGCAGTTGATATCAAACAGCGCTTCTAATTTGTAGAAAATAAACAAATAACCCCAAACTCCAATCCTGCATAAAACATGTTAGCAATCACTCCTCCCCTTATAACTCCTATCTGCAAGAACATTTAACACATTAGGTTAGTGGACTAACCTACCTTCAAAAGCGCCTGCAGAAAAATGTGTTAGAAAGCACCCAACTTTTTAATCGGCTTAAGTCCTCTAATGGGTTAAAACCAAGTCCCCAGCGGAGTCGCCAGTCTGTCGCGACCCTCCCGAGATTCTCCGAAATCCCGAGGGAGTTAATGGATTGCTAAGCCCATTGGGTATCTGGGCTTCGCTCGGGCCCTCCTAGGCCCATACCAAATCGCGTCAGGAAAATTTAGAACGAAGTCGATCTTAGTGTGGTCAGGTGGCATGTGAATAGTGTGCATGTCATAGGAGTCGCCACCAATCATTTAATGGAGGCTATGATTGGAAACCCTATCGAACGATTGGGAGGGATCGTCCGATCCTACGAAAACCAGAGATCTAGATTCGGGGACTTAGTTACGTCGATATTGCTATCGACACCCTTTCGGTACCTAAGTTGAGTGATTCCCTAATCTAACGAATTCATGCAGGCGAGATTGGATAAGGTAGGCTCTAAAAATCTAAGGGGTTCATGCAGGTGGGATTATCTATTCTATCAATCACAACCAGAGAAATAAATGCACAATCAAGAAATCGAATCAGAAAATAAACAGATCACATTAAGTTAATTACAAACAAATGAGAGTCTTAGAAGCTTGGAAAAAACATCAATGAGGTTTGAAGATGATTTGAGATGGTCTGGAATGATTTGGGCCAGATTGACCAGAAGGGCAGAATGGTCATTTCAAGAGGTTCGGGAAGCCAAGGCCATGAAAATAGGTCAAACCAGTTGAATATGGTTTTTCTCAGATTTTCACGATTTTTAGGAATTTCTCTAATTTTTCTAAAATTTTCGATAATTTTTCTAGAATTTTTCAAAGTTTCTAAGAATTTTCTAAGGGTTTTCCTGTATTTTTTAGAATATTTTCTATATTTTCTGAAATTTTTATTTTTATTTTCTAACGTTTTTTCAAACTTTTAGGATTTTCTAAGACTTTCTAGGAGTTTTTCTATTTTTTAGAATATTTTCTATATTTTCTTAATTTTTTTATTTTTATTTTTTATTTCCTAACACTTTTCCTAATTTTGTAGGATTTTCTAAAACTTTCTAGAGATTTTCCTATTTTTTTTAGAATATTTTCTATATTTCTCGGAATTTTTATTTTTATTTTATAACATTTTTCCCAATTTTTTAGGATTTTCTAAGACTTTCTAGGAGTTTTCCTATTTTTTAGAATATTTTTTTGAAATTTTTTATTTTTTATTTTAAAAATTTTCTACGTTTTCTAGCAAGTTCCCTAATTTCTATGATTTTCCTATTTTTTTTTATTATTTCATTAAGATTTTCCATTTTATTTTTGATTTTTTTTAAAAAAAAACATTTTTATTATTTTTTCAACCCCGGGACCGAAACGACGCCATTTAGATTTTCGTTATTATTATTATTATTATTATTTATTTTTATTTTTATTATTTGATTTTTGATTTTTACTTTTATTATTATTATTATTATTATTTTTTAATTATGTCATACGGACCGGGTCAAATGGACCCGACCCACTACCCAGGCCCAAGACTCTCTATCTAACCCAATGCTGAAACGACATAGTTTTAGGGATTCTTGAATTTTTTTGATTTCCAGTCTATTTTTATCTATTTTCTGCCTATTTTAGATCCTATGGTCTAAGGTACGCCACGTGGCATCATCTCGATCATCTATCCTCTATACCAAACCTACGGCTAAGATTGAATCCAAGACTAAATCCTAACCGTCTATCCTTTATTTTGGATTTTACTTTCATAGAAAGGTTAAAGGATTAACGTTTTTTATTTTCAGAAAATTCACGATATTGACACCTGGCCTATTTTTGTTCGTTCGATCAACACATCCGCTTCTATCAGATAACAAGCCGACGTGTCGTCCACGTCAGCATTTGACCAGGTCAACATGATGACTTGGTCGATGACGTAGGGTTCCACATCATCACCACGTCAGCCGTTGACCAAGTCAAACGGCTGACTGGACTCATCTTCTTCATCGAACCTAAACCAGACGAACGGCTGAGGCCCGACGGCGATCATCCAACGGTAAAACCGACGCGGATTGGACTAATTCCAGCCCTAATCGAACCCTAATTCACTTCCGATCAACATACTTAAAAATCAACTAAATCTATCGGTTTAAACGCGGGAATTGGAACATTCACAAAGAGCATCCATGGAAATCAAATCATGCAATCCGGAGCATAACTATGAAATTCAATCACAGGTAAGCATCATAAGGAGTTCAAGAGGCTTACCTGGGGGTCTGATTAGGCTCTAGATTGCCAGATTGGCCTAACCGAGTTGCAACGAGATGAGCTAGGTTTAGGATCTCGATTCGTGGTTTACACACAGAGTCGATGCAAAATGGAGATGAGTAAATGATCAGTGATGGAAGGGGAGCAAGACACACACAAAAAGAGCAAGAATCATGGCTAGATTAGGAAATTGCCATTGGAGGACCGAGCTTGACTCGAAGATGTGACTCACCTCTTTAGGCGTTATCGAGCTCTGGGAATAGCACGGGTCACTTCCTCTGGACTTGGGTGAACTCCCTGATGTTGTTTCACGCCTTGGTTTCCTTTCGGTCTCTCCAATTCTTCGATTACAGTCCCTGCTTGTTCACGGCCAAAAAGGGTCCCCTTTTGCTCCCTTTCTTCGTCTTTTAAAACCCCATTTTGGGGTACCCCGGGACTCTCCGAGATCGTCTCAACCTAACTTGATCCGGATATTCGCTCAAAACCACCTGCAATCTTCTCAGGATCTCCCCTTCAACAGACTTCCCTGTTCAAATCAACGCGCGCCGAAGGAGATTCTGGGAAGATGATGATCAACACGGGTCAACGGGTCGGGCTGACCCGACCCGGTTGACCCGTTTCGAGGAAAAACCTCAAATTGGACCCCAAATTGTCCATTTTTTTCTAAAATTGACACCAAAATTGGACTCAGGGGCACTGAATTTACTTGGAAATGGTGTTTTTGACTGGAAATTTTCAGTTTTTTTGCGAAAACCCCAAATTTTCAATTTGACCCGGAGACCCATTTTGCAAAATCCAAAGTCTTAGAGTCCTTGTTTGCAAAAATTGTTGCCACCATTGGATTCAGAAGGTCAAAATCTAAGGGGTGACGTCGCCCAATTTTCATTTCAGCCCCTAGAAAATTTTTAATTTCAGTTTTAGTGATTTTAGGGACTAAATTGAAAAATCAGAAATTACATTTTGGTCCTTTTAGCGAAATTGGACGATTCTGAGGGCTTTTGGACTCAATTTTAATTTTAGAAAATAGAGGAGGATGACACGACTCTAAAAATGGAAAATTGGAAGATTAAAAGCTAAAATGGAATTTCTATAATTATTTGAATATTCAGAAAATTGAAAATGACAAATAAACCCTAGATTTCGGACTTCATTTTTCAACATTTATTCGTCCAAAATGTATAAAAAAAATTAAATAAAAAATATTGACTATTCTTTGGTAATTTTTTGACTTGAATGCTATTTTTTATTAATTTTTTCATTATTTTCCTATTTTTTGAAAATATTAAAAAATGCGAAAAATAAGAAAAATTATTTTTTGCTCAAAATTGGTTCCCTAGGCTATGCTGAGGTTCCCAAAGTTGATTTTTCAATTTTTTCACTTTTTATGGATTTTTTATGAATTTTTGAAAATAAAATGCAGAAAAATACAAAAAATAAGGAAAATTATTTTTTGCTCAAAATTGGTTCCCTAGGCTATGCTGAGGTCCCCAAAGTTGATTTTTCAATTTTCTGACTTTTTATGGATTTTCTAAAAAATTTTGAAAATAAAATTAGCCAAAAATCGAGTGTCAACACATCATAAAACTAGTGGTCCAGGTCCGGCCACGGGACGTGTGTGATGTAGTGCTAAAGTATTTAATCATGCACAACAATTAAATGCAAACACCTCTTCGATAATGTGCAAAAATTAAATTCATATTCCCTCACACCAAACCTGCAAAACAAGGGGTTAACCAAATACTCCACCCCTTATAACTCCCATCTGCAAAACCATTTAACACCTAAAGAGTGAGTTCCAAGCAATTGTCAAATCAAATGAATTTTTATTAAATTTTCCAGGCCTAAGTCCACTAGGTTCTTAAGTTTTTTTCAAAAATTAAGAACAATTCCCCAGTGGAGTTACCAAGCTATCGCGACCCTAAAAATTTTTCGATTGGTGGAAAATTCTCAGGTTGATTAAATTAATTAACCTAATACGGACCCTCTCAAGTCCTACCGAATCACAACTTTGATTTTTTGTTCAAATGATTTTAGAATTTGGAGTCGCTACTAATTATTTTTGGTAGGTTGATTAGAAACCTAAGTAAATTAGCGGGAAAACTAAATTACTTCTACGAACCAGAGATTCTGGGTTCGGGGACTTGGTTACACTAGTTAATTAAAACTAATGTCCTTTCGGTAACTTAATTTCATGATTATCTTAATTTGGTAACTCAGGCTTGGTTTATTCCTAAGGTTCTTGTGAGGTGACATCTTTTTTGTATTTTCACTTTTTTGATGGAATGTATATAAGTAACATTTTTTTGGTATTTTCAAATCATTAAAATTCTTTGAAGCTGCAAGAGGGCATGAACTAACGATTTCTATGTAGTGTTTCAACCTCCAGTAAGTGACTCGGCCTACTCATTCTGGGATTTAATAGTATAGCAATTAAATTGCATAAAATTAAATTGTAATAAATAAAGGACATCCAACGGGAGACTCGGGCTAGGCTCGGCCTCCTCATCGTGGGGTTTGATGGCACTAAAATTAAATTACAGGAAATTAAATTATATTAAATAAAGGATCTCTAACGGGGGACTCGGCCTTGATTCGGCTTACCCATCGTGGGGTTTGATGGTACTAAAATTAAATTGCATTAAATAAAGGACCTCCAACGAGGGACTCGACCTTAATCTAGCCTACCCATTGTGGGCTTTAATGATACTAAAATTAAATTGCATTAAATAAAGGACCTCCAACGGGAGACTCAGTCTTGGCTCGGCCTACCCATCGTGGGGTTTGATGGTACTGAAATTAAATTGCAAGAAATTAAATTGCATTAAATAAAGGACCTCCAACGGGGGACTCGGTCTTGATTCGGCCTACTCATCGTGGGGTTTAATGGTACTCAAAGTAAATTGCATTAAAAGGACATCCAATGAGGGACTCGGCCTTGGTTCGGCCTACCCATCGTGGGGTTTGATGGTACAAAAATTAAATTGCAGGAAATTAAGAACCTCCAACGGGGGACTCAGCCTTAGCTCGGCCTACCTATCTGGGGTTTGATGGTACTGAAATTAAATTACATTAAATAAAGGACCATTAGTGGGTGGGTTGGTCTTTCCATTATGGGGTTTGATGATACAAGAATTAAATTATAGAAAATTATAGTACGAATGCGACATGTGGATATGGAAACATATGAGTACGATATAACATAATCGAGATTTAAATCAATTCATTTGGGTAACGAAATTCTTGAAGATTTTAATGACTAGGATCGTTACCTGATTTGATGGATTTGATGGCCGTATTCGAACCTCGTATCACCTTGTGGATTAAGTTTGCGGCTCGAACGACGGGGATGAACTCTTGATTTATGTTGATCGATGAAAGAATTGGTGATGATAACCCCCTAGCTTTAAACTCTAATTATCTTTAGAATTCTCTCTCTCTTTTTGGTATTTTCTTTCTCTCAAATTTTTTTCAATCTTCCAAAACCCTCTCAAACATCCAAAATTTTCTCCCCAAAAAATTCTCCTCCCAAGCTCACTTCTTCCTCCATTTATAACCCACTTATCTATCTCCCATTCTAATTTTTCCACTAACTCTATCTCCCATTCTAATTTCTCCATTAACTCTTCTTCATTTTCATCTTCCCTTTTCCATCTCTACCTCATATGTTAATCTCTCCACTAACTCTTCTTCATCTTCATCTTCCCTTCTCCAAATTTATCTCCCACTCTAGTTTCTCCACTAACCCTTCTTCATTTCCATCTTCCCTTCTCTATTCTTATCCTATTTTCTCCATCCATTCTTCTCCATCTTCTCTTCTCCATTCTAATTTCTTCACTAACTCTTCTTTTTGTTAATTGTAAAATAATCCCTCAAGAGTTAGGTATTTACACTCTAGTCCCTGAGATTTTAAGTATTTGTAATTTAGTCCCTGAAAAAATATTTCTTTATGTCCAAATCCCCTTATAATTTTTGACACACCTCCCCTATACTTAGTCCAAATTCACCACATGTCAAATTTAACTTCATTTCTTGCTACTGAAAATAATGTAAAATTTAATTAAATCCATTTTTCAAAATTAAGCCATTCTGGATATAATTGGGCCAAGATGAAAATTTAGAATATTAGAGAACAATGTCACAACTCCTAAAAGTAAAAAATGAAAATAAATTGACTCAAATTAAATTTTTTTGGCCCGATTCGAGATTATGCTTGTGAAAGAATACACGACCCAAAATTAGATTTTTTAAATTTACGATGGCCAACATGAAAAATAGATTTAAAAGAAAAATATTGACTATTTTTATGTATTTTTGTGGCCTATAATGCTATTATTTCTTAAATATTTTCCTAATTTCTAAAAAATATAAAAAAAATCATTTTTTGTTCAAAATTGGTTCTCTAGGCTTGGCCAAGGTCCCCAACGTGGATTTTTTTTATGAATGTTTTGAATTTTCTATTAATTTTCAAAAATAAAAATACCGAAAAATACTGAAAATATAAAAAAAAATTATTTTTTTGTCAAAATTGGTTCCCTAGGCTTTGCCAAGGTCGCTAAAGTTGATTTTTTAATTTTATAAATTTTTATGGATTTTTTTATTAATTTTAAAAGAGAAAAGATTATTTAAAATCAGGTATCAACAAATGGTAAAGAGTCTCTAGATGTCTACAAATTCTCCAAATTGGTTTTTGAACTAGTGGGTACAATTTTGAATTTAGAGAGTTGGGTAAGAATATCCTAACCAATGATGCGATCTTTATTAGGAGATTTGCATCCAAGAATTTTTGTGGTAATCGAACACTTAGGAAAAATTTAAGGAGTGATCGATTTATTATGAAACTGGGTAACAAAAGTGTCGCTAGAGGCAAAGTTAAAGTACCTTGTACAAGGTTTCCAAAACTCTTGTGGTAAAACCTTTGTATTCATAGGGGATGCACAAGCTCCAGTGTTAATAAGAGCTAAGACTTGAATAGGCTTGTGGGGCTTGGGTAAAAGAATCTAAATAGGAAAATAAGGGTAAAAGATTGGATTTCAAAAATAGAAGGAATCAGAGAAAAATGTAAAATATCATTTCCTAAAGATGATTTCTCTGATTCTAAAGAATATGTTCGTATGGCACAAAGGGTTTCATCTCACAGAGAATAGTGATTCAAAGTCATCATCTTCAAGCAAAACACCTATGTTGTGAGCAATTTTCTGGATCACATGGCTTCCCTGAGGCTTTGCTCTAAGACATGCCTTGGCAAAGTGTCCTTTCTTATTACAGATTTAACATCTATTTGATTTGTGTTTCTTCTATGAAGAAGGGAAGACATGCCTCCTTCTGTGAAGAAACTACTATTTTCCTTTGCCACATTTTTTTGTAAAGGAAAATTTATTGAACTGTCTCTTCTTTTTGTAACCAGAGCATGAAGGGTCACTACAATCTTTGAAGCACTTGATCTTCTATCTTGGTTTAACATAGGCTTTATCAAGCTCTCTATTTTCTCAGAGGTAACTTCTAAAAAGCTCTCCGATGACATAGCTCTTCAAGTGTTATGTGGATTGCAATTTTCCTATGGGTGGCATTTGCTATAGGCCTCTGTCTGGCTTGAAGGTTCTTTTCAGCAGCTTGGCTAACTTCTTTTGGAATAGAAGCTAGGAAGATCGGTTTAAGGTTTTAATCTGCACCTAGCCGATAAAAGAGCTTGACCATTTTTTTGAAGTGTCGATCATGATCCTTTCTTGCCATAGAACATTATGTTTACTCAAAGAACTCATTCCACTTGAGTTCAATAGTGTTGTCTGGTCTACTGACAAAGAACAAATGGATAAGCCAGATGCCATCATTTAGATTTTAGGCCAAGAAATAAATCTAGCCTTGTTCTTTAATTATCTTCCACCAATCTTTTAATGTTCCGGTGAACCTACTAGTAAATTCAAGAAGCATTTCATAAGTGTCATGCTCCTTAATATTCTTGGTAGTCAGCCAAGCATGAAATTCTTAGAGGCGATTAGACCATTTTTGGTAGGGGATGTCATCCACAGTGAAAAATGCTTTAGATGAAAAAGAATATGATATGAGATTAGCAGAAGGATAAATCATTTCTAGTTTTGAGGCCAACTCTACATCTGGTGATACTGGATCTGCTATGAAGATTTTATTATTAGGAAATGGATCATTTGAAGATGAGTCATCAGAAGACTCCAAGTCAGATGAATCTAGATCAAAATCAGATGATTCAATCTAAGGGGAATCTAGTGGATTTATGTTAGAAATGGTAGGAATCTGAGTTTGGTGCTTGAGGAAATTTTCAATAGGATTTGAGACCACACATGTGGAAGATGGTTTCTTGGGTGAAGGTAGAGAGGATGGAGATGATGAAGGCTCTAACGGTGCTCTAGATACAAGAGTCTTCCCTTTCTCTTTTTCTCGAGTTTCTTTATCTATTTTTCTCAATTGTTCTCTAAGAGACAGGAAATTCATTTTGGGTAAAAGAAGGAAGCTGAATCAAGAATGACTGCAAATGATGAAGATAATCCTAAAGGAGTAGATCCTGATCGTGGAATTAGAGTAGAAGGAAATAGGAAAGACTCATAAGGAGAAGGCTTTTGATGTAAGATTTGATTCTAGAGAATTTGGATATGACACCTAAGCTTTTCGATTTCAAGAATTTGGTCTTGTAGATAATGACGAGGAATTTGCTTTGTTTTCAATAGATAAAGCCTCTTCTAAAAATCTTCTGAATTGGGTAGCATCGATTGAGGATGAGGTAAGTATGAGGTTATCAAAGGTAAGAGAATTAGATGAGTATTAATTCTTCTATCCCTAAAAAAAATACATAGGTGCTTAATGATAATTCACCATCTCGCTCCCTTTTTCCTCCCTTAAATTTGATTCAATTTATAATTTGATTATAATTTGTATTCAATAATTCATTGTTTCGTATTCAATAATTCATTATTTCATAATTCATTATTTTCTTTTATTTCATAATCCATTATTTGATAAATTGTAATCAATTTGATTACAGTTTAATTTTTAAACTCAAAAATGATAATTGAAACTGGAACCGAAATCGGCAATTCCATTTTCGATTTTAAAATGGAACTGAGACCAAGCTCGAAATCAACCCAAAACCAGTGTTTCAAAACCAAAACTAGAATTGCCACTTAAGGGCTCGGTTTCGATTCTCCTTAAATTAGTACCAGAAACGCCGGTTCATGAACCGTGACCATAACCAGGTCTCATTATGTAATTTTATTCGAATTTTCTCTCGCCTCTTTGTGAGTCCCACCTGCCACTCTCTTTCTTCGACACTCCCACTCCCCATCACAAGAATAAACATGTACGGTAATAGCTCAAAGGAAATCTTGCATATAATGAATGCATTCCAAGGGATAGGCTTGGAAAACTACTCTAGAGTTTCATGAACCTAAGAACTCCGTCCCTAAAGTTTACCTATCTGTGTCCAAAACTATATTTGGTCATAGAGAGCTTGTCCTTCTGGAGATCCACTAAGCATGTGTTATTGAGATAGTGAATCTACTAGCGATTATAATCGCTTCTAAAAATGGTATAATGATAAGGAATGTGGAATCGTGAACTTCATATCTTTAGTTCTGCAGTTAAAAAGGATGCGATTTTTTTTTTGTTAAAATGTGATCCATTTTTGGAAAGTCCTAGAACAGATTATTCTACAAGCTTAAGGATAAAGTATACTTAACAAAGAAGGAAAAAGCCAGCAACAATCTATTCAAGTCGACAACAAAGAAAAGCAAGTGAAGTAAGTCTTAGGCGGTGAAGAAAAGACAAGATTACATGAGCTGGATTTTTAGTCAACATTTTTGAAGTCAAACACTTATTCATAAGTGTCCAGCTATAGTCTTTAGGTAGTTAAGTTTTTTTCTTTATGCTTTTAGGTGGTGGACTATGCCTACAAATTGGCTTCTTCGTATCATCCGTGAGATAGAAGTGTGTAAAATCAGAAACTAAGGGAGAGCTCCTCCATTTTCATGTGTACTACTCAACTACTCTATAAAATCATTTATTCCTTGTGCTTTTATCGCTTCCTTGCCACTCCTTCATTATAAATCGTAAACACACTTGCAGACACGCTTCGACAAAATCCAACATTGGTATTAGAGCCTTGTTCGGTTGGTTTTGGGCGTTTATTCTAACCAACATTTGCTAAAAGCCTCACAAAAATTTCTAACACCAAAGTTATGGCCAACACCACCACACCCTCATTTCTAATTCCCATTTTGTATGGGAACAACTATGATTACTAAAGCATCAAAATGACTACATACTTGATGCCCTAAGATTTATTGGATATCATGGAGAAAGGTTATGAGGCTTCACGAGAAGGTGCATCTATTCTGAAGGACCAACTATAAAAAGATGCAAGGGTATTATGTGTTATCCAACAAACGCTCTCAGAAATGGGTTTTCCAAGAATAATCGGAGCAACTACAATGAAAAAAGCTTGGGAGATACTACGAGAAGAATTTCAAGGATCAGATGAGGTGTTGACACCTAAATTTTAGTGTTTCTTTTTTCATTCATATTACAAAAAATTGAGAATTAATTCTCACCAAAAATATTTCTCAATGCATTGCATATTTAGTTTTTCTGCATTTTGCATTTTTTCTATCGACGGGAGGGAATTTGAAGGTTTGAGGACCATGAAGCTCAAATTAGAAGGGTGCGATAGTATTCTTTCAAAAGAATGGGTTCAGAAAACTCTATATAAGACTCAATACTTGCATTTGAACGGGTTGGGAGAGTCCAACCAGAATGTTCACACATCGTGCAATGCTCACATGTTGTGCACCCAAGGATTTCCACAACTGAGGCATTTCAACATTCGGAATTGCTCCTCAATCGAGTATATTGCCAGTTCATCTGTTGGCATCCCTCTCAGTGCTTTTACGAGGGTAGAGTCTTTGTTCCTTGAAAATTTTGTTAATCTAGAGAAGATATGCCTTGGCCCTGTCACCCCACAGTGCTTACGCAAATTGAAAGACGTGGATATCACAAATTGCAACCGATTGAAATACTTGTGGTATCTTTCAGAAATGCAAATTTGTGTAGATCTAGAGGATTGTCTTCACTCCCATCATGGCTGGTTTGTTCAATGTGATCATAAGTGAGAGCACTTTCAAAGTGATGGATTCATCTCTCTATTTTCAGGTTGTCCCAAGTCCTGTCTATGCATCTGTCTTCCTAGTCTCTTGGCTTGGGCTTATGCATGAGTTTGTAGCAGGAACAAAAGTAGCCCTTTTGGTCCTTCCGGAGGATGGTTTTGGGAATAGTATATCATCATCGGACATGCCAGTAGACTAGTATAATTTAATAATATCTTCACTCTATGCAAAAAAAATTGGTCGCAAGAACACTAAACATTAGTTCCTTGAGTTGGAATGAATTTGGGTATATCATCATCGAGTTCATAGCTTTCATGGCTGAAAATTTCTTGTTACAGGCCCTAGGGCGAGGACAAAACCTCGATCGCTCTTCGCTTCCCTTCCAAGTGAATCCAGGTCGGTGCGTTTTTTTGCATATCTCAAAAAGCAGTGGTAGGATTGTCAAAATCTTGGGCATTTGCGACGTTGAAGAATGCGTCGATTGAGAATGTTCACTAGAGCGTGGACAGACAGCTGAGATCCGGGCAACATCTTTAATTGATTACGCCCTAATGTGAATACTCTAGATGTTTCCAGCTGTTTAGCCAAGTGGAAGTCTGACACAACTAATTAGCAAGTATTTTCGAAGGTGGAAATCTTCATACACTAGCTAGATCAAAGCAAAAATGCCATTCTAGGACTGTAAGTATTCGATGTTGACGTTGTCGAATAAGGCATAAATTTATCCATTCCTATAGCGGATTTGCACTTAGAAGAAGTGGCCTCGGGGAATATAGTTGTTTTCCTTCAATGCCGTAGATGTAGGCAGCTTCTTGCTGAGCATATTCGACACAAAGCATGACAAAGGAACATGATTAAAGAGAAAGGCACAAAGAAAAAAGGGGCCATCATCACAGCTTTTGGGTATAGTCACCAAAAAGGGAGGTCGAACGGTGGAACAGAAAAGGGAGGACATGATCTGGATGCTGCAAATAAACGACACAAGAGGAGCTCCACCAAAAAAATAGTGGGGGGATCGACAAAAGGAATCCACCGAAAGAAAAGGAGACAAAGTAGAGTAGGAGGAACAAAAAGGAAGAGACCATCATGACTCATCATAGGAGGCACGACCAAAATGATGAAAAAAAAGGATCCCAGGCACCAACCTATCACTCAGGGTGAAATCTTTCACCCTCCGGATAATGGTCACGAGATATCGGTTGAACATCTTGACAAAGTGCGCGATGATGGCCGTGGTCCTGGATGATTATTGAAGAGAAGACGTTGTAATTCGATGGGGACTTCGCTGCTCGATCGAGTTGAGGTCGAAGGTGTTTTGGAACTTGAGCTTTGTCCAAGTCGAGAGGGAATTTTCGGGGTCAAAATTCTTGGCAACAACGAAGCATCGTCTTTGTTTCCTGACCTTAGAGTAGCTCCTATTGAGCTTATTCAGGAATAGCTAGCAATAAGATCATTGTTTGGTTTAAGAGGGACCTCAGAACTGAGGACAATCCGACATTATTTGCTGTTGCTAGAGATGGTTCCCGTGTTCATATGGTGTCCGAAAGAAGAAGGGCAATTCTACCCAGGCCAGGTTTCACGGTGGTAGCTGAAGCACTCTCTTTTGCACCTATCTCGGTCTCTCAAATCTTTGGGATTTCAACTTGTGCTGATACACTTGCTGCACTTTTGGCTTGCATCAACTCTGTCAGCGGAACAAGAGTGGTCTTTAATCATCTTTATGATACTGTTTCACTTTTTTATGACCATCACGTCAAGGAATGATTAGTAGAACTCAGTATTTTTGTGCAAAGCTACAATGCCAAATTGTTATATGAACCATGGGAAGTGTACAATGAGAAAGGGCTTGCTTTTACGATGTTTGACGCATACTGGAACAAGTACATGCACATGTAAATGGAACTCGTCTCTTATGGTCCTGCTTGGCACTTAGAACAATTGCCAACTTCAAGAACAATCGAAAATTGTTCGATTGAAGACCTAGGTCTCGAAGACAGACACAAAAAAAAGGGTCCTGCAAAGGATAAGACTTTGACTGGTGGCTCTCTTCTCGGACACGATGCCATTGGGACACTACACCTGGATCAACAGTTGCTGTTGTTCAAGGAGAGCTGTGGAGGATCAAGCCATTTCACCATGGTTGTCGGTGACGGTGGCGTGATCGTCGTGGGGTGAAACGAGTACGAGCTCACCAACGAGCAAAAGACGAGCTCAATGAAGAGTGTGACGCATCGCTTTTAACTCGCAACATACTACCCACCCGTGAACAGACTCAGAGCCGCGGTACCTATTCGTTCGTTGTCAACATCCAATCGAGAGTTCCTTTCGCTGCACCTATGGTATCATCTGCTCTGTTGTGAACTTAGAGACAAATGAGATGGTAGCGATCAAGAAGATAGAGAACGTGAGATTAAATTGCTTCGCCGTCTGGACCATGAGAACGTTATTGGCATTAGAGATGTGATTCCTCCTCCCATACAGGCTCGTCAAAAGAACACTAGAATGAATTTATGATTGAATATGAGGTCACCAGATGGTATAGGGCACCGGAGTTGCTGTTGAATTCTTCAGATTATACTGTTGCTATAGACGTATGGTCTGTTGGGTGCACATTTATGGAGCTTATGAATAGAAAGCCTTTGTTCCCTGGGAAGGATCATGTGCATCAGATGCATTTGCTCGTAGAATTTCTTGGCACACCAGCTGATATCGATCTTGGGTTCGTGCGAAATGAGGATGCACATCGATACATAAGATAGCTTCCTCGATATCCTCGTCAACCACTAGCTAGTGTTTTCCCTCATGTTCATCCTTTGGCTATAGATCTGGTTGACAAGATGTTAGCATTTGTTCCAATGAAGAGAACCGCAGTTGAAAAAGCACTTGCTCATCCTTATCTTTTAAGATGACAAGACGTAGCTGATGAAACCGTATGCCTGCAACCATTTTCTTCGGAGTTCGAGCTCAAGGTGAAGAGGAGCTTGGCCTTAGTGAACAAGTCGTGCGACATGTTAAAGGACAAGTGCTTGGTGCCCCTGTCGTACTGCTGTCCCCCGTCGTACCTCACCGTGCCAGCTGCCTCCTTCAGACATCTAGCCACCAACGGTCACCTCAAGACTTACCTTAGGTCGAGCTGACACCGTGAGCTCCATCTTGACCGGGCTGTTATAAATAATTAATTATGATCCCACATTAATAAAATACCGACATTTAAATTACATCAACGTTATATTACACACATTTTACGTGGTAACTGTTTCGCCTGATAACCGTTTTGATGGGAGACAGTTATCTATAAGGAGCAAACGTTAGTTTAAATGGGTTATCTAAGTCAAGCCCCCTACGTCAGTTTTAAAAAGGTGGTTACTACGTCAGTTTTTTAAAAAGTAGACGTCAGTTTCTCATCCAGAACGTACAAGAACTGACGTTCAAGAGAGAAAAACCACAGAGAACACATCATCGCTTCGGAGGGGGTAATTGGCTAGAGAGATCCCGTTTTTGTCAGACGCTCAATGCACGTACACGAAATCATCGTCTTCATCAATGGCTGGAGGTATGTTCATTTATTATCACGTTTCCGCACCTTCGTTCCCGATACGCACGATTTTCGTTTTGCGTTTAAGGTTTCGGGATCGAATTATAGTTCTCACATTTGGTATCAGAGCACGATAATCTTTGCCTTGATGTTTAACGTTTGATTCGCGTTGAATTATTATGCTTTGAGTGAATTTCGTGGGAATTTTTGGGTAAATTATTTTTGGGGTATTCTGGCTGCAATATTTTTTGGACGATTCCGGCAAGTCGCGGCACGATTTTGGAACTATATGGTCGTCTCACCATGGGGAACAAAACCCCTAAGGAATCTGGGTTTTTGGTTGTTCGGCGGAGATGAATTTCAGAAAGGAATTCGCGGATTAGGGTTTTTCGCGTTTGAGCGATTTTCGCTCAATTTTGGAAAAAATCTTTACCGTTTTCGTTGATTCTTGAACCTATGTGGTCGTGTCGATGCGATGTACAAAACCCACTATTAATTTTGTTTTGAGGTGGGCTATCGGAGGAGAATTGGCCGATGAAGAATCGGCAGAATAGGGCGTTTCAATGGTGTAAAGTCTTTTATTCTTGCGAAGAAGAAGAGCATGTGCGTGCGTAAAAAAAAAGGGTAAACAATAACAAGAAGTTATCGTGGGAAAGAATGGGTGGTTAGAAGAGACGTGGGGAACCCACGTGACTCCATTTCTGGTGTCCCTTTTATCAATTTTATTATATATATATTTGGAGTTGCGTGGAGTGGGTTTCGAGCCCACGCCCAACCCAATGTTTAAAGGCCCACCAGACTACTCAGCCAAGTTGTGCTCTTGTGTTCAAATTTGTCAAGTCTTATTATTATTATTATTATTATTATTATTATTATTATTATTATTATTATTATTAAATAAAGGCTGATTGTGGAGATTCACACACATGAGTGGCACATGCTTGACTGTGAAATACTCGTTTTATCCCTTCGTGCCAGTAATATACGGTTATGCCCCCAATTTAATTTATTTACGGTTTTACCCATTTAGTTAATTTACAGTTTAGTCCATGCCCACGTAAATTTACAAATTTGCCCTTATATGCAATATTAAGAATATTTTGCATGAAATTAAATGTCTAGTGATCTATATATTTTATTAATTAGAGTTTAGCCACAGCAACTCTAATTGATTAAATTATATATTAAGAGCCTCTAGATCACATATAGTAAATGACATTTGCTTGTAATTAATTGTATTAATAGAATGAATTTTATCCCACGGGAATTTTCATTATATTAATATGATTAATTAAGTTCAAATATCATATTATTTTTCTTAATTTCCCCACGGGGATTAGGAGAAATGAATATAATATGAAAGTTTCATCATATAGTTTTTAGGGAAAATTTCGATTAAGGGCTCTAACTGCTCCTATTTTCTCAAAAAAGGGCCCATAGTGAAGCTTGTTTCAGAAAAGAGCATGAAGTGCCCAATTTTGTTTCAAAGAAGGGCCTTAGTTCACCGGCCGGCGAACGTGGACTATTTCCGGCGATTCAATAGGGGCATTTTTGTCAAAAGGAATTTGAATTAAAAAAGAAAGACAAAATTCTAAAATTAAAAAATAAAACCCTACGTTATTACTTTTCTTTTTCTTCCTCTAACTCTAACCCATCTACGCTCGTCAAGGAGAAGGAGCTCCCTGTGTGCGACCGAAGACGGGCGATCCGAAGATGGCGACGGGGGCTCGCGACCAGGCGATGGCGACTGGGGTAGCGACGGAGACCTTCAAATGTGAGGGATTTTGATTGAAATTAGAAGATCCCACTTGTTCACACAAACCCTCATTTGTAAAGGAGAAGGACTCGATCGTGTGCAATCGAGCGATGACGTGCAATCGAGCAGCGGTGGCGACGGGAGCATGGGATCGGGCTACAGTGGCGATGGGATTTTTTTTTTCAAGGCTATGGTGATGGGAGCATGGGACCGCCTACAATGGCAACGACGACGAAGGTAGCGACGGCGACGACGGCGACCTTGGAAGGTGAGGGATTTTGAAAGAAATTAAAAGATCCCTCTTGTTTACACTAAGCCTTTGCCCTCAATTCAAGAATGGTTTCGATTGGGCCTCCCATGTTACCTCTATGATTCTCTCCTGAAATCTGGTAACGCTGGTGATGTGCGACTAGACGGCAACTCTGCGACCGAGAAGAAAGCTCCGACCACCAATCCGACCATGACTAATTCGAAGTGGAGCCATTGTGCGACTTGCTCATTCAAAGATCCACAGCTTTACATCATCGTCTTACCAAAAATTCAAGCCTTTCTAAATGATTGTATTGCATTTTTTTTGGTCCGAAAATGGCTTGTACTCCATTGATCAGTTGGATTTTGGTTGTATTCGTTCAGCTAGATTTTTCCTGTGTAACTCCAAAATAGTTAAGGTGAGACGAGTTCAGAAGGAGGTTCTAAATGTTGTGTCGCTGGGTATACACAGCAAGAGCACATTTGTGAGTCTTGTTAGTCCTGCAGGTTAACCCCATCAGTAGGATTCATCTGTTGTAGTTCATGTGACAAAATTCAAGCAAATGGATCAAGGAATTGAATTTGCTGTGAAATATGTTGAATTTTCTATGAAATATGTTGAGGTTCTAAATGTTGTAGTTCTTGTTAGTACTGCAGGTTAACCTCATTTCTAAATGTCGGCTTCACTGAGGTGTATTATAGTAAAATGGAAATTTCCTTGAAGAAATTTCGCGCAAAATACAAGCAAACTGAGCTTTGTCAAAAAGGTCAAGTATTAGGCTTCAATCATCTGCCTGTGTGTTGTTCAAGCAATGACTTGAGTATCATTTTCTCACAATGCAGAAAAGTAGATCTGAACATGGTATAATACTTGCTCAAGATGATTAAAAACACAGAGTGCACATCATTGATATAGATTGTCTCTCCAATTACAAAAAAAAAAAAAATCATCCAGTTACACTTCCCTTAAATCTCATAAACAGGATTCATTCAAGGAGTTTGCCACCAATTGTGCAGAAGCCCATTAAAGTGCTAAAATGCACTCGATCTTAATCTTCGCATTCAATGGCAAAGTAGCACCCTGATATGTTGAGCGAGCTAGGGCAAATGCTGGAAAATCTGCATAAAGACATCTAGTCACTTTAAAGGTGTCCAATAGTGAGTATTGAAGACTCTTAACTGTATAGATATGATAGATGAGTCCTATAGTTCAAAGCATCTGCTAGTCAAATATAAATCTACTTTGCATCAAGCTATCCCAGTTAATGAGTTCAACTGCAAATATGAATCTACTTTACATCCGCTAGTCAAATATGAATCTACTTTGCATTGTAAAGTTGAGTTACCTTTTCAGGTTTTCTACTGCACATCACAAGTACATCTATCGCCGTGTTGTCAAAATGTGTAGATGCATGATAACTCTACAAAACTTTGTTCGGTCAGCAAATTAACTAGCAACTGCATAACGCAAAGCCAAAGCAGGACATTCTGTTGATACTTGATTTTTAAATCATCTTTTCTCTTTTAAAATTAATAAAAAAATAAAAAAATTTCATAAAATAAAAAAAAATCAACTTTAGGGACCTTATCCAAGCCTAGAGAACCAATTTTGACCAAAAAATAATTTCAGTATTTTTCAATATTTTTATTTTCGAAAATTCATAAAAAAATTAAGAAAAATGAGAAAATTGCAAAATCAACTTTGGAAGCCTTTGCCAAGCTTAGGCAACCATTTTTGAATAAAATTGTTTTTTCATTTTTTTGTATTGTTTATATATAGTTTTTAAAAAATTAGGAAAATATTTAATAAATAATAGCATTTGAGGCCACAAAAATACGTAAAAATAGTCAATATTTTTCTTTTAAATCTCTTTTCATGTTGGCCACCACAAATTTAAAAAAAAAGTCCAAAAATCCAATTCGGGGTCGTGTATTCCTTCACGAGCATAATCTCGAATCGGGCCTAAAAAATTCAATTTGAGTCAATTTATTTTCATTTTTCACTTTTAGAAGTTGTGACATTATTCTCTAATATTCTAAATTTTCATCTTGGCCCAATTATACTCAGAATAACTCAATTTTACAAAAGGGCTTTAATTAAATTTCGCGGCAAGAAATGAGTTTAAATTTGATATGCGATGAATTTCAACTAAGCATAGGAGAGGTGTGTTGAAAATTTTGAGGAGATTTGGACTTAAAGAAATATTTTTTCAGGGACTAAATTGCAAATAATCAAAATCTCAAGGACTATAGTGTAAATACCTAACTCTTAAGGGATTATTTTGTAAATAACAAAAAAAATAGTTAGTGGAGAAATTAGAAGGGAAGATGAAGAAGATGAGATGGAAAAGAGAAGATAAAGAATAGGAGATAGAGAAGAATGGATGGAGAAAATAAGATAAGAGAAGAGAAGATGGAGAAGAGGAGATGGAGAAGAGAAGATGGAGAAAATAAGATAAGAGAAGGAAGATGGAGATGAAGAAAAGTTAGTGGAGAAATTAGAATGGAAGATATATATGGAGAAGGGAAGATGAAGATGGAGAAGAATAACTGGAGAAATTAGAATGTGAGATAGAGATGAAGAAGAGTTAGTGGAAAAATTAGAATGAGAGATAGAGTTAATGGAGAAATTAGAATGAGAGGTAAATGAGTGGGCTATAAAAGGAGGAAGAAGAGAGCTTGAAAGGGAGGATTTTTGGGGGTGAGAAAATTTTGAATGTTTGAGAGAGTTTGGAGAGATTTCAAGAGAAAAAATTTTGAGAGAGAAAAATTCGCCGCCGTGGAACAAGCATTGGCGACGCGACGGATTCATCTCCAACGAGCTCTAGGCGCATCAGCATGTGCAATTATCTGGTAACTCAATTTTTCGTGTTTAGATGACGAAATCTCAAAAATAAATATACTGAACATTCGTAGATGACTTCGAGATCTTCGATTTGATATATTATGGCGCGAAAATGGACATCGTTTGCTATGTCAAAAGGGTCCCGAAATTGAGAGCAGAAATCTGGAAATATGGTGATCAGAACCTGAGATGGAATTTTTCTGATCTGACCTTTCACGCTAAATGATTTTCCATGGGTTATTCTAGACTTCGTTTCATAAAGACCTCTTCATGACATTTGTTCATAAGATCTTAATGCATAACATATAAAAAATACAAAAATATTCATGCGTGTTTCGTATTTTTAATGCATTTAATGAAATCATGTAATTCTGTTGCCGTCCTTGAGTCTGAGTGTTTTTCTGTGCGTGGTCATATTAATTCGTAGTTATCTCATGTTTAGAGTGTTCTTTTGAAACTTCACAAAAAATGAAAGTTGTTTATTGGGGTCTTGTTTAGTAGACTGGAAAGTTTGGTGCATTAATTTTGAGATTTGCGTGTCCATTTAAGCTTAATCCTGAAGTATGTCTGTTCTGTAAAATTTGTTTGTTTGCTGCTGAGCTCTCATGAAAGACCATTTTCTACACGAAAATGAGTGTCTGTTCAATAAGAATGTAAAACATGAAAGTTGTCAACGACACATTTTCCCATCCACATAAACAATCTCAGAATTTTTGCATACATTTCATTATTTCTTTTGTATTTTATGGTTACTGCTTTCTCCCTAAGAATGTTCATGGACAGTATGGTTTAATTCGTATTTTTTGTGTTAATACATTGGAAAATGTAAAAAATGGTCTCAATGAAGTTTAATCAGCACGTGTTAAACTTTCTTTGAGCGTTTTAATTGTCTTAAATCATTGGTGATTGTGCATGTCCGATTAGATAGTTCATTATTTTCATTTGGCTTTCGGCCCGATGCTTTGAAGACTGGAGTATGACCGTTGTCCATTCCGGTCTGTTTTGTTGTGCTCCCGACCCATGAGGCTTGGCAACGGGTGTTTGACCGATGTCTATTCCGGTTCATTTTTGTATTCCCGATCATGTCTCGGGTTTTATTTAATTGGTCTGTAATTATTCACCCGACGAGTTGCGGGTTTTATTTTCACTGTCCTTAGGGTAGTTTTATTTTACCTGCTCTCTCTTCACATCTTTGTTTGCTTTGGGTGATTTTGCAATCTTTTATAATACATCCAAAATCTAAAAAAAATTGTAGAAAATCCAAAAATACAAAAAATGTGGAAAATATAAAAATACAAAAAAATGTCTTTCATGTGCATTTTATATAGTATAACTCATGCATATTTTGCCATGTTATGTACGCATATTCACGTACGCATGTCTATGTTCGTATGTCACGTACGTATGTCGCATTCATATATTCATGTCGCATGTCGCGTATGCATGTCTACGTACGCATGTTACGTACGTATGCCGTATTCGTGTATTCATGTCGCGTACGTATGTTACGTATGTATGTTGTATTCATATATCCATGTACGTATGTCATATTCGTTCGTCCACGTACGTATGTCATTCGTATATCTACGTACGCATACCGTATTTGTACGTCTACATTCTCATGTCGCATTTGTATGTCTACATTTGCATGTTGTATTCATATGTCTTTGGATTCGCATGTCATATAAATTAAATTTCATATTGCATGTCATCTAAAATAGGATTCATACTTATTTGCATCAAAACCCAATTTTTTAAAAGCCATCATGCATGTTCATCATACTTGTCATGTAATCTAGAATGCATAAATCATGTAGTTTCATGTCTTAATTGCATTTATGTAATTGCATTTGCATTGCATGCATTTAAAAAAGAAAACCCAAAAAAATTGCACATTTGAATCTCAAGTGAAAATTCATCAAAATTGCCAAGTTGAACATTTTCATGAAATTGGTACCGAAAGGGCGCTAGTAGAAATATTAACGTCACTAAGTCCCCGAACTCATTAATCTCTGGTTTGTAGGAATAAAGTATTTCTCCCGATGCTTTATTTAGGTATCTAATCAACCTACCCAAAATGATTAGTGGCGACTCCAAGATAAATCATTCTTTTGATGAAATTGAACCTAAGTCACGATTCGGTAGAACTTGGGAGGGTTCGAACTAGGCTAGTTAATTCAATTTAATTAACATGGTAATCCATTAACTTTAAAAATTGGGAAACCGATTTTTTCGAGTCGTGACACATTCAAAATAACCAATACCTTTCCAGATTTTCTACTGCACATCGCAAGTTCATCTATTACCGTGTTTTCAAAATGTACAGATGCATGATAGCTCTGCAAAACTTTGTCTAGTCAGCAAATTAACTAGCAGCTACGTAATACAAAGCCAATGCAGGACATTCAAAACAGCTAATGCTAGTATATTACAAAACAGCTAATGCTAGTATATTACCTCACTCATCAAAATTCTGCTACTTCATTTAGTGAAGCTTTTTCTATTGCCTATAAAGCCTAGTTTCCAAAGAAACAAAGCACAAAAAGAGGGCAAACAAAAGTTTCTTGTGGCATATGTCCTTTGTGTATAAATAGACAAAAGCAGCAGGATTAGAAGATCAAGTCAGGCTCAATACCATGGGCCAATACATACTCTAACTTTAAGATGCTTCCAAAAAAGACCCATCTATATCAACCAAGGGTAAAATAAAAAGAGTGTATTGGTGGTCTTTTTACTCTTGCATATCTCAAAAAGTTGCTCGTCTTCTTTTACTTTCATGTTGAGGTCATTACATCCTCCTCTTTACCTACGGTTGAATCGCAAAATAAATCATTAGTCAAAACAAAGTTAAGTACAAATAATAAAATGTTTACGATAAAGTGAGGCACAAATGAATACCTGCATCTTCTCTCTTCCCATAGATGATGTTTCTGCAACTATTGTTGATGCTATCGATGAATTCTTGCAATTATACCTATTATGGCCCAACCCACCATATTTTCCACAAGTGATTGTGGTATTTTGTCTCTTCAACTTGGTTCCCACAGGCTCTTGCACAATTTTCTTCTTCTTTGTCTTTAAATTGTTATCAGCTATTTCGTTCAATGACTTTGTTCTTTTTTTCTTCTTTCTTCCGACTTACTTGGGCACATCAGGTGGGAGTAAATGCTCTCTCACAGGCCAAGTGTCTTTGGAATCTACCGCATGTATAATATGGCAATAAGTTTTCATGAATGTTTCCATCTTGAAACATGTGTGAACCCATTTTTCAGGTGGTTCCTTTAGGTATACAAGAGCTGCCACAGCATGACAGCAAGGTATTCCACTAATGTCCCATCTTCTACAGCTGCAAGTTATGTGTCTTATATTAACCACCCTTTTATCTTTATATGGTCCACTCAATTCAAACTCATCTATCCCATTCCATGAAGGAAACCATGATGCTGATTTTTTTTTTTTGAAGTTCCAGTATCTCCTGAATCTTAGGACAGATCATACCATTATAGTTAGCCAACCCATCTCTTTGCTTATGAATCCTTTCCATGAGTTGCACCCTTATAGCTTCAAGCAATGTGATGATAGGCTTGTCTCTAGCGTCAATAATGCTCTTGTTGAAGCTTTCACACCAGTTATTCAAGGAAGCGTCGCATTTTGAGTTTGTTCTGAAATGGGACTTGCTCCATTGCACTGGAGGCCTTTGGGATAACCAATCGTGAGCTTTTTCATTGACTACCTTAAGATCTTCCATTGCCAAGTTGAAATCACACACCCTAGTTGCCATGGCAGCCTTCCAAATCAAACGTTTAAGTTCTAGTCCTTTGTAATGCAGCCTGAAATTCTCATAAAGATGCCTCAAACAAAATCTGTGTTCTGCTTCAGGCATCAAATTTGCTAGTGCTTGCACCAATCCCTTCTGTTTATCACACAAGAAAGTCCAATACTTGGAATTTGCAGGGTCTGTGATCCCTAGATCTTCTGCCATCATACTAATAAACCAGTGCCATGTTTCATATGTTTCTTGTCTCACGACTGCCCATGCAAATGGATACATTTGATTACTTTCGTCTAGGCCTACAGCTGCTAGAAGTATACCCTTGTAACCCGATGACAAATGACAACCATCAAACCCTATAAAGCGTCTACATCCTTCTAGAAAACCCCTCCTTAATGCATCTAGACATATGTAGACTGCTCTAAACTTGGATTGGTCTTGACATTGCTCACTCTTGACTACACAAGTGGATCCTGGGTTAGAATCAAGAAGTGCTTGGCAATAACTTCTAAGCATCCGAAATTGATCCTGCGCATTCCCTGTGACCATACTCATTGCCATTGCCCTTGCTCTATAGACCATTGTCCTAGATAGCTTCAAAACATTCTCAGACTCCATTGTTTTCTTCATTGAAGCACTTGGCCATGTTGGATTATTCCTCAGCCGATCACAATACTTGTTTGCCAACCATTTAGAGCTTACTTGAGGAACATACAGAGCTCTATTACATTTATGTACAGAATTGAAGGTTTTGACTTGTAAAGTATGCTCCCCTTGCATTTTGGAAGCATATATGAGCCAATCACAACCGTCTGAACACACTACCCTTACCTTATTTGGCGCATTCTTAACAAACCTCACTTGTCTCCCATTTTTTATGGCATAATTTTTAATTGCTTCTCTAAACTCCTTAGCATTGCTAAAACACATTCCCAACTTGAAGGTAGGATTCTCCATATCAACATCGGCATTGAACTCAGGATGAGTATATTCAAATTGACTATCCATATTCAAGAAATCTACATTATCAGATGACGTATTTGCATATAAGCTAATATCTCCATCCTCTATATCCCTCTGCATTGAGCTACCTTCTATACATCATGCATTTCTTCCATATGACTTATCAAGATCAATTATGGCAAACCCATCTTCTTCAATATCCTCAACACTCCTACTATCAAACCTACTATTAGATGTGGCATATCCCTCACCTGGTGCGAATGGAAGCAAAAAAAAAACATCAATATTTTCTTGGACCCTATAAAAGTTCAACATAACCACACTTGCTCAAACTGTAAAGTGATAAATGCAAGTCACAAGGACAACATATTAAAATATTGGGACCACGAAAAAATATTTGAGAATCATGGACCATAAACAAGTATTTCTGTTTGTTAATAAACAAGCATACGCAAACAACAAAATAATAAATAATAAATAATTGACAAACATGGACAATGAATGACAATAAGGACCAGAAAATGTATAAAAATGTAACTTGTCTTAGAAAGTGAAACTCACTGCCATCGTTGCTGTCATCCATGTGGTATTCTTGCCTTGTCTTAGACGAAAGAAGTACCCATTAAACCACTTCATGAAACTGGTCTCCATGGAAAAGAAAGAAATTAAAGATTAGAGGATTTACCAAAAATCAGCTAAATGAATATGAGAAAATTAAACATGAAGTACCAACCAGGTTGGGTTGGAGCACATTGCCCTCTACGCTTTGCAAGTCGTATTGCGTCTCCACCTTCAAATCGACCATGGTTGCTTTGGTGGTCAAAATGTTCTTCTCGGTTGCAAAGCAGCCATCAAGTCGCGCGTTGCCAACACCACTAGATCTCTCCAGAATCATGAAAGTAACACGGAAGACACAATCGAAACCATTCTTGAATTGGGGGGTGAGGGCTTTGCGTAAAACCTAGGAGGAGGGATCTTCCAATTTCAATCAAAATCCCTCACCTTTGAAGGTCGCCATCGCCACCCTAGTCGCCATCACCGCGGTCGCTTGGTTGCAAGCCCCCGTCGCCATCGCCGGATTACATGTCTTCGGTCGCACACAGAGAGCTCCTTCTCCTTGACGAGCGTAGATGGGTTAGAGTTAGAGGAAGAAAAAGAAAAGTAATAACGTAGGGTTTTTTTTTTATTTTAGAGTTTTGTGTTTCTTTTTTAATTCAAATTCCTTTTGACAAAAATGCCCCTATTGAATTGTCGGAAATAGTCCATGTTCACCGGCCGGTGAACTGAGGCCCTTCTTTGAAACAAAATTGGACACTTCAGGCCCTTTTCTGAAAGAAGCTTCACTATGGGCCCTTTTTTGAGAAAATAGGAGCAGTTGAGGTCCTTAATCGAAATTTTCCCCAGTTTTTATGAATCTATTATAAATTACAAACTTAGCCCACAGGCAATTTTTGATGTTATTTAATTCATATTATATGACATGTTTTACATAGGTAAAGCATGTATCAAGTGAATTTGTCTAAAATATTGTGACGTAAGCATGTTTATTTGTTTATTATGCAGTTTTACCACCTGTGAATATCTCTGATATTATTGTTCCCGAGCTGAACGATGACAACTATAAAGCTTGGAAGGAGTTAATTCTCCTTCAATTGAGGTGTATGGACATTGATTATGCTATTCGGAAAGATGAACCACCTGTTGTTACAGAAACTAGCACTCCAGCTGAAGTTTCTCTTTATGAACAATGGGAGCGGTCTAACCGCCTTAGTGTAATGTTCATAAGGAGTAAACTTTCTGCTAGTATTCGTGGTTCAGTTGCTCAGCATAATAATGCCAAAGCTTTGCTGGCGGCTATTGATGCGCAATTTGCGTCTTTGGAAAAGGCCCATGCCATGACCCTGATCATGAAGTTTTCATCGTTGAGGCTCACCATTGTTAGAGGTGTGCGTGAGCACATTATGAAAATGAGGGATATTGTAGCTCAGCTTAAGAACCTTGAGGTTGAGATACCTGAGTCTTTCTTTGTATACTACATTCTAAACTCTCTTCCCTAACAATATACACCTTTTAAGATCTCTTATAACACACATAAAGAGAAATGGTCAATTAATGAACTCATGACCATGTGTGTTCAAGAGGAAGAAAGACTGCTTATGGAAGTAGGAGAGAGTGCTCATTTGGCAACACAAGGAAGGCATAAGGGGCAAGGCAAGCGTAAGGGAAAAGGTAAAATACCTCCCCAAGCTGACATTAAGAAGGAATCCAAATGCTTCTTCTATTGAAAGAGGGGGCATATAAAGAAGGATTGTGTCAGATATAAGGCATAGCTTGAGAAGAACGCTAATTAAATCTCTTGTGTTTGTTATGAATCTAATATGACTTATGTGAGTCATAACACTTGGTGGATTGATTCTGGATCTACAATCCACATTTCAAATTCCTTGTAGGGCTTTCAAAGCCACAGGAAACCAGTGGGAAGTGAACATTGCATCTATTCAGGAAACAAGATGCGTTCACATGTAGAAGCTATTGGGACATGTAGTTTAGTCCTATATAATGGCTTTGTTTTAAATTTGGAAAGGATCTTTTATGTACCTAGTTTCTCTATAAACTTGATTTCAGTTTCAAGACTTGTACCGTTTGGTTATTCCTTTCACTTTTCAGATTCGACCTTCACTTTGTCATATAAATCTGAAATTGTTGGGAATGGTATATTGTCTGATGGTCTTTTTCGAATTAATTTGCAAGACAATGCCTTTTATAATGCGATGCATGTTCATAATAACGCTGGTATAAAAGGATGTGTTGTGAATGAAGATTCCTCTGTCTTGTGGCATCGGAGATTGGGACATATCTCCATAGAAAGAATTAAGCGATTGGTAAATGATGGAGTACTCGGTGCTTTAGATTTTACTAATTGTGATACTTATGTGGACTGCATAAAGAGAAAGCAGACCAACAAGTCAAAGAAAGGTGCCCACAGGAGTACAGAAATATTAGAAATCATACATACAAATATTTGTTGTCCAGATATGGATTCATATGGTCAGAAATATTTCATCACCTTCATAGATGATTACTCACGTTTCATGTATCTCTACTTGCTTCATAATAAGCACGAAGCATTAGATGCCTTTAAGGTGTTTAAGGCTGAAGTAGAGAAACAATGTGATAAGCAAATTAAGATTGTGAGATCAAATAGAGGTGGGGAATACTATGGTAGATATACTGAAGATGGACAAGCACCTAGTCCATTTGTGAAATTTCTTCAAGAGAATGGGATAGTTGCCCAATACACTATGCCTGGTTCTCCGGACCAAAATGGTGTGGCAGAAAGAAGAAACCGTACTTTGTTGGACATGGTGCGTAGTATGCTTAACAACTCAAAACTTCCTAAGTCCTTGTGGACAGAAGCTCTTAAGACGGCAGTGTACATATTGAACCAAGTTCCGACCAAGGCTGTCCTAAAGACGCCTTTTGAGTTGTTCAAAGGTTAGAAACCGAGTTTGCAACATGTACGCATTTGGGAATGCCCGTCTGAAGTGAGAATCTATAATCCACAGGAAAAGAAGTTAGACCCAAGGACTATAAGTGGGTATTTCGTTGGATATGTGTTGACACTTGATCTTTAATCATTTTTTCTATTGCTAAAGTAATAAAAAAATCCATAAAAATTCATAAAATTGAAAAATCAACTTTGGAGACCTTAGCCAAGCCTAGGGAACCAATTTTGACCAAAAAACGATTTTTCATATTTTCAGTATTTTTACGTATTTTTTATTTATTTATTTTCAAAAATTAATAGAAAATCCATAAAAATTCATAAAATTGAAAAATCAACTTTGGGAACCTTAGCCAAGCCTAGGGAACGAATTTTGACCAAAAAATAATTTTTCATATTATATATATTTTAATTTTTTTAAAAAAATACAAAAATATTTGAAAATTTTGAAAAAATAACATTTGAGGCCAAAAAATACACAAAGATAGTTAATATTTTTATTTTAAATCTATTTTCATATTGGCCATCGCAAATTCAGAAAAATCCAATTCGAGTCACGTGTTCCTTCACGAGTATAATCTCGAATCAGGCCTAAAAAAATTTAATTTGAGTCAACTTATTTTAACTTTCACTTTTTATGAGTTGTGACATTGTCTTCTAATATTTTAAATTTTCATCTTGGCCCAATTATATCCAGAATGACTTAATTTTGCAAAAGGGCTTTAATTAAATTATGCATTATTTTCAGCGACAAGAAATGAGCTTAAATTTGACATGTGGTAAATTTTGGTGTGTCAAAAATTGTGAGGAGATTTGGACTTAAAGAAATATATTTTTTCAGGGACTGAATTGTAAATACTTAAAATTCAAGGACTAAAGTGCAAATACCTAACTCTTGAAGGATTATTTTACAAATAATAAAAAGAAAAGTTAGTGGATAAATTAGAATAGAGAAGGGAAGATGAAGAAGAGGAGATGAAGAAGAGAAGTTGGAGAAGAATGGATGGAGAAAATAAGATAAGAATAGAGAAGGGAAGATGGAGATGAAGAAGAGTTAGTAGAGAAATTAGAATGGAAGATAAGAATAGAGAAGGGAAGATGGAGATTAAGAAGAGTTAGTGGAGAAATTAGAATGGGAGATAAATATGGAGAAGGGAAGATGAAGATGAAGAAGAGTTAGTAGAAAGATTAGAATGTGAGATAGAGATGGAGAATGGAAGATGAAAATGAAGAAGAGTTAGTGGAGAAATTAGAATGGGAGATAGAGTTAGTGGAAAAATTAGAATGGGAGATAGATGAGTAGGTTATAAAAGGAGGAAGAAGTGAGCTTGAGAAAGGATTCTTGGGAGAGAAAATTTGAAGTGTTTGGGAGATTTTTTTGGAGAGAAAATTTGAAGTGTTTGAGAGAGATTTTTGGAGAGAAAATTTGAAGTGTTTGAGAGGAATTTTTTTGGAGAGAAAATTTTGGATGTTTGAGAGAGTTTTGGGAGATTGAAGAAAAATTCGAGAGAAAGAAAATACCAAAAGAGAGAGAATTTTGAAGATGATGAGAGTTTAAAGCTAGGGGTTATCATCACAAATTCCTTCATCGATTAATATAAATCAAGAGTTCATCCTCGTCAACGAGCAAGCAAATTCGAGCTAAGTGTTTTTATTTATTCATTTATTTATGGTTTTACTCGCAAATTAGCACAAATTGTATGCACTTTCTCCATCTTTTCTTTTCTCCATATTTTATGTCAGGAGAAGGATACCTCTACGTCAACAGCAAAAATCTCGTAGAGATGCAAAAATCAGCCCAGACAAGCTCCTAAGCTGTCCACCGATTTCTCAACTGATCTGTGACTAAAAGTCCCTCTTAATTCAAAAGAAACTCTCTATATTGGGAACATAGAGAGCGAAAATCAATTATAGAAATCCCTCCCAAAAAACGGGAGATAAGTACTCTTTCCACTCTTCTGGTTTTAGGTGCAGATTAGCAAATATTTTGTATACTGATATTTCACTCTATTTTATGTCAGGAAGCCGCAGCTCTATATTAATGGTCAATCCTATGGAAGCACAAAATCGGCTTAGAGGAGTCCTCAAGCGCGCACAAATTTCAAATTGTTGAATCAATTCGTTGTATTTTATTTTAAAGAATTCATACCCCAGAATGGAGAGGACAAAGTCCATCCGCAATTTAAATACCTGCACCATAAATCCCAAAGGGAAGAGCCAAGCCAATGCTTAGCCTCCCATTGGAGGTTTTTACTTACAGTAGTTAAATACCTGCAACTTAAATACCTGTACCTTAAATCCCAAAGGGAAGAGCCAAGCCAATGCTTAGCCTCCCATTGGAGGTTTTTACTTACAGTAGTTAAATACCTGCAACTTAAATACATATACCTTAAATCCCAAAGGGAAGAGCCAAGCCAATGCTTAGCCTCCCATTGGAGGTTTTTACTTACAGTAGTTAAATACTTGCAACTTAAATACATGTACCCTAAATCCCAAAGGGAAGAGCCAAGCCAATGCTTAGCCTCCCATTGGAGGTTTTTACTTACAGTAGTTTAAATACTTGCAACTTAAATACATGTACCTTAAATCCCAAAGGGAAGAGCCAAGCCAATGCTTAGCCTCCCATTGGAGGTTTTTACTTACAGTAGTTTAAATACTTGCAACTTAAATACCTGTACCTTAAATCCCAAAGGGAAGAGCCAAGCCAATGCTAGGCCTCCCATTGGAGGTGTTTATTCACTGTCATGTACTTCCTATAATTTAATTTTTGAATCATCAGACCCAAAAGATAAGTAGGTTGTAATACTGCACAGAAGTCGTTAACACACTCCTTCTTTCGGCTTCAGGGAATCTTTAACACTTAAAAAAATATATAACAAATAAAAATATATACCATCCATGCATCATATTTAAAAAGTGAAAACACAAAAGAGAATACCCTACTATAGCCTTAGGAATAAACCAAGCCTGAGTTGCCGAATTAGGATATCCATGAAATTAAGGTACCGAAAGGGCATTAGTTTTAATTAACTAGTGTAACCAAGTCCCCGAGCTCCTAATCTCTGGTTCGCAGGAATAAATTAGTTCTCCCGCTAATTTATTTAGGTTTCTAATCGACCTACCAAGAACGATTAGTGGCGACTCCAAATTTTAAAATCATTTAAACAAAAACCAAAGTTGCGATTCGATAGGGCTTGGGAGGGTCCGTGTTCGGTTAGTCAAATCTAATTAACCTAATAATCCGTTAACCTCCTTTAAAATTTAAAATTTTTTTAGAGGGTCGCGATAGACTGGCGACTCCACTAGGGACAGAGATTTTTAAATTTTCGAAAAAAGATACCAATTGGAATACTTAAATTGTTTCGAAATTTTAAAAGTCTTAGTGGACTTAGGCTAATGAAAATTTCATGCATATCTCGCTTCTGGCGATATTGTTTGAGACTCATTCTATAGGTGGTATATGTTTTTGCAGGATGGGAGTTATAAGGGGCGGAGTGTTTGGCTAACCTCTTTGTTTTGCAGGCTCGGTATTGGGTTTATTTGTTTAATTTCGCACATTTTTAGAAGCGCTGTTTTGATATCAATTGTTGTGCATGTCTTGCATACTTTGAGGATCACGACACATGCACACACAAGCGTCTAAACCCAAGTCGCGAAATTCTTCCTAGAAAACCATAGATAGGGATCGAATATGCAAAGCTCTTGCGTCGATTGCGCTCGGGTTAACCATATTTTATTCCGCTCATTATCTGAATTGACAATTCTTCCCATTGTGATTTGATTGCGCGGAGGGTAAGTTTGTCAATTCAGATAGTGGGAGCCTTTTTAGGTCCATACCTTGTCTCTCCTTCTTTTATTTTCTAGAGTCTACTCCTCACTTGAGTCATGCGCATGACTATGTGATTTGCATTTCTCCAAGGTAAAAGTAAGTTCTCTAATTTTATCTTGTATTTATTTTCGGTCGGTCCATGCTAGGTGTTAGTCAGTTTTTGAGCTTGATATTACGACCATTCTTTTTAAAAGAAAATAAAAATTAAATTTGTCCCTCATTTCTTTTAAAAAATTTTTTTTTTGAAAAAATGATGTAAAAAAATCCATTCATGGGAATTTTATTAACCAATAAGGGATTTTTGTCATATTTTTATTGCTTCAATAAAAATAAAATTTTCCTGAAAAAATTTTCCTCTGAAAATTTCAATAAAAAGAAAAATTCCTTAAAAAAAAACTCTAGTAGACATCAAGTGATTTTATCACATTTTTCAAATTATAAAAACTTGCAAGAAAATTCTTCTCGAGAAATTCGCTCATGTTTTTCTAAGAAATTTTTCTCTAAATAAAATTAGACTAATTGACCAATAAGAGATTTTTGTCATGTTTTTTTTCTCTCCAATAAAAATGAAATTTTCCCGACAAATTTTCCTCTGAAAATTTATTTCGATAAAAAGAAAAATTCCTTTAAAAAAACATCAAGTGATTTTATCACATTCTTTCAAATTATAAAAACTTGCAACAAAAATTCTTTTCGAGAAATTCGCTCATGTTTTTCTAAGAAACATTTCTCTAAATAAAATTAGACTAATGTCTCGGGGGAATTTCGTTAACCAATAAAGGATTTCTGTCATGTCTTTCCTGCTTCAATAAAAATAAAATTTTCCTGAGAAATTTACCTCTGAAAATTTATTTTGATAAAAAGGAAATTCCTTCAAAAAAGTTTAGTAAACGTCAAGTGACTTTGTCACATTCCTTTAAAAAAAATAAATAAAAAAAAGAATAATAAATCTGAAAAAAAATTATGTATCAGAAATTAACCCATTTCTTCCTAAGGAAATTTTTTTTCTTTCTTCTGATTTCTTTATAAAATAGAAAAAATCAAATTGGACTAATATAGGAGTCATGGACCGACATTTCTTGTGTCGCATACTAATTATATCCTTTTCTTTTGCAGGGAGATCCTAGATACCCCAGACGGGTGTAAAAATTAAGTTCAATAATATATCAAGAATCATCTTCAGAAATACCAAAAGACGAAAAACACCGAGGCTTCAACCGTTAATTCTGGGGGGCAAACGAACATTGTCCATCTTTGACAGACAAAGTTGTGTCAATCCGTAAACTTGTATGGGCAGTGTATTCTGATATGACGGTGGATTTATACTGATTAAACATGGGGGCATATTTAATGTATTGCAGAGGATCCCGCGTCTTTTGAAAAACAATATGGATTATATAATCAGAACCCATGAAACAAATACCTTTACCTGATCAAATCAACCAGAGACCGGTCTTAAAATTTCCTCTTATCCGAAACATGCGGAGGGCTTTAGAGGACCGAGGTTCTATTAATGAACGTGGCCCACAGGAATTTCTCCCGACGCTACAGGCGACCGACACGAGCAAGTGGACGCCGAAAGAAACAAAATATGGATAAAAGTGGGCACACAACAGGTGGCCGGATTTACTACCAGCGCACTGATCGAGTTGTCATAGCGTTATTGTTCGTGATCTCAAGATGGATAGTGGGGGCCACCGCCGAACCCATCATCAATGTTCTCGATATCATCGTATGGAGCAATTAAACAAGAACATCAAGGAGAACATTAAGCCTCGACATTTTCGGTACCTCAAATCGTTCTGTTATGCTATGCGGAAGAAATGATAGCAGGAAAATTAAAAAAAAAACACGTGAAGCTTTTCTTTCATTCCATTCATCAAAGAGTATTACAACAACTCACTGGGGAGGAAAGGTAAAGCCAAACTGGGCCCTGATGACCATTACGAAAGAGCTCAACTGACTCTCCAAACAGTTGATGCTCTGGATGCACCGGGCGCTCTCGGGATCAAGCTCCGCGAGCTTAAAGAAGAGGCGATCGCACTTCTTTTTAACCTGGGCCATAGTGGCCTCGTAATGCTCAACGGCAAACTCTAGGTCCGGAACCGCTGCCCTCTCGAAAGCAATGTCTGCCGTAATGTCATCAAGTCTCTCCTGCAGCCAACCACATTTGCACCTCATCACAATATTGCCTGGCTCCTGTTCGGCGTAAGTTCGGACCAAGGCCAGACGGTCCACCAACTTTCCCCTCTCACGAACCAGCCACGAAAGCTGATCGTTGGCAAACTTGAGGGCCTTTTTGTGATTATCAGCCACAAACGTAACTGTTGCCAGACGCTCGTGCCGGTCTCGGTAACGGGCTTTCACGACGGCGGTCACAAGGACCGTCTCATAAGCACGGTTATAGGCAGCCAGAAAATTGATGAAGAGGGTCGAGAAGTTCCGGTACTCCTTCCCTAGTTGGGTACCCTCAACAGAAGCAGCGTCCACGGTCCTAAATAAACCGAGGATTTCAGCCTCAACGGTAGAGTTTTTGGCTATATGAGCGTAACCTCTACCAAGAAGATTGTAGAGTCTCTCCCACCCAGCTAGGACTACGGCGGATAAGGTATGGTTAGGAGAATTGGCCATTTTTGAAAGCAGAATACGAAAGAAAGGGGGAGAGAGGTGAGGCAGATGAGCGGAATGCGAAGATGGTAATCTGCTTTGAGGTAAATATTGATTTCATAGTGACGGTATCAACCAGTCAAGATTTCTCTTATCTACCATTCTCTATTGGCACCACCCTCGTTGGCTCGAATTCCCATCAGATGGCGACTGCGAGCTAAGCGAGTCCGAAATCTCCGCAGAAAGTTTGACGAGACACCGCCACTTTGAAAAAGAAGACGGAAAGATGAGCTGAGTGGAAGACACGGCAAACGTTAGCGAAAAGGAGACACGACTTGTCTTCATTGGAGGACCCGCCAGTAAATCGACGGTGGAGATCTTGACAGGGGCCCTCTATCACGAAAAGAGAAAAGAAGACAAACTGAGTGAGAAACAAGGATTTCCCCTTTGATCAAAAGCTGAATATCATATTTTCTCCCTCGGAAAATCTAATAGCGCTGCCCGTGAAGAGGGAAGTCGTTGCTATTGCCAGAGAGAGAACTTGTCCCCATTTGATAGTCAGAGTTCATTCGCAAGAACTCGCAGGAGAAAAATAGAGAGGAAGGAGTTCTCGTGGGAGAGGAATTCAAAACCTTCACCATCAAAGCATCGGCTTTCAAAGCCTGTTACGAGAAGGCATCAACGATCTCATGATCCCTCAAGTCCGAGAAGACATCCCGAGGCGATCTCGAATCGGCAGTCCTAGATCCAGAAATATGTCGAGTATTAGGGGAACGGGCTCATGTTCAACCCTGGTCAAAGCTGATGAAGTTCCTTACCCTGAGGGTCTACTGGTCATGGCCATTGACGGTAATCCAGTCTCTCTGTCAATCCTTGTTACCGTATTAAGAAAATGCCGGTATAAGGTTGTAGCTCAAGCAAAGGCGACAGAGGCCTTAGAGATATTAAGGAGGAGTAGTGACCCGTTTGATATCGTCCTCACCGCCATGGTAGGGATTGACATGGATGTTTTCACTCTCTTGGAAGTCATCAATTCTAAATTAAACATGCCAGTCCTCGTAATATCGGCAAGCGATGATCAGCAAGCCCTAATGAAGGCTGTCTTAAATGGGACCCAAGACGTCGTAACGAAACCAGTTAGAGTTCAGATGCTTCAAAACATATGGCAGCACGTGGTAAGGAAGCAATTGCACGACCATGAGAACAAGCATCAAGCCTTCAATTTTGTTCCAAGCAACTGGAGAAAGAAGATGAGTTGGTCTCCCGAGCTGCATCGTATGTTTGTTAATGCAGTTCAGCAGCTAGGAATAGATTCGGCACGGCCGCAACATATACTGGAAATTATGAAGGTAGAGGGACTCACTAAAGCAAATGTTTCGAGTCATCTTCAGAAGTACAGAAAAAGGGTGAGAGAACACAATGCAGCTCAGAATCAAGAAAACCAAGGCGGGACTGATCCAAGCTTGAACGTCGAGTCTCCTCGCCACCATAAGTTCCCCAGGTTAGCATGGGGCGAGCCACTTCCCATCATCAACCAAGCTAGTAGCCATGCCATCAATCCCCCAGGCGTTAATCAAAGTATCCCCCAGAATCACCCTAATGCTCTTCAAGAGTATAGACCGCAGGAGCAGTGTATTCAGATTCCTTGGTTTGAGCACCAACCTGTGGCTAGAACTCATCCCATGATCAGCGCGCCTGCGCAGCCAGAGAATCAGACAAGAAGTTCTCCTGAGCACTTCCACTTCTCTAATCCTCGAATGGAAGGAGTTTTTGGCAGTAGGACAGTTGGTGATCCCCACACTTTCTCGAGTAATGATGAAGGCTCCAGCATGAGAAGTCAAATTGCTCATGCCGAGGACAGAATGAGAAATCTACCGCCAGCATTTGCCAACAACAATGCCCAATTCGAGCATCAGTTGCTGGAAGGTTCAAGAGATTACCCAGATGATGAGCTTACTGCCCTAGTCAACCAGTTTAGGGTTGACAGACGTCCCAAGCCGTGATCAGGAGCCAGTGAGTAGGGACTCTCAAACATCGGTTATCCACACCCGAACCAACACGAGACTAGCTGATTATCGAAGAGCCACAGGAGAGGCAGAACTGACCTTGAATAAGTGCACCTTTCATTTCATGCTTAATTCCCCTGCGTATGATATTTTCCAGCTTTCTAGGTGTCTCGATTTAATTCAAGGACAAGGGGGCAATTTATTTATCCCGTCGAATGCGTGAATCCCTTTTTATGCTAGATTTAGGGCGGATCAATTTGTGGCAACGTCGCTGACTGCCATAATGAGAAATGTTGAATGGCCTCACGTAGGGAAATTTCAAGTGAAAAGCCCAGGCGAGCTCGAAGACGGGTAACTGTGTGTTGTTCCAATTTACCCTCAATCGTTGCAAAATGCTAAATTGGATTTGTTCCATTCTCACCCAGGGGATTGCAAAGTGCCTCAAGAGTGTCGCAAAATGAAATGACCCAATGGAATGCAATAGGACTCATTCGCCTTCAAGGTAACCTTCAAATTAAAGGAGCCCTCCGGTCCACGGATCCGATGGCATGGAAAATGATAATGGTCCAAGGCAACCCGAAAGAAAACAAGGCCCAACTAAGCAAAGCACATATGTGGCAAGCTCCAAGTGAAGGGCAACTCGGGACATACAATTCAATCCAATCCAAATGAAAGAA
This sequence comes from Psidium guajava, assembly GCA_016432845.1. NCBI lineage: Eukaryota > Viridiplantae > Streptophyta > Magnoliopsida > Myrtales > Myrtaceae > Psidium > Psidium guajava. The sequence continues at coordinate 4,083,036 of CM028224.1, forward strand.
CTTCCTCAATTCAAATTCAATGGAAGTATACACAAGGGTAAAACAGTATCGTTCCAATTTTTCTAGAATATGAAGAACATATACTGCCGCATTCTCTTTCATTTTTGCAGGGGAAGTCTCTACTGGCCAAATTTTCCTGTCTACCATTCCCTATCAGTATCACCTCCGCTACTCGTCTCCAATCTCGAGCCAAGCAAATCCGACGTCTCTACGGAAAAGTTGGACGAGACGCCACTACTTTGAAAAAGAAAGGATAAAAAATAAGCTGAGTGGGAGACAAAGACATTTTCGGCAGAAAAGAGATACGACTCGTCTTTATTGAAGAACTCGCCAGCAAATTGACGGTGGAGACAGCAACAAGGGGCCCCCTTCCACGGAAAGATGGAAGGAGACGAGCTGGGCGAGAGATACGATGAAAAGAAAATCGAGAAAGCCAGAACACTCGAGAGAGGCAATACAGTTGCTAAACCCACGTCTAATTTTAAAGGAGGCATCTTCTTGATAATTCTCATTCGTGCTCGAAAGAGAGACTCTTAAAGCATACGTAGTCTCCCAGAAAAATCCAGAGAGTGAAAATACAAGAAGAGATATCAAACTTTGAGAAATCGTTAACCAAATCGAAGATGTCTCAACCCAACACACTTGAAAGTTATCGTTACTTGCTGAATATGGGAGAGGAAGAATTCGAAGCCATATTTGGGATCGAGCCTATGGAGCCCGGCCCTTCCACCGACGACGTCCAAGAGCCCGGTAAGGACAATGACAACAACGGTAAAGGTCAAAAGAAGCGTTACCTTCGCCATACTAAGGAGCAAGTACAAAAGCTTGAAGCTTTCTTCAGAACGTGCCCTATGCCAGACGGCAAACAAAAAATGGAACTGAGTCAAGAGCTAGGCCTTGAACCTTCACAAATCAAGTTCTGGTTTCAAAATAGACGAACCCGAATGAAGACTCGTCATGAGCACAACGAAGCCGAGTTTCTAAGAGTTGAAAATGAAAACCTCCGAGCGGAAAACAAGATGTATAAAGAGACTTTTGACTCCGCCACCTGCCCCAACTGCAATAGCCTCCTCCTCACCCTCGATGAAATGTATGATCTGAGGATCGAAAATGCACGTTTAAGAGGTGAGTTAGACCAATTTATAACAGGATCGAGTTCTGTTGGAGCAGGGTACAAAAGGACCAATGATACTGGATCAGTATCAATACCTCCCGAGGAAGAAGGGACAGATCACCACCAAGCGGACATTGACGATGATCTTTTCGCCATAATCAACCAGTTTGATATCGGTAAAGCATCGGGACTGTGATGCACTTGTTCAGCCAGTGACCACCAGACCTTCTATATGACCGATGCATACCTAATTTGGGATGAAGCCAGCTGATAATGGGAGAGCCTGTAGAGGAAGCAGAACTGATCCTGAATGAGTGAATGTGTTTTATTTCCTTGCGTGATATGTTTTTCTGCTTTTGTGAATGTGTAAAAGCAAGGAGTAATAATCCGACTTCCCCCTATTAAATGCTCGAATCCGCCACCTCACCAACCTCGCGACGAATTGATGGCGAGTAAAAATCTGGATAAACCTGAAGGGTAACTCCGTATCGTTTCAATTTACCCTCAGTTGCTCCAAGTTTTAAAATTAAGCCCCTTCTATTCTCAGGAAATTGCAAATTGACCCGAGAATGCAATCATATCCGAATACAAGTTGAACAAAATTTGGGGGCAAATCGACTCATGGGCATTACCACGGGATGGACAGCTTCGGACAAAGGGATTGCAAATTACCTCGAGGAATACCGTAACATGGCCCAAGGTGATACAACAAGGCTGCTTTATCCCCAAAGATTAACCTTTGAAAGGATAGCCCCATGGACACCTATGGTCCAATGGACCGAATGGTATGGGGGATGACAGTAGGTCCGAAATATCCCGAGTTCGATCCCCGAGGGTGGGGAATGTTGTATGTATTATAAATAAATGAAACAACTTTTTGTGCATTTCTTTTTGCAAGCAGGAATACTCGACGAGTAATACCGAAGTCAATATTTTGCTACATTCTCGGCTTAATGGTGAAGCATCCAACAAAAGTCGAAGAAAACTCAATCCAGCAAAATTGGTAAAAGACTTGTCCAAGGCATTCAAGATGAAGGGTAAATCAGCATCGTTTCCAATTTATCCCTTTTAATACTGGTTGACATGTCTCCTTTTCTTTTCACAGGAAATATTTATACTAACATTTAACATGTTGAAGGAGACAAATCCAAAAGAAAAGTATGATCACCTGACAAGATCTATTCTGGTGAAAAATGGGGCAAATTGATCGCAAGCTCTGAAACGAAAAAGCAAATATGTCTTCCTTATCTCGTTTGGTTTCAAGAATAATTTCTCTGCTTCTTGTAGGGGCATTAAACAAACCAAAATGCTCCATCGCCCATATGCTTCATCGCGCAGGGGTAAAGTTTGAGACAAACCACCCCTCGACATAAGGAGTAGGCTTCCCAATTTGTTCGGTCCGCCCACATACCAGGGGCAATTTAAATTCGCCCATATTTGCACATTATATAAACACACGTGATGCTAAAAAATTGTCACATCTGCATTGTGCTTACACAGTTCATGAATTATGTATGACTATTCCGTGTGTTTAACTTACCAACTCCAACTTAGAGCATAAACTGCACAGGAGATATCAAATGTGCAGAATGGGGCATGACAGGATGAGGAAAGGCAAACCATTTCCACACAGGTCTAACATTTTGATCTACAGATAAACAGCCTTTCTCCAGAGTAAGAAAAAGCCATTTCGGAATGAAGTCCCCCATTCAAATTACATTCGAGGTGTTCATACTATAAGAACCTCCTTAAACAGAAGTGGTAATGCAATACATAATCTATATGTTGATCGATTGCATCATGAGTTATTACATAGACTGCCTTTAATCATGGCAAACTTAGCTGAACAATTTTGTATGAACCAATGAACGCATTGATGAAAATGCTTGCACATGTTAGCTCTGACATTGCCCGACAGGCAACACATTCCCGGTGTTTGAGTTACCTTCCAAAGTCTTGAAATTCATTCGGCGATTATTGAATGAACAAGCCTGGTTGTCCAGAAGCCACCAAGCATTTCTTCCAAATTCTCAGGTAAGTATATCTTCAACCAGAACCTTTCAAGAGAATGAATTCTGACGGTTGTTGGGATACTCGAATCCATTGCGGTATATACAAGTATCCACATTCTTCAATAAAGCATGATTTGTCTCAAAGACAGAAATGTTCGAGACTTTTTGATCTCTGCCTCTTTGGTTTATTCCTAAAACGACAGGAGAATATAATTTGGGTTTGAGCTTCTGCAGGATTCCTGGTCTCCCCAGATTTCAGAATGGCACCCTTTGAGGTACACAAAGTCCTTCTTACAGGCAAACCAAGTCCTTCTTACAGGCAAATCAAGTCCTGCTTACAGGCAAATAAAGTCCTTCTTACAGGCAAAGCAAGTCCTTCTTACAGGCAAATCAAGTCCTTCTTACAGGCACAAAGTCCTTCTTACAGGCAAATCAAGTCCTTCTTACAGGCACAAAGTCCTTCTTACAGGCAAACAAAGTCCTTCTTACAAGCAAATCAAGTCCTTCTTAAAGGCATAAAGTCCTTCTTACAGGCAAATCAAGTCCTTCTTATAGGCAAACTAAGTCCTTCTTACAGGCAAACTAAGTCCTTCTTACAGGCAAACCAAGTCCTTCTTACAGGCACAAAGTCCTTCTTACAGGCAAATCAAGTCCTTCTTACAGGCACAAAGTCCTTCTTACAAGCAAATCAAGTCCTTCTTACAGGCACAAAGTCCTTCTTACAGGCATAAAGTCCTTCTTACAGGCAAATCAAGTCCTTCTTACAGGCATAAAGTCCTTCTTACAGGCAAACAAAGTCCTTCTTACAGGCAAATCAAGTCATTCTTACAGGCACAAAGTCCTTCTTACAGGCAAAGTAAGTCCTTTTTACAGGCAAACAAAGTCATTCTTACAGGCAAATTAAGTCCTTCTTACAGGCAAAGCAAGTCCTTCTTACAGGTACAAAGTTCTTCTTACAGGCAAAGCACCAAGTCCTTTTTACTGGCACCAAGTCCTTTCTACAGGCACCAAGTCCTTCTTACAGGTATCTCCATGTGGTGACCTACCATACGGGTCAAATCTCAATCAAAATTTAATCAGTAGAATCCTTTTATTAGGAATCTACCATGGTACGACCCACCATACGGGTCAAATGGTATGACCCACCATACGGGTCAAATTTTAATTCAATTTTTAATCAGTAGAATCCTTTTATTAGGAATCTACCATGGGTTGATCCACCATACGGGTTCAAGTTCAACCACCCTAAAGTTTTTTTATATAACGAATCCTTAGGTTCTCATTTCATTTTCAGTGGAACAATCATGTCACGACTCTTTTTATTTCCTTGTATTGAGTCGATAAGAATCCAGGTGTCATCTCGTCTTTGAAATGAACCTCTACCGAGCTTCCTTTCAAAGAGGGGCAGCTGTTGACACTTGATCTTTAATCATTTTTTCTATTGCTAAAGTAATAAAAAATCCATAAAAATTCATAAAATTGAAAAATCAACTTTGGAGACCTTAGCCAAGCCTAGGGAACCAATTTTGACCAAAAAATGATTTTTCATATTTTCAGTATTTTTACGTATTTTTTATTTATTTATTTTCAAAAATTAATAGAAAATCCATAAAAATTCATAAAATTGAAAAATCAACTTTGGGAACCTTAGCCAAGCCTAGGGAACGAATTTTGACCAAAAAATAATTTTTCATATTATATATATTTTAATTTTTTTAAAAAAATACAAAAATATTTGAAAATTTTGAAAAAATAACATTTGAGGCCAAAAAATACACAAAGATAGTTAATATTTTTATTTTAAATCTATTTTCATATTGGCCATCGCAAATTCAGAAAAATCCAATTCGAGTCACGTGTTCCTTCACGAGTATAATCTCGAATCAGGCCTAAAAAAATTTAATTTGAGTCAACTTATTTTAACTTTCACTTTTTATGAGTTGTGACATTGTCTTCTAATATTTTAAATTTTCATCTTGGCCCAATTATATCCAGAATGACTTAATTTTGCAAAAGGGCTTTAATTAAATTATGCATTATTTTCAGCGACAAGAAATGAGCTTAAATTTGACATGTGGTAAATTTTGGTGTGTCAAAAATTGTGAGGAGATTTGGACTTAAAGAAATATATTTTTTCAGGGACTGAATTGTAAATACTTAAAATTCAAGGACTAAAGTGCAAATACCTAACTCTTGAAGGATTATTTTACAAATAATAAAAAGAAAAGTTAGTGGATAAATTAGAATAGAGAAGGGAAGATGAAGAAGAGGAGATGAAGAAGAGAAGTTGGAGAAGAATGGATGGAGAAAATAAGATAAGAATAGAGAAGGGAAGATGGAGATGAAGAAGAGTTAGTAGAGAAATTAGAATGGAAGATAAGAATAGAGAAGGGAAGATGGAGATTAAGAAGAGTTAGTGGAGAAATTAGAATGGGAGATAAATATGGAGAAGGGAAGATGAAGATGAAGAAGAGTTAGTAGAAAGATTAGAATGTGAGATAGAGATGGAGAATGGAAGATGAAAATGAAGAAGAGTTAGTGGAGAAATTAGAATGGGAGATAGAGTTAGTGGAAAAATTAGAATGGGAGATAGATGAGTAGGTTATAAAAGGAGGAAGAAGTGAGCTTGAGAAAGGATTCTTGGGAGAGAAAATTTGAAGTGTTTGGGAGATTTTTTTGGAGAGAAAATTTGAAGTGTTTGAGAGAGATTTTTGGAGAGAAAATTTGAAGTGTTTGAGAGGAATTTTTTTGGAGAGAAAATTTTGGATGTTTGAGAGAGTTTTGGGAGATTGAAGAAAAATTCGAGAGAAAGAAAATACCAAAAGAGAGAGAATTTTGAAGATGATGAGAGTTTAAAGCTAGGGGTTATCATCACAAATTCCTTCATCGATTAATATAAATCAAGAGTTCATCCTCGTCAACGAGCAAGCAAATTCGAGCTAAGTGTTTTTATTTATTCATTTATTTATGGTTTTACTCGCAAATTAGCACAAATTGTATGCACTTTCTCCATCTTTTCTTTTCTCCATATTTTATGTCAGGAGAAGGATACCTCTACGTCAACAGCAAAAATCTCGTAGAGATGCAAAAATCAGCCCAGACAAGCTCCTAAGCTGTCCACCGATTTCTCAACTGATCTGTGACTAAAAGTCCCTCTTAATTCAAAAGAAACTCTCTATATTGGGAACATAGAGAGCGAAAATCAATTATAGAAATCCCTCCCAAAAAACGGGAGATAAGTACTCTTTCCACTCTTCTGGTTTTAGGTGCAGATTAGCAAATATTTTGTATACTGATATTTCACTCTATTTTATGTCAGGAAGCCGCAGCTCTATATTAATGGTCAATCCTATGGAAGCACAAAATCGGCTTAGAGGAGTCCTCAAGCGCGCACAAATTTCAAATTGTTGAATCAATTCGTTGTATTTTATTTTAAAGAATTCATACCCCAGAATGGAGAGGACAAAGTCCATCCGCAATTTAAATACCTGCACCATAAATCCCAAAGGGAAGAGCCAAGCCAATGCTTAGCCTCCCATTGGAGGTTTTTACTTACAGTAGTTAAATACCTGCAACTTAAATACCTGTACCTTAAATCCCAAAGGGAAGAGCCAAGCCAATGCTTAGCCTCCCATTGGAGGTTTTTACTTACAGTAGTTAAATACCTGCAACTTAAATACATATACCTTAAATCCCAAAGGGAAGAGCCAAGCCAATGCTTAGCCTCCCATTGGAGGTTTTTACTTACAGTAGTTAAATACTTGCAACTTAAATACATGTACCCTAAATCCCAAAGGGAAGAGCCAAGCCAATGCTTAGCCTCCCATTGGAGGTTTTTACTTACAGTAGTTTAAATACTTGCAACTTAAATACATGTACCTTAAATCCCAAAGGGAAGAGCCAAGCCAATGCTTAGCCTCCCATTGGAGGTTTTTACTTACAGTAGTTTAAATACTTGCAACTTAAATACCTGTACCTTAAATCCCAAAGGGAAGAGCCAAGCCAATGCTAGGCCTCCCATTGGAGGTGTTTATTCACTGTCATGTACTTCCTATAATTTAATTTTTGAATCATCAGACCCAAAAGATAAGTAGGTTGTAATACTGCACAGAAGTCGTTAACACACTCCTTCTTTCGGCTTCAGGGAATCTTTAACACTTAAAAAAATATATAACAAATAAAAATATATACCATCCATGCATCATATTTAAAAAGTGAAAACACAAAAGAGAATACCCTACTATAGCCTTAGGAATAAACCAAGCCTGAGTTGCCGAATTAGGATATCCATGAAATTAAGGTACCGAAAGGGCATTAGTTTTAATTAACTAGTGTAACCAAGTCCCCGAGCTCCTAATCTCTGGTTCGCAGGAATAAATTAGTTCTCCCGCTAATTTATTTAGGTTTCTAATCGACCTACCAAGAACGATTAGTGGCGACTCCAAATTTTAAAATCATTTAAACAAAAACCAAAGTTGCGATTCGGTAGGGCTTGGGAGGGTCCGCGTTAGGTTAGTCAAATCTAATTAACCTAATAATCCGTTAACCTCCTTTAAAATTTAAAATTTTTTTAGAGGGTCGCGACAATATGCTAAAAAGTCCAAGGGATATAGATTTTATTGTTCATCTCATACCACTAGATTTGTGGAATCGAGAAATGCGAAGTTTCTTGAAAATGACTTGATTAGTGGGAGCGATCGATTTCGAGATCCTATTCTTGAGAAAGATCATTCAGATGCTCGACCTTCCACTTCAAGTACCAAATTGATTGTTATTCATAACGCCCCTCCAGTTCAAATGGCTATTGAACAACCAATCATTGAAGTTCCACAACCTGTTGACATTGGTCTAGTAGATCCTACTGTTCACCACTTACCAGAAACTGTTGAACAACTAGTTGAACAATATGTTCTTCAAGAGAATGTTGATACAACATTAAGGAGATCTGCTAGAATGAAGAAGTCAGCAATTCCTAGTGACTACATTGTGTACCTACAAGAATCTGACTATAATATTGGAGCTGAGAATGATCCTGAAACGTTTTTACAAGCAATGAATTGCGACAATTCCAATTTATGGTTCAATGCCATGAAGGAAGAGATGAGTTCTATGGCATCTAACGCAGTCTGGAATTTCGTTGAGTTGCCTAAGGGTAAGAAGGCCAATGGTTGTAAGTGGGTCTTCAAAACTAAGAAAGACTCATTGGGCAACATTGAGAGATACAGAGCCAGACTTGTTGCCAAAGGATTCACTCAAAGGGAAGGAATTGATTACACAAAAACGTTTTCTCTTGTATCTAAGAAAGATTCTCTTCGTATCATTTTGGCATTGGTTGCCCATTTTGACATGGAATTGCATCAAATGGATGTAAAAACGGCATTTCTCAATGGAGAACTAGAAGATGAGGTTTATATGAAACAACCAGAAGGATTCCTCTCTAGTGATGGTGAGCAATTAGTGTGCAAGCTTAAGAAATCAATATATGGCTTGAAACAAGCATCCCGCTAATGGTACTTAAGGTTTCATGAAGTTATCTCTTCATTTGGTTTTGTAGAGAACATCATGGATCAATGTATATACCAAAAGGTCAATGGGAGCAAGATTTGTTTTCTTGTCCTATATGTGGATGACATTTTACTTGCAACCAATGATAAGGGATTGTTATATGAAGTGAAACAATTTCTCTCTAAAAGTTTTGACATGAAAGATATGAGTGAGGCATCTTATGTCATTGGTATTAAGATCCATAGAGAAAGAACTCGAGGCATTTTGGGACTGTCTCAAAAAAACCTATATCAATAAAGCCTTGGAGGGATTTCAGATAAAAGATTGTTCACCGAGTATAGCACGTATTGTGAAGGGTGACAGTTCAATTTGAACCAGTGCCCGAAAAACGATTTAGAGAGGGAACAAATGAAAAACATCCCATATGCTTCGACTGTCGGAAACTTAATGTATGCTCAGGTTTGTACTCGACCTGACATAGCCTTTGCTGTGGGAATGTTGGGAAGATATCAGAGTGATCCAGGTATGGATCATTGGAAAGTTGCAAAGAATGTGATGAGATACTTAAAAGGTACAAAGAATTACATGCTTATGTATAGGCGAACTGACAACTTGGAAGTAATTGGATATTCGGATTCGGACTTCGCTGGTTGCATTGATTCTTGAAAATTAACATCTGGATATATTTTTATGCTTGCTGGCGGAGCCGTTTCCTGGAGGAGTGCAAAGCAGACTTTGGTTGCTACTTCCACTATGGAGGTTGAGTTCGTTTCCTATTTTGAGGCCACCTCGCATGGTGTGTGGTTGAAGAGTTTCATCTCATGGCTTAGAATTATTGATTCTATTGCTAGGCCATTGAGGATATTTTGTGACAATTCAGCTGCTGTTTTCATGGCTAAAAACCACAAGAGTGGTAGTCGAAATAAGCATATCGACATTAAGTATTTAGCCTTTAGGGAACGTGTTACGAAAAAGAAAGTGGTCATTGAACATGTTAGCACTGAATTTGTAACAGTCTGAATTTTCGACTCATTTTGAGAATTTAATGAGAATGGACGTATTTCATTATTTCACTTTAGATGAATCTCACTCGAGCCTGATCAACTCGAGATGACTGACCGAAAGGGAATGGCTGCCAAGGAACTTTAAGTACGTGGACCCTAACAGGTCGATACGCGTACCTCCTTAAAGCCGCCCGTTAGTCTGAGCATTTACTAAATTTGTAAATTAATGGAAGTGGCCACGAAGTAAAATTTCCTAAATTGGACAATCAAATTTTCCAGAAAAGTTACAGTGAGGATTGGACGTGGATTGGACGGTGTTACCTTCGAGGAAATTCAATTGGAAACCGAGACAAAGATAGAAAATCTCCAAAATGCCTCCGGACCGTTCGAAGTTCTCCGGATCATAGATTGAGTATTTCCTAGCATTTCCTAGGTGAATTGAATTTTAGTTCAGTCTAGTTCGAGAATCACGTCAAGTTTGATAGAGAGGTTCCCGGTCCCGACGGCTCGCATCCCGAGGAAATAGAAACACCGAGGAAAAGTCTGTCAGTCGAATTTTCCTCGAGAATGGAGATTCCGCCTATTGTGACAAGTGTCACATTTTAGTCAATCCAAGACCACTATTATAAACCCTAAGTTAAAATAAAACATCCAAGTTTCCATGTGCATGAGAAAGCACAAAATTCCCTCTTAACCTATGCATGTAACCACCCATTCTCTCTCCCTCATTTTTCCTCTTATTTTAACCATCCACTATATCTCTCTCTCCACTCACGCCCACTACCCCCCATCAGCTCTAATTCTCTCATTCTTTATGTTATTTGAACCCTCAATAGAATACAACACTAAAGCCTCACTCTCTCTTTCTCTCTACTCTCTCTCGGCAACCAGAGAATCCGCCAGCCTCCCTGCGCACCTCTCCTTCCGACGGCCATAACTTTCACCTCAGAGCTCCGTTTGCCTTCAAACTACCGCCATTCTCTTCCTCTCTTCTAGACGATTCCAACGCCACCTCCCTCACCCCAAACGACTGCCGAACCGACCCTCCACGGCCGCTCAACCACCACTGTCCCAACACCGGTTTTTAGCCCCGACCCCAGCACCTTCCGACCATCATAACTTTCTTTGTAGATCTCCGTTTGCCCTAAAATCACCGCGATTCTAGACGATTCCAAAGGCACCTGGCTCGCACCGAGCAACCACCTGATCTGGCCGGAACAGCTCAACGAAGTCGGCGGTCCAAATCCCGTTGTCGCGCGAGTCAGCGCGCACTGAACTTGAAATCGTTCGTTCGGGCTCATCCGGAGTCCAAATCGACACCCGTTTTCTCCCACACGTCGGTAAGATCTTGAATTTCAGTTATATCAAAATAGATCGGACATGCAATGCCATCCAAGTGAGATTCACTCACATGCAAGATCATCTAAGCGCTCTTGATGCTGTTTCACCCCTTGCATGTCACAGATTCAACCCTTTCTTACACTTTCGAACTTGTTCTCTTGTAATACAGCTTCATCAACTTCGTCAAGATCTCCAAAGTCAGCTCCATTCTCGATTTTGTGCCCAAATTCAAGTAGGGTAAGCTCATAACTAGACTTGGGGTAGAACGATGTGTGCTTGGGGCTTGTTCTTGAGTGTGCCGTGAAGTATAACTCATTGCATGTCCGAATTGACTTGCTGGCCGTGTATTTACAGTTCTATCCATGAGGTTACAATTTCCATAATGTGTGGGTCAAGCATTGAATGGTAGTCCTAAGAGGATCTAAGAGTACCCACGTATATCGGGACCAATGCCTGGAAGTTTAAAACACTAAAAACTGAATTTGGAACTCGAAAAGATGTGCATTGCCTTGGATTCACGTGAGTGATAAGTGAGTTGGACTCTGGAGTGATGCATGCAAATCCATATAAACTTGACTGAATATGCATATGTGCAAAAAGGTGCGTGGTGAATTGTGGGCCGAAGGCCGAGTCATGAAATGGAACGCCTGATGCATTGCATCTAATTTTATGAGCGAACGTTTGGCGGAGTGCGTAGAACCGTGCAGGATGGCCCGCAGTGCTAGAGAGCCACGGGAAGTGGAGTGACAAGGGGTACCGGCCGCAGAACTAGTGGGCCACGGTCGCGGTACCGCGCCTGGACGTGCGCGGCACGGGGCGTTGGAGTGACAAGGGTGCCAACTGAGCGAATGCAGGGGCTCGGTTCGGGGCATGGCCGGCAGTGCTATAAGCCACCGGTGGACCTAGCTCAAGTCGATTAAATGAGAAATAACATTTTGCATCTAAATGAGACTTGATCATACCATGGCATGAAGTATGCGTTCATTACTGTGATACAGTCCATTGTTATATGCTGACCATGCGTTTATTGAATCATGTGTCGAACTGCTTCATTTGCATGCGATGTTCTATTTTGAGTCTTTTGTGAAATTACTGGGTTTCGACTCACGCTGTGGGCTGATCGCCCAATTTCAGATCCCCACCCCTGAGGATGTCCTTTATTCCAGTTCGCCACGGTCGACCTGTAGAGATAGAGGATCATGAGGTAGAGTATCAGATACTTGGTGACGGGTGGTACAAGAGGGTGGTTACTACAGTCTGGGTCGATGAGGGGGAAAAGGACTGCCTAATAGGTCATCAGTACGTAGCTTGGTACAAATGGAGAAGTTTTTTACTGGCAGGGGTCATCAGCACCCGTCCTAGGGCCGGATGGGAACCCGGTACTTAACGTAGTTCACAATGGTGAGGTTGTAAACCCTGAGCCAATGGAGGTGGAAGACTCCGATGGAGATGCTAGGATGGAGTTCGACGGCGAGGACGACGTATTCGCCGATAGTGACGAAGACCCGGAAGAGTTTCCCCCGGCTGACGAGGAGGACCCTTAGTTGTACCTATCTCACGTTGTCTGGCCTGTCCCTTTTTGTTGTGAGGCCGTTAGGGGTTTATTTTGGAATGTCGGTTGTAATCTCCCTCATGAGTTTGTCAGACCCGAGCTTCTTTATCACCCTGAACTTTATTTTGTGTTTATCCCTTCCCCGTCTAGTTGTATTGAATCCCCAAGATTTGAGCGAATGTTAAATGTCATGGTTCTTTTCCCGTCTTCCTGTCTTGCTTGAATGACTATTTGGTTGGGAGTAGAGCGCTATCCATCGTTTGGCCGCGACGTGTCCTGGATTGTCGTTCGCTGTTGGGCCGAGCGATGTGATTGCAGGTCAGGTGTAACTCGACGGGGATGCCGGGCGGCCCGCCGGGATCCGGGGCATGACAGAATTGATGTTAACTGATCGTTTAACTAAAGGCATGCCACCAAGGAGTTACAAGGATCATGTAGATAGAATGGGAATTGGTCCCATTATGTAAATTTACTTTGTGTGGACTGTTGACACCTGATTTTTAATCATCTTTTCTCTTTTAAAATTAATACAAAAAATCTATAAAAAAATCATAAAATTAAAAAATCAACCTTGGGGACCTTGGTCAAGCCTAGAAAATCAATTTTGACCAAAAAATAATTTTTCATATTTTCAGTATTTTTGATATTTTTATTTTCGAAAATTCATAAAAAAAACCAAGAAAAATGAGAAAATTGCAAAATCAACTTTGGAAGCCTTGTCCAAGCTTAGGCAACCATTTTTGAGTAAAAAATAATAATTTTTCATATTTTTTGTATTTTTTTAAATATATATTTTAGAAATTAGGAAAATATTAGCATTTGAGGCCACAAAAATATATAAAAATAGTCAATATTTCTCCTTTAAATCCCTTTTCATGTTGGCCATCGCAAATTTAAAAAATCCAATTCGAGGTCGTGTATTTCTTAACGAGCATAATCTCGAATCGGGCCTAAAACAAATTCAATTTGAGTCAACTTATTTTCATTTTTCACTTTTAGGAGTTGTGACATTGTTTTTTAATATTCCAAATTTTCATCTTGGCACAATTACCCAGAATGACCCAATTTTACAAAAAAGGGCCTTAATTAAATTTTACATTATTTTCAGTAACAAGAAATGAGCTTAAATTTGACATGCGGTGAATTGTGTCAAAAATTGTGAGGAGATTTGGACTTAAAGAAATATTTTTTCATGGACTAAATTGTAAATAATTAAAATTCAGGGACTATAGTACAAATACCTAACTCTTGAAGGACTATTTTGCAAATAACAAAAAGAAGAGTTAGTGGAGAAATTAGAATAAAAAAGGGAAGATGGAGAAGGGGAGATGGAAAAGAGAAGATGGAGAAGAATGGATGGAGAAAATAAGATAAGAATGGAGAATAGAAGATGGAGAAGAGAAGATGAAGAATAATGGATGGAGAAAATAAGATAAGAATAGAGAAGGGAAGATGGAGATGAAGAAGAGTTAGTGGAGAAATTAGAATATGAGATAAATATGGAGAATGGAAGATGAAGATGAAGAAGAGTTAGTAGAGGGATTAGAATGTGAGATAGAGATGGAGAAGGGAAGATAAGAATGAAGAAGAGTTAGTGGAGAAATTAGAATGGGAGATAGAATCAGTGGAAAAATTAGAATGAGAGATAGATGAGTGGGTTATAAAAGGAGGAAGAAGTGAGCTTGAGAGGGGAATTTTTTTGGAGAGAAAATTTTGGATGTTTGAGAGGGTTTTGGGAGATTGAAGAAAAATTTGAGAGAAAAAAAATACCAAAAAGAGAGAGAGAATTTTGAAGATGATGGGAGTTTAAAGCTAGCGGGTTATCATCATCAATTTCTTCATCGATCAACATAAATCAAGAATTCATCTCAGATTTGAAACTAAGTGTCCCTCTACTCTCTTTGATTTTTTAGTATAAACTAGCCCAAATTTTCTACTCTTCTCCCATTTCCCCATATTTGATTTCAGGCAGGAACCAATTATATCCATCAAGCACTTCTCATAATGCCATTGAAGCTAAGTGCTTCTTTCATTGTTCTAATTTTTAATGTGAATTAAATCATATTTGCTCAATTACTCCATTTCTCCATATTTTTATGTCAGGCGAAGGACAACTCCAAGTCAACGGTAAATCCCATGGAGGTGTAAAATTAGCGCTGATGAGCTCTTGAGTGCCCATTAATTTTTCAATTGATCCGTCGATGGATTTCAGCCCGAATTATCAAATCAATTCGTTTTATTTTAAAGAATTTAACCCCAGAATGTGAAGGGCAGAGCCCGCTCACTGGAATTTAAATTCATACACCTTAAACCCCAAAGGAAAGGGCCAAGCCAAGGCTGAGCTATCCATTGGTGGTCTTTATTTATTGTTATTTACTTCCTGTAATTTAATTTTTGAATCACTGAACCCCAAAATGAGTAGCTCGCAGCACTGCACAGAAGTCGTTAACTCACTCCCTCTTTCGGCTTCAGGGAAATACTTAATATTTTGAAAATGCCAAAAAAAAAATGTCACTCACGTATATTCCATTTAAGAAAGTGAAAATACAAATAGAGAACACTCCACTAGAGCCTTAGGAATAAATCAAGCTTGAATTGCCAAATTAGGATATCCATGAAATTAAGGTACCGAAAGGGCATTAGTTTTAATTAACTAGTGTAACCAAGTCCCCGAACTCGTAATCTCTGGTTCGTAGAAGTAATTTAGTTCTCCCGCTAATTTACTTAGGTTTCTAATCAACCTACCAAAAATGATTAGTGGCGACTCCAAATTTTAAAACCATTTGAACAAAAAAACCAAAGTTGCGATTTGGTAGTGCTTGGGAGAGCTCGAACTAGGTTAGTTAATTTAATCAATTAATCTGGTAATCCATTAACCTAAAAAATAAATTTTAGGTCGCGACATGGACAAAGTTGTGAAACTCTCATTCGGTTATGATGATTTTCTCAATTAAGGTGCACATTCAGTTATTATGAGAAAATCGATCATTTTGACCTAGAATAAACTCAAGGGTTTATTCATTAAGGAGACCCAGAATAAACATAGTGCTTATTCATTAAGTTATGTTATCACATATGGGCTGATTTTGATGAGATAAAATGCATTGTGATACATGGAAGATAATACTCATTCTAAGAGGACTTGTCGCTATGATTCATGTGTTTTATTTTCAGCATGAAGTTAATGTGCATTTGGTTCAGAATTTCGTTGATGAATGTTGGGATCAAGTGGGAGAATGTTATAAATAATTAATTATGATCCCACATTAATAAAATACCGACATTTAAATTATATCAACTTTATATTATGCACATTTTATGTGATAACCGTTTCGCCCGATAACCGTTTTGATGGGAGACAGTTATTTATAAGGGGCAAACGTCAGTTTAAATGGGTTATCTAAGCCAAGCCCCCTACGTCAGTTTTAAAGAGGTGGTTACTACGTCAGTTTTTAAAAAAGTAGACGTCAGTTTCTCATCCAGAACGTACAAGAAACTCACGTTCAAAAGAGAAAAACCACAGAGAACACACCATCGCTTCGGAGGGAGTAATTGGCTAGAGAGATCTCGTTTTTGACAGACGCTCAACGCACGTACACGAAATCATCGTCTTTATCAATGGCTGGAGGTATGTTCGTTTATTATCATGTTTCCGCATCTTCGTTCCCGATACACACAATTTTCGTTTTACGTTTAAGGTTTCGGGATCGAATTATAGTTCTCACATGGACCCCCTCCATGAATCTGCCAATCCGATCCCGATTCAAAATGGGAAATGAATCAATGGATATTTTAATTAGAGGTGGAAGATTGAGACAATAGAGAAGCTTAACGTGATGGTTTACACAAAAATCTTCCTGAGGTTTCCGTATAAGTTCTGGCCTTGCAGACCCGAGAAAGAGTTCTTCATATATGCATACGAATGGAGAGGTTATTTGTAATGCCCCATTTTAATAGTTCTAAATTGTTAAGAAATAGACGAAATGGATTCGAAAGCTGACTTGGGCCGAATGAATTGGGACCCAAATTGGATGAAGTTGCCACGCGCAACAGATTGTATAACGGATGGTAGTCGAGAAATGGCGATTGAGCCCAACCCAATTAAATTCTCGACTCGACCGGGAATAAAATTTTGTGGCTTATTATGGATTTGAATAGAATTGTAAAATTTTCGTGGACATGAGCCCAATTAGTAACTCCTATTATGAATAAGGACAATAAGCCCGATGTTCCTTTCTTTGATACCCCACGCGAAGGCTCGAATCACCAAGGAAGACCCAAAGGTTGTTCCCCATTTCACATGGACTTTTTGACCGTGAATGGACATTCTCCTCTGGAAGTTCCTCCAATATTTTAATGACAAAAAGGAATATGAGCTCTTGGCATTGCATGCGGTAGCCCACGTAACCAACTCAAGCAGGGGACAAGTTTCTCTATTTTCCTTTCTCCCTCTCGATAGTGCCACCCCACAGAAGGCTGGCAGCATCTTCTTCCTCCTTCACACTTACCTCTCCAGTGGACGCGTGAAGATTTTAGCACTTCGAAGAAGACGATCATCCGATGACCCAAAGAGCCGTTGAGCAACTACGACAATGACAAAGGCAAGTGGGTTCCCTAATTCATCTATTAATCCTTCCGATGTAGGGGGATAAGAGTGGAATGTCGGGGGATGAGCCATTGCGAGATGAATTTTGGTCTTCATCTGCATGCGACAGATTTTAGTAAAACAAACACTTGTGGAACTTGGGCAAGTAATCTTCCTAACTTATCCACTAGTCTTGACAATGGGAATCAAGTTTCGCTGAGCCGAATGGGTATCGTGGGTCACGGTGCATTCATGAATGCATGCTGCGTATTTTAGTTAGTGTGAAGTCTATGAAACTTGAAATGGTTAGTCGTGTGGCTGGATTGTTCAAGTTGGTAGTGCGATGATGTGGTGCTAGAATGAGTGAGGTGATGCGATTGAGAAGGGGAAGGCGAGGCATAAACCGTGAGGTATCAAAATGCCAACTATAGAACAAAAAGAATCCCTTTGTTCCTCTAGAATTTTAACTTACTTGTTTGAAAATTTTCGAACCAGCAAACAGGGCACTCTACTGGAAATGGGCTCTGTTTGAGGTCTTTTAAAGGCTCTTTTGTTGAGTTACACGGCTAAGATATAATTTCAAGACGCTAGGATTTCTACTGGTTCTTGAAACCGTTGGTGTTAGTGGGGAGTTGGGATTGCATCATTTCCTTTAGACACCATTGGACCCAGTTTACACTTCATTTGTACGAGATGAACATTGGTTCATTTGTGTAACTGGAACAAAGAGAAAAACTTGGATTAAGTGGTGGGTTAGGTAACTAAGAAGATAGGGAATAACTATAGTTTAGCAAAAGTGTAAATTACCGAATGGTGGTTTAGGGAATTAAAAGGGGTAGAGACAGATTACTATTTCGAAAAGTAAAAAAAAAAAGAGAGAAAAGAAAAGAAAAGAGACCTCGACACTAGTTTAGTAACCTATGCTTAACGGTAGAAAATCTATCTTGCTTGTAACTGATGTATATCAAGCTACCTCGTGATGATGAAACGTTATTTATCGTAAGTTGGTACATAATAACATGCATCAATTGTGTACGCAATTTAAGTTTCATATGTCAAATTTGAACATGCGAGAATTTTATGGAAATAAAAAGAGAGGCTACGTGCCCGAATGAATTGCCCCATGGAGTTTATGGGAAGGCCCTGCTGTGTGACTGGGCGGGTCTCTGAGGCGGTACGAAACGACAATGAACAAATGTGGTAAATTGTATCATACTCGACACCTTTAATGTACATAAAGTATTAACTATATATATATGTAAATGATGCGCGTCGTTATACTTCGACGATGAAATGTCGTTAGTTAATGTCTAGATCTTTAACCGCAGAATTTGATCTCTTCTTAGTCTACCTTGAACGATCCTTGCGTTGGATAGATTAATTAATGAATTAGAGAATATCACTTGTTGAGATTATTTTCTCACCTCTTTATTGTTGAAATTTTTATAGGAAGGTAATATGGCCAGCTTACCGACCCTAACATATGGTGCCCCCTTTCACTTCACCTGGGAAGTGACGCTGCATGTGATACCGAAGCTCTCGCATTTGCGTTTTATACGGATCGTTTGCTGCCTTTGGGTCGATAGGGGTCTAGACGTGGGGCCGACCCTCCACCGTTTTGTGTCCATCTACGGAGTATTGGAAGGCGATCTCGGGCTTGTAGGCCCGCTGCCTTTCGACTGAATGAAGTGCCTTGCTTTCAACTGCCTACTTGTTATCTTATCCAAATTAAATTGTCAAGCCGATAGTATTCGTGGCGAACCTGGGACGTCATGGCTCTGACGACGAGATCGCAGCCCTCGAGCCGCGACATTATTGTACATTTTGGCAGCACATGGAGAATGCATACCCTGGTTCCAAAATTCTGGTTGTAACATTGACAAATGGAGAATCAAAACATGTGAAGATTCAATTTGGTGAAATCATATTATATGTTGCGGCTGAGAGTGGCCATGTTGATCTGGTGAGGGAGTTGATGGGGTACTACGATATCGGTTTAGCTGGAATCAAGGCATAGAGTAGATATGGTGCTTTTCACATAGCTACAAAGCAAGGAGACTTGGGTGTGTTGAATATTTTCATCGAGAAGAGTCACGAGCTTTCGATGACAACTGACTCTATTAATACCACGGTGATGCATACTGCCGCCGCACAAGGCCACTTCGAAGTGGTGAATTTCCTCTTGGAGGAATGTGGAAACCTAGCCACAATCACAAGAAACAATGGGAAAATAGCCTTGCATTCAGCAGCGAGAAATGGGCATTTAGAGGTCGTGAAGGCCCTTCTAAGCAAAGAATCAGGGTCAGCAGACAAACCGAATCCCAAACAAGGAATTGGTCTTATGTTATGGAGCAATGACAGCCAGTATGTATGAACCCGCAATGATAATATGCCAACCATTCTTTGGATCTGGGACATGCGCTATCTTGAACTTACTGCATCTTGGTTCAGAAAGATCCTATTCGAGCTGTGGTGTGGGACCCTATGTGCACTCACCTCATCCATTACACAGGAAGCTCACACCTGCACAGGTGGACTCCTTCAGGTGCATACTATGCCGGTGTCCCCCTATCTTAGTTTAATGTAACAGATTTGAAGTGGAATTCGAATGGGAGCTATCTTTTGCTCAAGGACAAGGAGTCATTTTGCTGTGTTGCAGCACCACTGCCACTCGATTTTGGGTATTAGTTCTTAATCACTAAATATGTTGTTGCTTATTTTGATATCATGTGAATATTGGAGTATTGGATTGAGATGTCATGATATTTGCATGTCGTTTTTTTTTTGCCATGTCATATAGTTAGTTATATTATTTTGTTATGTCATATTTCCCCCCGTCATTATGCTACATCATTTATGTAATTACAACACATTGTTTTGCATGTTACATTATAGTCGCGTTAATTTCATGTCATTTTGCATGTTTAATTGATTAGTTAAATTTCGCATATAGGGAAAGTTAATCTTAATTTTCGCATGTTTGGCATTGCATTCATTTTTTGTTCACTCATGCATTCATTACATTCATGCATTGCTTTAAAAAAGTGAAAACCAAAAAGAGAGAAAATTATCTGGCGCATATTCCCTTGATTATCATGACTTCTGGATGTTCAATTAATTGATTATGCACCTGCATGATAACCTTTGTTAGCGACTTAGGTTAAAATCAATTAATGTTGCACGCTCAAATGATTTTTTCATGAAATAAAATGGTATCGAAAGGGCGTTAGAAGTAATTTATTTCTTTCGCTAATTTACTTAAATTTCTAATCAACCTACCAAAAAATGATTAGTAGAAACTCCTTTTGAAAATCTTGGCATGTTAAATATTGAACCATAAGTTACGATTTGGTATGGACTTGAGAAAGTCTAAGTTAGGTTAATTAAATAATTAACCTGATAATCTATTGACCTGAAAAATCAATTCATTTTTTAGGTCGCGACACGAGGTACGCACTATTGAGCTTTAAACTCTAAGAAGAGATTTTGAGAATTCTAAAATAAAAGTAAATGAAACCATTCAAGAATACTGTGGAAAGCTAAAGGAATTATTTAATCAAATGAGAGTTTATGGAGATGGAATCACCGATCGGAGGGTCATAGAGAAAATACTAGTGTCACTCACCCAAAAATACAATCCTATTGTCACAATAATAAAAGCAACTAAGGATTTAATGACCCTATCAATAAGTGAATTAATTGGCTCTCTAGAAATCCAACAAGCGCAAAGGGGGTAAGTACAGTATAAGTGACATAACTTTTGTACGACGTTCACTTGAGTGCCATAACTTTTAAATATCGACCACTTGAGTGCCATCGGCGATTTGGGTCACCGGAAAATCCTACGTGGCATTAAAATAATATAAAGCCAGCCAACGTGGCCCGCCGGAAAGCTGAATCAACAAATGAATTGTCAAATAACGCCGCACACTTCTCTTATTAAAGCACCATTCTCTAACTTCAACAATTTGGGAGAAAATCAAATCTGATGAACCCTAACCCTACCGAGCTCTTACTTCAACAATTAAGGGAAAATCAAATCTGAATAACCCTTACCTACCGAGCCGAATCTAAAGAACACTAACCCTACCTAGCCGAACCCCACGAATTTCAGATCTTCAAATTGCCCAAAATCAACTCGTGAAATTCACGATGAGAAGTAGAAGCGGGGCAAGCGGCTCACGAATGCACTAGCGAAGCCAAGATGAAGCTCCATGTTTTTGCTATTGTGGGCTACGAAGTCCAACAAGAATAGCTTGTACGAGAGATAATCCTGGGAGAAGGTTCCATGGAAGCGCTAAGTATAGAGAAGACTTCAATTGTGGATATTTTAGGTGTCTATTACTCTGTTGTACCGATCTATCAATTTTACTTATGACTTTAGCTATGATTTTGGATTCAAGTTTCTTTGCTTATTTTGGGGGGATATCTTACGCTGCTTTGCCTTGCTAATGCAACTGACATGGACGAAATTCTCTTGATAACTTAGATTGTTGCCAACTTCATAGGTGGGTTGACATGAAATTCTCAAATCGAGCAACGGAGGTTATCTTGCAGCTTCTTCAAGAACGAGATGAACGTCGACATGTATTGATAGATGAGTTGGACGATGGTGACTCAATGGAAGCAGAGATAACGGGTTTGCAATATTTGCTAAATCATTGGAAGAGGGAATTTTTAAGGATGAAAAATCAAAGAGATATTTATCGAGTGTCTCTTGTGGTGCTATTGTTAGTGGGTTTTGTAACGCCCTGGATTTTCGATCCTTTTTCAGATATCTAAATAGAATGGATATATTTCATTGTTCGCACTCTAGCCGAATCTCAGTCGAGATTGATCACCTCGGGATGGCTGACCAAAAGGGAAGGGCGATTTAGGATTTAAAGTACGTGGACCTGACGGTCGATACGCGTATCTCCTATCCGCCGCCCGTTGGCCTGAGCATTTGCTAAAGTCACGAGTCAATGAATGTGGCCACGAAACGGATTTCTGATTTAGGGCAGTCGAAGGTCTTAGGGCTTTGCAATAAGTGAAGAGAACATCGCAATGAGCTCCAGAGTGTTGAAATTGGTGTGGAGTGCCAAGAATGAGGCAACAAGAGAAAATGACTATTTTGCCCCCGGTTCGCTCTCAGTTCCTTAGAAATTAATCAGTGAGCTTTTAGAGAGTTTAGACACTAGATTTGAGATCGTCTAGTCATCCGCTTCGTTTTGACTGTAAATTTGCAATTTCCAAAAATTTGCTCTACCGGTCGAGTCACCGGGTCCCGTTTCTTCGCAAAAAAATAAAATCAATTACATTTACCTACGCCGCCACTTGTCCTCATCCAATTGGCTACTCCATTGACTTTTTGGTAAGCATAACCCACCTTGGACCTTGGCAAGCTCTCATTGGCCAATATGTTAACTTTAGGACCAATCTTGAAACCAAGCTTGGTGAACTTGGAGAGCAAGGCTTGGCCAGCCATTTGCTGCCCTCTCTCCTAATTTTTGAAGCCAAAATTAACGTGGAAGAGCCGTGGTTTGCTCTCTTGCTGCCAGTCTCTCAATCTCACTCTCTCGGTTTCTCGCGGGTCCAGCGCGCGCCCGGAGGAAATCGACTCGTTCGAGGCCGTCCGGACTTCGAATCACGCTCTGTTTTCGCCTGTGTACTCGTAAGACCTCAAGCTTCGATAATCTTTAAACGGATCTCCAAAAAATATCTTACAGAAATCGCAGCACTGATTCAAAGTCTGCTCTGTTATTTTTTGTTTCACCGGTTTTCATTCTTATTGGGTTCTATTTTGCAGCCCGTTTGCTGCCTCAATTTGTGGACTTTCAAGCTTTTTTTGGTGAGTAAACTTACTTGATATGTTGTAGAGTAAGTGAGGGTGATTAGTTGGGTTATTAGCTTGCTAAAGGACCACAATTTTGGAGAGTTATTGGACCAAAAATCTGACTGCTTAGTGTTGATTTTGCTGAGTTCTGTTGCTGTGTTGCTGTGCATGTTCGATGTCAAGTTTAAGCCTAATTGTGCTGTCATTTTGTGGGTGTTTGATGACTAGTTAGAGAGGAGATGCTACCCAAAATTTCGGTGACAAATGGGGCATCAAAACCGGTTCTATTTCAAGTGTAGTGTGCTGGAATTTTTGGTTTATAAATTTACTGTTCTGTTGTGACTAGTTGGGAACAAAATTTTGAGTATATTGAAGGGCACAAGGTGACCGAATGGACTATGTTACATGGGGGAGACCTAGACGAATTATTGTAGATTAAAATTTAGAAATATGGGATTATCGGCATTAATATTTTCAATTGTGTACATGCGTGCATATCATGATTTATTTGCGATTGGTTCGACATGAATTAGGAATGAAATTCCTTCGTAGCAAAGCTGGTTCCCATGAGTGTTAGTAAGTTATGAGAACGACCTTGAGTATGCTGAGTTGTCTGGTGCGATTGTGTGATCGTTAAATGTCATGCTTGAAAGTCTGCAGCTGAGATGCATTAAGTGTATGAGATGAGTTGTTAGCATGACGTGCGTGTTTGGCAAGACTGTTGAAATGAAATCAAGTTTGTGTTCGGCCGACGGGACTGGCACGAGAATTGGAGCGATAAGGGTGAGAATAGCTCGACCGATGAGATCGGTACGAGAACGGGCGGTGTCACAGTTCCGGCTTATAGCCTCTTCGCTTGCCGAGGGCGCCCAAGCGTGCACGGTACGGAGTAGCTGGAGAGATAATGTGCCAGTCTGTGAACGCTTTATGCGTGGACTCGAGGCATGGCCTGTGGCGCTTTATGCGAGGGCGTGAGAACTGTTGAGATAAGAATGAATTGTTATAACTCTGAGATAGCATACTATTCGTGTCATGGACTTAGATTCGACTTTGAACTGCGTGAATCAATTGACTATATTGAATGAGTCTGATGTAGTATGAGCTATCTATTCGTGTATGCTTGTTTGATCTCATTCACGTATGCACGTCCCTCTGTTTTATCGGTATGTTTACTCGCTGAGTCATTAGACTCACTTGCGGCTGATCGCCTTTCAGATCCACAGCCTTAGCAATGGAGAATTTGAGAGTACTTTTTGGTGTACCAGAAGAGATAGAGAGATGGGAGTCTATTTATCGAGCATTTGATAACACTGTATATAAGCGTGTGGAGTGTAAAGTCTAGGTAGATGAGGGTGGAGAGTACTTAGTGCCTCTGAAGTTTAAGGCGTGGTTCCACAGGCGAGGACTAGTTTTTAGAGGAGCTATTACTGGTATGGATATAGATGTAGAGCTAGAGAATGAGGATGGGTTATTCACTCTAGTGACCTTTGGCGGAGAGGTCATCAACTCGGAGCCCGTGGAGGAGGGCCCTGCTGAGTACTGGCCGATGGAGATTGACGGACATGAGGAGGACCCTTATGATATGGAGAAGTTGGCTGCTGAGCCCGAGTTTGTGGAACCTGAGGAGTCTGACCCTGAGGAGCTGCTGTCATTGGAGGATAGTGGAGCTGAGTCGGACTAAGGTTTGGGGTTGGTTGTTAGTTTTTGAGGGTATGACACTTGAGCATCATTTTTTTGTGTGCCACTGTCATGGCTGTTTCTCTTTGATAGCCAGTTCCATAGGTTTTTACCATATGTTTATATCTATGTAAATGTGTGTGAATATTGTATATAATAGTCATGTATATAAATAGGTTGTGAGTTTAAACTTTGAATTGGCTACTGTCAATCTATCTATCTACCTGCCTGTTTGTTTGTCGGGAGTTGAGTAGATACTTTCGCTTGCGTTTCGTTAAGCCGTCGTCTGGCCGCGATATTTTTCTTGGGCGATCACAGGTCAATTGGGCCATTCGACAAGGCTCGCGGATTGGAGGTCTTGTCTCGTGGTCGCTCGAGAGGGGCGAGGCGTGACAAGTTTGTTCTGGTTTATAGGCATATGTAACCTTACTAAAGAGAATGTTCTTTTAAGTCTACCGTAGTTGAGGAAAAATGATATGGTGTTGTTCTGTTTTTATGCCAAGGATGTTGTCACTTTTTGCTATTCTATGTATGGATTCATGGAAATGTTGAATTTGGTTGAAAATTCAAATTCTTTGGTGCAAATGCAATGTTTTGTATAAATGATGTGCAATAAGAGCATAGATCATCATGCATTTTGTGGTTGGTTTTCACTATTCGAATATGGTTTTCAAGGACGAGCCGAGTTCCAACAACTTTACGAATGACCGTTTGAGTGCCATAAATTAGTTAAACCGACCACTTTGGTTACTCAACTTTCATAAAGTGGCCACTTGAGTATCATATATTTTTAAAAGTTATAACTTAGGTTCCTTAATTTTTCAAAAGTGATCACTCAGGTTCACTTTTTTAAAACCATTCATTATCTTAGTCTTCACCTATGAACTTATGTTAGGTTCACTTTTTTTCTTAAACCATTCGTGTGATGTTATAGCAACTTCAAGCATATATATTAACAAATGGATACAACAAGCCCAAACTTGCTCTGGCTCTAGATTTATAGCAAATATAATAGCAGGTAATGAAACAACAGCATGATTATTGCTACTCATTAATGGTAAGTATCTATTCTTACATCGACAACAATAGCCATAAGAACCTGTTCACTGACATAAAATATAAAATATTACTGCTAAACACACTAGCAAAAAATGCAGCAGTAAAATTCCTAACAACATTGTTGACACCTAAATTTTGACTTTTTAAAATTCATTCACTTAAGTACATAAAAAAATGAGAATTTGTTCTCACCAAAATTAATTTTTTCATGCATTGCATATTTAATTTTTTGTCGGTCATGCATTTTATTATGGCTAACGACGGAGGATTTGAGCTTAAATTGACAAACGATTGGATTGAGCGTGAGGGAGGTGTGCCGAAAGGCTTATGAAGTTTTGAACTTAAAAGAAATTTTTCCACAGGGACTGACTTGCAAATACATAAAACTTCAGGGACTGAATTGCAAATACATAAAACTTCAGGGGCTGAATTGCAAATACATAAAATTTTAGGGATAGATGGAGAAATTAGAAAGGAAGATGGAGAAGGGGAGATATAGAAGGGAAGATAGAGAAATTAGAAGGAAAGATGGAGAATGGAAGATGGTAAATTTAGAAGGGAAGATGAAGAATTAGAATGGGAGATGGAAAGATTAGAATGAAAGATGGTGAATTAGAAGGGAAGATGGAGATAAAGAATGGAGGATGGTGGAATTAGAAAGGAAGATGGAGATAAAGAAGGAAAGATGATGGAATTAGAAGGGAAGATGAAGTTAGTGGAAAAATTAGAATGATAGATGAAGATAGAGAAAGGAAGATGGAGGAGTAGGCTATAAAAGGAGGAAGATTAGAGAGAAATAGGGGGGACTTTTGGAGAGATTAGAGAGAAATTGGGAAGACTTTGTAGATTGAAGAAAACTTGAGGAGAGATTTTGGGAGAGAAGAAAATTTAGAGAGAAAAAGAAACAAAAAGAGAGAATTCTTTTAGAAGAGAGAATTGAGGGGAACGAGAGTTCGAAGCTCGGAGTTACCATCTTCATCGACCAATACAATCCGCGAGTCCATCCCCGTCGTTCGAGCCGCGATCCGCAATCTTGATCCACGAGGAAATCCGAGGTCCGAGTTCGATAATCAAATCCGCCAAGTTATGTAACGATTCTAATCATTTAAAATATTCGAAATTGTGTTGCCTAAATGGATTGATTTGAATTTCGATTATACCTTGTTGGACATATTGCATTTCTTTAGAATAAATTGCATATCCAATTTTTGAGATTTTTATTGCACGTTGTAATATTTTCTTTAAAAAAATAAAAAAAGGGGGTTTGCTTTTGTTGTACATTTTCACATCATGTAGATAATTGCACGCATAATTTATCTTGTAAATATTTAGATTAAACCGCATGCATTGCATATAATTTAGTTCCTTACCTTGTCATAAAAAGAAAATAAAAAAAAATTGCACCTTTGAATCTCAAGTGAAAATTCATCAAAATTGCCAAGTTGAACATTTTCATGAAATTGGTACCGAAAGGGCGCTAGTAGAAATATTAGTGTAACCAAGTCCCCGAACTCATTAATCTCTGGTTCGTAGGAATAAAGTATTTCTCCCGATACTTTATTTATGTGCCTAATCAACCTACCCAAAATGATTAGTGGCGACTCCAAGATAAATCCTTCTTTTGATGAAATTAAACCTAAGTCACGATTTGGTAGAACTTGGGAGAGTTCGAGCTAGGCTAGTTAATTCAATTTAATTAACCTGGTAATCCATTAACTTTAAAAATTGGGAAACCAGTTTTTTTTAGGTCGCGACAGCTTGGCGACTCCGTTGGGGACTTGTTGTTAATTTAAAAAAAATTTAATTTAAGAACTTAGAGGACTTAGGCCAGAAAATTTCATGAAAATTCATTTGATCTGAATTGGGTGGATTCTGACCTGTAGGTGTTAAATGGTTTTGCAGATGGGAGTTATAAGGGGTGGAGTATTTGACTAACCCTTTGTTTTGCAGGTTGGTGTAGGAATTGTTTGTTTAAATTATGCACATTATTGAAGCATTGTTTGCATTTAAATGTTGTGCATGTGTTTACATTTTTAGCACTACATCACACACGTCCCGTGGCCGGACCTGGGCCACTAGTTTTAGGATGGTATTGTGATTTGGTTTTAGCATTCGGCGTGAGATCACGTCGAAAGTTAGCCCAAATTCAATCCCGAACCTCTTTTCAAAAATGAGTTTAAAAGTTAGGCCTCAGGCTTAGTAAGATTACCAAAGCAGTGGTTTTAATTTTTAGGTCGAGCAGCCGAAGTGGGGAGACCCGGCTAATCCTGATTACGTCGTGGGATCACGACTAATCTTGATTATGTGCGCGAGATTGTCTCCTTGCCGTAAGTCTTTCGCTTCAATTTGTCAGCCTTTAGAGTAGATAGGCTAAGATTTAAACTCACGATTCATGTGCATGTCTATAGACCTACATGATATTTTTCAAGGTAAAAGTAAGACCTCTAACCTTATCTTGTATTTATTTTTTGGGTCGGTCCATGTTAGGATTCAGTCAAATGTTGAACCTGACGTCGTGATCATTTTTTTTTCAAATGAAAACAAAAATTAAATTGGTGTCCCATTTTTGAAATAATGAACGCGGAAAAATTCCTTAAGGAAATTTTGACGACCAATGAAATATTTTGTCACATTTTTTCTTAATCATTCAATGGACCCAAGATTTTCTCAACAAATTTAACTTGAGGATTCATTCTGATAAAAAGGAAATTCTTTCGAGAAATTTGGTAAATATTAAAGGAACTTATCACATTTTTCGAATTGCAAAAATTTGCAAAAAATTCTTTTTGAGAAATTTACCCATGTTTTTCTAAGAAAAGTTTCTCTAATTTCGGAAAAATAAAATCGGACTTATCTAGGTGTCATGGACCGACCTATCCTGGATCGCATACTCATTATGTCATTTTCTTTTACAGGGGAATCACAGGTACCCCAGGTAGGAGCAAAATAGGGTTCAGCATTATACCGAGAATAAACTTGAAGAATGCGAAAGAATCAGAAATTGCCGATGCCTTAGCCAATTACACTGGGGCAAGTGAAGAAGTCCCGGGGACAAAACGTGTCAATTCGTGAGCACGTATGGATCATGTATTTTGATGTGGCAGCGAATGTATCTGTCAGGCCTGGGGGCATGTTTAATGTATTGAGAGGGGTTCCTGTATTTTTGTTGAAAAAGCATAGACGGTGTAATTAGGAACCCATAAAGCAAGTATAGTAACCCGATTTTGCAGCCTTTTTGATTAAATCAAAGGCCTGTTTTAAAACTTCCTTGGATTCGAACCACGTGGAGAATTTTGGGTGGATCGGAGAATTATTATTGAGCGTGGCCCACAGACGTTTCTCCCAACGCTACAGGCGACCGACACATTCAAGTGACGCCGAAAGAGGCAGGAGATGAGTGAAGTGGGGCAAGCAACAGGTGGCCTGAGTCATTACCAGCGCACTGATCGAGTTGTCACAGCGTTATTGTTCGTAATCTCTAGATGGATAGTGGGGGCCACCGCCGAACCCTTCATCAGTGTTCTCAATATCATTGTCTAGAGCGATTAATAATAACACCAAGACGAACATTAAGCCTCGACGTCTTCGGTACCTCAAATCGTTCTGTTATGCTATGCGGAAGAAATGATAGCAGGAAAATTAAACAAAAAACACGTAGAGCTTTTCTTTCATTCCATTCATCAAAGAGTATTACAACAGCTCACTGGGGAGGAAAAGTAAAGCCAAACTGAGCCCTGATAACCATTACGAAGGAGCTCAACTGACTCTCCAAACAGTTGATGCTCCGGATGCACCGGGCGTTCTCGGGATCAAGCTCTGCGAGCCTAAAGAAGCGGCGATCGCGCTTCTCCTTAACCTGGGCCATACTGGTCTCGTAATGCTCGACGGCAAACTCTAGGTCCGAAATCGCCGCCCTCTCGAAAGCAATGTCTGCCGTAATGTCATCAAGTCTCTCCTGCAGCCAACCACATTTGCACCTCATCACAATATTGCCCGGCTCCTGTTCGGCGTAAGTTCGGACCAAGGCCAGACGGTCCACCAACTTTCCCCTCTCACGAACCAGCCACGAAAGCTGATCATTGGCAAACTTGAAGGCCTTCTTGTGATTATCAGCCACAAATGTGACTGTTTCCAGACGCTCGTGCCGGTTTTGGTAACGAGCTTTCACGACGGCAGTCACAAGGACCGTCTCATAAGCACGGTTATAGGCGGCCAGAAAATTGATGAAGAGGGTCGGGAAGTTCCGATACTCCCTCCCCAGTTGGGTACCCTCAATAGAAACAGCGTCCACGGTCCTAAATAGACCGAGGATTTCAGCCTCAACGGTAGAGTTTTGGGCTATATGAGCGTAACCTCTACCAAGAAGATTGTAGAGTCTCTCCCACCCAGCCAGGACTTCGGCGGAGAAGGTATGGTTAGGAGAATTGGCCATTTTTGAAAGCAGATCACGAAAGAAAGGAGGAGAGAGGCGAGGCAGATAATCGGAATGCGAAGGCGTTAATCTGCTTCAATTTAAATACTGATTTCACAGGGGCAGTCCTTATCTACCATTCTCTGTCGGCAACACCCCCACTGGCTCAAATTCCAGTCAAGCGGCAATCTCAAGCTGACCAAACCCGACGTCTCTGCGGAAAAGTTTGACGAGACACCGCCGCTTTGAGAAAGAATAAAAAACGAGCTGAGTGGGAAACAAAGAAATTTTCAGCAGAAAAGGAGATACGACTCGTCTTTATTGGAGGACCCGTCAGTAAATCGACGGTGGAGATCTTGACAGGGGCCCTCTACCACGAAAAGAAAGAAGAAGACGAACTGAGCAAGAAACAAGGATTTCTCCTTTGATCAAAAGCTGAATGTCAGATTTTCTCCTTCAAAAAATCTAATAGCGCCGCCTGTGAAGAGGGAAGTCGTTTCTATTGCCAGAGAGAGAACTTGTCCTCATTTGATAGTGAGAGTGAGAGTTCATCTGCAAGAACTCACAGGAGAAAGATAGAGAGGAAGGAGTTCTCGTGGGAGAGGAATTCAAAACCTTTACCATCAAAGCATCGGCTTTCAAAGTCTGTTACGAGAAGCCATCGACGATCCCGTGATCCCTCAAGTCCAAGAAGACATCCTGAGCCGGTCTCGAGTCGGCAGTCCTAGATCCAGAAATATGTCGAGCATTAGGGAAACGGGCGCATGTTCAACCCTGGTCAAAGCTGATGAAGTTCCTTACCCTGAGGGTCTACTGGTCATGGCCATTGACGGTAATCCAGTCTCTTTGTCAATCCTTGTTACCGTATTAAGAAAATGCCGGTATAAGGTTTTAGCTCAAGCAAAAGCGACAGAGGCCTTAGAAGTATTAAGGAGGAGTAGTGACCAGTTTGATATCATCCTCACTGCCATGGTAGGGATTGACATGGATGTTTTCACTCTCTTGGAAGTCATCAATTCTAGATTAAACATGCCAGTCGTCGTAATATCGGCAAGCGATGATCAGTAAGCCATAATGAAGGCTGTCTTACACGGGGCCCAAGACATCGTAACAAAAACCAGTTAGGGTTCAGGTGCTTCAAAACATATGGCAGCACGTGGTAAGGAAGCAATTGCACGACCAAGAGAACAATCATCAAGCCTTCAATGTTGTTCCCAGCGACTGGAAAAAGAAGATGAGTTGGTCTCCCGAGCTGCATCATATGTTTGTTAATGCAGTTCAGCAGCTAGGAATCGATTCGGCACGGCCGCAACATATACTGGAAATTATGAAGGTAGAGGGACTCACTAAAGGGAATGTTTCGAGTCATCTTCAGAAGTACAGAAAAAGGGTGAGAGAACACAATGCAGCTCAGAATCAAGAAAACCAAGGCGGGACTGATCCAAGCCTGAATGTCAAGTCTCCTCGCCACCATAAGTTCCGCAGGTTAGCAAGGGGCCAGCCACTTCCCATCATCAACCAAGCCAGTAGCCGTGCCATCAATCCCCCAGGCGTTAATCAAAGTATCCCCCATAATCACCCTAATGCTTTTCAAGAGTATAGACCGCAGGGGCAGTGTGTTCAGATTCCTTGGTCTGAGCACCAACCTGTGGCTAGACTTCATCCCACGATCAGCGCGCCTGCGCAGCCAGAGAATCAGACAAGAAGTTATCCTGAGCACTTCCACTTCTCTAATCCTCTAATGGAAGGAGTTTTTGGCAGCAGGACAGTTGGTGATCCCCACACTTTCTCGAGTAATGATGAAGGCTCCAGCCCGAGAAGTCAAATTACTCATGGCGAGGACAGAATGAGAAATCTACCGCCAGCATTTGCCAACAACAATGCCCAATTCGAGCATCAGTTGCTGGAAGCTTCAAGAGATTACCCAGACAATGAGCTTACTGCCCTGATCAACCAGTTTAGGGTTGACAGACGTCCGAAGCCGCGATCAGGAGCCAGTGAGTAGGGACTCTCAAACATCGGTCATCCACACCCGAACCAGCACGAGACTAGCTGATTATCGAAGAGCCGCAGGAGAGGCAAAACTGACCTTGAATAAGTGCACCTTTCATTTCATGCTTAATTCCCATGCGTATGATATTTTCCAGCTTTCTAGGTCGGACTCTCGGGAGAAGCAATACAGTTGCTAAACCCACGCTTAATTTTAAAAGCGACGCCATGCTTAGAAGATGGTCTTAAGGCATAGGCAATCGCTTAGAAAAATTCAAAAGAGAGTGAAAACACCAGAAGCGAGTAGCAAATCTTGAAGAACCATTCGCCAAATCGAAGATGTCTCAACCCAATACTCTCGAGAGCTATCATTACTTACTGAATATGGGAAATGAAGAGTTCAAAGCCATGTTTAGGATCGAGCCCATGGAGCCTGGCCTTTCCGCCAACGACGTCCAAGATCTCAGTAAAGATAAGGACAACAATGGTAAGGGTCAAAAGAAGCGTTACCGTCGCCATACTAAGGAGCAAGTACAAAGGCTTGAGGATTTCTTCAGAACATGCCCTATGCCAGACGGCAAACAGAAAATGGAACTGAGTCAAGAGCTAGGACTTGAACCTTTGCAAATCAAGTTCTGGTTTCAAAATAGGCGAACCCGAATGAAGACTCGTCATGAGCACAACGAAGCCGAGTTTCTAAGAGTTGAAAATGAAAACCTCCGAGCGGAAAACAAGATGTATAAAGAGGCTTTTGACTCTGCCACCTGCCCCAACTGCAACAGCCTCCTCCTCACCTTCAATGAAATGCATGATCTGAGGATCGAAAATGCACGTTTAAGAGGAGAGTTAGACCAGTTTATAACAGGATCGAGTTCTATTGGAAGAGGGTACAAAAGGACCAATGCTACTGGATCATCATCAATACCTCCCGAGGAAGAAGAGACAGATCACCACCGAGCGGACATTGACGATGATCTTTTCACCATAATCAACCAGTTTGATATCGGTAAAGCATTGAAGCTGTGATGCACATGCTCAGCCAGTGACCACCAGACCTTCAACATGGCCGACGCGTACCTAGTCCGGAATGAAGCCGGCTGATTATGGAAAAGCCTGCAGATGGGGAAGAAAAATCAATCCTGAATGGATGAATATGCTTTATCTTGCACGGGATGTTGTCTTCTTTTATGAATGTCTAGAATTGGCGTGAAAGCAAGAAGTAATCATTTCCCTTTCCCCAATTAAATGCTTGAATCTGCCACCACACCAAACTCATAGTGAATTTATTGCGAGTAAAAAGCCGCGCGAACTAGAAGGGTAAAGAAGTATCGTTTCAATTTACCCTCAGTTGTCCCGATTCTAAATTAGATCCCTTCTGTTTACAGGAATTTGCGAATTGATCCAAAAATACAGTTGTACCCAAAAATGAAATTCCCCGATTAAACAAAACTTTGGGCAAATAGATTCGTGGACATCGCCACAGAATGGACAACTTCAAATGAAGAATATGTGAACGAAAGATCCAAACAATCTCAAAGAAGGGTAATCCTGTATCGTTCTAATTTGCTCATACTCGTCTTGGGTTCTGAATTATTTTATTCCATTCTTAACAGGGTTTGTAAACTGCCCCGAAAAATACAGTGACCTGGAATTGCCCAATACAATACGACAAGACCGTGCCATCCGAAAATTAACCCCTAAAAGGAACTTCCATGAACGCCTATGGTCTTGTGGACCATATGGCATAGGGAATGACAGTGGTCCGAGACGTCCCGAGTTTGATCCTCGAGGATGGAAATGTTGTAAGTATTGTAAATAAATAAAATAACTTTTTGTGCATTTCTTTTTGCAGAAAGAAACGGGAATACTCGACGAGCAATACCAATGTCAGTATTTTGTCATTAGCTTAGCCTAATGTTGAAGTGTCCAGCCAAAGCCAAGAGAACCTCAATCCAGCAAAGCTAATAAAGAGGTCGCGCAAAACATTCAAGATGAAGGGTAAACCAGTATCGTATCCAATTCATCATTTCTAATACTGACTAACACGTCTTCTCCTCCATAGTTGGACAGGAAATGTCTAACTTGACATACCCACGGAGAAAATCCCGAGTGGTAAAACTGGTAAAGGAGTTGCGCGAAGCACTCAAGGGTAACTCAGTATCGTGTCCAGTTTATCATTTCTGATACTAGCTAACACGTCTCCTTCCTTTTTACAGGAAATGTTAAACTAACATCTGATACGTCAAAGAAAACAGCCCCGAGGGGCCAAGTTATGATCGCCTGATGCGATTTGTCTAATGAAATAGGGGAAATCAATGGCGAACCCTAGATCGAAAAGAGGAAAAACCAGAAACAAGCTACTCCTCGACTCGGGGAATAGGCCCCCAACGTGTTTGATCCGCCCACACAGCGAGGGGCAATTTCCATACTTGTACATTGTATTGCCATATTTACATGATGTTTACACATTCCATGATTTATACATGACTGTTCTGCATGTTCAATTTGTCAATTTTGACTGGGGGTATAAACTGTACACGATGCATTGAATGAACAGAATGGGGCATGACATGACGATGAAAGGCAAGCCATTTCCACATACGTCCTATATTTAATCCACAGTGAGTTGAGCGGTAGACAGATTTCGCATTCTCCAAGGCAATGGGTTTTCTCGCAAAAGGTATGATAGCCGAAGCGACAGAAGCATCCATTTCTTTATCTAAACACTACAGGTGTCCATTATAAACCCCTTGAGCGGCGGTTTCATTTTCTTACCCCTGTTAAGAACCACCCCACATTGGGGCAAGACGAAGTAATTCCAGCAGCGGCATGAGGTAAATGGTTAGAAATTCTCTTGCTCAGACTAGCATCAATCTTCGGGTTTCTTTACATTAAACTCGAACTTTAATTCAAGTGCCTTAGGATGATGAAGAGCATTCATTTCTCTATCCTATACACTACATCCATTGTACAGCCCAATTGAGCCTGTATATTCATTTCTCAAACCCCGTTGGTGATCATTGCTCGTTCCGATTTGAAGATGACGTCATCACCAAGGAACATAACTGAAGGGATCGGATCAACGGAGAATTCCCAAAATCTTGCATTTTACATCATGTGATTGTTTGACACAGCTTTTGTCTGTGAATATTCATGTTGTTTTAATCTCTCATTCAAAATCATGGGATTTTAAAAGAAGAGCAAATTCCGCCTCAAAGAAAAGGGCCTACTCCCAAAAAAGAGAAAAACAAAAAAACCTCTTCTGAAAAAGAAAAAAAAAGAAAGAAAGAGAGATAGCTCTCTCTAAAAAAAAATGGGAGTCGGGAGTAAGGAAAAGCAAAGGTTAGTCCCACAAAAAATCCCTGGCAGTAAAAGCAAAATGCCTATAAAAAGTAAGGCCTATGCCCATTCAATCCTCGTTCATTTGTAAAATATGTTGAAATTTGGATATGCATTTTATCCTTCCTGTAAATCTCAACCTGGATGACTTGTAAAGAAAAAGTCTCCAAGAGAGTCAAATGGGAAATTGCAATCATCAGCGGAAGCTCCATCCTCAAGCAGTGATGGCACATTTTGAAATCAATTTCAGAATGCTAAGATTGGTGGCAAGATAGCAATGATCACTAGCATCAAGCCATTCTCATATATTTTCTGAACCAAAGCGAGCCTTTTCGTTTCTCAGTCCCAAATCCTAACATACGGTACAACCCTTCAAAGTCTCTTCTGATTAGGGCACATGAAGTAACGTAGAGTTGAATGATCTTAAGCATCGCTCGAAGAAGTTCGAGCAAGATTATTTCTCTCTCATTTTTGCAGGGTTCTTGACTTGTAAACCCAAAACAGATGATGAAGATCTTCTTAAAAAAAGGCCTTGACTCCACATGAGTCCCATTTGGTAAACCATTGACCTAGCCCATATTACGGTCCTAATCAAGACCTCCAGATCGGCTCAGTAGTACCAATTGCGAGATTACTCAGACCCTTGTTGAAGACGATGATGGTAAGATTGAGTGATTTCTCTTGAATCCTATAGTTAGGATAAATAGCTTTCCTCAAGAGTAGGAGAAAGCCCTTTCGGACTGAAGTCCCCCATTCAGAGTACATTCGAGGTATTCACAATATAATTATCTCCTTGAACAGAATTGGTAATGCAAACTTGACAGAATAGTTTTGCATAAATCCACTGAATGAATTTCAGCATGCATGCCTATACATGTTACATGCAT
This sequence comes from Psidium guajava, assembly GCA_016432845.1. NCBI lineage: Eukaryota > Viridiplantae > Streptophyta > Magnoliopsida > Myrtales > Myrtaceae > Psidium > Psidium guajava. Next base: position 4,119,326 of record CM028224.1, read on the forward strand.
CCCTAATATTCGAGTTACCTCATGAGGTCTTGAAATCCATCCAAGGATGATTGAATGAACAAAGCCATGCTGGCAAGTGTCCACCTGGCCACCTTTCAAGCTCTCAGGTAAGTTTTCTGAACCCATTTTTGAATATCTTGTGTTTACACTGACATGGCTCGTATAGCACACCCTCTCGATGTGGTCACCGCCCTATGAGATTGGCGGCACATTTCCCTTTCGGATTGTCCGAGACCCGCTCTAGCGATCTCGAAACTCTTCTGGATCATCAAAGACCAGCTCTAGTGATCTCGTTCCCTTTCAGATCATCAAGGACCAGCTCTAATGATCTTGAAAGAAGTCTACCTTTCAACTACCCAGAAAACCCAGGTAAGTTTTCTAACCCTTTTCAAAAATCGCAAACTTTGAGTTTGCACCAATGAGAAAGCACATTTCTAAATTTCGTCCAGTTCATAATCGACATGCTCTTGTGACCTGCATGAAAAACTTGTTCGAACCATGATCGACATGCTCTTGTGGTCTCGACAAATTTTATCAAAATCATAATCGACATGCTCTTGTGATTTTGGTACCCTATCAAGTTCATGATCGACATGCTCTCATGTTCTTGATCTTATCCATCCAGTTCATAATCGACATGCTCTTGTGTCTGGATGCTTGTTCGAACCATGATCGACATGCTCTCGTGGTCTCGACAAATTTTATCAAAAACCATAATCGACATGCTCTTATGGTTTTGATACCCTTTCAGATCATCAAGGACCAGCTCTAATGATCTTGAAAGAAACTATGTGACTCCACTCGAAGAGATGCAGTGGACACATCCCCTTACAGATCTTGCGCTTTCTCGCATCAGGGGAAACCTCTGGTAACGAATAGGCACCAGTACCTTAAGGTTCTTGTATCCACAAAATGCCTGGAGCTTAAGGGAATCACTAGCATTATGAAGTGTCTGGAAAGACCGACATTTTATATGCGATCCATGTGCAGGTTTCTTTAATCCATTTTCTCGGAGCAGAGAAATCTTAACACGTTATTTACAGTCCTGCACATCATGCATCATTGCACTTGCATATAAAATGGGATTAAAACTCCCCCAAAAAAAATCAAAAATCATCATCATCATTCATTTGCATTGTCAAAATTTAGGTTCAATTTTGTCTTTGAGCGAAACCTCTACGAGTTTCCGCTCAAAGAGGGGCAGCTGTTAACACCTAAATTTTGACTTTTTAAAATTCATTCACTTAAGTACATAAAAAAATGAGAATTTGTTCTCACCAAAATTAATTTTTTCATGCATTGCATATTTAATTTTTTGTCGGTCATGCATTTTATTATGGCTAACGACGGAGGATTTGAGCTTAAATTGACAAACGATTGGATTGAGCGTGAGGGAGATGTGCTGAAAGGCTTATGAAGTTTTGAACTTAAAAGAAATTTTTCCACATGGACTGAATTGCAAATACATAAAACTTTAGGGACTAAATTGCAAATACATAAAACTTCAGGGGGCTGAATTGCAAATACATAAAATTTTAGGGATAGATGGAGAAATTAGAAAGGAAGATGGAGAAGGGGAGATATAGAAGGGAAGATAGAGAAATTAGAAGGAAAGATGGAGAATGGAAGATGGTAAAATTAGAAGGGAAGATGAAGAATTAGAATGGGAGATGGAAAGATTAGAATGGAAGATGGTGAATTAGAAGGGAAGATGGAGATAAAGAATGGAGGATGGTGGAATTAGAAAGGAAGATGGAGATAAAGAAGGGAAGATGATGGAATTAGAAGGGAAGATGAAGTTAGTGGAAAAATTAGAATGATAGATGAAGATAGAGAAAGGAAGATGGAGGAGTAAGCTATAAAAGGAGGAAGATTAGAGAGAAATGGGGGGGACTTTTGGAGAGATTAGAGAGAAATTGGGAAGACTTTGGAGATTGAAGAAAACTTGAGGAGAGATTTTGGGAGAGAAGAAAATTTAGAGAGAAAAAGAAACAAAAAGAGAGAATTCTTTTAGAAGAGAGAATTGAGGGGAACGAGAGTTCGAAGCTCGGAGTTACCATCTTCATCGACCAATACAATCCACGAGTCCATCCCCGTCGTTCGAGCCGCGATCCGCAATCTTGATCCACGAGGAAATCCGAGGTCCGAGTTCGATAATCAAATACGCCAAGTTAGGTAACGATTCTAATCATTTAGAATATTCGAAATTGTGTTGCCTAAATGAATTGATTTGAATTTCGATTATACCTTGTTGGACATATTGCATTTCTTTGGAATAAATTGCATATCCAATTTTTGAGATTTTTATTGCATGTTGTAATATTTTCTTTAAAAAAATATAAAAAAGGGGTTTGCTTTTGTCGCACATTTTCACATCATGTAGATAATTGCACGCATAATTTATCTTGTAAATATTTAGATTAAACCGCATGCATTGCATATAATTTAGTTCCTTACCTTGTCATAAAAAGAAAATAAAAACAATTGCACCTTTGAATCTCAAGTGAAAATTCATCAAAATTGCCAAGTTGAACATTTTCATGAAATTGGTACCGAAAGGGCGCTAGTAGAAATATTAGTGTAACCAAGTCCCCGAACTCATTAATCTCTGGTTCGTAGGAATAAAGTATTTCTCCCGATGCTTTATTTAGGTGCCTAATCAACCTACCCAAAATGATTAGTGGCGACTCCAAGATAAATCATTCTTTTGATGAAATTGAACCTAAGTCACGATTTGGTAGAACTTGGGAGAGTTCGAGCTAGGCTAGTTAATTCAATTTAATTAACCTGGTAATCCATTAACTTTAAAAATTGGGAAACCATTTTTTTTAGGTCGCGACAAACATTGCTGCGAAAAACATAACCAACCAAAAATGTAGCAATAACCACATTGCTGCAGAATATATATTGAATCAAAATGCAGCATCAACATCAAACACAGCTTTAAGAACAACTTGAAAATCCTAAAATCAGAAAGATGGACAGACATCATCTCCACCATCAAATCCCCCATTAGTCAAGCTGAACAGGTCATTTTCTTTTTTTCCTTCACTTGGTTGATTCTTTCCACTTGTGCTCGAGTGGTCATTGATTGCTTAATTTTCGCTTGTGCTTTAGTAACCATTGGTTGGTTTATTAATGTCTCCCCTTGGCTTCTTTTTGTTGGTGCAGTCGATACTTGACCAAGTCCTCCTTGAAATATCAAAACCTCTGAACTTTCTCCAGCCTGCAATTCTATAACCTTCAATTGCCATTTCACAATTAATTAAATGATATATCTTAAATATATAACACTCACTATCACAGATCTTGGCATTGTGGCAGTAGGTTGTGTAGTCACACTTGCAGGATCATTTAACTGAGATGGAACTAAAGTTGGGGCAATAGGTAATTCTGGAGCTGACTTTCTTGCTTGTGCTCAAGTAATCATTGGTGCCTCCCATTGCCTTTTTGTCGGTGCAGTCGATTTTTTACTTGGTCCTCCTTCATATATGAAGACTTTTGAACTTTTCTCAGGCTGCAATCATATACAACCTTCACTTATCATATCAATCAATCAAATGACATATCTTAAATGCATAACACTCACTATTGTAGATGTTGACACTATGGCAGCAAGTTGTGTAGTCACATTTGCAAGATCATTTGACTGAGATGGAACTAAAGTTGGGGCAGCAGTTATTTCAATCGAGTAGTGTTCATTTCTAGCATGGCCTTAATGGTGTTGAAGAAGTGCTTGGCTAACCACACACTGGTCACTCTTTTATTATAAAATTCAATACCACATGTGTGCTCCTCCTAGAGTGACCGTATATAGAATGAGGCAGTTTTTTTACTCAATGCAGCATATAACATCCATGGACAACTATCTTGTGCACATTTCACTCTGATATAACTCTTCGTATTTCTAGTGAACTTAAGATTCCTCTGCTGAGTGATTAAGTACTTTATGATAACCTCTCTCAATTGTTTTACATGATCAAATATCATAGATAAGCAAAATGTAGGACTCGAACTAGCTGAATCATAAGAAGGATACTTACTTGATCTTTTTCTTCTACGTGGAAGTGTGACATCTTCATTGTCATTATTGTCTGAGCTACCGCCAGAATCCTCACCACTTTCCTTATTTTCTATATCATCACCATCATTCAACGGAGCTCCATCTTCCTAGTTCATCGAAGTGCCTTCATCCATTATTCTAAGTTGTGCTTCCTTCCTTGGTCGATATGCTCTTACTGCTTCTCTTACTTGTGCAATCTCGTCATTATCAACATTACTTGGACAATGTGTGTGCAGTACCTAGTCTCACAAAATTACACATTATCAATCAAATCACATCATGAATTGACAAACTTACACATTATCATAGAGCTGTGGCTTCCTGACATAAAATAGAGTGAAGTGTCAGTATACAAAATATGTGCTAATCTGCACCTAAAACCAGAAGAGTGGAAAGAGTACTTATCTCCCGTTTTTTTTTTGAGGGATTTCTATAATTGATTTTCGCTCTCTATGTTCCCAATATAGAGAGTTTCTTTTGAATTAAGAGGGACTTTTAGTCACAGATCAGTTGAGAAATCGGTGGACAGCTTAGGAGCTTGTCTAGGCCGATTTTTGCATCTCGACGAGATTTTTGCTGTTGACGTAGAGATATCCTTCTCCTGACATAAAATATGGAAGAAAAAGGAGATGGAGAAAGTGTATACAATTTGTGCTAATTTGCAAGTAAAACCATAAACAAATGAATAAATAAAAACACTCAGCTCGAATTTGCGTGCTCGTTGACGAGGATGAACTCTTGATTTATATTGATTGATGAAGGAATTTGTGATGATAATCCCTAGCTTTGAACTCCCATCATCTTCAAAATTCTCTCTCTTTTGGTATTTTCTTTCTCTCAAATTTTTCTTCAATCTCCCAAAACTCTCTCAAACATCCAAAATTTTCTCTCCAAAAAAAAAAAATCCTCCCAAACACTTCAAATTTTCTCTCTCAAGAATGAATTCTCAAACACTTCAAATTTTCTCTCCAAAAAATTCTCCCAAACACTTCAAATTTTCTCTCTCAAGAAAGAATTCTCAAACACTTCAAATTTTCTCTCCAAAAATCCTCCCCCTCAAGCTCACTTCTTCCTCCTTTTATAATCTACTCATCTATCTCCCATTCTAATTTTTCCACTAACTCTATCTCCCATTCTAATTTCTCCACTAACTCTTCTTCATTTTCATCTTCTATTCTCCATCTCTATCTCACATTCTAATCTCTCCACTAACTCTTCTTCATCTTCATCTTCCCTTCTCCATATTTATCTCCCATTCTAATTTCTCCACTAACTCTTCTTCATCTCCATCTTCCCTTCTCTATTCTTATCTTCCATTCTAATTTCTCTACTAACTGTTCTCCATCTTCCATTCTCTATTCTTATCTTATTTTCTCCATCCATTCTTCTCCAACTTCTCTTCTTCATCTCCTCTTCTCCATCTTCCCTTCTCTATTCTAATTTATCCATTAACTCTTCTTTTTGTTATTTGTAAAATAATCCTTCAAGAGTTAAGTATTTGTACTCTAGTCCTTGAATTTTAAGTATTTACAATTTAGTCCCTGAAAAAATATATTTCTTTAAGTCCAAATCTCCTCACAATTTTTTTGACACACCAAAATTTACCACATGTCAAATTTAAGCTCATTTCTTGCCGTTGAAAATAATGCAGAATTTAATTAAAGCCCTTTTGCAAAATTAAGTCATTCTGGGTATAATTGGGCCAAGATGAAAATTTAAAATATTAGAAGACAATGTCACAACTTATAAAAGTGAAAATTAAAAATAAGTTGACTCAAATTAAATTTTTTTAGGCCCGATTCAAGATTATACTCGTGAAGGAACACGTGACTCGAATTGGATTTTTCTGAATTTGCGATGGCCAATATGAAAATAGATTTAAAATAAAAATATTAACTATCTTTGTGTATTTTTTTTGGCCTCAAATGTTATTTTTCCAAAATTTTCAAGTATTTTTGTATTTTTTTTAAAAAAATTAAAAATATATATATAATATGAAATTTTATTTTTTGTTCAAAAATGGTTGCCTAGGCTTGGCCAAGGCTTCCAAAGTTGATTTTTCAATTTTATGAATTTTTATGGATTTTCTATTAATTTTCGAAAATAAATAAATAAAAAATACGTAAAAATACTGAAAATATGAAAAATCGTTTTTGGTCAAAATTGGTTCCCTAGGCTTGGCTAAGGTCCACAAAGTTGATTTTTCAATTTTATGAATTTTTATGGATTTTTTATTACTTTAGCAATAGAAAAAATGATTAAAAATCAGGTGTCAACAGCTGCCCCTCTTTGAAAGGAAGCTCGGTAGAGGTTCATTTCAAAGACGAGATGACACCTGGATTCTTATCGACTCAATACAAGTAAATAAAAAGAGTCGTGACATGATTGTTCCACTGAAAATGAAATGAGAACCTAAGGATTCGTTATATAAAAAAACTTTAGGGTGGTTGAACTTGAACCCGTATGGTGGATCAACCCATGGTAGATTCCTAATAAAAGGATTCTACTGATTAAAAATTGAATTAAAATTTGACCCGTATGGTGGGTCATACCATTTGACCCGTATGGTGGGTCGTACCATGGTAGATTCCTAATAAAAGAATTCTACTGATTAAATTTTGGTTGAGATTTGACCCGTATGGTAGGTCACCACATGGAGATACCTGTAAGAAGGACTTGGTGCCTGTAGAAAGGACTTGGTGCCAGTAAAAAGGACTTGGTGCTTTGCCTGTAAGAAGAACTTTGTGCCTGTAAGAAGGACTTGCTTTGCCTGTAAGAAGGACTTGATTTGCCTGTAAGAAGGACTTTGTTTGCCTGTAAGAAGGACTTTGTTTTGCCTGTAAGAAGGACTTACTTTGCCTGTAAGAAGGACTTTGTGCCTGTAAGAAGGACTTGATTTGCCTGTAAGAAGGACTTTGTTTGCCTGTAAGAAGGACTTTATGCCTGTAAGAAGGACTTGATTTGCCTGTAAGAAGGACTTTATGCCTGTAAGAAGGACTTTGTGCCTGTAAGAAGGACTTGATTTGCCTGTAAGAAGGACTTTGTGCCTGTAAGAAGGACTTTATGCCTGTAAGAAGGACTTGATTTGCCTGTAAGAAGGACTTTGTGCCTGTAAGAAGGACTTGGTTTGCCTGTAAGAAGGACTTAGTTTGCCTATAAGAAGGACTTGGTGCCTATAAGAAGGACTTGGTTTGCCTGTAAGAAGGACTTGGTTTGCCTGTAATAAGGACTTTATGCCTGTAAGAAGGACTTGGTGCCTGTAAGAAGAACTTGGTTTGCCTATAAGAAGGACTTTATGCCTGTAAGAAGGACTTGATTTGCCTATAAGAAGGACTTTATGCCTGTAAGAAGGACTTGATTTACCTGTAAGAAGGACTTGTTTTGCCTGTAAGAAGGACTTGGTTTGCCTATAAGAAGGACTTTATGCCTGTAAGAAGGACTTGTTTTGCCTGTAAGAAGGACTTGTTTTGCCTGTAAGAAGGACTTGTTTTGCCTGTAAGAAGGACTTGATTTGCCTGTAAGAAGGACTTTGTGTACCTCAAAGGGTGCCATTCTGGAATCTAGAAAGATCAGGAATCCTGCAGAAGCTCAAACCCAAATTATATTATCCTGTCGCTTTAGGAATAAACCAAAGAGGCAGAGATCAAAAGGTCTCGAACATTTATGTCCTTGAGAAAAATTATGCTTTATTGAAGAAGGTGGGTACCTGTATGTACCGCAATGGATTCGAGTACCCCAACAACCGTTAGAATTCATTCTCTTGAAAGGTTCAGGTTGAAGATATACTTACCTGAGAATTTGGAAGAAATGCTTGGTGGCTTCTCGACAACCAGGCTTGTTCATTCAATAATCGCTGAATGAATTTCAAGACTTTGGAAGGTAGTTTGAACATTGGGAATGTGTTGCCTGTCAGGCAGTATCAGAGGTAACATGTGCAAGCATTTTCATCAATGAGTTGATCGGTTCATGTAAAACTATTCAACCAAGTCGGCAATGATTAGAAGTAGTCTGTGTGATAACTCATGATGCAATCAATCCAAATATGGATCATGCAAAACTATTCTGTCAAGCTTGCATTACCAATTCTGTTTAAGGAGGTTCTCATAGTATGAACGCCTCGAATGTAATCTGAATGGGGGACTTCAATCCGAAAGGGCCTTCTCTCACTCTGGGGAAATGCTGTTTATCTGTAAATTAAAATGTTAGACTTGCGTGGAAATGGTTTGCCTTTCCTCATCCTGTCATGCCCCATTCTGCACATTTGATGTCTCCTGTGCAGTTTATGCTCTAAGTTGGAGTTGGTAAGTTAAACACACGGAATAGTCATACATAATTCATGAACTGTGTAAGCACAATGCAGATGTGACAATTTTTTAGCATTACGTGTGTTTATATAATGTGCAAATATGGGCGGATTTAAATTGCCCATGGTATGTGGGCGGACCGAACAAATTGGGAAGCCTACTCCTTATGTCGAGGGGTGGTTCGTCTCAAACTTTGTCTCTACGTGATGAAGCATATGGGTGAGGGAGCATTTCGGTTTGTTTAATGACAGCGACCGCCACGGTTTAGCGGTTGAATGCCCCTGTAAAAAGCAGAGAAATTATTCTCGAAATCAAACGAGATAAGGAAGACATATTTGCTTTTTCCCTTCAGAGCTTGTGATCAATTTGCCCCATTTTTCACCAGAATAGATCTTGTCAGATGATCATAATTTTTTTTTGGATTTGTCTCCTTCAACATGTTAAATGTTAGTGTAAATATTTCCTGTAAAAAGAAAAAGAGACATATCAGCCAGTATTAAAAGGGATAAATTGAAAACGATACTGATTTACCCTTCATCTTGAATGTCTTGCATGAGTCTTTTACCAGTTTTGTTGGATTGAATTTTCCTCGACTTTTGTTGGGCGCCTCACCATTATGGGAAGACTATGGTAAAATACTGACTTTGATATTACTCGTCGAGTATTCCTGTTTGTAAAAAAAGAAATGCACAAAAAGTTGTTTCATTTATTTATAATACATACAACATTCCCCACCCTTGGGGATCGAACTCGGAATATTTCGGACCTACTGTCATCCCCCATACCATTCGGTCCATTGGACCGTAGGTGTCCATGGGGCTTTCTTTTCAAGGGTTAATCCTTGGGGATAACGCAGCCCTGTTGTATCACCTTGGGCCATGTTACGGTATTTCTCGAGGTAATTTGCAATCCCTGTTAAGAATGGAATAAGACAATTCAAGACTTGAGATGATTATGTGCACATTAGAACGATACAGAATTACCCATTTCTGAGATTGTTCGCGTCTTTCGCTTGTACTTTCCTTTGTCCGAAGCTGTCTATCCCGTGGTAATGCCCATGAGTTGATTTGCCCCCAAATTTTATCCAACCTGTATTCGGATATGATTGCGTTCTCGGGTCGATTTGCAATTTCCTGAGAATAGAAGGGGCTTAATTTTAAAACTTGGAGCAACTGAGGGTAAATTGAAACGATACGGAGTTACCCTTCAGGTTTATGCAGATTTTCACTCACCATCAATTCGTCGCGAGGTTGGTGAGGTGGCGGATTCGAGCATTTAATAGGGGGAAGTCGGATTATTACTCCTTGCTTTTACACATTCACAAAAGCAGAAAAACACATCACGCAAGGAAATAAAACACATTCACTCATTCAGGATTAGTTCCGCTTCCTCTGCAGGCTCTCCCATGATCAGCTGGCTTCATCCCAAATTAGGTATGCATCGGCCATATTGAAGGTCTCGTGGTCACTGGCTGAACAAGTGCATCACAGTCCCGATGCTTTACCGATATCAAACTGGTTGATTATGGCGAAAAGATCATCGTCAATGTCCGCTTGGTGGTGATCTGTCCCTTCTTCCTCGGGAGATATTGATGCTGATCCAGTATCATTGGTCCTTTTATACCCTCCTCCAACAGAACTCGATCCTGTTATAAACTGGTCTAACTCACCTCTTAAACGTGCATTTTCGATCCTCAGATCATACATTTCATCGAGGGTGAGGAGGAGGCTATTGCAGTTGGGGCAGGTGGCGGAGTCAAAAGTCTCTTTATACATCTTGTTTTCCGCTCTGAGGTTTTCATTTTCAACTCTTAGAAACTCGGCTTCGTTGTGCTCATGACGAGCCTTCATTCGGGTTCGCCTATTTTGAAACCAGAACTTGATTTGCAAAGGTTCAAGTCCTAACTTTTGACTCAGTTCCATTTTCTGTTTGCCGTCTGGCATAGGGCATGTTCTGAAGAAATCCTCAAGCCTTTGTACCTGCTCCTTAGTATGGCGACGGTAACGCTTCTTTTGACCCTTACCGTTATTGTCCTTATCTTTACTGAGATTTTGGACGTCGTCGGCGGAAGAGCCAGGCTCCATAGGCTCGATCCCAAACATGGCTTCGAACTCTTCCTCTCCCATATTCAGCAGGCAATGATAGCTCTCGGGAGTATTGGGTTGAGACATCTTTGATTTGGTTGATGATTTCTCAAGATTTGCTACTCGCTTCCGGTGTTTTCACTCTCTTTGAATTTTTCTGAGCGATTGCCTATGCCTTAAGACCCTCTTCCGAGCATGGCGTCTCTTTTAAAATTAAACGTGGGTTTAGCAACTGTATTGCTTCTTCCAAGGGTCCGGCCTTTCTCAATCCTCTTTTCTTATCGTGTCTCTTGCTCAGCTCATCTCCTTCCATCTTTCCGTGGAAGAGGGCCCCTTGTTGTTGTCTCCACCGTCAATTTGCTGGCGAGTTCTTCAATAAAGACGAGTCGTATCTCTTTTCTGCCGAAAATGTCTTTGTCTCCCACTCAGCTTATTTTTTATCTTTTCTTTTTCAAAGTAGTGGCGTCCCGTTTAGCTTTGCCGTAGAGACGTCTGATTTGCTTGGCTGGAGATTGGAGACGAGTAGCGGAGGTGATTCTGATAGGGAATGTTAGACAGGAAAATCTGGCCAGTAGAGACTTCCCCTGCAAAAATGAAAGAGAATGCGGCAGTATATGTTCTTCATATTCTAGAAAAATTGGAACGACATTGTTTTACCCTTGTGTGTACTTCTATTGAATTTGAATTGAGGAAGTTCCTTCATTTGGACTGGATTGAATTGTATGTCCCGAGTTGCCCTTCACTTTGAGCTTGCCACGTAAGTGCTTTGCTTAGTTGGGCCTTATTTTCTTTCGGGTTGCCTTGGACCATCATCATTTTCTATGCCATCGGGTCCGTGGACCGGAGGGCTCCTTTAATTTGAAGGTTACCTTCGAGGCAAATGAGTCCTATCGCGTTCCATTGGGTCATTTCATTTTGCGACACTCTTGAGGCACTTTGCGATTCCCTGGGTGAGAATGGAACAAATCCAATTTAGCATTTTGCAACGATTGAGGGTAAATTGGAACGACACACAATTACCCGTCTTCGAGCTCGCCTAGGCATTTCACTTGAAATTTCCCTACGTGAGGCCATTCAACATTTCTCATTATGGCAGTCAGCGACGTTACCACAAATTGATCCGCCCTAAATCTAGCATAAAAAGGGATTCACACATTCGACCGGATAAATAAATTGCCCCATTGTCCTTGAATTAAATCGAGACACCTAGAAAGCTGAAAAATATCATACGCAGGGGAATTAAGCATGAAATGAAAGGTACACTTATTCAAGGTCAATTCTGCCTCTCCTGTGGCTCTTCGATAATCAGCTAGTCTCGTGTTGGTTCGGGTGTGGATAACCGATGTTTGAGAGTCCCTACTCACTGGCTCCTGATCGCGGCTTGGGACGTCTGTCAACCCTAAACTGGTTGACCAGGGCAGTAAGCTCATCATCTGGGTAATCTCTTGAACCTTCCAGCAACTGATGCTCGAATTGGGCATTGTTGTTGGCAAATGCTGGCGGTAGATTTCTCATTCTGTCCTCGCCATGAGCAATTTGACTTCTCATGCTGGAGCCTTCATCATTACTCGAGAAAGTGTGGTGATCACCAACTGTCCTGCTGCCAAAAAACTCCTTCCATTCGAGGATTAGAGAAGTGGAAGTACTCAGGATAACTTCTTGTCTGATTCTCTGGCTGCGCAGGCGCGTTGATCATGGGATGAGTTCTAGCCACAGGTTGGTGCTCAAACCAAGGAATCTGAATACACTGCTCATGCGGTCTATACTCTTGAAGAGCATTAGGGTGATTCTGGGGGATACTTTGATTAACGCCTGGGGGATTGATGGCATGGCTACTAGCTTGGTTGATGATGGGAAGTGGCTCGCCCCATGCTAACCTGGGGAACTTATGGTGGCGAGGAGACTCGACGTTCAGGCTTGGATCAGTCCCGCCTTGGTTTTCTTGATTCTAAGCTGCATTGTGTTCTCTCACCCTTTTTCTGTACTTTTGAAGATGACTCGAAACATTTGCTTTAGTGAGTCCCTCTACGTTCATAATTTCCAGTATATGTTGCGGCCGTGCCGAATCGATTCCTACCTGTTGAACTGCATTAACAAACATACGATGCAGCTTAGGAGACCAACTCATCTTCTTTCTCCAGTTGCTTGGAACAAAATTGAAGGCTTGATGCTTGTTCTCATGGTCGTGCAATTGCTTCCTTACCACGTGCTGCCATATGTTTTGAAGCATCTGAACCCTAACTGGTTTCGTTACGACGTCTTGGGCCCCATTTAAGACAGCCTTCATTATGGCTTGCTGATCATCGCTTGCCGATATTACGAGGACTGGCATGTTTAATTTAGAATTGATGACTTCCAAGAGAGTGAAAACATCCATGTCAATCCCTACCATGGCGGTGAGGACGATATCAAACTGGTCACCACTCCTCCTTAATATCTCTAAGGCCTCTGTCGCCTTTGCTTGAGGTACAACCTTATACCGGCATTTTCTCAATACGGTAACAAGGATTGACAGAGAGACTGGATTACCGTTAATGGCCATGACCAGTAGACCCTCAGGGTAAGGAACTTCATTAGCTTCGACCAGGGTTGAACATGCGCCCGTTTCCCTAATGCTCGACATATTTCTGGATCTAGGACTGCCGACTCGAGACCGCCTCAGGATGTCTTCTTGGACTTGAGGGATCACGGGATCGTCGATGGTTTCTCGTAACAGGCTTTGAAAGCCGATGCTTTGATGGTGAAGGTTTTGAATTCCTCTCCCACGAGAACTCCTTCCTCTCTATCTTTCTCCTGCGAGTTCTTGCGAATGAACTCTCACTATCAAATGAGGACAAGTTCTCTCTCTGGCAATAGCAACGACTTCCCTCTTCACGGGCAGTGCTATTAGATTTTTCGAGGGAGAAAATCTGATATTCAACTTTTGATCAAAGGGGAAATCCTTGTTTCTCGCTCAGTTCGTCTTCCTTTTTTCTTTTCGTGGTAGAGGGCCCTTGTCAAGATCTCCACCGTCGATTTACTGGCGGGTCCTCCAATAAAGACGAGTCGTATCTCCTTTTCTGCCGAAAATTTCTTTGTCTCCCACTCAGCTCGTTTTTTATTCTTTCTTTTTCAAAGTGATGGCAGCCCGTCCAACTTTTCTGCAGAGACGTCGGGTCTGCTCAGCTTGAGGTTGCCGCTTGACTGGAATTCGAGCCAGCGGGGGTGTTGCCGACAGAGAATGCTAGATAGAAAAAACTTGACCAATAAGGACTGCCCCTGTGAAATCATTATTTAAATTGAAGCAGATTATCACATTCGCATTCCGATCATCTGCCTCACCTCTCTCCTCCTTTCTTTCGTGATCTGCTTTCAAAAATGGCCAATTCTCCTAACCATACCTTCTCCGCCGAAATCTTGGCTGGGTGGGAGAGACTCTACAATCTTCTTGGTAGAGGTTACGCTCATATAGCCCAAAACTCTACCGTTGAGGCTGAAATCCTCGGTTTATTCAGGACCCTAGACGCTGCTTCTGTTGAGGGTACCCAACTGGGGAGGGAGTATCGGAACTTCCCGACCCTCTTCATCAATTTTCTGGCTGCCTATAACCGCGCTTATGAGACGGTCATTGTGACTGCCGTCGTGAAAGCTCGTTACCGAGATCGGCACGAGCGTCTGGAAATAGTCACATTTATGGCTGATAATCACAAGAAAGCCTTCAAGTTTGCCAATGATCAGCTTTCGTGGCTAGTTCGTGAGAGGGGAAAGTTGGTGGACCGTCTGGCCTTGGTCCGAACTTACGCCGAACAGGAGCCGAGCAATATTATGATGAGGTGCAAATGCGGTTGGCTACAAGAGAGACTTGATGACATTACGGCAGATATTGCTTTCGAGAGGGCGGCGATTTCGGACTTGGAGTTTGCTGTCGAGCATTACGAGGCCAGTATGGCCCAGGCTAAGGAGAAGCGCGATCGCCTCTTCTTTAGGCTCGCGGAGCTTGATCGTGGGAACGCCCGGTGCACCCGGAGCATCAACTGTTTGGAGAGTTAGTTGAGCTCCTTCGTAATGGTTATCAGGGCTCAGTTTGGCTTTACTTTTCCTCCCCAGTGAGCTGTTGTAATGCTCTTTGATGAATGGAATGAAAGAAAAGCTTCACGTGTTTTTTTTTGTTTAATTTTCCTGCTATCGTTTCTTCCGCATAGCATAACAGGACGATTTGAGGTACCGAAGATGTCGAGGCTTAATGTTTTTCTTGATGTTCTTGTTTAATTGCTCCAGACGATGATATCGAGAATATTGATGAAGGGTTCGGCGGTGGCCCCCACTATCCATCTTGAGATCACAAACAATAACACTATGACAACTCGATCAGTGCGCTGGTAATAAATCCGGCCACCTGTTGTGTGCCCACTTTTATCCATATTTTATTTCTTTCGGCGTCCACTTGCTCGTGTCGGTCGCCTGTAGCGTCGGGAGAAATTCCTGTGGGCCACGTTCATTAATAGAACCTCGGTCCTCTAAAGCCCTTCGCATGTTTCGGATAAGAGGAAATTTTAAGATCGGTCTCTGGTTGATTTAATCAGGTAAAGGTATTTGTTTCATGGGTTCTGATTATATAATCCATATTGTCTTTCAAAAGACGCGGGATCCTCTGCAATACATTAAATATGCCCCCGTGTTTAATCAGTATAAATCCACCGTCATATCAGAATACACTGCCCATACAAGTTTACGGATTGACACAACTCTGTTTGTCAAAGATGGACAATGTTCGTTTGCCCCCCTGAATTAACGGTTGAAGCATTTGTATTTTTCGTCTTTTGGTATTTCTGAAGATGATTATTGATATATTATTGAACTTAATTTTTACACCCGTCTGGGGTATCTAGGATCTCCCTCCAAAAGAAAAGGATCTAATTAGTATGCGACATAAGGAATGTCGGTCCATGACTCCTATATTAGTCCAATTTGATTTTTTCTATTTTATAGAGAAATCAGGAAAAAAAAATTTCCTTAGGAAGAAATGGGTTAATTTCTAATACAGAATTTTTTTTTTGCAGATTTATTACTCTTTTTTTTATTTTTTTAAAGGAATGTGACAAAATCTCTTGATGTTTACTAAAATTTTTGAAGGAATTTCCTTTTTATCAAAATAAACTTTCCGAGGTAAATTTATCAGGAAAATTTTATTTTTATTGAAGCAGGAAAGACATAACAGAAATCCTTTATTGGTTAACAAAATTCCCCCGAGACATTAGTCTAATTTTATTTAGAGAAAATTTTCTTAGAAAAACATGAGCGAATTTCTCGAAAAGAATTTTTGTTGCAAGTTTTTATAATTTGAAAGAATGTGATAAAATCACTTGATGTTTACCAAAGTTTTTTTTTTTAAGGAATTTTTCTTTTATCGAAATAAAATTTTAGAGGAAAATTTGTCAGGAAAATTTCATTTTTATTGAAGCAAGAAAAACATGACAAAAATCTCTTATTGGTCAATACAATTCCCCCGAGACATTAGTCTAATTTTATTTAGAGAAAATTTTCTTAGAAAAACATGAGCGAATTTCTCGAGAAGAATTTTCTTGCAAGTTTTTATAATTTGAAAAATGTGATAAAATCACTTGATGTCTACTAGAGTTTTTTTTTTGAGGGAATTTTTCTTTTTATTAAAATAAATTTTTAGAGGAAAATTTTTTCAGGAAAATTTCATTTTTATTGAAGCAATAAAAACATGACAAAAATCCCTTATTGGTTAATAAAATTCCCATGAAGGGATTTTTCACATCATTTTTTCAAAAATTTTTTTAAAAGAAATGAGGGACAAATTTAATTTTTATTTTCTTTTAAAAGAATGGTCGTAATATCAAGCTCAAAAACTGACTAACACCTAGCATGAACCGACCGAAAATAAATACAAGATAAAATTAGAGAACTTACTTTTACCTTGGAGAAATGCAAATCACATAGTCATGCGCATGACTCAAGTGAGGAGTGAACTCTAGAAAATAAAAGAAGGAGAGACAGGGTATGGACCTAAAAGGCCCCCACTATCTGAATTGACAACCTTACCCTCCGCGCAATCAAATCACAATGGGAAGAATTGTCAATTCAGATAATGAGCGGGATAAAATATGGTCAACCCAAGCGCAATCGACGCAAGAGCTTTGCATATTCGATCCCTATCTATGGTTACCTAGGAAAAATTTCGCGACTTGGGTTTAGACGCTTGTGTGTGCAGGTGTTGTGATCCTCAGAATATGCAAGACATGCACAACAATTGATATCAAAACAGCGCTTCTAAAAATGTGTGAAATTAAACATAATCCCAACACCGAGCCTGCAAAACAAATGGGTTAGCCAAACACTCCGCCCCTTATAACTCCCATCCTGCAAAAACATATAACACCTATAGAATGAATCCCAAGCAAGATCGCCAGAAGCGAGATATCCATGAAATTTTCATTGGCCTAAGTCCACTAAGACTTTTAAAATTTCGAAAAAATTCAAGTATTCCAATTGGTATCTTTTTTCGAAAATTTAAAAATCTCTATACCCCAGCGGAGTCGCCAGTCTGTCGCGACCCTCTAAAAATATTTTTATTAATTCTAGGGGATTAATGGATTATTAGGTTAATTAGATTTGACTAACCTAACGCGGACCCTCCCAAGCCCTACCGAATCGCAACTTTGGTTTTTGTTTAAATGATTTTAAAATTTGGAGTCGCCACTAATCGTTCTTGGTAGGTCGATTAGAAACCTAAATAAATTAGCGGGAGAACTAATTTATTCCTGCGAACCAGAGATTAGGGGCTCGGGGACTTGGTTACACTAGTTAATTAAAACTAATGCCCTTTCGGTACCTTAATTTCATGGATATCCTAATTTGGCAACTCGGGCTTGATTTATTCCTAAGACTCTAATAGGGTATTCTCTTTTGTGTTTTCACTTTTTAAATAGGATGCGTGGATGGTATATATTTTTATTTGTTATATTTTTTAAGTCTTAAAGATTCCCTGAAGCCGAAAGAGGGCGTGTGTTAACGACTTCTGTGCAGTATTACGACCTACTCATCTTTTGGGTCTGATGATTCAAAAATTAAATTATAGGAAGTACATGACAGTGAATAAACACCTCCAATGGGAGGCCTAGCATTGGCTTGGCTCTTCCCTTTGGGATTTAAGGTATAGGTATTTAAGTTGCAAGTATTTAAACTACTGTAAGTAAAAACCTCCAATGGGAGGCTAAGCATTGGCTTGGCTCTTCCCTTTGGGATTTAAGGTACAGGTATTTAAGTTGCAGGTATTTAACTACTGTAAGTAAAAACCTCCAATGGGAGGCTAAGCATTGGCTTGGCTCTTCCCTTTGGGATTTAAGGTACAAGTATTTAAGTTGCATGTATTTAACTACTGTAAGTAAAAACCTCCAATGGGAGGCTAAGCATTGGCTTGGCTCTTCCCTTTGGGATTTAAGGTACTGGTATTTAAGTTACAGGTATTTAACTACTGTAAGTAAAAGCCTCCAATGGGAGGCTAAGCATTGGCTTGGCTCTTCCCTTTGGGATTTAAGGTACAGGTATTTAAGTTGCAGGTATTTAACTACTGTAAGTAAAAACCTCCAAAGGGAGGCTAAGCATTGGCTTGGCTCTTCCCTTTGGGATTTAAGGTACATGTATTTAAGTTGCAGGTATTTAACTACTGTAAGTAAAAACCTCCAATGGGAGGCTAAGCATTGGCTTGGCTCTTCCCTTTGGGATTTATGGTGCAGGTATTTAAATTGCGGATGGACTTTGTCCTCTCCATTTTGGGGTATGAATTCTTTAAAATGAAATACAACGAATTGATTCAACAATTTGAAATTTGTGCGCGCTTGAGGACTCCTCCAAGCCGATTTTGTGCTTCCATAGGGTTGACCATTGATATAGAGCTGTGGCTTCCTGACATAAAATAGAGTGAAGTGTCAGTATACAAAATATGTGCTAATCTGCACCTAAAACCAGAAGAGTGGAAAGAGTACTTATCTCCCGTTTTTTTTTGGAGGGATTTCTATAATTGATTTTCGCTCTCTATGTTCCCAATATAGAGAGTTTCTTTTGAATTAAGAGGGACTTTTAGTCACAGATCAGTTGAGAAATCGGTGGACAGCTTAGGAGCTTGTCTGGGCCGATTTTTGCATCTCTACGAGATTTTTGCTGTTGACGTAGAGATATCCTTCTCCTGACATAAAATATGGAAGAAAAAGGAGATGGAGAAAGTGTATACAATTTGTGCTAATTTGCGAGTAAAACCATAAATAAATGAATAAATAAAAACACTTAGCTCGAATTTGCTTGCTCGTTGACGAGAATGAACTCTTGATTTATATTGATCGATGAAGGAATTTGTGATGATAATCCCTAGCTTTGAACTCCCATCATCTTCAAAATTCTCTCTCTTTTGGTATTTTCTTTCTCTCAAATTTTTCTTCAATCTCCCAAAACTCTCTCAAACATCCAAAATTTTCTCTCAAAAAAAAAAAAATCCTCCCAAACACTTCAAATTTTCTCTCTCAAGAATGAATTCTCAAACACTTCAAATTTTCTCTCCAAAAAATTCTCCCAAACACTTCAAATTTTCTCTCTCAAGAAAGAATTCTCAAACACTTCAAATTTTCTCTCCAAAAATCCTCCCCCTCAAGCTCACTTCTTCCTCCTTTTATAATCTACTCATCTATCTCCCATTCTAATTTTTCCACTAACTCTATCTCCCATTCTAATTTCTCCACTAACTCTTCTTCATTTTCATCTTCTATTCTCCATCTCTATCTCACATTCTAATCTCTCCACTAACTCTTCTTCATCTTCATCTTCCCTTCTCCATATTTATCTCCCATTCTAATTTCTCCACTAACTCTTCTTCATCTCCATCTTCCCTTCTCTATTCTTATCTTCCATTTTAATTTCTCTACTAACTCTTCTCCATCTTCCATTCTCTATTCTTATCTTATTTTCTCCATCCATTCTTCTCCAACTTCTCTTCTTCATCTCCTCTTCTCCATCTTCCCTTCTCTATTCTAATTTATCCACTAACTCTTCTTGTTGTTATTTGTAAAATAATCCTTCAAGAGTTAAGTATTTGTACTCTAGTCCTTGAATTTTAAGTATTTACAATTTAGTCCCTGAAAAAATATATTTCTTTAAGTCCAAATCTCCTCACAATTTTTTTGACACACCAAAATTTACCACATGTCAAATTTAAGCTCATTTCTTGCCGTTGAAAATAATGCAGAATTTAATTAAAGCCCTTTTGCAAAATTAAGTCATTCTGGGTATAATTGGGCCAAGATGAAAATTTAAAATATTAGAAGACAATGTCACAACTCATAAAAGTGAAAATTAAAAATAAGTTGACTCAAATTAAATTTTTTTAGGCCCGATTCAAGATTATACTCGTGAAGGAACACGTGACTCGAATTGGATTTTTCTGAATTTGCGATGGCCAATATGAAAATAGATTTAAAATAAAAATATTAACTATCTTTGTGTATTTTTTTTGGCCTCAAATGTTATTTTTCCAAAATTTTCAAGTATTTTTGTATTTTTTTTAAAAAATTAAAAATATATATATAATATGAAATTTTATTTTTTGTTCAAAAATGGTTGCCTAGGCTTGGCCAAGGCTTCCAAAGTTGATTTTTCAATTTTATGAATTTTTATGGATTTTCTATTAATTTTCGAAAATAAATAAATAAAAAATACGTAAAAATACTGAAAATATTGAAAATCGTTTTTTGGTCAAAATTGGTTCCCTAGACTTGGCTAAGGTCCCCAAAGTTTATTTTTCAATTTTATGAATTTTTATGGATTTTTTTATTACTTTAGCAATAGAAAAAATGATTAAAAATCAGGTGTCAACAATGCACAGAAGGGTGGTGATGCATGGAAGTAATAGGAAGGCAATAAAAGCACAGATGAGAAAGAGGGTTCACCTTTGCAAGAAGCTTTGCATTCTCTTCTTTCAGAGACCTCTCCTGAAGCACACCAAGCAAAAGTTGCTAGATTTATATAACCGGGAATTTAACAATGCCACAAGAGATCGGACATGCGTCCATCAGATTCCTTCACTTACCTTTGCTTGTAACTGCCGTACCTGATCCTTAAATACCTGAGCCTGTAAATCAGATCCATACAAACATCGTAACTTTCATGTGTGTGGATGTCGTCCACACACCTTTTCTTAATAAAAGGCAAAAATAAATAAATAAATAAGAAAATCAGTTGAGATGATTAAAGATTGAATGGAAAGGGCAATGTCTTGCAATATGTTCGGAAACACACTTTAAGGGATGAGCTAGAGGGAACCGGCGAGGTTAATAAACTAAAATAACTTTGTAGAATTCTATTGTTCCATGCAAAAAATACAGATTTTTGTCATGCTGATAAATTTCAATTAGTGTTAATAAGTGTCAAGGACTACCAAAAAATAAATGACTGGTGACTTTTTACTAGTCACATTATTGGTAGATCACAAACACTTCTATAGCATTACCCTTTTTCATATGTTACAAACTATCACAGTCAGGATTAGTTTACCAACTTTTATTCTCGTAACTCTTTGACACTTTGAGTCTATCTAAAATTACCAGCTTAAACTAGAGTGACTTTCTAACTTTTGTCAAATTAAATTACTAACTAGTTTTGGATTCTCGACTTATGTTTGACTTATATTACCAATGCCTTAACTTCTTTTGATTTACCAACCCTTATATTGAATTTCATCTTGATCTGCCTAGATTAGCAACCCCTTACATTGCTAACCCATTTTTATAGAGTTTTTTTTTTAACATAAAGTAAAGTGATCTACCAATTTTTACCATTAAATTGCCTCATACTATTGAGTAACCAACTCTTATTTGAATTATTTAATGATACTTATTCGGTTTTCTTAATTTTCCAACTTTCTTATCTTTTACAAATCTTTAGTTGCAATTTTTAGCTATGCCTTCTTTATACCAACTTTTTTAGAAATACTATTCTTGCTTAAAATGGCCTACCTGCCAATTAGTTTTGGATTAAGTATTAATCCTGCATTTAATTTCTAATACTTGATACATTTGGAACAATTGAGTCCTTTTTCACCAATTCTAATATGAAATTACCATCATTAATTTAAGGGTTTATCAACTTTTCTGGAACAAGTTGGATTCCAACTTGGATACTTAAGGGGCGGTTGCCTCAAGTTCCACTTCAGCAATTTCTTTCAATCCGTTTGATGAAAGGATCGCATCGCAGCAACTTTAAAAGGATAACAGTGAAAATAAAAGTTCAAGCACTAGATTAGTAAAAGTTTAAGGACCGGTGGTGTTGTTACCCCTTTATATAATAGTTGGTACGTTTAAGGTGTTGGAAAAAATATATATAGAAAAAAAATTGTGAAGAACAAGATTTTTTTTTTTTTTTGCAGAGATTTAAGAAGTTAGTCATTTAACAAAACCAAATAAACTGGACATCAAGGGCAGCATGGCTTGGAGTTGGAGATGTATTCTCAACTGAGATTTGCTCTAGCATCTATTATCTCTAGCCAAATTTATTGTTGCAAAGAGATAGACAAAGAATTCAGACAAGAGGGACCCATTGTGGACTGGTATCACTTGATTTGGACCAGTAGTGTTAGCAAGCATAATTGTTTTCGCTTTGTTTTCTTTGTCTTCTCACCATCTTCATGCCTCCAAACACAGCAGCTATTTGATGAAAAGCTTTCAAACATCTCTAGGCACAATGAAAAAGGGAAAATATGCCAAAGAGGCATGTACCTTTCTTGCCCTAATGCTGCTCAAACTTCGCTCAAGCAGATCCCCAATCTCTTGGATTTCGTCGATCGAACAAGATCCAAGACATTGTCCTGATAGCTTCCTGATATGGGGAAAAAAAAGGGAATAGGAATGCCATAGTGAAAGGAATTAGACATTAGGAACCAATTTGAATCCACAATTAAAAATTGAGAAATCTCAACATTTGCGGACCGTAGAGAAACTTCAAGAAGCTCAATCTTCCTCTCCATATCTGCAGTTTCTTGCTTCAAACGCTGCGCATTTACGGAAGATTGTGATAATTATGTATCTAGTGAACCAAGCAATACAAAGTGAACATGTGTAAAATCATTTTGTTTCGGTGAAATTGAATCATAATGACAAAAGATGTGACACCATAGGATCCTGCTAAACCAAGATTGCTATTACAGGGACCCTAATTTTCTTGCAGAATTTGTAGCTGGACAATCTAAACCATAGTCGACTCTTGGGCCCTACACCTCTTGAGATCAAGAATAGGGTTCTTATCAAGAACACAGTGCTATGCTACTACAATCTGCAAATACATATAGATAGGTTCACACCAATAATCACTTTTCGAACTTCCTTCAAGAAAACCATAAGATGTAGAGGCCCCAGGAGGGTATGTCTCGAGGTATCAAGTGGTGGATGATGAACGGGATTTCAGATGCTGAAAGCATTTTAGAGGACCAGTCAATGTCCAGCTGGACATACAGAGCTCAAAGTAGCATATTTCAAGGTTTCAATTAACTTGAAACCTATATGCCTCGCCATATATATCATCAGATCTTGGTGTCTGCATTAGTGGCTATCCATCAACTTTTTATCCTCAACATAATAGAAATCATTACAAAAAAAACTTGAAAAAGTAATAAATTCAAAAGAGGTAGGTGACAATTTCACGCCTAATAAACCAATTTAAAAAATATCTCCAATGTCACGCCCCAAACCCCACGAGCCATGCGACATCCTTTTCACACCTGTACGGTCGAATGGTCGACAATCACGACGGCCCAAGAAATTCGTCGTAGACCAAACGACGTCAGAGTTCCTACTACAACGGAAACGAATTCCTCCCAACAAATATACAGGAACGGGGTAGAGAAAGAGGCAGACCAATCAATTTCTTCAAATCACACTTTATATTGCATGTCCTTTTTATACAACATTCAGAAAGACATCACACACAGTTCAAAGCTCTTGTCACCTCATTATAACCCATTGCTCGACCTTTATAACAAAAGACTCTAGGTCGACAAGATTCTCAGCTTCTATAGCGAGCAAACCACACAAATTTCTACCGAGGAGCTTCTGTTTCAACCCCACTCATCATCATCCGTTCCACCATCTAATTCAGGAAGGGCTAGTCTCTGGATCAATTTCCTTCCGGGTCCCTAGCCTTATTCGTATTATATTCACTGCTGGGGACGGGGGTCTGAAAAATGAGGGCAATCACCTATGAGAACAATCTTAGCAAACTAATCCCTAATCTCCTCCTCAAGTTGCCAAACAAACCCAGACCAAACTCTTAGGTCCAAACTCAGGCACTCAAAATCACCAGGCCAAATTCAATTACCAAAGAGTAATTCAAATTTAGAAAACTCGCCACAGAGTAGCCAAGCATATAAAGCATTTTTAACAGGTCCAATCCATGACCACACAAAGTTCAGATAACGCAGGAATAACACGACCAGTTAATAGCTCAACAAAAGCAATTAAACTTTCAATTTGAAACCACTCCAATCCAGGACAATCAATGTAAATACATATGCATGCACGCTCAATTTTGAGCCTTGGCTTAACAGCCAATTTGACTCGCATCATATACGCGCATCAGGTCCGTGTTGCAACTCGCGTATGGGACGTCTCAGGTTGACACCTTATCACTCTAGCTACCCCGCGTTAAACGCTTCAGAGCGCACGAGGCTACGTGTTCCGCCTCTGAGGCTACATTTTATGCCTCTATGGCTACATTTTACCCTAAGTGACTTCATGGCTACATTTTACGCCAAGTCACAATAATATGCAATCAACCATGCGAAAACCGTCGTATTCGCCTTTCAAGCAGTAAAACCCTTTAAATTCATTTGGACAGAAATCATCGGCCAAGCACGTTAGGCCACATTTCAAATACAAGTCCAAATATTCAATCCATATTTCCGGCCAAATGGCCAAGCCAATCAACTCTTTTTGCGAACCCAAATTGTCGTACTCGCCTTTCAAGCAATAAAATCCTTTAAATTCATTTGGATATAAATCATCGGCCAAGTACATTAGGCCACATTTCAAATACAAGTCCAAATATTTCACTCATGCATACGAAACAATGCCAGTTTCAATTGGGCAAAAACCTTGGCCAAGTATGTTAGGCCAAAACTTAATACACATGCCCAAATATTTTAATTCAGATGGCCGACATAATGGCCAAACCAATTAATTTCTTTCAATTGCCCAATTTTATCAAAAAAGCCCAATTTCTCATATGGGACCCAAAAATGACCTAAATAATTATTTAAGTATAAGTGGGTAATCCTCAAATATTATTTTGAATACGAACACGGTCCCCAAATATTTGAAATAGTAAGATAAAATATTACTCGGGCCCGGTTTTGCATAAAATGCTCCATAAACCCATTTTTCGGTATTTGAACCACACGGGACCCACAAAACTTGTCTTTTTCAAATCAAAATCAAATTGGGCAGCATGTGAACAGTATTCGTGGGTCGTGAACAGTAATTTCAAAACACTATTTGGCCCGTTTTCGCTCTAAATATCCCGAAAATCCATGTTTCAGT